>OX451740.1:194580994-195312228 GCA_948472305.1 Vicia faba | reverse complement strand
TTCCAGTTATTTTCCGTCTTTTTCAAGATTGGCCGAGTATCTATCTTTTTGTGACATCTTATCGTCTTCAGGATATTCCTTCTGTTTGTTTTGTCAGCATAACATTCATTTATTCATTTATTCATTTACACTCATATCACGCATACATATTCACATTTGCCATCGATTTTGGTTTGCACTTTGTTTATTCAAATAACGTACATGTTTCTTTCCAAGTAGAAGGTTAGCTTAGGCAGAAAATGTGCTTCCTTTCTAAATTCGCCAACTGAGCTAATCCTCATGGATGATTTTTTGATTTAGCTCACCTTGTCCATTTCTGGATAAGGTGAATCCCCAATCGAATTACTTTCTCATTGGGTGGAGTCTTGTTTGAATGTTTTCTCTCTAGTTATTCCTGGATAAAGTTGTTGTCTCTTGCGTAGGCTATCTCATGATTTTTCCCAGTGAAATCGCGACCTAGACAGATGGTGCATTTATTTTGCACAATTGAGTATGTGATCTCCTTGGGAAGGATTGACTCATGATTCTCTTTGACGAAGATTTTATTCTCTGCCAGTGTCATCGCAACTTCTTTCTGAGTTACTCTTCGGAAAACGACAAGCGGCAGCTCTTCACGAGCAACTTGTACGTATATTATCATCGTTGGGAAACGACAAGCGGCAGCTCTTCACGAGCAACTTGTACGTATATTATCATCGTTGGGAAACGACAAGCGGCAGCTCTTCACGAGTAACTTGTACGTGTATTATCATCGTTGGGAAACGACAAGCGGCAGCTCTTCATGAGCAACTTGTACATTATAGACATCGTCAGAAAACGACAAGTGGCAGCTCTTCACGAGCAACTTGTGCATTATTATTATTTTTGGAAAACGACAAGCGGCAGCTCTTCACGAGCAACTTGTACGTCATTTTTATCTTGTGGAAAACGACAAGCGGCAGCTCTTCACGAGCAACTTGTGCATTATTATTTTTGGAAAACAGCAAGTGGTAGCCTCTTTATTTGAGCAGCTTGTATGTTATTGGTATTTTCTTTGGACGACAGCAAGTGGCAGCCTCTTTATTTGAGCAGCTTGTATGTTATTGGTATTTTCTTTGGACGACAGCAAGTGGCAGCCTCTTTATTTGAGCAGCTTGTATGTTATTGGTATTTTCTTTGGACGACGGCAAGTGGCGGCTTCTTTATTTGAGCAGCTTGCGTATCTACAATCTTATTATTATCTCAGCATTAATGAGTATATCGCCGGAAATCTCGCAGAGAAAATTTGTTATGAATCTTTACCTTCAGAAGTCGGTAATCGGTCGCCAGCAAATTTGATACATCTTTTGCCTATCTTTGACCTCGAGTTACGAACTCACTATTTTGGGGTAAATAATCTGTTTTATTGGCCTATGCAAGATGCCTTCTTCGCTAGGGTCAGATGTCGTATTCCCTCAATTTTATTCGCCGTCAAGAGTCTGTCATTTGAGATCGATGGCTCGTTTCCCCAGTAGTGTATAATCCACGTCTCTGTGTTTTGTTGGTGTTTGATTCCTCTAGCATTGTCTTGTTTCATACAATATCTTTCTCTGTGAATTCAATCACTGCATTCATATCAAACATAAGGGCGGCATCTTAGGACAAAATTTGCGTAATTATGTATTTAAGTACCTTCAATCTCGTCGAAACAAAGATTTTAATCTTCATATCTCCGGATAGAAGAAACTTAAATAGGGGCAGCTGTTGTACCCCAAATTTTGACCTAAGATACCATTTCCCATCTGCATCATTACATTGCAAGCGTTTTGATCTATTGAGTTTTTAAAATTCATAACTTTTTCAGGCCGAGAGCTGTTTATTTTTGAACGCTGAATTTATTAATCGATCAATGATCAAACAATGTTTATTAATTATTTATTATCTTAAATTTAAATAATTGGAATCTATTTTCGGTTATTATATAATTTAAAGATTTATGAATAATGAAATAAACATTTGGAAAGAGGTTTATTAATTGGTCAACAATGATTATTTAATTATTTATCATTCTAAGTTAAATAATTGAAATTCTATTTTTAATTATTATAATTTAGAAAATTATGAATAATGAATTAAATAATTGAAATTATTAATTGATCAATGATGTTTATTTATTTGTTTATTATTCTGAATTTAAGTGATTGAAATTGATTTTCAATTATTATACAATTTAAAGAATTATAAACGATAAATAAATAATTGGAAAGAAAAAGAATTAATTGGGAAATAATAGAATTTTATTCACTTTATTCTATTTATTACAATTGTTATTTAAATATTGTATTATTTACAAAATATTTATAACGACAATTACATAAAGAGTTTAAAGTAAAATAAAAACTATTTTCCTAAATTCTAAATCTTCATTCTTCTATCCAATGCCTTTTTGTCTGCTCATTTAATTTTACCTGCAAAAACAATTAAAAGAAAAGTTAGAAATAAATAAATGATTAAAAGCAGAAAATTATTTCAGTGTTCATCATTAAAAGCAACGGATGGAATCAGTTTACCCTTTTTGTAAATCACGGGATTTCTCCCGGTTCACAAAAAAGGGAGGAATTTTTATAAATGAATGCACAATTAAAAACATGCACAAATCATTTTCTTGTCAAAATAGCACATTTCAAAATCAATTGCACTTTTTCAAAAGCCCACTGCATATTTCAAATATGCATAAATTCAATTGTTTGAACAACATACAAAAAAGCAACAGCATATGCAAGTATACAAGTATGCAAATCAAGTTTCTTTTTTTTCAAAGCCACATGCAACGTAAACCTGCCATGCACTTAGGAAGAAGCCAAATGCATAGGCTCCATACTGTACCATATGGTTAACAAAGAGAAATATGCAGTCTAAAAACAATTTTTGCAAGCATAATATTTTCCATTTTTTCTCATCATCTTCCAGCCTGCTTTTTCAGAACCAAATAAAGTACACATCATTTTGATATCAAATGGTACTTAAGAGAGAGAAAAGAGATAGAAAGATAGTTTTACAGGTTTTGGTTTAGGCAGAAGGAGTCACAAAACTACAGCAGTAACACAGTAAGAGGAAAGAAGCATGAAATTAGAATACAAACAAACTGTATGAAGCAGAGTGCAGAAGGCCAAGGATATAGTAAAATAATTCAAAACCTGTGGCATAAAGAAACAGATGCCAAGCAAAATTGTATAACATAACAAGTAAACCCCTTTCAAAAAGAGAGAGTTCAACCTGCCTAAAGTATTCAAAAAAACTCAAATACTCCAAGCATAAACAAAATTTCCATCAACCTTAAAAACCATTTCAAAAACCATTCCTACTGCATAATACAAAAAACCAGTACCATACATAACCATTATCAAAAAACCCTCCACCACCATCAAACATCAAACCAAAAAACTACAACATAAATCAAAACCATAGCCCACTGCATAAACCATGAGATAATATGGCCTAAAACCATCAACTTGTTCCATAACCTGTTAAACATAACATTGGCCTAAACCATGTCAGAACCTAAAACCATAACCTGCTGTCCAGCCTAACCGAAACCAGAAAAGCATAAACCATGGCCTAAAGAACCATAACCTGTTGAAACCTGAACCAAAAGCCAAACCATAACCATTTTCAAAGCCTAAACCATGATAACATAAATTGGCCTAAACCAGTAAAACCTGTAATGGCCTAATAAACCAGCCATACACGCTCAAAAACCAACCCCAAGCATACGAAGGCCTCAATATGTTCATCATTGGCCATAAGCAAAGCATACAGTAGCAAAGGCAAGAAGAAGAAAAGGAACGGTCAAACCATTCCAACAAAAGCATACAGAAGTCAGAAAGAAGAAGAGGGCAAGCTAGTCAAATTCATTTCAACATTAGCAAATCAAAGCGTCCAACAAAATAGCCAACAGAAGTAAGGAATAGGCAACTCAGTGTCAAACACAGGGCCTCAGAAATTTTCATCACAGGCAAACGTTCAAGGGCAACCCAAAGGCAACAAACATTTCAAAGAATATCAAGCATGTTCAGCATACAGTGAACGAGAAGAAGAAAGAAGTGAATATCAAAGGCCAATCCAAGAAGCATTAGAAGCGAAGCAAAAGGGACAAAAGGAACGAAGTACCGGTAAATCCGAAGCAAGCATCACGCGCGCTCCTCGCCGTCCCAGCCTCCTAGCTCACCTCAACCCCTCCTCCGTCTCCAAAGGTATCTCTCCTCTTTTCTTTTTTTTAACAATGCCTCAAATCAACATAATAAAACAAACAGAATCAAAGTCATGAGCATGCAAATCGTAACCAAAACCTAAAGAATTGAAAGATAATGTTTGTACCGTGAATTCGTGACCGTCGCCCTAACGCTTGGACTGGAGGGAAGAGGAGGTTGAGATTCCGGTGGCTTGGGCTGTGGAACGCAGAAGCAGACAAGGGGACGATCGGAGAAGAACGCAAGCGAAGAAGACAAGTATGGGCGCCGCTCTCCCAAAACCTTAACCCTAATCCCAATTACCAAACGCGTTTAACCCTTGAACAAAATTATGAAACATAATTGGACCCAACCGGTTCCTTGTATAAGCCCAAACGGATCTCTTTGTGCACCCCCCTGTTTTAGTTCTGATTAGGCCCTTTAGGAACCTTCAGCCCATACGCATTATTATTTACCCCCCCCCCCCCCCCCTTTTTGACTCTTGTTATTTTTTGTTTCCATTTTGATTTCCCTAGCTTTTTAGAACTATTATAATTTAGTTTAATTATTAACTTAATCAATTAGAGTTTGATTTAATTAAACATTTTAATAAGGTGACCAATTTTTCATTAAATTTTAGGTTTAATTTAATAATTTTAGTATTCCTTTTTTATTAGATTTAAGTTAATAACCCTTTTAATTTTTCTTAACTTGGTTTAGAGTTAGTTAATAATTCTTAAATAGTACCCTTTTATTAATATTAAATTTAGAAACATATAAAAAATAAAAACTTAAAAAAACATTTTATTTCTTTTAATTAATTCACTCGTTTTAGTTAATACTAATACAAAAATATAAAAAATAGAAATTTTAAGAACTAAAAAACATTTTATATTCTTTTGCTTTATCCATATTAAAAAAATACATATAATGAAAACTTAAAAATATTTTATTAATTCCCTCGCTTTAATATTAGATAAAAAACATAAAAGTGCCTATTTATACCACTTAGTCTTTTATTTAATTGTTATATATCCTTATCCGCATAATTTCTCTGTTTAATCATTTCATATTCACATGATTATTCTGTTTACGTTTAAATCCAAAGGAAAAAACGATTAAATTGGTCGACTTCATGTCCTCAAGTCTAATCGCGCGAACATTCGCATTTCATTAAAACTTAGGATAATTTTTCCTCAAATATTCAATCTTTTCAAAACTTATACCTTTTAAGCAAAAACTTCGACATTAGGTCGCCGTATCTTCAAAAAACGGCTCGTACCCCTTTTCAGCCAAAACAATTTATTTTTAATCAAACGATCAATTTTAATAAACAGATATTTCAAAAGGTTCCTATAGAGTACTATAGATGCATTGGGTGCTAATACCTTCCCATTGTATAACCAACCCCCGAACCATAGATCTCTTTTCAAAAACGCCTTGTATTTTTATTACTTTTAAAAAGTATTATTTTACATTGCATATTTAGGGTTTTATTTCGCTCTTTTCCCTTTTCCCTTGGAAACAATAAAGCGCGGTGGCGACTCTTGCTTTTGTGAGACGAATTAATCAATAATTCGATCTCCGATTTACCCCGCTACATTTTTTATCGCTACACCTTCTCAAATAAATGTTAAATTTCTGAATCATCACCGAAACATCAAGGACATTCCAAAACTCAACTGTGATTCGAAATGCACAACTAACTGAGCATAAGATTGAAGAACATCATGAAGAACGGGTGGGTACAAATAAATTTTTAGAATTTATCCTTTGTTTCTTAAACCTTGAACCAGGACACGATATAACCCTTAAAAGTCCTAGCTGGAGCATGGGTTAGTTCGTAAGCATATTATTACAAAAGTTATCCTGACTCCTGTAGGACTTGCTATAAATCCTGAGTTGATATCACCCTCTTGCAAAATTTGTTTTACTAAAAAAATGAATTTTCAAACTTCAAGACAAGCATAAACTTTGCATTATTTGAATATCATTGTTTGCATATAGTTATCTGTTCGACAACGTAGAAATTCACATGACAAATATCTAGTGAACAAAAAAATTTCTCAATAAAAAGTTTCACCTAAAGTGGAAAAACACTTCCAACCAAGGGGTACGACATGATCATTATCCATCATCTGAGGCAGTCCAGTCAAGGTTCAAGGAATCTCTCAAGAATTCCAAATAGCCAGGGGCAGATCTCCATCTGAATCACTTGGGGCATTGGACATGAATTCTAGCAACGAATCCTGTATGATCAAACAAACATCTTCTGGCAGTGTGGCAACACTTACTACTATGGACTATGACAATTCTCTGCACCCGATGAACGTGGACATAGTCAGAAAAGACTACACATGAAAAAGACCCACTAGGTTGACTGGCCTAGGCAAAAATAAGGGTATCCCGGCAAACCAAAAGGGTCCGGGAAAAAATTAGGGATAAAAACAAAAAAAAAATTATACACCCGGCAAGTCGAAAACCTTAAAAGGTGGCTTGAGCAAAAAAGGGTATCCCGGTGGACTGAAAATCTAAAAAGACAGTCCAGGAAAAAGTTAGGAATTAAAGCGTACGACTACGTCCTATCATCTTGTCACTTGTCTAATCAGTAGAAGGTTTACTATCCTGGTATGCATTCACCAAGGACTCCAAGAGTTGGGATAATAGTAAAACCATCTACAAAATCCCCGGTTGATATTTTCTACAACAGGTATCAAGACAAGGGCATTCTACTACAAGGTCACCGCCATATTCTCAGCTTACAACCTATTAATGTCAGGTGTTCTCATACCCTCAGCAGAACAAAATCTCCAAATTATATCTCCAACGATAACTTCCCAGTGAAGTCGCCAAGCTTCTCAGGATTCCCCAAGCGGGTTACGGAGTTTCCCTTCCCCAACGAAAACATTATGAATAAAGCATATTCTCATCTAGAAACGGTTCAGGTACGATCCAAAGACAAATGTCATCCTGACACTTACTCTAGATTCTCATCTAGAAATGGTTCAGGTACGATCCAAATACGGATGTCATCCTGACACTTACTCTAGATTCTCATATAGAAACGGTGCAGATGCGATCCAGAGATGGATTTCATTCTGACACTTACTCCAGATTCTCATCTAGAAACGGTTCAGGTACAATCCAGAGACGGACATCATCCTGATACTTATTCAGATTCTCATCTAGAAATGGTTTAGGTACGATCCAATTACGGATATCATCCTGGCACTTAATCCATATTCTCATCTAGAAATGGTGCATATGCGATCCAGAGATGGATGTCATTTTGACACTTACTCCAGCTTCTCATCTAGAAACAGTTCATGTACGATCTAGAGACGGGCGTCATCCTGATACTTATTTAGATTCTTTTCTAGAAACGGTTTAGGTATGATCCAAACACGGATGTCATCCCGACACTTACTCCAGATTCTCATCTAGAAAGGGTTCAGGTACGATCCAAAGATGGATGTCATCCTGATCTTTACTCCAGAGTCTCATCTAGAAACGGTTCAGGTACGATCTAAAGAGGGATGTCATCCTGACACTTATTTCAGATTCTCATCTAGAAACAGTTCGGGTACGATCTAGAAATGGATGTCATCCTGATACTTATTCCAGACTATCTTCTAGCAATAGTTCAGGTACGATCTATAGACGGATGTCATCCTGATACTTATTCAGACCATGTTTCAAGTACAATTCAGATACGATCCAGAGACGGATGTCATTCTGACACTCATTCAACACATGTTTAAAGTACAATTCAGATACGATCCATAGACAAATGTCATTCTGAGACTAATTCAAAACATGTTTCAAGTACAGTTCAAATACGATCTAGAGACGGATGTCATTCTTACACTTATTCAATACATGTTTTAAATACAGTTCAAATACGGTCCAGAGACGGAGGTCATTATGACACTCATTTAATACAAATTCCAAATATAGTTCAGATACGATCCAGAGACGGATGTCATTCTGACACTTATTTCAACACATAGATCCATCCATAAATCCTCCGCAGGTACTTTCTCCAACAGGTACACGGGCATAAACGTCTTGATGCGAATTCACCGCTACATCCTCAGCATACGTCCCAATGACGTTTATGTCCCCCACAGAGTAGAGGAAACCAAAAGTTTTGATCTCTACTTCCCCAAACAGGAGTTACTTTCCCCAGCAAAGTTCCTTCAGAGAGACGATATCTATATTCCCCAGCCGAGTTTTATAATTGCAAACGGTTTATAAAGCTTTCTCCCAAGCTGAGTTTATTTCTCTGACTGCGAACCTCCTCCCGAGCAGAGTTTATTTCTCTGAATTTGGAAGCTCAATCCCCAATAGAGTTTATTTCTCCAGCTACGAAAGTTCATCCCCCAGTGGAGTTTATTTCTCCGAATCGGCAAAACCTTCCAGCAAAGCATCTCCTCTCTCAAACAGAGTTATTCCCCTGTAGAGTTGTTCTCAGGCATAGTCTCTCCCCGGAAGAATATTCACAAACATAAAGGAGTAAATCCCCAGCATAGTCATCTCCATTCACCATCCCCAGCGGAAATGAAGAATTCAGCTTCGCAATACTCTTCAGCAGCAGTCCGGGATTTATTTTCCCCGACTAAGAAATTCCGCAATAGCATCCCATATTCATACATCACGGCATGCGCATACATATTGCATACAGCACAATCTCATTTATTTTGAGAACATCATCACAATGCATTTCAGGATTTTCCTCAGAAAGATGTCGTCACAAGATCTTCTCTGGATCAGCCAGATCGACACTAAGATCTCTCTGATTACTATTCCAGTTGAAGATATTCCAAGACTTTTGTTTGGGTCAGTTGAATCAATACTAAGATTCTCCTGATTACTATGTCGGTCAAAGTTAACCCAAGATTTTCCCTGGGTCAGGTAGGCCGACACTAAGATCTCTCTGATTACTATTCCAGTTGAAGATGTTCCAAGACTTTTGTCTGGGTCATTTGAATCGATACTAAGATTCTCCTGATTACTATGCCAGTCAAAGTTAACCTAAGATTTTCCCTGGGTCAGGAAGGTTGACAATAAGATCTCTCTGATTATTATGCTAGTTGAAGATATTCCAAGACTTTCATCTGGGTCAGTTGAATCGATACTAAGATTCTTCTGATTACTATGCCAGTCAAAGTTAACCCAAGATTTTCCCTGGGTCAGGCAGGTAGACACTAAGATTTCTCTGATTACCATTCCAGTTGAAGATGTTCCAAGACATTTGTCTGGGTCAGTTGAATCGATATAAAGATTCTCCTGATTACTATGTCAGTCAAAGTTAACCCAAGATTTTTCGTGGGTCAGGAAGGTCGACACTAAGATCTCTCTGATTACTATGCCAGTTGAAGATGTTCCAAGACTTTCGTCTGGGTCAGTTGAATCGATACTAAGATTATCCTAATTACTATGCCAGTCAAAGTTAACCCAAGATTTTCACTGGGTCAGGCAAGTCGACACTAAGATCTTTCTGATTACCATTCCAGTTGAAGATATTCCAAGGCTTTCGTTTTGGTCAGTTGAATCGATACTAAGATTCTCTCGATTACTATGATAGTTAAAGTTAATTCGAGGCCTTTCTCTGGTTCAGTCTAATCGATACTAAGATTTCTATCCCAGTTGAAGAAACTCGAGACCTTTCTCTGGTTCAGTCAAATCGATACTAAGATTTCTATTCCAGTTAAAGAAGCTATGAAGCCTGGAAACTGACCGGATAATAGTCAATCAACAATTCAAGCCACTGTAAAGCCTAGATCCTGACCAGATAGCAGTTCACTTCCGTCTCTTCAATCAAGTGATGACTCTCCAGTAGAGTAATGGACAACTGAAGCTCCTAAAACTCTATGTTCCAAGACAAAGACCAACATTCCTCAGCGGAGTCCTCTCTAACAGCAAGAGCAGGAATTCTCACAAAGGGATATCTCATGAAGTCAACATTGTTTTGGATGGCGTCTTTAAGCCCATCTCCAACGATCTTCTATCATCTTCTTAAAATGGAATCTATAAGCCCATTCCCAATACTATCTACACAGTCAAGTATCATCTCAGACGAGTGCAAATTTCTGGGCACTCTAGTGTTCAATCATCTTCCACCTTCAGATCACGAAAGGCAGACCAGCCAATCTACATCCTCAGGTTTAAAAAGATTGAACAGGGGAAACTGTTGTACCCCTAAATTTTCCCTCTCATGTTTTCCAAGGTCTTCCCCTACATGGTTGGTCACAAACCTTTGCCTAAAGAAAAGGAAAATTTTTTAGTGATGTTTTTAAGTTTCCTTCGATTGGCATCTCCAAAATGCCTTTCAATTGGCATCTCCAAAATGCTTTTCGATTAGCATCTACAAAATGCCTTTCGATTGGCATCTTCAAAATGCATTTCGATTGGCATCTACATAGCGCCCTTCGATTGGCATGGACAAAGGTCCTTCAATTGTCCTGTTAACAAGGCCTTTTGATTGGCATTTTAACAAGTACCTTTCGATTGGAATTGTAACAGTGTCCTTCGATTTGAATTTTAACAAGTACCCTTCAATTGGTATCTGGACAAAGGTCCTTCAATTGGCATGGAAGAGGGTCTTTCGAATGGCATTTCAGTATAAAATTTCAAGAGAACCATCAAATCCAAGGGCTGGTCGAAGGGATTCTAATAAGGAAAATTCTAAATAGATTCGAATTGGACTTTGAAGCTGGCAAAGAAGGCAGATTTGAAGGAATGAAATAGGCTGGCATGTTAAAGCAAAACGCATGGGACAAAAGAAGAAAGAGATTTTCCTGAAACAACAAGTTTTGATACAAATTAAAAACTCATACTCTTGTCATCAAAGCATTGGATTTTTGCCACAAATATAAAACTAATGAGATTCACTACATAAGGATAATAAGTATAAACCTAATGCAGGGGGCAGCAGCCACAAAAAAGGGCCAGACGAAAAGTGAAACGTTTCAAGAAAATGAAAAAGTTGCCTCCAAACCAAGAACCAAATTATAAGCGTGGTGAAATTCCAAATCTCACGCTCCAACCAATCTCAACCATTTCCAGCAATCCAATTGTATTCCTGGGACTTTCAGCAAGCCAGTCCATCCATCTTTGAAGGGCAAATCCTCCCAGAACCAGCAAATTGAAATAGCTCATCATGGGTAACTTCTTGAATTTATGTTGATATTTCTATGATGTATTAATCCTTTTCTTAGTCTGATTCGTATCCAAGAGATTGTTTAAGGCAGGACCAATGTGAAACATGAGTGGTTGGAGCTGAAACAAATGTTTTTCCATGTTTAAGGAAAAATTTCTGTCATGCTTCGAACCAAATGATATAGGCATGCTCGATGAAAAACTAAGATCAGACATGGACTCAGGAACATTTTCGTGTGGGATGGGCCTTCAATACGAAGCTTAAATTTCCAGAATTCACATATAATGTTATTACGTTGTTATATGTATGAATGAACAAGCAGTGCAGTTGGCAAGGGATTGAGTACATGAAGGAAGGGACCTGGGTTCGATCCCAGGCCCAACGTTTTTCTATTTTCTTGATGTTTTCTGCAGATTCCAGTATGTTAAATCCCCAGGCGCGCATCATGGGATCTATCATCATCACCATTGGGTCACTCATCCTCCAGATCCAGCGCCAAGAAACGCTTCTCCATAGTGAACCCTCAGGATCTAGCAATGCTGGATCCAACACTAGTTGTTGGCCAACAGATCTAGGCCCATAGCACAAATTCCAGCACACCCCTCAATTGGGTTCCTCACCCTCAGGCCCATCTTCTTTCCTTTATTTTATTTAATTTTTGTTAATTAGTTTATATTTTCTATTCATTCATTTTTTCAATAAAATCATAAAAATTAGAAAATCATAAAAATTAGGATTTAGAGTTTTTCTTAATAAAATTAATTTTTGAAAATTAATTTAATTAAATCTTTAACTTTTATTCTTTAATTTAAAATCAGTTAGAAATTAGGTTCAACTTCTAATTTTTTTCATAAAATACCAAAAACATTTTCAATGAGCAATTAGATTTTTTAGGGTTTAGAAATTTTTCCCGTCTTAAGTTTTGCGCCTCATTACTTTTTTTATACGATTATTTTTTCATTTATGTAACTGCGCTCGATTTGTAATATCTAAATTAGAGTTTTTATTTTCGTATTTTACTTTCCAGTCCATTACTTATGTACCTACACCAAACCTCTGTAATAACTGTAGGACTTTATTTCTCGCTTTTACATTCCTTATATATTGTATATGAACTGTTAAGTAATTAGGCAAGATTAAATAAATTAATCTTAGATCACTAATATCAAAGATAAAAATACCTGAAAAAGAACACTATAGCACACTATTTCACACTTGCACCCCTAGGGTATTTCCCACTTTGGTTGCCTTCGAAAATGGTCATGTCCCTCGAACATAGGGATACTCTTAGCAAATACCCTAAGTTTAAAGTCATCATAAAGATCATAGTCCCTAAATGTCCCTCGAGTTGCCTACGAGAAATAATATTATGATGATAGTCCCTTCGAAATGCTAAGGTATCCTTACATGTTGCCTTCAATGACCATTACATCCCTTTCGATAGTCCCTCAACATCCAACGACTAGGGTTACCTACTCACTAATAGTATGATAGCACTGTCTAAAGGATAGGAGGAAAAGAACCAACTTTTTTTCGAGTAGGTAGATAACTGTTAGGTACTTGCTCAAACAAATTTTTACACCCTACATTTTCAAATACTACTTTTCAAACAAAAAATTTCTAAAACGCTTTATCACACTCTTGAGGACTGATACAAGAGTTACCATAAAGTGAATTGCCGCACTAAGGCATTTTCAAACAAAAACTTTTTCACACAAACACGAAAGGAATTTCAAGAATGAGCAAGTACCTAAGAGCCCATAAAAACCATGGATGGAAATGGTGTTAATACATTCCCTTTCCATAATCTACCCCATTACTCAGAAACCTCAAAAAAAGGTATTTTTATGTTCTTTTCACCCTTTCCTTTGTTGGATAAAAGAAAGGTCGGTGGTGACTCTTGCTTACCGCGACATTTGCAAACAAAAAATGCAAACCAGTATTTAACAGTCGGTTTTGCCACTGTATCACACATCCCATAGACGAGAAGAGCCAACACTTCTTCAAAGGCTTGTAAGTCCAAAGCATCCCAAAATTGTTGAGCCTTCTCAAACAAAAACTTGGCTAGAAAACCCTTAACACCACTTCTTGTTTCCCAATTTGCCACAACATCGGACCGTTGCAAATGGAAAGCTCGAGCAATCTCCTCAGGTCTTGGGTCTTTCTCAATATTGGTGAAAGGTATTTGATCCAGAATTGGCACTCCTAAGAGTTGAGAGAACTCCTCCATGGTGGGCACTAATTAGTAATCAGGAAATGTAAAGCAATGGTGTAAAGGGTCAAATAATTGAAAGAGCACTTTCATCATGTCTTCATCATGGCTTGAGGTAACTAGATTGAGAAGTCGACCATGTCTTATGGTAAACGGAGAATTCTCAGGAACCCTTGATGATAAATCTTTAAGTTGGGGAGACACTCTAACGAGGTTGATTTGGATATTATTCCTGCGAGTGGAAGCCATGTCCTGCAAAACAGCACCGAGATAAATCCCAAAGATCCTTGAAATGGTTAGTGCAAAATGCCATGGTATGATGTCATGATGTTATGTACAAGTAAACAAATACATACAAAGAAAAAAGTCCTTGGGTTTAGGCTTGCTTGAGGTTCATAGGTAAGTACCCTCTTGAAGTTTAGTTGGTTCAACCTGTCCTAGAAAGTAATCGGGTTTTAGGTGTAATACGGTGGCAGAACCGACTATTACACTGGTTTTGCATTTTTTATTTGCAAATGTAGCGGTAAGCAAGAGTCGCCACTGACTTTTCTTTTATCCAACAAAGGAAAGGGTGAAAAGAACAAAAAAAGACCTTTCAAGATTATCTCTGAGTAAGGGGGTAGATTATGGAAATGGAAGGTGTTAGCACCCTTTCCATCAGTAGTTATCTACGGGCTCTTAGTTGCTAGCTCACTTTAAAAATGCTTTTTTTTGTGTAAGTGTATCTGAAAATATTTTGAAAAAGATGCCTAAGTGCGGCGAACTTTGTAATGTTTCTCGTTTCGGCAAGAACGTATACAAAGTGTTTTGTCTTTGAAAATATTTTAGAGAAGAGTTTGTGTATGTGCGATAAAAAAATTTTGTTTGTTTTTATGAGCAAGCAACTGGGAGATATCTACCTACTCGAAAGATTTATTCTTTTCCTCTTTTCCTTTAGATAGTGATATCCTACTATTAGTCAGTAGGTAGCCCTATCGTTGGATGTTTTGAGGAACGGGAAAGGGTCATCGTACAGTCATAAAGGGAAATCGTAGGGCACTTTAGCAATTTTATCGTAAGGTACTAGATCGTTTACCGAAGGCAGCATCAGAGGGTCATCGAGGAACTATTATATTTTTAACCGAGGGTCTTTGCTAAAGTGTCTCACGTTCGAGGGACATGACTGTTTTTCGAAGGTAACAAGCGGAGGTACCTTAGAGGTGCGCATTTGCGAGTGTGTTGTATTCAGTTATTTTTCTTTGATGTTAGGTTTGCTAACGTTTGCTTTTAGTTATTTTCATGCAATCCTATTAGGCATACATCTAACAGTTCAATATCAGTGCAGGAAATTAAAGTGCGAAAATTAAACCTAATTATTACATGGCTTCGGGGAGGGGAGTTACATGTCCAAAATTGGGGTAAAAATAGTAAAGAAAAACTAATTAGTCTATTACAATCCATGGGCAGATACAATAATAAGAAAGTAATAATGCGGGAAGTAAAGTGAATGTGCGAGGATTAAAAAGAACGTTTGCTTAAAATTCTAAGGAAATCTATACAAATTAATTAAATTCTTTTTTGCGTTGTTTTTGTTTATTTTAAAAAAATATTTGAATTAAAATTAATTAAACTAAACCTATTTTTAATTAATTAACAAAACGGTTGATTATTAATGTAAATGAATACTAATAAAAGAAGGTTAATTCTACATGTTTTTTTTGTATTTATTAAGAAAAAGATTTGCAACCTAAATCTAATTGATTTTAAAATGAAATAAAAAATCAAAATAATTAAATTAATTAATTTAATAAAGTTTAATTAAAAACCTAAATCTACATTTTTTATGATTTTTCTGATTTTATGATTATAATTAAAAAAATATTAAAAAGGAATAAATAAATAAAAACAAAAAAAAGTAGTGTGGACCTGGTATTAGAAGCAGAAATGGGGGTGTAATTTGAATTTTCCAAGCCTAATCCACAAAAGCCCAGGCGCTCAAAACATCCCCCTTAAACAGATGCCCTGAGTTCGAATTCAGCGCTAGTTTTTGCTAAAGGTCTCTGAATTTTGCGTTTCGAAGCCAAGCTTCTGATCAGGGTTGAGAATGGCATCTCATGAACCAGGCCTCAAAACATACATGCTTCACGTCCAACCTGCTCTATATACGACTACAAACATGTATGCAAACGTTAAATGGATTAATAAATGCAGATTAACGAGATTAGATTTAAATAATTATACCAAATGGTGCAACTTTTATGGACGATTCGGGCGCGCTTCAAACCAAGGTGAGGGATGGAAATACTCCTAGGGACCTCATGAGTGAAAAGATGACACAAGATTGGATGGAGGAAGGCTGGAAATCAGGTTTTGAATTTTCACAACCTTTGAACAATTTTGAGAATTTTGAGAGCTTTTTCCAAGTGATGATTTCGTGTGTGTCCTTTCTTGCTTGCAATGTCATGTATTTATAGAGGGAAGAGATGAGCGTAAAGCATCATGGAAAGAATCAAGCCATTAACCATGGCCTTAAAACAAAAAATCCAAATTTGAAAAGTTTCCCTCCCATATTTCTCAACAAATGTCATGTGAGGTCCCCAAATTGCTCAAGGAAGTTCAAGAGTTGACCAGACAAACTCTCTCCTAAGGCAGTCTACCTCAAATTAGGGTTTCATTTTGAATCAAGATGCTTGAGTCCAAAGGATCCCAAATGCTCACCATTTTCCTAATATGTTCTCAAGATCATCCATGTCAAGTTTCAAGCCTTACAGAGGAAGTTTGCTCAGTCAATTGCTCAAAGGCCTGAAAATCGATTGTGTTAGGTCAAAAGTCAATTGTGGCCCACATACAGTCAAAATTCAAGATTTTTGGTCAACATCCTCATTTTTAAGTATCATTTATCATTTGATCAAGGGTTGATCATGATTCATCAAGGATTTCTCACAACAAATCAAAACCCAAAAGTTGCTAAATTAGGGTTTTGTAGGAAAAGTCAACTCAACTTTGACCAAGCATAACTTTCTTATACTTTATCAGAAATGACCCATCCAAAGCTCATTTTTAAGAGGATGCAATTCCCTACAATTAATCTTCATCTCCCAAGTTCAAAATATGCACTCGCAAAAAGATATGAATTTGGACATTATATGTCATTTTGAAAAGTCAACAAAAACACCTTTTGGGTCAAAGCTTCATACATGAACATGGAAGACTCAATTGAGATGAGACCAAAACGGTTGCTTAGAGGACATCCTAAGATTTCTAAAAAGTCCAATAACACCTCTCTAGGGTCAAAATTGAGAGAGTTATACATTGGCCAAGTTGACCTTTTTTGCAAAATTGCCAAAAGTCAAATATGCTCAAATTTGCATCTTTTGCTAAATGGGCCCAACTTTTTATGCTTGCATCTCATTCCTAACATAGTCCACGACCTATGGGATCCTACATGCTTTATTTGTTCCTTTATTTTATTTATTTTGATTTTTATTCATTTAAAATTAAGTAAAATCAAATAAATCTAAATAAATCATATATTGTGTTTTAGGGATGATTTTTGCATTGAAGGAGGATCTCATGAGCTGTCAATTGAGAATCAATTCGTGCAAAGCTAATTTGGTTGAAAAAAGATTGAATTTGAGAAAGTTTGGAAAGAAATAATATGCCATACAAGACCAAATCAAATCTTCATAATGGGTAAGATTGAGGTCATTTTTGTTGACCTAATAAGTTGTATTACATATACAGAAGCAAGGCGGGGCATGAGGAGGGGTTGAGCAGTCGTGAAAGAGGCAAACAAAAATCAAAAAATTCAAGAAAAAATGGTGATCTAATTTCCATATTAGAGGCCAATTTGTGCCATTCTCACATTTCCAACAAATTGCTGGACATCCCAGGAACATATCCCAATCAATTGCAAGCCTTCTCATGCCTAGAATTGTAAGTTACAGGTATCACGATTTGCTTCCAAAATCAAATTCGATTTCAATGATTTACTCATCCTATGCATGTTTTGATTGTATATTCATGTTCATCATTGAGTTTGCAAACTATTGGAACCATTCAATTGCATTTCTAACGCCTGTACAGGATGTTGCCATAGCTAGGGTTTTACGTTCTTGATTAGGGCTTTGCAGTATAGGCAAAATTGGATATTGATTCTGGTACCATGAGACTCGTGAGGATGAGACGAGTTGATTGGTACCAGCCATGGCCATTTATATTGCCTGTGGGGAGTTTTTGAAATACGCCGGTTTGTAGCTACAGCAAGACAACCGTAGGCAAAAGTGTTGTTATCTAAAACGACTGTTGGGAGGAAGAAGATGGATGCGTGGTATTCACTGATTGGATTATTTAAATTTCAGCACGTTTTTCCATTAACCATACTTTTTCATATATTAGACTTTGTTTTCATTATATACGCAAACAAGCCAGATAGCTCTATTGGCAAGCGTGTATTGGGAATAGGCCTAAGGACCTAGGTTCGATCCCCAGGTCCCATATTTGCTTCATGTTATTTTTCACTAAATGATCAGGTATACCTCACGTCCAAGAATCCACCAAGCAACTCAAGATCTGGCTGTCCCATTCATCAACACTCCAGATCCAATGCCTTTCCCCTGAACGACCACCATACGCCTCCAGTCAACAGCTACATTGAATCAGACAAAGTCAAACAGGCCTGGATCTTTTGGGCTCAGAATCTCAAACAGCACCCTCCAAATTGCTAAACTACCAGGCCCATTTACTAACCTTTGTTTTATTTTATTTTCTTTTTTTTTATTCTTTTAATTTCCTTTATTTATTTAATTCACAAATTAATTTATTTTTCACAAAAAACCATAAAATCAATAATTCATCAAAAATTAGGATTAGTTTTTATTTTATCAAAATTAGTTTAATTTAGTTTAAATTAGGAAAATTATAATTTTTTTCAAAAATAAAATCAAATAGAAATTAGGTTAACTTTTAATTTTATTTTGCTCTTTTTCTCAAATAAATAAGAATACAAAAAAATAGGTTTTAGAGAATTTATTTATTTTTCTTAATTTAAAATTAATTAGGATTAGGATTTTCTTTTAATGATTTCTTAATTTTCTTAAAGTAACAAAACAAAACAAAAACATTTTTTATTCCATCACAATTAAGTTTAAGTCAAGTATCAAAACCCTAGTTGTCTCGTAGTCGATTCATCGCGCGCATATTATTATTTTTCGATATTGTTGTAACTGTTCATGGTTTGTAATAGTTTAATCTAGGGTTTTTTTATTTATCGCTTTTTCCCGGGTTTTTACTTTCTTGCATTTTAATTCTCGCAAATATTTGACTGTTTAGATGAATGCTAATAGGATTGAATGATAAGAATGCATGACAAATTAATCCAATTAGAAAAACCTAATGTGCAAAGACTAAATAATTGAAAACAGATCACTCGCACATATCACTCTTAGGGTATACTCTCACTTCGGTTGCCTTCGGTAAACGATCATTAAGTATAGGGTGTCTTAGTGGTTGCCCTCCTGTCTAACAAAGATCAAATGTCCCATTCGAATTTTGCCTCAGAAATGTTGCCTCGAAAATGTTGCCTCGAATATGATCTTAAAGACTTTAGGGTTATTATTAAGTCGTCCTAACATTATTTTAGTGATCGTACGTCCCTTTCGAATTGACCCTTACAACTCCAACGACGGTGCTACCTATTTCTCAATAGAAGGATAGCGCTGTCTAAAGGAAACGAGAATAGAAACGATCTTTTTTCGAGTAGGTAGATGCTAGTAGGTACTTGCTTAAAACGAAACTCTTCACACTTACACATTTTCAAAACAATTTTAAAAACGACTTCGTCACACCTTTGAGGACTGATACAAGGGTTATCACGAAGTCAAACTTTTCAAAACAAAGCATATACACAAGCAATTTTAAAAAAAAGATGAGCAAGTACCTAAGATCCCAAGGAAAACCATGGATAGAAAGGGTGCTAACACCTTCCCTTTCTATAATCTACCCCCCGTACTCAGAATATCTCGAAAAAGGATTTTTTTCTGTACTTTTTTCCTTTCCGGTTGGATGAAATAAAAGTCGGTGGCGACTCTTGCTTACCGCGACATTTTACGAACAAAAAACGCAAAACGCAAACCAGTATTAACAGTCGGTTCTGCCACTGTATCACAGAACTGGCGACTCTGCTGGGGAATATAGACGTCGTAAGTGGGGTATACCTTAGGATCTAGTTCATCATAATTGCTTCTCTTGATTACTTTTTTTGCTTTACTTTTAAGGGTTTTGTTTGGGAGTTACTATAGATCCTAACCCGGATCTGGGCACACCTTTTAGGTAAGTAGCAATAGACTGTGAGGGAACTGTACGGCGTAGACCGATACGGTTAAAGCAGTAGCTACATTGATGTGGCACATTGGTTGGTACCGGTATCCCTTATAGAGAAACAAGGAGAATACGAGGCCGCTGCGTGGTGTCGTTAAGCATCAACTGGCCTTAGAACCTTTAATCGCCCAACATGGCCATTAGAAAGTAGTGAGATAGTCGGCCTCGGTGTAAAGCTGAGAACTGGTTGATACTCGATGCTACACTCATTGAGACCATATTCTCAAGATAGTTCCGGCCGCAAGAAAAGATTGCGTGAGCTGAAACCATGACCGATGGAGGATGGTAAGTGATATTGAGATCCTCTAGAACCCGGTTACTTTTTACTAGGACAGGTTGAATCCAACTTAAACTTCAAGAGGGTACTACCTTTGACCTCATGCAAGCCTTAAACCTAAGGGCTTTGTGTGATTTGACTGTGTTTGCAATATCCATGTTTGTTATACCTGTGGTTTACCATGACATCATGCATCATAACATGGCATTCATGCTTCATTACACTAACCATTTCAAAGACCAAGGGAATTTATGTTTGTTCTGTTTTGCAGATCATGGCTTATGTGCATAGAAATACTATCTGAGTCAACTTTGTGCAAATACCTGCCCAACTTAAAGAGCTAGCCTCAAGAGTTTCTAATACTTCTACGTTCATTAAGAGACACGGTCAACTTCTCAGTCTGGTTACTTCAAATCTTGAGGAGCAGATAATGAGCGTACTGTTTCAGTTCTTTGATCCCGTGCACCATTGCTTCACCTTTCCAGATTACCAGCTGGTACCCACCTTGGAAGAGTTCTCTCATCTATTAGGAATATCCATCCTTGAACAGGTACCCTTCACAGGTATGGAAGAAGTTCCTAGACCAGAATACATTTCCTCAGCTCTGCATTTGAAACGGGGTGATGTAGTATCCAATTGGGAAACACGAAGCGGGGTCGAAGGTTTTCTAGCCAAATTTCTGATAGACTAGGCTCAACTATTCTGGGATGATTTGGATTTTCAAGCTTTTGAAGATGTCTTGGCTCTCCTTTTCTATGGTTTGGTTCTCTTCCCTAATCCAGACTCCTTTGTAGGTATGAATGTCGTCAAGATTTTCCTTTCTCGCAACCATGTGCCTACCTTGCTTGGGGATATCTTGCATGCCCTCTATACTCGTACCGTGAGGAGAAGGGAGACTCTCATGTGTTGCATGTCGTTGTTGTCGAGGTGGTTTATTTCGAACCTCCCTAAGTCTGTGATGAAGAACGAAGAAGGTTTGGGTTGGTCCTACAGAATAATGTCACTGGCTCATACAGATATTCTTTGGTGTTCCCGAGCTATGGAAGACACCACTGTTATTGACCGTTGCGGGGGATACCCTAATGTCCCATTGCTTGGAATTAGAGGAGGGTAAACTTATAATCCTTGTCTGGCTTTGTGACAATTTGGTCGTGCTCGAAGAGATGGCCCCCGTGAGTTTCTTCTTGAGGACATTGTATTTGACTATAAGGAGGATGTTAAGGAGCACCGCCAGAGGTTCATACGAGCTTGGGGCATGGTGAACAGATCTGACCCCCAGGAGTTGGGACCAAAGACTTCCCTTCCTATGCAACCTTACCTCCAATGGGTCCGAGCTCGTGCCCAGAAGCTTGGGATGCCCTATGAGGCCGTATTACCAGTAATTGTGGAGCCCACTAATGAAGAAGGTATTCCTTACACGATTCTCTATCCTTACATGCCCACTGATCAGGGGGAGTTGTAGAGGTCTTGGATTCAGCTGAGGAATAAGCGGGATACTTATCGGGAATGGTACCAGGAGCAATAAAGGAAGATTTTGAAGCTCACCAGGCTGCTCGAGGAAGAAAGAGTGACCAATGACTATATCGGCACAAAGAGGAAGCGACCATGGGACTTTTAATTTTGCTTTTTCTAGTTTTAGATTTGTTTTATTTACTTCTTTGTAATGCCTTAAAGGCATTGTTGAACCTTTTAAAAGTTAATCTAATAAAGTTTGTTTATTTTTGGTTTGCAAATTTAAATCTCCCAAAGTCTTTGAAATCATTACATGCGCATCCCATTGTCATGCACATCATTACAGGTACCCTTACAGGTTTCTCATCTTCTTCGTTGTTTATGTCAGCAGAAATGTCTTCTGATCAAGCCATCAAAGATCTTCAGGCACATAACGCTCAGTTCCAACAGATGTTCATAAGTCTGGCTAAAGGACAGGAGGATTAGAAGACCCTTATTTTGAAAGAGAAGAAGAAGAATAAGAAGGTTGGTATTCTGAACATGGGTAGAAGATTCGGAGAAAGGTTGAGACAACCAGCTGATCTGACTTCCTCATCCAAGGACTGGGAGAACCAAGAAAGGGCAAAGGACCCTAGTCATGCAGTTTCTGAAGACGGTGCTGACTATGACGATAAGCAATATCCTCCTACTGAGGATAGGTACAAGCAGCTAGAAGACCGTCTGAGCGCTATGGAGATTCAGAAAATACCTGGTTTGGATTTCGGAGAATTGGGACTGGTATCGGGAGTGGTCATCCCTCATAAGTTCAAAGCTCTGGTTTTTGCCAAGTACGATGGAGTATCCTGTCCAAAACTCCATCTCCATTCGTATGTCAGGAAGATCCAACCCCACACTGCTGATAGAAATTTATGGGTGCACTTCTTTCAAGATAGTCTGTCAGGGACTCAGCTTGAATGGTTCTACCAGTTGGAAGGGGCCAGTGTCCGAAACTAGGAAGATCTTACTGTTGCTTTCTACAAGCAGTATCAGTACAACGCCGACCTTGCTCCTACTCGTACTCAACTTCAGGGTATGTCCATGGGTGCAGGTGAAGGTTTTAAGGACTATGCTCAGAAGTGGAGGGACTTGGCTGGAAGAGTCCAACCCCCCTTGTCTGATAGAGAGTTGGTTGACATGTTTCTAGGGACGCTATCTGGTCCGTTTTTCAATCACTTAATCGGCAGTTCGTCATCTGGTTTCATTAAGCTAATTTTAACTGGAGAAAGAGTAGAAGCTGGCATTCGAAGTGGTAAAATACAGAAGGATGCTTCGCCAAGTACAGCAAAGAAGCCTTTCACCGGTAAGAAGGAAGCTAGTGCAGTCTATGGCCCGAGGGGCCAAAGCAGATCTGAACACCGTCAAACGATAAATGTTGTAGTGATATCAAGACCCGCAATTGCTCCACAACACAACAATCAGCAAAGAGCGGAAAGATCGCAGAGGCAGTTCACCCGGCTCAATATGACCCTGTCTCAAATTTTACCACAACTGTTAAAGACCAATCTGATAACTCTGAGGGAAGCCCCGAAGAACCCTAACACCATATCTCCCCGCTATAACCCGAATGCCCGTTGTGCTTATCACTCTGAAAGTCCAGGTCATGATACAAACGACTCCTGGGCCCTGAAAAATAAGGTGCAGGACCTGATTGAAGCCAAAGAGATTGAGTTTGATGCTCCAGAAAATTCGAATGTTATAACTGCTCCCATGCCCAAACATGGTCATGGAGTGAATGTTGTTGACACTGATTTGTTTGTGACCTCCGTGGAAGAGATTTCTACTCCTCTTATGACCGTTAAGAAGAATTTGTTGTTGGCCGGTTTATTTCCGGGTTATGGTGAAGGTTTCCACATGTGCTCGATTCTACCTATTGGTTGCCGCTTGTTGAAGTCAGGTGTTCAGCGCTTGATGGATAATAAAGAGATTATGTTCGAGAAGACTATGATTCCTGTTATTCCCAATGAAGATGTCGCCATTATAACCATTTCCGCCAATCCTTCCAAGGTTTCCTCGAGAAAACCTGTTAGGATTACACCTATTCCAAGAATTGCTCCGCTAATAATCACCGTTCCTGGTCCCATCCCATACACTTCAGACAAGGCTGTCCCATGGCACTATGGTGCTGATGTGTATTACCATGGTATTAAACAAGACTTAAAGAATAAAGAAGTTGATACTGATGTCAGTAATATTGTCGGGGCTAGCAAGGTCACCAGAAGTGGAAGACTCTTTTCTCCCGAGATTTCCCCTCTGACTGTCCACAAACCTGTTGTCATCCCATCTACCAGTACATCAATTGTTGTTCCACTTCCTACTCCAGTTATCACCCTTGTCTCCGAGCCATCTGGGACTCGGGGAAAAGAAATCATAGGTGAGCTTGCCCGGACGGAGGAACCTAGGAAAATCATTGTGGAAACCTCTAAACAAGAAATAGAGGAAATACTAAAAATTATCAAGAGCGACTATAATGTGGTCGAACAGCTGGGGCAGACCCCGTCAAAAATCTCCATGTTGTCCCTGTTGTTGTGTTTTGAAGCCCATGCAAAGGCTTTGATTGCATTCCTCAAGTTTGCGCATGTGCCGCAGGAAACTTCTGCAGATCGGTTCAAAGATTGTATGGTTAGCCTGACTGATGATAATGGGCTAGGATTTTCAGATGCGGATCTAACTACTAAGGGGAGAAATCATAATGATGCTATGCACGTCTCGATCGAGTGCAGGGGAACCACTATGGCCCATGTGCTGGTAGATACCGGGTCCTCACTAAGTGTTCTTCCAAATAAAGCGTTAGACCGTTTGGATTGTGAAGGTTTGATGCTAAAGTCGAGTAACATTGTGGTAAGGGCTTTTGATGGATCAAAAATAATGGTGCACGGGGAGGTGGACATCCCTGTGAAAGTGTGTTCTCAGACCTTTGGGTCCACCTTTTACATAATGGATATCAAGCCGTCGTATTCTTGCTTGCTGGGTCGTCCTTGGATTCATAAAGCTGGGGCAGTTACTTCCACACTCCATCAAATGCCGAAATATCCGGTGAAGAGGAAGATTGTCACAGTACGAGGTGAAGAGGAGTATATGGTAAGTCATCTCAATTCCTTCCGCTATGTGGAGATGGACGGGGAATTCATAGAAACTCCTTGTCAGAATTTCGAAGAAGTCCCTCATACTTTGGCGTCAACTGAACCTACTACCAACAAACCTCCGCTGAAGATGGCTTCTCTCAAGGATGCCAAGGTTGTCGTTAAAGAAGGTGGGTGTACCAATTGGGGTCGGCTCCCTGATTTTAATCACAAAACTGACAAATTTGGTTTGGGCTTTACTACAGGGGCTCAAAGGGCCGTTAGGCATGCACGGATTGGAAGATCTCCTCTACACATCAGCAATCAGGGAGTTAATGCAATTGAAGACGGTGAAGAGGATTCAGACATCAACAGCTGGATCTACCCAACAACCAATGGTGGACTGAACAACTGGACGTAGAAGGACTTCATACCTGTTTCTTTTATTCCGCGGTAATTGACTTTTGTTTTTAAGATTTGTAATAAACAAGTTTGAAACTTTACGGGCCGGTGCCGAGGCACCTTGGCTTTTCTTGTGAGGGCTTACTATTTGTCATTTCATATATCATTAATAAAGCATTGGACGTTTCTTGCATTACAAATTTTGCGCTCCTTGTTTTTCTTTTCTGTCTCTCACTTTATCAAAACAGCTATGCTCTTACACACACTCACGCATCATACTGCAGATCCATATCCACTCTGGATCCCATTGATAACAGCTCTGCTACTTCCAGTTATGACTTCGAAAATCCGATCAACCAAGCCGAGGACGAAGGTGAGGATGATTGTGAGGTGCCTAGAGAACTTGCTAGACTATTACAGCAGGAAGAGAGGGCCATACAACCTCATGAAGAGCCAGTTAAGTCAGTGAATTTGGGTACAGAGGAAGACAGGAAAGAGGTTAAGATAGGTGCGAATCTGGAGCCTAGCGTCAAACAACGGTTAACACAGATGCTACACGACTATGTTGAGATCTTCGCCTGGTCCTATGAAGACATGCCTGGTTTGGACACTGATGTTGTAGTTCATCGCTTGCCGACTAAAGAAGACTGCCCTCTGGTAAAATAGAAGGTTCGTCGTATGCGCCCTGAAATGTCAGAGAAAATCAAGGCAGAAGTCATGAAACAGTTCAACGCAGGGTTCTTAGCTGTCACTTCTTATCTACAGTGGGTTGCCAACGTTGTTCCGTTACCTAAGAAAGACGATAAGGTACAAATGTGTGTGGACTATAGAGATCTGAACAGGGCAAGCCCCAAGGATGACTTCCCTCTTCCTCACATCGATGTTCTGGTCGACAATGCTGCAGAACATAAGATCTTCTCCTTCATGGATGGCTTTTCTGGCTACAACCAGATCAAGATGGCCCCTGAGGACATGGAGAAGACAACCTTCGTTACACAGTGGGGCACCTTTTGTTACAAGGTAATGCCTTTTGGGTTGAATAATGCTGGGGCAACTTATCAGTGCACCATGGTCGCTTTGTTCCACGATATGATTCACCACGAGATCGAGGTTTATGTTGATGACATGATAGCCAGGTCCCAAACTGAGGAAGAGCACCTTTATAATCTCCAAAAAATGTTTGATAGGTTGAAAACGTACAAGCTGAGGTTGAATCCGAATAAGTGTACCTTCGGGGTAAGGTTTGGTAAGCTTCTGGGTTTTGTTGTTAGTTACAAAGGTATTCAGGTAGACCCCGCAAAGGTAAAAGCCATACAAGAGATGCCGGCTCCCCGCACAGAGAAGGAAGTTAAAGGCTTCTTGGGATGTCTGAATTACATCGTCGGGTTCATTTCACATCTGACTGCTACTTGTGAGCCAATCTTCAAGCTGTTGAAGAAAGATCAAGTAGTAAAGTGAAATGATGAATGCTAGACCGCTTTCGAAAGAATCAAGGAATACCTTCAAGAACCACCAATTTTGATGCCTCCAGTTGAAGGAAGACCTTTGATCTTATACTTGGCAGTGCTAGACAATTCAATGGGGTGTGTGCTGGGGCAGCATGACGAGTCTGGCCAAAAAGAGCACGCCATTTATTACCTTAGCAAAAAGTTTACCGACTGTGAGACCCAATACTCATTGCTCGAGAAAACTTGCTATGCTTTGGCATGGGCTGCTCGTCGGCTGAGACAGTATATGTTAACTCACACTACCCTATGGATATCAAAGATGGATCCAATCAAGTATATTTTCGAGAAGCCCGCCTTATCCGGAAGAATAGCAAGATGGCAGATGATCTTAACCGAGTACGACATCTAATACACAACCCAAAAAGCAATCAAGGGGAGTGTATTGGCGGATCATTTGGCGCATCAGGCCATGGATGACTACCAGTCCATGAATTTCGAGTTCCCAGATGAGAATATCATGTTGGTAACCAACTGTGAAGAACCTGGGCCGAATGAAGGACCTGAGGAGGGACCCCGATGGTCTATGTATTTTGATGGAGCATCAAACGCTTTGAGTAACGGTATTGGCACTGTAATTATATCTCCTGAGGGCTATCATACTCCGTTCACCGCCCAATTATGTTTCAACTGCACCAACAATATGGCGGAGTATGAAGCGTGTATCTTAGGTCTTCGAGTTGCTATAGACTTGAGGATTAAGTTCTAGAGTGTATTCGGAGATTCCGCTTTGGTGATAAGTCAGATCAAAGGCGAGTGGGATATGAAGCACCCGAATCTTATTCCTTACAAAGAGTATGTACTGACATTACTCCCATACTTTGAAGAGATACCCTTTGAACTTTTCCCCATAGAAGAGAACCAGTTAGCGGACGCGCTAGCTACCATGTCTTATATGTTCAAAGTCAGGTGGGACAATGAAGCTCCCCAGATTACCATTGAGAGGTTAGACGAACCCTCGCACTGTTGTGACATTGAGACTGAAGAGGTAGAAGATAAACCCTGGTTTCACGAGGTAAAGAGGTATCTTGAGGCTCAAGAATACCCCGAGGGGGCATCTGTTAATGATAAGAAGTTTTTGAGAAGATTCGCTGCGAAGTTCTTCATCAGTAATGGTATCCATTATAAGCGTAACCATGATTCAACATTACTGCGGTGCATAGACAAGAGCGAGGCAGAAAGGATCATGGCAGAGTTACATGAAGGCACCTTCGGAACCCATTCTAGTGAACACACCATGGCTAATAAAATCCTACGGGAAGGATATTACTGGTCCACTATGAAAGTCGATTGTTATCAGCACTCTCAAACCTATCATAAATGCCAAGTTTATGCTAATAAGGTGCATGTACCTTCGGTTCCCCTGAATGTCTTGACAGCTCCATGGCCCTTTGCGATGTGGGGTATCGACATGATCGGCGAGATCAGACCCACTGCTTCCAATGGACATTGTTTCATCCTGGTAGCAATTGATTACTTCACGAAGTGGGTTGAGGCGGCCTATTTTGCTACTGTAACCAAGAACGTGGTGGCGCGGTTTATCCGACACAATTTGATTTGTCGATATGGTGTACCAGAGAGGATCATTACTGACAATGGTACAAATCTCAACAATACAATGATCACCGAGCTCTGCAAACAATTCAAGATTCAGCATCATAACTCTTCTCCCTATCGGCCGAAGATGAATGGGGCTACTGAAGCGGCTAACAAGAACATCAAGAAGATTGTGCAGAAGATGACGGTGGCATACAAAGACTGGCACGAGATGTTACCATTCTCTCTTCATGGGTACCGTACCTCAGCATGGACATCAACAGGGGCAACACCCTACTCTTTGGTGTATGGCATGGAGGCGGTCCTACCCATCAAAGTCTATATACCCTCCCTCAGGATTATGAAGGATACAGGTTTGAACGAAGACGACTGGATCCAAACCCAACTTGATCAGCTGAATCTAATCGATGAAAAGAGACTTACTGCTATTTGTCATGGTCAGACATATCAAAAGCGAATGATCAAGGCTTTTAACAAGAAAGCCAGGCGTCAAGAATATCAAGTCGGGGATCTAGTGATCAAACGCATCATATTACCGCAAGGTGATCCCAGGGGAAAATGGATTCCCACGTACGAAGGGCCATTTGTGGTTAAGAACATTTTCTCGGGAGGAGCCATGATCCTAACCACCATGGACGGTGACGACCTTCCTCCCCCTGTCAATACGGACATAGCGAAAAGATACTACGCATGATAAAAGACCCGCTAGGTTGATTGGCCTAGGCAAAAATAAGGGCTTCCCGGCGAACCAAAAGGGTTCGGGAAAAAGTAAGGGATGAAAATGAAAAAAACTGTACACCCGACAAGTTGAAAACATGAAAAGGCGACTTGGGCAAAAAAGGGTATCCCGGTGGACTGAAAACCCAAAAGGGCGGTCCAGGAAAAAATTAGGCATTGAAGCGTAACACTATGTCTCATTGGATTATCTCGCAGCCAGACCACGGTATCGAATATCAAGCTCATACGGCGCCAATCAAACTGATCCACCTTCGACCAAGCAGCAAAGTGATGAGACGCTTGAAGATATAAAGGCAATAGCAAAGTTGGAACCAAATGGGATTGTTTTACATAGCTGTTTTTCTTTCTGTCACAAATTGTAATTTCTTTTCGGCAGCGTTCCTTTACTAGGACGTCAACCTCCTTGTACAAAACGCCTATTACAGGCCAACTTCAAAATCAATACAAGTCATTTTCAAGAAGCTTTGATTTATTTTCTTTTTCCTGTTTTGTTTTGGTAGAACGTCCAATGGTTCATTTTTTATATATGCATTTGAAAATAATTGTTGCTCATAAATATTTACATAAGAAACAAAAGACAATTACTCGTAATTTCAGGAACAGGGACAAACAAGAAGTGCCCAAACCTTACAGTTACTCTGCCCATTAGGTATAGGGATAGAGCCAGCTTGAGAATATGAGTAGTGGTACATACACTCCCCACAGAGTAAAAAGTATCCAAAGACAACGACGTGAGATTTCCCGAACAAGACATAATTCTCCCCAGCTGAGGTTCACCATCGCGAGTGAATCAGTAAATTATTCCCCAAGCAGAGTTTATTTCTCTCACAAGTAGAGATTCAATCTCCAACAGATTTCATTATAACCAGCAACAGAAATTCATCCCCAACTGAGTTATTTCTCCAAATCAGCAGATCTATCAATAGAGTATCTCATCTCCAACAGAGTTATTCCCTATAGAATTATCCTCATCCGGCAGAATATTTACCAGCCAAGGGGAAAATCCCCATCATAGTCATCATTGTTCACCATCCCTAACAGAAGCAGAGGAACTATGGTTTGTTAGAGCAGTCAAGAATACCATTTCTCACACTCTCCAAACAACAGTCAGGGATTTATTTTCCCGGACTCAGATTATTATGTCAGCGTTTCATGCTCATACATCATGGCATGTGCATACATCACATATAGCATAGTCTTATTTATTTTGAGAACGTCATTATACAATGCATCTCATGCATCTCACACAACTAACCCTATATTTATTTCAGGAAAGACAGTTATTATCAACAATTTCCAGCAGGTCCATGATCAACACTCGAAGCTAAACAGAGTAATCATCGGCGCGATAAGAGCAACCTTACCCAGGTTCCCTCTGCAGTTTTACCCAAACTCATTTCGAAGCAGTCCTACCATCCAGGCTTTCATCTCGAAGTAACCCTACTATCCAGGTTCCTTCTTACAGCCCTACTATCCAGGCTTTCATACCGAAGTAACCCTACTATCCAGGTTCCTTCTCAAGCCCTACTACCCAGGCTTTCATATCGAAGTAACCCTACTATCCAAGTTCCTTATCGCAGCCCTACTACCCAGGCTTTCATATCGAGGTAACTGTACTATCTAGGTTCCTTCTCACAACCCTACTACCTAGGCTTTCATATCGAAGTAACCCTACTATCTAGGTTCCTTCTCAAGCCCTACTACCCAGGCTTTCATACCGAAGTAACCCAACTATCCATGTTCCTTCTTACAGCCCTACTATCCAGGATTTCATACCGAAGTAACCATATTATCCAGGTTCCTTCTCAAGCCCTACTACTCAGGATTTCATATTGAAGTAACCCTACTATCCAGGTTCCTTTTCAAGCCCTTCTATCCGGGCTTTCATATCGGGGTGACCCTACTATCCAGGTTTTTTCTCAAGCCCTGCTACCCAGGCTTTCATACCGAAGTAACCCTACCATCCAGGTTCCTTCTCATAACCTTACTATCTGGGGTTTTTCCTCTCTTATCCCCAGAACAGCAGTCCACAGCACTGTAATACCGGGACCCAATCAAACACAATTGATTTCACATTTCCCCAGTAAGTCGCGGTGCAACATATACCCCGACCAAACACGCAGTTCACTTCCTATTCCCAAACTGGAGTTATTCCCCAGTAGAGTAACGGACAACTGAAGCTCCTAAAACTCTATTTCTCTCAAGACAGAGACCAGCATTCCCCAGCGAAGTCCTCCTTAACAACAGGTATACGAGATCTCGCAAAGGAATATCTTATGCGGTCAACACCTCTTCGGATGGCATCTTTAAGCCCATATTCCATCATCAATTTTCAAATGGAATCTATAAGCCCATTCCCGATATCACAAATCAAGTATCACTTCATACAAGTGCAAATTTCTAAGCACTCTAGTGTTCAATCATCTTCCACCTTCAGATCACGAAAGGCAGATGAGCCAATCTACATCCTCAGGTTTAAGAAGATTGAACAGGGGCAGCTGTTGTACCCCAAAATTTTCCCTCCCATATTTCTCAACAAATGTCATGTGAGGTCCCCAAATTGCTCAAGGAAGTTCAAGAGTTGACCAGACAAACTCTCTCCTAAGACAGTCTACCTCAAATTAGGGTTTCATTTTGCATCAAGATGCTTGAGTCCAAAGGATACCAAATTCTCACCATTGTCCTAATATGTTCTCAATATCATCCATGTCAAGTTTCAAGCCTTACAGAGGAAGTTTGCTCAGTCAATTGCTCAAAGGCCTGAAAATCGACTGTGTTAGGTCAAAAGTCAATTGTGGCCCACATACAGTCAAACATCAAGATTTTTTGTCAACATCCTCATTTTGAAGTATCATTCATCATTTTATCAAGGGTTGATCATGATTCATCAAGGATTGCTCACAACTCATCAAAACCCAAAAGTTGCTAAATTAGGGTTTTGTAGGAAAAGTCAACTCAACTTTGACCAAGCATAAATTTCTCATACTTTATCATAAATGACCCATCCAAATCTCATTTTTAAGAGGATGCAATTCCATACAATTCATCTTCATCTCCCAAGTTCAAAAATAAAATCAAATAGAAATTAGGTTAACTTTTAATTTTATTTTTCTCTTTTTCTCAAATAAATAAAAATACAAAAAAATAGGTTTTAGAGAATTAATTTATTTTTCTTAATTTAATATTAATTAGGATTAGGATTTTCTTTTAATGATTTCTTTATTTTCTTAAAGTAACAAAACAAAACAAAAACATTTTTTATTCCATCACAATTAGGTTTAAGTCAAGGGTCAAAACCCTAGTTGTCTCGTAGTCAATTCATCGCACGCGTATTATTATTTTTACGATATTGTTGTAACTGTTCATGGTTTGTAATAGTTTAATCTAGGGTTTTTTATTTATCATTTTTTCCCGGCTTTTTTGGCTATATAATTAATCCCTCTTCCTGAAGCCTTGTAATAGCGTAGATTTACTTTCTAGCATTTTAATTCTCGCAAATATTTGACTGTTTAGATGAATGCTAATAGGATTGAATGACAAGAATGCATGACAAATTAATCCAGTTAGAAAAACCTAATGTGCAAAGACTAAATAATTGAAAACAGATCACTCGCACATATCACTCTTAGGGTATACTCTCACTTTGGTTGCCTTCGGTAAACGATCATTAAGTATAGGGTGTCTTAGTGGTTGCCCTCCTGTCTAACAAAGATCAAATGTCCCATTCGAATGTTGCCTCAGAAATGTTGCCTCGGAAATGTTGCCTCAGAAATGTTGCCTCGAATATGATCTTAAAGACTTTAGGGTTATTACTAAGTCGTCCTAACATTGCTTTAGTGATCGTACGTCCCTTTCGAATTGACCCTTACAACTCCAACGGCGGTGCTACCTATTTCTCAATAGAAGGATAGCAATGTCTAAAGGAAACGAGAATAGAAACGATCTTTTTTCGAGTAGGTAGATGCTAGTAGGTACTTGCTCAAAGTGAAACTCTTCACACTTACACATTTTCAAAACAATTTTCAAAACGACTTCGTCACACCTTTGAGGACTGATACAAGGGTTATCACGAAGTCAAACTTTTCAAAATAAAGCACATACACAAGCAATTTTAAAAAAAGATGAGCAAGTACCTAAGAGCCCATGGAAAACCATGGATAGAAAGGGTGTTAACACCTCCCCTTTCTATAATCTACCCCCAGTACTCAGAATATCTCGAAAAAGAATTTTTTCTGTACTTTTTCCTTTCCGGTTGGATGAAATAAAAGTCAGTGGCGACTCTTGCTTACCGTGACATTTTGTGAACAAAAAACGCAAAACGCAAACCAGTATTAATAGTCGGTTCTGCCACCGTATCACACCCGCATAGTCTCTATGATCTATTGCTACTTACCTAATAATGTTCCCCGGTCTGAGTGGAGGATTAATACAAACCCAAACATAAATCTGAAATGTAAAGCAATCAAGTCAAAAAAGTTAAGCATTTTAAATATGATCTAGCTCTAAGGTAACCCCACTTTTAGTTTGATACTTCCCCAACAGAGTCGCCAGTTCTGTAATACAGTGAGAGAACTGACTTGGGTGTTTTACATTTAATTGCAATTTTTGCGGATAGCAAGAACCGCCACCGACTTTTCTTTTATCCAATAAGGAAAGGGTGAAAAGAACAGAAAAGACCTTTGATATATTTTCTTGAGTTCGAGGGATAGGTTATGAAAAGGGAAGGTGTTAGCACCTTTTTCATCCATAGTCATCTATGGACTCTTAGTTGCTAGCTCATTATTAAATGCTTTGTTTGAAATGTGTTTGTGATAGTTTTGAAAGTATTTTTGAAAAGTGCCTTTGTTTAGGCGAACTTTGTAATGATTCTTGTCTCTATAAGAATGCATACAAAGTGTTGACTTTTGAAAATATTTAATGGAAAAGTGTTGGTGTGTTTGAAATACATTTTGAAAATGATTGTGAGAAAGCAACTATGAATGTTCTACCTACTCAAAAAGTCTTTGTTCAGTTCCTCCTCCTTTAAATATTGTTATCTTACCATTGATTAATAAGAAGCACTATCATTGGATGTGAAGGGACGGGTGTGGGTCATCGTAAAGTCATAAAATGCAATGTTGTGAGATACCTTAGCATTTTTCTTAAGGGTCTAAGATCATTTTGAAGGCAACATTTGAAGCGTCATCAAAGGACTATGATCTTGTATTTTGATTGTTTTTGCTAAGGTGTCTCACATGCATAACATGACCATTTTATCAAGGCAACAAGTGGAGTTAACCCTAGAGGTGCAAGTGTGCAAGTGTTTATTTTTTGATGCATTTTTTTGTCTTGAATTAAAGTTGTCTACTTGTTGATTTTAAATCTTGCCACACACACCCTAATTACTAGCATTTATATTTAAAAGCAGTAAATTGTGGAAAGTAAATATCCTACGCTATTACATCATTTGGGGATGGGGTATACAAATTTACAAATAGAGAGTGGAAAGCAATAAAAGTCCTAATTATTACAACCATATTGAATAGAAATGAAAGAAAATATATAGAAAATATAAAAACAATGTAAAAGAAGAAAAAAACATTTTAACCATTATGTGTCGACACATGCATCTTTGCATTGACACATAACTTTTCTTGTTCTTGTAAAACCAAAGTCAACTCAGTATGAGTCGATACATAATGGTATGTGTCGACTCATTTCTTGCATGTGTTGATACATTCGTGTTTTATGTCGACTTATACACTTTTAGTCTTTCTATTTTTGGGTTTGGGTAGCAGTATGTATCGACTCATAATGTCTTGTGTCGACACATACCCTGTTCTGTCACTAAAATGAGTCGACACATGTGAGTATGCATCGAATCATGCTGCAGTTTTTTGCCTTGAATAATGTTCTATTGTGTGTATGGGTCAGTTCTCAACACAATATTGACAAGAATGAAAATCAATGAAATGGTTAGCTTCAAAAGGCAATAGTTACTACTTCTATCTTCAACAATGGATTACTAATGATGTTTGAAATGAAAAGTTAAAGTCAAGAAAACTTACCTTGAAGCTGAAATTTATATTTTGAGTTTGAACTGCTGTGTGGGCTATTTTTGAGCTTAGGAAATGGTAATAGTGATGTTACAAAAGTTTTTCTTGTGTTTGAACAACTTCTATAAGATGTATGAGGAGTGTTTGGATAGTTTGTTTGGACAAAACTTTGCAAGGTGTGAGAGGTTCAAAGTTTTTGACTTCAAAACTCAAGAGTGAAGGCTTTGTGGACAGTTTTGGCTTTTTGAGAGTATGAGATTTTGAGGGCTTGTCTACACAACAAAATTTCTGACCTTTATCTTGCAAAATGGCCTCTCTATTTATAGAGAATGTTTGAGACTTGAAACAACTCAGATTTTTTGAAGTCACGTGTTATGGCTATCTTGCTTGTTTTTGAAGCAAGCATGAAGAACATGTTTCCAATGTTTGTACCAAACTATCTAAAGTGGTTGATCACTTTAAACATGTTTGTTCTGACTTTTAGGAGTGGAGTGTGATCAGAAGAACAAGTTAGAGGCTCAAGAAATTAACTTTGTGATTAAAGTGAACTTTTCAAGAATGGATATGTTACTTTCTTCCAAAAATGGAATGATCAATTGGACAAAGGCTCAAACACTTGGATCAAAGCATAATCAGTTGTGTAAATATTTAATTAAGGAGTGATATACAAATTTGAGGCCTGCAAAGTGAAGATTATGCAGCATGGCTATGGATTTGGTTCTTGTTCATCACAAAATCTGCCTTGTAATTCAAGAATGACACCCTGACTTCATGGCTTTGATTCTCTTATATCAAGTATCATCTCAATGAGTTCTTTGACATTTTGGAAATCTTGTAACATCCTCTACAACCTTCATGTTTTATATTTTTTAAGAATTCAATTGGAACTTTATTAAAACTGGCCAAGAAGTTGGGATAAGAACCTGACCAAACCTACTGAAAATTTCTCTAAGTGTTTATACAAAAATGCCATGACTTCATAAATTTATAACTCAAAATCCAAGCACTTATAGGACTTGATCAGCAAAGAAAAGTTGTAGATATCATCAAGATCTAAACCTTTAATGTTGAAAGTTTCTTTTGAATCATCTTGCAAATTGGTGAAAGAATGGCATGAAGTAATGAAATTATCATGTATAAAAAACACTTAGAAATTTTTAAGTCTTGAAAAGTTTGACTTTTCACATTGACTTTTGACTTTCTTGATTCCTTAATGGTCAAGATTGATATTCTTGAATGTCGTGATGAATTTTGATCTTTGAAACTCAAATTTGGTCAAAAAGTTAAAGTTTGACTTTTCAGTGTACAGTTGACTTTTTCATCAGTTGACTAAATTTCATCTGTCAATCCAATGATCTTGAGAAATGAATTGATGTATGCAATTAGGTTAAAATGATTCATTTGAATATTTGAGACCATGTTTTAAACCATTAGGTCATGTATTAGGTTGAAATTAAATGATCAGTCGTTCTTAGTCAAAACCCTAGTTTGTGGCCTCAGTGTTTCAGAGGTGATTTTGTCTGATCAATTCCTTGAGAATCCTTGAGCATTGGAAGTCCTTTGTGAAATGTCTTGAGAAAATAGAGGGAAAATTTTGGGTTACAACAAACTGCATGCAGAGTTCAGTGATCATGGCGTTGTTAAGGTTGGTGCCATTGTCAGTGATGATCCTCTCAGGGATACCATACCGACAGATGAGGTTATGCTTGATGAACCGGGCCACGAAGTTCTTGGAAACTAAGGCAAATGAAGCTGCTTCAACCCACTTGGTAAAGTAGTCAATGGAGACAAGAATGAAATGATGTCCATTAGAGGCGGTAGGCTTGATTTCTCTGATCATGTCAATGCCCCACATTGCAAATGGCCAAGAAGCAGTCGTGACATTCAAGGGAACTGGAGGCACGTGAACCTTATCAGCATAAATTTGTCACTTATATCAAGTCCTCAAGTGGTGGTAACAATCAGTTTCCATAGTCGACCAAAAGTAGCCAGCTCTCAGAATCTTCTTGACCATAGTGTATCCATTGGAGTGAGTTCCAAAGATACCTTCATGCATATCCTCCATGACCTTCTTTGCTTCCTTATTGTCCATACAAAGGAGCATAATTGAATCATGGTTTCACTTGTATAAGATCCCATTGCTTTGGAAGAACTTGGCCGAGAACCTCCACAGGAATTTCTTATTGTTGATTTATGCCCCTTCAGGATACTCTTGAGCTTCAAGATATGTTTTCACCTCATGAAACCAAGGCTTCTCCTCTACATAATCAGTGTCAATCTCATAGTAGTACGCTGATTCGTCAAATATTTTGACGGTAATTCTGGGAGCTTCGTTGTCCCACTTGACCTTAAACATAAATGACATGGTAGCTAAGGCATTTGTCAACTGATTTTCCTCCCTCGATATATGTTCAAAGGTGATCTCTTCAGAGTACGGGATCAAGGTTAGCACAAGCTATTTGTAAGGGATACGATTTATATGTTTTGTATCCCACTCTTCTTTAACTTGACTAATTACCAAAGAGGAGTCTCCATGTACGCTCAAGATTTTTATTCTTAGGTCAACAACAGCTTACAGACCCAAGATGCACGCCTCGTACTCAACCATGTTATTGGTACAGTCAAAGCAGAGTATAGTAGTGAAAGGCATATGGAAACCTTCGGGGGAAATGATCACATCACCAATTCCATTACCCAGTGTGTTGGAAGCTCCATGAAAAACCATAGTCCATCGGGACCCTGGCTCAGGTCCTTCATACGGTCTAGGCTTTTCACAATCTGTAATCAGCATGATATTCTCGTCCAGGAATTCAAAGTTCATAGATTGGTAGTCATCCACAGCTTGATGCGCTAAATGATCTGCCAATACACTTCCTTTTATTTCTTTTTAAGTAGTGTATTGAATGGCATATTCAGTTAAGATCATTTGTCATCGAGCTATCCTTTGGGAGAGAGATGGCTTCTCAAAAATGTATTTGATGGGATCCATCTTAGAGATCAATAGTGTAGTATGACTCAACATGTATTGTCTTAATCGGCAAGCAGCCCATGCCAAAGTGCAGCAAGTTTTCTCGAGCAGTGAATATCTTGTTTCACAGTCGGTAAACTTTTTTTTAAGGTAGTATATTACATGCTCTTTTCGACTAGACTCGTCATGCTGCCCCAGCACACACCCCACTGAATTCTCTAACACAATTAAGTACATGATCAAAGTTCTTCCTTCGAATGGTGGCATCAAAATTGGAGGTTCTTGAAGATACTCTTTGATTTTGTCAAAAGCTATTTGACAGTCGTCATTCGATTTTACCACTTGGTCTTTCTTCAGCAGCTTAAAGAGTTATTCACACGTAGCAGTCAAGTGAGAGATGAATCGGGCAATGTAATTGAGACTTCCTAAGATACCTCTGACCTTCTTCTTAATACGAGGATCTGTCATTTCTTGGATAACTTTAACTTTGGCAGGATCGACCTCAATTCCTTTACCACTGACGGTAAAGCCTAGGAGCTTACCAGACCTTACCCCGAAGGTGCATTTGTTGGGATTCAACCTCAACTTGTACTTCTTAAATCTTTCAAATAGCTTGTGTAGATGAACAAGGTGCTCTTCCTCAGTTTGTGATCTGGATATTATTTCATCAACATAGAATTATATCTCATGATGAATCATATCATGAAATAAAGCCACCATAGCCCTTTAATAAGTTGCGCATGCATCCTTCAGCCTAAAAGGCATGACCATATAACAGAAGGTGCCCCACGATGTGACAAAGGTAGTCTTCTCTATGTCTTCGGGTGCCATTTTTATTTGGTTATACCCAGAGAAGCCATCCATGAAGGAAAATACCTTGTGTTGAGTAGTGTTGTCAACCAAGACATCAATATGCGGTAGAGGAAGCCGTCTTTGGGGCTTGCCCTATTCATATCTCTGTAGTCTACACACATACGGACCTTACCGTCTTTCTTTGGAACTGGAAAAACATTTGCAACTCATTGGGGATACGAAGTCACTACCAAGAAACCTGCATTGAACTGTTTCATTACCTCAGCCTTGATTTTCTCCGACATATTAGGACGCATGCGACAAACCTTTTGTTTGATCGGAGAACAGCCCTCTTTCATTAGCAGTCGATGAACCACGATATCAGTATCTATCCCTGGCATGTCTTCATATGACCAAGCGAATACCTCAACATAGTCATGCAACATCTGAACCAATCTGCTCTTGACACTGTCTTCCAAGTTGGTGTCGATCTTGACTTCTTTCTTATCTGCCTCAGTACCTAAGTTTATCACTTCCATCGATTCTACGTGCGGTTGGGTAGCCTTTTCCTCTTGTAACAGGAGTCTGGAGAGTTCTCCAAGTATCTCATAATCTTCTCCACCTTCGTCTTCGGCTTGATAGATTGGATTCTCGAAGTCATTAATGGCAATAGCAGAATTGTTGTCAATGAGATCCAGAGTGGATGTGGATCTGCAAATGTGTGTGTGTGTGTGTGCGTGTAAGGTCACATGGCTATTTGAAAATCCAGTAAAGTAAAAGAAAGATAAGGAGCGCAAAATTTGAATGAAAAATCATCCAATGTTTTCATTAAATGAGCATATGATATATGAAATGACAAACCCTTAACAAATGGACCATTGTGCCCCGGGAAAGGCACATGGTTTAAAGTCATTGTTTTAACAGAAATTATACCAAAAAACTTCTTAAAGCAATAAAAACAAGAAATAGAAATTACTCCTGGCTGAAGGAGATTGAGATGAAGTCTTTGGCCATCCAGTTGTTAAGTCCACTGTCCGTAATTGGGAATATCCAGTCGTCCAAGTCACCGTCACTGTCAGTGTCTTCCAGAGCATTGACTTCATTATTGCTAATACGGAGGGGTGGTTTTCCAGCGCAAACATGTCGAACTTCTTTCTGAGCCTTTGAAGTAAAACCCAACCTAAATTTATCGGATTTGTAGGGGATATCAGGAAGTTGTCCCCAGATAGTGCAGCCTCCATCTTCTATAATAGCCCGAGCATGCTTTAGAGAGGCCATTCTTGGTGTGTCCTTAGCAATAGCAGGCATAGCTTTAGCAACAAAAATCGTTGTAGGATTACTTCAAATTCTTGACAAGGAGTTTCAATGAATTCGCCATCCATTTCCATGTATTTGAAAGGATTCAAATGGTTGACCATATATTCTTCCTATCCACGGACTATGACAATCTTCCCTTTCACTGGGTACTTCAGCTTTTGATGCAATGTAGAGGTAACCGCACTTGCCCCATGAATCTATGGGCGTCCCAACAAGCAAAAATAGGTCAGCCGGATATCCATTACATAAAAAGTTGAATTTAATACTTGAGATCCCACCTTGATCGAAAAATCAACCTCTCAGTGGAAGATTCTTTTTGAACCATCGAAGGCTCTTACCACGATATCGCTGGGTTTCAGCACCAACCTATCACAATCCAATTTATCCAAAGCACCTTTAGGTAAAACATTGAGGGAGGACCCAGTATCTACTAACACATGTGCCATAGTAGTGCCTTTGCACTCAATAGAAATATGTAGAGCCTTGTTGTGATTCTTCCCCACCGGAGTTAAATCTGCATCAAAAAATCCTAAGTCATTGTCAGCAGTTAGGCTTGCAACACAGTTCTCAAATTGATCAACAGTGGTCTCTTGTGGTACATGGGCATTCTTTAGGAATTTCAACAAAGCATGGGTGTGATCGGTGGATCTGGAACTGACTGTTTAACGCTGGTTTGCGAAATGTCGCGGAAGCAAGAGTCGCCACCGTCTTTTATTTTCTCCAAATGGAAAGGACAAAAGCACAGAAAAATTCCTTATAGAGTTTGCTCTCGGTTCGGGAGGTAGATTATAGAAAGGGAAGGTGTTAGCACCCTTTCTATCCATGGTTATCCATGGGCTCTTAGATACTTGCTCATTGTGTTTTCAAAATTGTTTGTTTGCTTTTCAACTGTGGGTTTTTAAAAAGTCTCTTTGAAAATTCCAGTTCAACTCTTGTATCGGTCCTCAAGAGTGTTTGAAAAATTGCTTTCGAAAGCTTTTTGAAAAGGTGTCGGTGTGAAAAGTATTTTTGAATTTGTTTTGAATTTAGAGCAAGTATCTAGAGTCGTCTACCTACCCTAAGGAATTCGTCTGTATAGATGTCCTTTAAAGTAGTGCCATCCCACCATTGAGAGGTAGGTAGCACCACCGTTGGAGGTGTTCAGGTCAATTCGAGGTTCGGGACATGGTGATCACCGGAGCAATGGGAAGACACCTTAGAAGCTACCCTCATGCCAGGTTCCCAGATCTTGAGGACTTACTAAGACATCCTCTACTCGACGATCACCTTTCGAGGCAAGGCAACAGTGAGGCGTACCCTAGGGGTGGTGTGTGATTTGTGTGTCAGATTCATTTGCATTTATCTTGTTCATGCCAAAGTGATATAAGCGTTTGTTTTTATTTTAGGCCATTCATTCTTGCATGCATTTATTTAACAGTTAAAAAATTGCGAGAAATAAAAAGTTCTAAACTATTACAAAGGCGCGGGTCCACGTCGCCAAAATTAAACCAGGACCCGATTTGACAGAAAATAAAGAAGTAAAGTAAAGTAAAGTGCGAGAAATTAAGTTTACACGGCTTTGGGAGAATTACATAAATAATTAAAAGAAACGAGATAAATGTGCGAATTGAATTAAGATTGGAGACGAGGGCGTTGGACCCTTTTTTAATGAAATTAAATTATTATTTACAAATTAATTAAAATTAAAATAAAAGGAGAAATTATTTTTGAGGTTTTCGTATTTATGTTTTTTTTAATGAGAATTAAATGAAATTAAAAGATTAACCCTAATTCTAATTGTTTTTAATTTATTAAGAAAACATATTAAAATTTAAACCTAAAATTAAATTAATTATTTACATGCAATTTGATTTACAAAAATAGATAATATTTAATTATTAGTGAAAAGAAAAGAAAAAAAAGATAAAAATTAATTAAAACCCTAATTCTACCAATTTTAAGTTTATTAGAAAAATATTAAGATTTAACCCTAAATTAAAAAAACTAAAATCAATTAATGACGTTTATTTACAAAATATTAAAATATTAAATAAAAATACTTATTTTTGTCCTTTTTTGATTTTATATTGTTTTTATGTTTTTTTAAGAAAATATTAAATTAAAGAAATTAATTAAAAAGAGAAATAATTGAATCAAATAAAAAATAATGAAAAGAATATTGCAAACTTAGGGGGGGTCTGTCCCCAAATTGAGAGGTATGATGGTAGCAGTTTAAGCCCAATGACTCTTTGGCCTGGTTGACCTCTTGGCTGGCATGTGGGTGCATTGACTCATGTCCTCTATGTTCCTCAAACTATGGCCCTTTGATTGATCTTGGTGTATGCGTGGCAAGTTGGACCAAGGGGTGTATGATGGCCTTCCAGGGGGAACGCTGCATAGGATAATGTTAATAAAAATATTATGGAAAGGGATAGGGACCTGGGGCTCGAACCCAGGTCCTGTTGGTTATCAATGTATATGCCTGCCAACCGTGCCACTTGATTTCTTTGTATATTAAATAACAAACAATGAATATAAAATAAACCAAAGCGTTAGTGACTTTTTCGCGCGAAATTTTGAATGAACCAACCAGTCTTGGCCACCTAAGCGTCTTCTTCCTTAATGCGTTTTTCCTGAAAATACAAAAGGGTTAGCGGGGGTTTTGAACCCCCTCAAAACATGCTTATTTCCAAAATAACGATTAGGCCATATGGCCATATAAATTAGGCGCGAGGGTTCTATTGTTTTCGTCCAAGCACGCTGAGTTTGGTCATGGCATTGAGGTGTTCCAATTTTACCATATTAAGAAACCCCTAATTTGAACGTTGAAGAACCCTAATGTCCTTTCATGGTGAATCCTTCAATAATGCACAAAAACATAATCAAAGCATATGGTTAGTTTCATAATCATGAGAGCAACATAAAACAAGCGTTAGAATTTAAAATCATGCCATGAATGATAAGATACGATTTATGCAAAAAAGTGAAAAAGCTTGAGTTCTATTCACCAATTCTGGGCGTTAGGAATGTGGAAACCTATTCAGACACGTTGCTTGATGTCTCAGGAAGGTGATGAGATGGTTATTTTGGCTTGAAACCTCTTAGAACCCTGTTTTCAGTTTTGAAAATTTTAGGCAAAAGTGCAAGTTTGATTATGGAGTTTCTGCGCAGTTGGGACCTCCTTGGCATTAGGGTTGCACTATCTATATATGTGTGAAGGTTTTAGGTCAAAGAAATCAAACAAAAACCTTTGCATTCATGATTTTCAAGATTTGATTTTCAAGAATCTTTTCCAATATTTCTTCATGCCTATTTGGTACAAATCATGGCCAATCACTTCAATTCCTTCCATATCTGATCATGCACGAAATTTTAAGCCTATTCCATGCACAAAAAGATTTGATTGCATTGGTTTGGTATTTTTCATGTATTTTAATTAATTAAATGAATTATTAATGATAAAAAATCCAAATAAATAAATAAAAATGATAAAAAACATCCCTTTCGGCCACATGGTCGTGCACATGCCTTGGATGATGAATTGTGGAAGAAAAAGGGGCCCATTAGCATTTTTAAGACCTTTGAAGCAATGTTGACTTTTCAAAATATCCAAAAATTTCCCAACTTCCACAAGGCATAACTTGCTCAATTTTTAATCTTTGTTCATGTTTTGGGACATTTTGGAAACGCCTTTGAGTCCTCTAACCAATGTCTTTGGCCCCATGTCATTTTGATTTACCAATCTCAAGTTATGGCCTTTGACTTAAAGTCCCTTTTTGTTGACTTTTGAAAATGACCTATAATGTTGAAATTGATAACTTTTTGTGAGAGCATTTCTTGGACTTGAAGTGTGAAGAAGAGTTGTAGGAAATATCATTCTATTCAAAATGAGCTTTGGATGGAATTTTTCTGATAATCCATGTGAAAGTTATGCCTTGGTCAAGTTACAGTTGACTTTTTCAACTGTCCAAATATGGAAACTTATGCATCTTGATGATTTTTGAGCCAAGCTTTGAGAATCATGATCAAGCATTGATCAAATGATGTTTGTGGCTTCAAAATGAGATGTTGACCAAAAATTTGAACTTTTGACTGTCAAATGACCATTTTGCCCCTACAGTTGACTGTAGTGCAATTAGGGTTTTTGACTGTACAATTTTGTGCTGTGAGTCTTGAAACTTGATATGAGGATGCTTGACCATGTTTGTAGGCATGTGGGACTTGATTGTACCATTGGAAACTTCATTTTCTTTGTCAGAACCAAAACCCTAATTTTGACTGTTAGGAGGCCTTTGAACTGTGCAACCCTTGGGGGAGATTTTGAAGCTTTGACTTGACAAATCTTGAAGAATATGGGAGGGAAAATTTTGGGGTGCAACAGTTGCCCCTGTTCAATCTTCTTAAACCTGAGGATGCAGATTGGCTGACATGCCTTTCGTAATCCGAAGGTGGAAGATGATTGAACACTAGAGTGCCCAGAAATTTGCGCTCACATAGTAGCGGCGTGATGGTGGGATGGGCTTATAGATGCCATTTGGAGATTGATGGATAGGATGATGGGCTTATAGATGCCATGCTAGGAGACGATGGATGGTGGATGGGCTTATAGATGCCATCTGGATGTTGATCGCATAAGAGATTCCTTAGCGAGAGCTTGCGTACCTGCAAAAGAAAAATGAGTATTTGACCTGTTACAGGAGTTGGTCTTCAGATTCTTTGTATAGATGTGTCCTGACTGGTTACAGGAGCTGGATCTGGAGCTTCAAAAGGTGATGAATGAACCAGGGATGGTTACTACCTCAACAGGAACGGTGAGAGAACCTTAGGCGACTACAACCTCAACAGCAATCATTGAGAGAATCTTGAACGACTTCAACTTCAACAGTAACGCTGAGCGAATCTGGGGATGATTACTACCTCCGCAGTATCGGGGAGAGAACCACAGGCGACTACAACCTCAACAGCAATCATTGAGAGAATCTTGGATAACTTCAACTTCAACAGCAATCGTTGAGCGAATCTGGGAGATGATTACTACCTCCGCAGTATCGGGGAGAGAACCATAGGCGACTACAACCTCAACAGCAATCATTGAGAGAATCTTGGGTGACTTCAACTTAAACAGCAATCGTTGAGCGAATATTGGGATGATTACTACCTCCGCAGTATCGGGGAGAGAACCATAGGCGACTACAACCTCAACAGCAATCATTGAGAGAATCTTGGGTGTCTTCTACTGAGTCTTTATCAGGAAAATCTGTTAGGGGTCGATTTAGCTGGACTAGAGAAGGCCTTGGACTGGATAAGAAACAGAAAATCTTAGGGTCGATTAACTGAACCGGTCTAGGTCTTGAAATCTTCAACTGGAATAAGTGTCAGAACGTCGCCATGCCTGGGTCACATCCGAACCATATCTGGAAGGAAATCTGGAAGAAGTATCAGAACGTCGCCATATCTGGTTCACATCTGAACTATATCTAGGAGGAAATCTGGAAGTAGTATCAGAACGTCGCCATATCTGGTTCACATCTGAACTATATCTAGAATGAAATCTGGAAGCAGTATCAGAACGTCACCCTATCTGGTTCACATCTGAACTATATCTAGAAGGAAATCTGGAAGCAGTATCAGAACGTCGCCATATCTGGTTCACATATGAACTATATCTCGAAGGAAATCTGGAAGCAGTATCAGAACGTTGCCATATCTGGTTCACATCTGAACTATATCTAGAAGGAAATCTAGAAGCAGTATCAGAACGTCGCCATATCTGGTTCACATCTGAACTATATCTAGGAGGAAATCTGGAAGCAGTATCAGAACGTCGCCATATCTGGTTCACATCTGAACTATATCTAGAAGGAAATCTGGAAGCAGTATCAGAACGTCGCCCTATCTGTTTCACATCTGAACTATATCTAGAAAGAGTTGCGATAGTTGATTGTAATTAACTTTGTATTGACCTTTCCTGAAAAGGTAAAGCATCAGTTGTATGCAAGATCATGATGCATGAACTGCATGATTTCAAGATATCCTCAAAATTGATGAGATTCGTGTAGTATGGTGCATATGCATGCTATAATGTATGAAGATGTGATATTTATGAATGCATTTCTTTTCTAAGAAAATAAATCCTTGACGGGTGCCAGGAAGTCACTCCTGGGCTGATGTTGAAGAATAGATTTTGCCTTCACTGGCGATGATAGTTGCAAGTATACCGGTAGGAGAAGATGACTCCGTTGGGGAATAAACTTGGCGAATGGATTACTCTGCGGGGAGAAAAGTACTCTAACAATCTTGCTGGGGAGCAATACTCTGTGGGGAGAGAGGTACTTTGCTGCGGTGTTGATGGTAACTTCGCTGGGGATACCATTGTTGTGTTGGAAGTGTTAATAGACTTCGCTGGGGCTAAGAGGACTTCGTCGAGGACGCTCTTTTCGTGGCTTTTGGCTGAGGATAACCCAGTTATATCCTGGTAAGGAAATAACTCTTTAAATAAGGCCGGGAGACGCGTTCGTGCTTTGCGGGGGTAAGCTTCCAGAATCTACTCGGGATAAGCTTACTGCTTGGGGAGATGGATCCCAACTTTCCTGGGGAAACTGGATTGGACTCTCCTGGGGAAGTTTTGAACTGTATTGGTTATATTTTTCAACGGAACCTACCTTGATACCTTGGAGGACAGAACAATCAGATCGCTTAGACCACCCATTATTGCCCCTGTTTCTATGGGGAAGGCACTTGTGGGATGCTGATAATTGTTGAGGGTCAAACCTTCTTCAGGTTGGCAGGTGACAAGATAACAGGACATAGTCATACGCTTTGATCCCTAACTCTTGCCTGGACCGCCCTTTCGGGTTTTCAGTCCACCGGGATACCCATTTTTGCCCAAGTCGCCTTTTCAGGTTTTCGACTTGCCGGGTGTACAGATTTTTTTCATTTCATCCCTTCATTTTGCCCGAACCCTTTTGGTTCGCCGGGAAGCCCTAATTTTTGCCTAGGTATGTCAACCTAGCGAGTCTTTGATTATGCATAGTATTTTTTTCGACTATGTCCACGCTCTCAGAATGTAGGGAGTTGCCCCTGTTAGAAGTGTTTTATCATGCCACCAGAAGATTTTTGACCAGGAAAGATTCATTGTTGAAATGCCCCAAGTGACTCAGGCAGAGATTTGCCCCAGGCTATTTGGCCTTTTGAGAGATTCTCCGAATCTTGACTGAATTGCCCCAGATGATGGACAATAATCACGTCTGCCCCTTGATTGGAAGTGCTTTTGTTCACTAGGTATTCATCGTGCGAATTTCCCTGCTGTTCAAACAAAAAGTCATATGCAAACAAAGTTATGTTAAAAATGCAAAGCTCATGTCTGTTTCGAAGTTTTTTTGTAAATGCATTCTTTTTCATAAAACAAGTGAATGTTTGTAAAACATGATGTCAACTCCGTATTTTATCGCGAGCCTTAAGGAGTCAGGATACCTTTCGTAACAGTATGCTTTCGAACTAACCCATGCTTCAGCTAGGACTTTTAAGGGTTATAACGTGGCCTGGTTCACGGTTTAAGAAACAAAAGGATAAAGGCTCGAATCATTTGTACCCACCCGCTCTTCGTGATGTTCTTCAATCCTAAACTCAGCTGATCGTGCGTTAGACCTTATTTGAGTTTTTGTCCTGATGTTCCAATGATGGTTCAGATATTGATGATTTATTCTGAATAGGCGGTCATTTTTGTTTTTGTTGAGGGTTTGTAAGACCTCTTTCTTTTCTGATTTTTTGTTATCCCTTTCTTTTTTGCCTGAACTGTTTCCTTTTTTGGAATCACAGTCAGCGGGATGCCCCAGTTTTGTAAGTCTCTTTCATGGGTTTTGACTTAATGGGTTTTTGATTTTGGTAATGACTGCCTGTCTTTATGATTATTCGGAACCATCACTGTCTTTTGTTTATTTAAGGACCTCTTTGGTGCCATTCGTTATGCACTTGGATCAACTGAGAGAACTACCATGCCCCAGGTTATGATTAAGGGTTTTTAAATTTCGAAAAGAAAAAAAACTCCTACTTCTTTGGCTCAGAGGGGTTGACGAGGGATTATCTTCCTTATAACTCCAGTGTTTAGGGATTGAAACAATGCCTGTACCTCATCAGCGGGGTCTGTTCAAAAGCATACTGTAGATTGTGGTATCGTTTTCGTCATCCTCCCTCAAGAGGCTTAGAATTATTGAGAGTTGATCATCACAAAAAAAAGAAAAGAATTTTGAATATAATGAAAACAATTGTATTAATTCCCAAAACAGACATATGTGATGCATTGATAGAATAAAAGAGTTTGCTATGACATTAATTGTTTGTATAAGCAAAGAAAAATACAACTAGGAAATTCAAATAAACAAAAGGTCTTCAATGATTGGGCAACGAAGCAGTGATTATGTTCGGAGTCTCAGGCACTTCAAACTGAATCTCTCCGGCGTCGATCATATCTTGAATCTTGTTCTTGAGAGGCCAGCAGTTGTCCGTAGTATGCCCCGGGCTATCAGAATGATATGCGCACCTATCGTTGGGATGATAGTTAAGAGCAGAAGTATTCGGATTCCGGAGAGGAGCCCTTAAGGTGATCAGCCCTGCCTTCAACATTTGTTGTAGTGCTTGATCCAGCGACATGTTGATCTTGGTGAACTGTCGTTTCTCCTTGCGCTGCTGCCCCTGTCCTTGTTGAGCAGGTCCGGGATTGGAGATCTGGATTGCCCCTACCTCATGACGACTCTTTTTAACGTGCACAGCATTGGACTCTTTCTTTCCATGATGAGGCTTTTTATCAGAAGGTGCAGCCTCTTGAATCTTCCCAGACCTGATGCCAGCTTCTATTCGCTCTCCAGTCAAGATAAGATCTGTGAATCCAGCAGACGAATTCCCAATCAGGTGGTTATAGAATGGACCAGGCAGGGTCCCCAAGAACATGTCCACGAGTTCACGGTCAGTCAGCGGTGGTTGTACCCTACCGGCCAGGTCTCTCCATTTCTGCGCATACCCTTTAAAACCTTCTCCCGATCCTAGCGACATACCCTGGAGTTGGGTACGCGTAGGAGCGAGGTCGGCATTGTACTGATACTGCTTGTAAAAAGCAGTAGCCAACTCCTCCCAGTTACGAACCTTGGTCCCATCCAGCTGATAGAACCATTCGAGGTGAGTCCCTGAAAGACTTTCCTGGAAGAAGTGGATCCACAAGTTCTTGTCCACAGTATACGGTTGAATCTTCCGCACATAAGACCTGAGATGCTGTCTGGGACAGGACGCCCCGTCGTACTTAGTAAAAGAGGGTGCTTTGAATTTGTGTGGGATCACCACACCAGAAGTTAGACCCAAGTCTCCGAAATCCAAACCAGGCACTTGTTGAATTTCCATTGCATTCAGGCGGTCTTCCAACTGTTTATACTTGTCCTCAGCAGGAGGGTATTGTTCGTCGTTGAAATCTGTCTCGTTGTCTGAGACCACTGGACTGGGAACCCTTTCCTCCTGATGACTGCCTTCCCCAACAGACGGAGTGGTCCTCTCAGCTTCATTTTGGGTGCCATTCCCAGGTTTGCGTCTAGGGTTGAACCACACAGTCCTCTTCTTCTTCTTTTTCAAGAGCAGAGTCTTCAGGTCTTGTTGCCCCTGGGCCAAATTCATGATCAGCTCTTGGAACTGGGCATTCTGAGCCTGGAGGGCCTTGATGGACTGCTCAGTTGATGATTCAGGATTCATGATGATCGGCTGAAATAAACAGCGAAGAGGGTAAGCAATCTGTCAAAAGGGTACCTGCAATGCAATGATATGTATGATATGCATGCAATGTTTTCAAGGACCTCGCGGGATAAACAAGAAGACTGTTAGCATTTGAATTTGTTAGCTTGATTGGAGGAGCCCTATGTTGCTGAGAATCCTTCTTCAAGGGTCAAAAGCTCACCATTCCAGTGGGTCATAGCCCCTGACAACCTTGGCTAGGGCAACCTTCTTCAAGTGTCAAAGCTCACCATATCAAGTGGGTCATATCCCCTGACTACCTTGGCTAGAGGAAAATAAATCCTCTTTGCCCCTTGCTGGGATAGTTGATTCACCATGACCTGCATCACAAGCCCTTGAGATCCTTGAAATGGGTTAGGATGTATGCAATGGTATGATGTCATGCTATGCATGGGGTGATGTAGGTAAACCCTGTTATGAGTCCCAATTAAGGACTATAAACAAACCCTGCAAGAAATTCAGTATACTTTGTTATGAGTCCCAATTAAGGACTATAAACAAAACCTGCAAGAGACCTAGTAAACCCTGTTATGAGTCCCAATTAAGGACTATAAACAAAACCTGCAAGTAGCTTATGTGTCAGACAACACGCATGCAATTAGTCAAGTACGAAGGCACACAAGTCACATAAAAGAAGCCCTTAGAGTTTAGGCCAACATGAGGTCTAGGTGTTACCCTCTTTCAGTTGGTTGGTTCATACCTGTCCTATCAAAGTAACCGGGTTCTTAGAGGATCCCAATATCATTGACTACCCTCAATCGGTCATAACTCCAGCATCGCAATCTTTTCTTGCGGCCAGAACCATCACGAGAGTTTAGCCTCAATGGGCGTAGCATACTGCTACTGTTCTAATGGCCAAGTTGTGTCATTTAAGGTTCTAAGGTTGTTGGTGCTTAATGACTCCTCAGAAGACCCATATTCTCCTCGTTGCAACACAAGGGATATCGGTACATACCAAGGTGCCACACCAATGTAGCCACTGCTTCACCCGTGTCGGTCTACGCCGGACAGGTCCCTCACAGCTTATGCTACCTAAACAGGGTATCCCCAAATCCGGGTTAGGATCTATGTAACTCCCGTGCAACCCACAAATTTAAAGCAGACAAATCAATACAATTGAAAACACATTTATGAACTAACCCTAAGGTACACCTCACTTTAAGTTTACGTCCCCAGCAGAGTCGCCAGTTCTGTGATCGGTGGATCTGGAACTGACTGTTTAACGCTGGTTCGCGAAATGTCGCGGAAGAAAGAGTCGCCACCGTCTTTTATTTTCTCCAAATGGAAAGGACAAAAGCACAGAAAAATTCCTTATAGAGTTTGCTCTCGGTTTGGGAGGTAGATTATAGAAAGGGAAGGTGTTAGCACCCTTTCTATCCATGGTTATCCATGGGCTCTTAGATACTTGCTCATTGTGTTTTCAAAATTGTTTGTTTGCTTTTCAACTGTGGGTTTTTAAAAAGTCTCTTTGAAAATTCCAGTTCGACTCTTGTATCGGTCCTCAAGAGTGTTTGAAAAATTGCTTTCGAAAGCTTTTTGAAAAGGTGTCGGTGTGAAAAGTATTTTTAAATTTGTTTTGAATTTAGAGCAAGTATCTAGAGTCGTCTACCTACCCTAAGGAATTCGTCTGTGTAGATGTCCTTTAAAGTAGTGCCATCCCACCATTGAGAGGTAGGTAGCACCACCGTTGGAGGTGTTCGGGTCAATTCGAGGTTCAGGACATGGTGATCACCGGAGCAATGGGAAGACACCTTAGAAGCTACCCTCATGCCAGGTTCCCGGATCATGAGGACTTACTAAGACATCCTCTACTCGACGATCACCTTTCGAGGCAAGGCAACAGTGAGGCGTACCCTAGGGGTGGTGTGTGATTTGTGTGTCAGATTCATTTGCATTTATCTTGTTCATGCCAAAGTGATCTAAGCGTTTGTTTTTATTTTAGGCCATTCATTCTTGCATGCATTTATTTAACAGTTAAAAAATTGCGAGAAATAAAAAGTTCTAAACTATTACAAAGGCGCGGGTCCACGTCGCCAAAATTAAACCAGGACCCGATTTGACAGAAAATAAAGAAGTAAAGTAAAGTAAAGTGCGAGAAATTAAGTTTACACGGCTTTGGGAGAATTACATAAATAATTAAAAGAAACGAGATAAATGTGCGAATTGAATTAAGATTGGAGACGAGGGCGTTGGACCCTTTTTTAATGAAATTAAATTATTATTTACAAATTAATTAAAATTAAAATAAAAGGAGAAATTATTTTTGAGGTTTTCGTATTTATGGTTTTTTTAATGAGAATTAAATGAAATTAAAAGATTAACCCTAATTCTAATTGTTTTTAATTTATTAAGAAAACATATTAAAATTTAAACCTAAAATTAAATTAATTATTTACATGCAATTTGATTTACAAAAATAGATAATATTTAATTATTAGTGAAAAGAAAAGAAAAAAAAGATAAAAATTAATTAAAACCCTAATTCTACCAATTTTAAGTTTATTAGAAAAATATTAAGATTTAACCCTAAATTAAAAAAACTAAAATCAATTAATGACGTTTATTTACAAAATATTAAAATATTAAATAAAAATACTTATTTTTGTCCTTTTTTGATTTTATATTGTTTTTATGTTTTTTTAAGAAAATATTAAATTAAAGAAATTAATTAAAAAGAGAAATAATTGAATCAAATAAAAAATAATGAAAAGAATATTGCAAACTTAGGGGGGGTCTGTCCCCAAATTGAGAGGTATGATGGTAGCAGTTTAAGCCCAATGACTCTTTGGCCTGGTTGACCTCTTGGCTGGCATGTGGGTGCATTGACTCATGTCCTCTATGTTCCTCAAACTATGGCCCTTTGATTGATCTTGGTGTATGCGTGGCAAGTTGGACCAAGGGGTGTATGATGGCCTTCCAGGGGGAACGCTGCATAGGATAATGTTAATAAAAATATTATGGAAAGGGATAGGGACCTGGGGCTCGAACCCAGGTCCTGTTGGTTATCAATGTATATGCCTGCCAACCGTGCCACTTGATTTCTTTGTATATTAAATAACAAACAATGAATATAAAATAAACCAAAGCGTTAGTGACTTTTTCGCGCGAAATTTTGAATGAACCAACCAGTCTTGGCCACCTAAGCGTCTTCTTCCTTAATGCGTTTTTCCTGAAAATACAAAAGGGTTAGCGGGGGTTTTGAACCCCCTCAAAACATGCTTATTTCCAAAATAACGATTAGGCCATATGGCCATATAAATTAGGCGCGAGGGTTCTATTGTTTTCGTCCAAGCACGCTGAGTTTGGTCATGGCATTGAGGTGTTCCAATTTTACCATATTAAGAAACCCCTAATTTGAACGTTGAAGAACCCTAATGTCCTTTCATGGTGAATCCTTCAATAATGCACAAAAACATAATCAAAGCATATGGTTAGTTTCATAATCATGAGAGCAACATAAAACAAGCGTTAGAATTTAAAATCATGCCATGAATGATAAGATACGATTTATGCAAAAAAGTGAAAAAGCTTGAGTTCTATTCACCAATTCTGGGCGTTAGGAATGTGGAAACCTATTCAGACACGTTGCTTGATGTCTCAGGAAGGTGATGAGATGGTTATTTTGGCTTGAAACCTCTTAGAACCCTGTTTTCAGTTTTGAAAATTTTAGGCAAAAGTGCAAGTTTGATTATGGAGTTTCTGCGCAGTTGGGACCTCCTTGGCATTAGGGTTGCACTATCTATATATGTGTGAAGGTTTTAGGTCAAAGAAATCAAACAAAAACCTTTGCATTCATGATTTTCAAGATTTGATTTTCAAGAATCTTTTCCAATATTTCTTCATGCCTATTTGGTACAAATCATGGCCAATCACTTCAATTCCTTCCATATCTGATCATGCACGAAATTTTAAGCCTATTCCATGCACAAAAAGATTTGATTGCATTGGTTTGGTATTTTTCATGTATTTTAATTAATTAAATGAATTATTAATGATAAAAAATCCAAATAAATAAATAAAAATGATAAAAAACTTCCCTTTGGGCCACATGGTCGTGCACATGCCTTGGATGATGAATTGTGGAAGAAAAAGGGGCCCATTAGCATTTTTAAGACCTTTGAAGCAATGTTGACTTTTCAAAATATCCAAAAATTTCCCAACTTCCACAAGGCATAACTTGCTCAATTTTTAAGCTTTGTTCATGTTTTGGGACATTTTGGAAAGGTCTTTGAGTCCTCTAACCAATGTCTTTGGCCCCATGTCATTTTGATTTGCCAATCTCAAGTTATGGCCTTTGACTTAAAGTCCCTTTTTGTTGACTTTTGAAAATGACCTATAATGTTGAAATTGATAACTTTTTGTGAGAGCATTTCTTGGACTTGAAGTGTGAAGAAGAGTTGTAGGAAATGTCATTCTCTTCAAAATGAGCTTTGGATGGAATTTTTCTGATAATCCATGTGAAAGTTATGCCTTGGTCAAGTTACAGTTGACTTTTTCAACTGTCCAAATATGGAAACTTATGCATCTTGATGATTTTTGAGCCAAGCTTTGAGAATCATGATCAAGCATTGATCAAATGATGTTTGTGGCTTCAAAATGAGATGTTGACCAAAAATTTGAACTTTTGACTGTCAAATGACCATTTTGCCCCTACAGTTGACTATAGTGCAATTAGGGTTTTTGACTGTGCAATTTTGTGCTGTGAGTCTTGAAACTTGATATGAGGATGCTTGACCATGTTTATAGGCATGTGGGACTTGATTTTACCCTTGGAAACTTCATTTTCTTTGTCAGAACCAAAACCCTAATTTTGACTGTTAGGAGGCCCTTGAACTGTGCAACCCTTGGGGGAGATTTTGAAGCTTTGACTTGACAAATCTTGAAGAATATGGGAGGGCCAATTTTGGGGTGCAACAATGGGCATGTGCTTCGAAGCATAATAAAAAAGATAGCATGGATATCTTTGAGGGTGTCTGCACCAGTTGCTCAACTATTTTGAAATCACTTTTTCGGATGATCTTCAGGATTTCTTCCATATCTTGTCTAGATGGGTCTTCAGTTGTCACTTCTTTGGAGGTTTCCTCTGTCAGGGCAGGCTCAATGACTTTCTCTTTACCTCAGGTATTAGCAGTTGGTCTAGCAGCAGGAATATCAACAGGTGTTGTAGTAGTTGTTGGAGGAGAGATCTCCGGAGAGAAAATCCTCCATGTCCTAGTGACCTTACTAGTTCCGGAAATGTTTGTAATTTCAGGCTCTTCATTTTCAGTAATCCATGGCTCTTTCTTGACACCATGATAATAAACCGCTGCCCCATAGTTGTAAGGTACAGCTTTGTCGGAGGAATATGGGACTGGCCCCGATGTAGTGATGATCAAGGGAGCTACTCTTGGATCAGCAGGAATCCTTATAGGGCCTTTAAATGTGATCCTAATGTGAGTGTTTGAAATGGTGATTATGGAAACATCTTCAAGTCTCAGCTCTTGGAAAGTACTTTCAGGAAAACTCTTTACAGACGGAGTTTTATCGAACAGAATTTCACGAATATCAATCAGGCGTTGGATACATTTCTTCAGCCACATAAAACCATTAGTTTGAGAAGCACAATGGTAACAATTCTCAAGGCAGCCCGAAAATAAACCGGCTCTTAACAGATTCTTCTTAACAGTCAATAAGGGAGTAGTCAAATCACTGATGATGGAGACAAAGTAGACATCGTCAATTGCATTGACACCTTTACCATGACCGGGCATGGGTGCATAATCACATTAGGGGTTTGTGGAGGGTCAAATTCAATTACTTTGTTATCAATCAAATCTTGGATCTTGATCTTCAATGCCCAACAATTATTGGTATCATGTCTGGGGCTATTTGAATGGTAGGCGCATTTCACATTTGGATTATATTTAGGAGAGGCGGTATTGGGGTTTGGAGGAGGATATTGCAAAGTTACCAAATTATCCTTCAACAGATGATGTAAATCTTGAGACAGTGGCATGTTTATTATAGTGAATTGCCTCCTCGAGGCGTCTGGCTTTTGTTGATTGTTTGATTGTTGTGGTCGTTGAACTGGGGTTAGGTTCGAAATCAAAACAGCTCCTACTGACTGATGACAATCATTCTTGATACGAATCCTTTGTCCATAAACAGCATTAGTCTCTTTCTTACCAAAAAATAGTTTCTTTACAGCATTAGAGGTTGAGGCCATGGGGATCTTTCTGCTTTTGATTCCAATTTTAACTCGCTCACCAGTCAAAATCAACTCAGTAAACCCTGACGAAGAACTCCTAATCAGTAGATCATTGAATGGACCAGTTAAGGTTCCCATGAACATGTCCATTAATTCTCTGTCAATCAAAGGGGGTTGCACCCTTCCAGCCAGGTCTCTCCATTTTTGAGCATACTCCTTAAAGCCTTCATTTAAACCCATAGTCATATTTTGTAATTGCACGCGAGTTGGTGTAAGATCAGCATTGTATTGGTATTATCTGGTGAAGGCAGTATCTAGATCCTCCCATTTGCGGATATTAGTCCCCTCAAGTTGATAGAACCATTCCAATTGTGTTCCAGATAAGATTTATTAGAAGAAGTGAACCCATAACTTCCTATTGGTGGTGTGTGGTTGAATCTTATGGACATAAGACCTCAGATGCATTTTGGGATAGGAGATTCCATTATACTTGGCGAAGACAGGAACCTTGAATTTATGGGGAATGACCACCCCAGGGGCCAAACCTAAATCTCCAAAGTCCAAACCAGGCACTATTTGGATCTCTACAGCCTTAAGTTGGTCTTCCAGTTGTTCGTATTTCTCATCTGTCGGTGGATACTGCTCTTCAGAATAATCTTTGTCCTCAATAATTTGGTTATTTCCAACCCCAGCTATAGTCCTTCTAACTTCCTCTTCTTGATTGTCTTTTTCCTCAGAAGAAGCCTCTTCTATATGAGCCAGTCGGGCGGGTCCCTTGAATCTTCTTCCCATGTTAAGGATAACGGCCCGTTTCTTAGTCTTCTTTTTGGTGGCAATGAGTGCCATCATTTCTTGCTGACCTTTAGCTAAGTTGAGGAGAGACTCTTGGAATTGTGTGTGTTGAGTTTGCAGTTCTTTGACGGTTTTCTCTAGAGCCATCTTATACTGAAATAAACAGTAAAAAGATGAGGAAACCTATATCAGAAAACCTGCTTATGATATGATCCATGCTATGCGGATGCAATATTTTCAAGGACCTCAAGAGATTTAAATTTTCTAGCCAAAAAAAAGGAAACAGAAACAACAATTGCATTAATAAGTTCAAAAGTTACAATTGCCCCTTGGGCTTACAACAGGAAAGAAAAAAGGTCTCAAAGAGACAACAAAATGAACTCCTAAAACAAAAGACTCAAGTCTCCCACAGGTGTTTCATCTTTGTGTCGAGGTAGGCATTCATGCTTTGCTCCTCGCAGAGTTTCTTGGTGAGCTCCAACACTTTCTTCTCGCTTGCACAGAATCGAGCTTCAAAGGTATCTCGTTCCCCCTTGAATTGAATCCATGATCTTTGCAACTCTTCAATGTCGGTAGGCATGTCAGGATAGAGAATGGTATAAGGAATGTTTCCTTCAGCAACAGGCTCCAAACTATTGGTAGGATAGCTGGATACAACATCATGAGACTTTGAGCACGAGCTTGTACCCATTTGAGATAAGGCTCGAGAGGGATGGAGTTCTTATGCCCCAAAGTCTTTCTATCAACCTTGTTTATCATTCCCCAAGCTCGAACAAACCTTTGACGATAACCTTGGACACCACTCTCATGGTCGAATATAATACCATGGATAAGTGCATCTTGAGGACCATCTCTTCGAGCAAAACCAAACATTCGTAGAGCCAGATAAGGGTTATAAGTAATACCTCCCCTAATGCCCAAGAGTGGAATATTAGGGAACTTCCCACAACGTTCAATGATAGTAAGGTCCTCTATAGATCGGGAAGACTAATAAATATTTTAATGAGAGAGCGACATCATCCTTTGAGACCATGTCAAGCCTTGTTCGTTCTTCAATATTAATCGAGGAAGGTGCAAAATAAACCACCTAGATAACAACGGTATGCAACATATAAGAGCCCCTCTCTTCCTCGTGGTACGAGTGTGAAGAGTATGTAGGATGTCTCCAAGCAAAGTAGGCACAGGGTTACGAGAAAGGAAAATCTTGACAGTATTTGTGACACCCCGTTTTTGATTAAATGTTATTTAAGGTTTTTTTTCCGAAATTATCAAATTAAATCTATTTTAAGAAATATATTTATTTGATATCAATTAAAATGTTAATTCGAGTATTTGAAATAAAAATATTCATAATGATAAAATATTATTTTGAGTAATATTATTTTGGTGTGTATTTGGCTTCGTTTGATTTATCGGTATAATTTAGTTTTTATGGAATAAATATTAATTAAATGTAATATGGTTTTAATAGAATTATATGATATAATTTGAATTAAATAGATTGGGCCAAATTATAATTTTAGAAAGTTAGGGGGAGGAAAGTAAGTAGTAGTAAAATTTGTTTTATAAGATAGAAAGTAGGATAGTTGGTAAGAAGAGAAATAGAAAGAAGAAAGAAAAGAAGAGAGAAAGAGGAGAAGAGAAGAAAGGAAGCTAGGTTTGGAGTTGCAACATCATCATCATCTTGTTTCAAGAAAACCCACACCAAGGTAAGGGTTTGAATTGCTTTGCTCATATACTTGTGGTTTTGGGTTTTGATTTTGATAGATGAAGAAATTAGAATTTTAGAGAGTTGTATAGATTGGGAAAGAGATGATGATATGGATGATTCTGTTGGTTTAGATCCCACAAAATTTTCTCTTCAATCCGCTCACCCTTCTTTCGAGCTCCCTCCGCCTGTTCCACCCTCTGTCCGACCATTCACGGACTGCCATCGCCCAACCAAACCCCCTTCGTGTTTAACATACTACCGCCCACACCCTCCGGGCGTCTCTCGTCTTCGCCCACCAACTGAATTCCATCTGTTTCAGCTCACCCTCACTGGACAACATACACCACCATTATTGTGTTGGTAAATTTCAGTTTCACCATCATTTTGTTGTTTAATTTTTGGATTGCCTTGTTGAATGTGAATGATATTATGTCATTTATATTTATTTAAATGAAGTTTTGTTAGCATATTAATTTATATTAATTAAATTGAGTTTAGTTTATAAAATAAAAACTAACAGTTAAGTTTATAACTAGAATGCAGTATGATTCAAGCAAGCTAGCAGTATATATTAAGTTAGAAATAGCAGTATAAGTTTTAGAAAGTAAAATGTTAATATTTATTAATAGATGAAGTTAGAAGTGAAGCTTCTAAACGTAAACTAGCAGCTTATGCATAAGAATAAGTTTAGAAAAATGTACTAAGTAGCAGTATATCATTTGAATTGAAATGGAATTTAGAAAAATTAATTAATTAATTAATGTTTTCTTTTCTTTTCTTAATTAATATATTAAATATTTATATTAAATAAATACTTATATGACATAAGTTAGCCGATTTAATTTGGAAATCGATTATATTCCGATTTCCCGATTTCGGCAATTTCGGTGACGGAGTAAGTTGCTCTGAATTTACCGAAAATTGACGTGCTAGCATAATTCGACGTGTAGATTAACATAGTGAAGTTCGTTTTGCGAAATTTCAACTTTTTAAGAATCGACCCGATTTTCGTACGAAATGAAATAAATTGAGTTTAATCCCGAATTTAAGCGTTCGAGTTACATTCCGGTGACTCGATCGCGATGAGTAACATTGAGAGTAATGCCGGTTCATTGATGATGACTTTATGTTGAAATATACTTTCCGATTTGGAATTGTTTGATAGTTGATGGTTTATGTTCTGGTTGAGTAAGTAACTTGTTTGTATACATTTTACTGGACGTTGTGATTGTTAAATTATATGTATGCATGCATGTACAATAGTTGATGTTCCATTGGTTGGATTTGATGGTATGTGTATGTTAAGATTATTGTGAATCTTAATTGCATGCATTGGTTATATTGTACATTGCATGGCATGGTTGGTCTTGAAACAGAGACGGTGAAACGGTGGGTTCACATGATTTTATAGACGGTGACCCTAGTGTGGGAATAGACGCAGTGACCTTGATCCGGAAGGGAAACATAGGTGATGGAACATTGGGTCCACAATATCTAGACGGTGACCCTATTGTGGGAAAAGACGTAGTGACCTTGATCCGGAAGGGAAACATAGGTGGTGGAACCTTGGGTCCACGAGTCGGTACCGCATTCGCATACGTTGAGTCGTGTTGTGAGTCACATGCATAATTGTGCATGTTATGTATGTGTGTTGATGTGTTTGATTATGTGCCAATGTTGTTGTTGTTTGAATTATGGTTATGTGCCAAGGATGTGAGTATTCGGATAATCGGTTTACATGGTTAATGCGTTGGAAATGGATTCCTTGAGTAAGGATAATATAGGTGATAAAATGAATATGATCATTATGTATTGATTTATTTATTGCCATTTCATTTACTTAAAATTACATGTTATATGATTATTGGAATTCTTACCCTTCTGTTGGAAAATGCTTTTGATGGCATTGTTCAGGTACCGAGGACGGTAGCGCGAGGCGCTAGTTAACGGATGCATTGGATTGCAATCTGTTTTATTTTGATTAGAGTCGAGTCGATGCTCTGGTAGTAACACATGGGGGGGGGGGGAATTTATTTAGTGTCGAACTCGATTATTTTGTATTTGGATCATGATGTATATAATCCTTATTCGTGGATATGATGTTTTGTATATGTGAGACTTGATAACATATGCTTATGTGAATTATGATGGCATGATGCCTTGAATTATGTTTTGATTCCTCCATAAATGGAGATGATGTGAAATTATGAAACTCTGTTGCGTTTGCACGAGAGAATGAAGTAAATATTTATTGTATGTTTGTTTTGTGTTGGAATGCTTATACTTTCAAACATACCCTGTCCGTTTTTCTTTAAAAACTTTGGAATGTGATGTGTGTTGTGGCATCCCTTCTGTGCAATTTTATCTCTCTGATTTTAATCTTTACCTTTAATTGGGGTATTTAGAAGGGGTGTTACAGTATTCACATCTATGAGTTGGTCTGGATTAGGGAACAGTACTAACCCATAGATTAGAAGAGCCAAGACTTCTTCAAAAGCTTGAAAATCCATATCCTCCCAAAAGTAGTTGAGCCTTCTATAATAGAAAATTAGCTAGAAAACCCTTAACTTCACTCCTTGTTTCCCAATTAGCTACAATGTTGGACCTCTTAAAATGTAAGGCCTTGGCAATAACTTCATGTTTTGGAGTTTCCTCTAAACCATTGAATGGCATTTGATCAAGCATAGGTACTACTAACAGTTGAGATAATTCTTCCAATGTGGGAACCAATTGGTAATCGGGAAAGGTGAAACAATGATGTTTAGGAACAAAGAATTGAAAGAGCACACACATCATGTCTTCTTTAAAGCTTGAGGTAACCATATTGAGAATTCGACCATGTCTTTTGGTTAACGGAGAATTCTCAGGAACTCTTGATGCTAACTCTTTGAGTTGAGGAGGCACCCTTACAAAGCTGATTCAAATGGTATTTCTGCGAGGGCAAGCCATAACCTACAAAATAGGACAAAGATAAATCCCTAGGTCCTTGAAATGGTTAGTAGAAAATGCTATGGCATGATTTTATGATGTCATGAACAAATAATCATATACACACAAAGAACACAAGGCCTTAGGTTTAGGCTTGCATGGGGTTTATAGGTAAGTACCCTCTTGAAGTTTTAGTTGGTTCAACCTGTCCTAAAAGAATTAATCGGGTTCTAAGGAATCTCAATACCACTGATCTTTCTTCATCGGGCATTGTTTCAGCACAAGCAATCTTTTTTCGCGACCAAAATATCCCGAAAGTCTGATCTCAATGAGTGTAGTATCGAGTATCAACCAACTTCAGTCTACACCAAAGCCAGCTATCTCACTACTTTCTAATGGCTAAGTTGTTCAACTAAGGTTCTACAGTCAGTTAATGCTTTATAACATCACTCAGCGGCCTCGTATTCTCCTTTGTTTAACTCAAGGGACATCGGTACCCACAACTGTGTTGCACTAACATAGTTATCGCTCCAACCATATTGGTATACGTCGTACAGTCTCCACGATCTATTTCTACTTACCTAATATGCCCCAGATCCGGGTATAGGATCTTTACAAGTAATAAACCCAAGCATAACCCAAAAAGTAAAGAAAACAAGGCAAACAAGTAAACAAAAATAAGGTGATATAACTCTTAAGGTAACCCCACTTTTAATTTAAACTCCCCAGCTGAGTCGCCAGTTCTATAATATGCTGGGAGAACTGACTTGGTGTTTTGTGTTTTATCGCAAATGTTGCAGATAGCAAGAGCCGCCATCGTCTTCTTTTATCCAATAAAGGAAAGGGTGAAAAGAACAGGAAACACCTTTTGAAATTTTCTCTTGAGTTTGGGGGGTAAGTTATAAAAATGGTAGGTGTTAGCACCCTTTTCATCCGTTGTTATCTACGGGCTCTTAATTGCTAGATCACTTTGAAATGCTTTGTGTTTGTGTAAGTTTGAAAATATTTTGAAAAAAACGCCTTCGTTTGGAAAACTTTGCAATGATTCTCATATCGTTGAGAATGTATACAAAGTATTGGTTTTGAAAATATTTGTTGAAGGGAATGTTTGGAAAGATGTTTGAAAATGCCAATGTAAGGCAATTTTGTAATGATTCTCGTATCGTCGAGAATGTATACAAAATGTTTATTTTGAAAGATGTTAAAATTCTGGTACCAGATATGTGATGTCGAATGAGATGTCACGATACAAATATCTGTTTACAAGTAAAGAGCCGTAATAACAAAAGCAGTAAAATCACAAGAGATTGCTCACCCAGTTCAGTGTACAACAACACCTACTCTGGGAGCTACCAAGTCAGGGACAAGTCCACTAAATACTATCAATTCATAGACCCTCAGTAAACAACCAGTTTACGATCTAATCACTTAATCACTACATGTGCTATACTTCTACCTAAGACACACCTAGGTATGAGGCCCTCCTCAAATCCCTTCAATCACTTACAGTGAAGAAACAAAAGAAATAATAAGTTTGAAAAAACTTCAATTATTCAATGCTTAAAAGCTTATGAATGATACATAAATAACAACCCAAATAACAACACAAGTATTAATTCTATACTAGAGTGTTTGACAGTTAAAAGACTAAGACTTCTAAGACAGAAAGAAAGTATTCTTCTTTAAAAGTTGCAGTAGTTTGAATAAGGAAGCAAGTCCTTATATATGCGCAGCTGTGGGCTTGGGCTTAAAACCAAATATTTAATTCTTTTGAATATTTCCATAAAAACAGGTCAAGATAAAATCCATGTAATTTGAAAAATATTCCTCCATATTTTTCGTAGCCTGTGAGTCACAAATCTTGAATTATGGAGCGCCAGAAATCAGGAAATAGAAAAACATAAACTGATGTTGGCTGAGTTCAGTTCAGGAGGCAGATGTCAAGACATCTGCTTTGACATCATTCAAAACAGTTTGCTATAAATGTCAAGACATTTATCAAAACATTAACAGCACATTATTTTACCAAAATTGCTGCCAACAAACACTTACAAACACCCCTTTGGCAAATTTTGGCTAAAACATTATCAGAGCATATAATCATAGCAGAGCAATATATTGTTAGAGCAATATCAGATTAGCAGCATAAGCAAAGCAAGCACAAACTCAATTAGCAGTTAGTTGTTAGCAAAGGAAGATGTCAAAACATCTTCTGAGACATGAGGCTCCCCCTCAAGTATTAAGCTCCCCTTCAATCAGATGTCAGTCAGTTGCAACTCAGTGGCTACATGTTCTAAGATAACAATCTTTTCTCCAACAAGATCTCTTATGAAGTGATGACGGATATCAATATGTTTGGTCCTTCTATCTTGAATGGGATTCTTTGATATGTTGATGGCACTTGAATTGTCACAGAATAATGTCATGGCATCTTGTTTAACATTGTATTCTGTTAACATTTGTTTCATCCAAACCAATTGAGAGCAGTTGCTTCCTGTAGCAATATACTCATTCTCTGCAGTGGACAGAGACACACAATTTTGCTTCTTACAGAACTAAGATATGAGATTATTTCCCATAAATAAGCATCCTCCAGATGTAATTTTTCTATCATCATCATTTCCTGCCCAATCAGCATCACAGAATCCAGTTAATGCATAATTAAATCCATGAGAGTATAACATACCATAGTCACTTGTCCCATTCACATATTTAAGAATCCTCTTCACATGGTTGGCATGGCTAACTTTAGGATCAACTTGATATCTTGCACACACTCCTACAACAAAAGCAATGTCAGTTCTGCTAGTTGTGAGATATAGAAGGCTACCTATCATACTTCTGTAGAGACTTTGATCCAAACTTACTCCTTTATCATCTTTAGACAACTTCAGATGTGTGGGAGCAGGAGTTATTTTATGGCTGGCCTTTTCCATCCAAAATTTCTTTACTATTTTCTTGGCATACATGATCTGAGATGAAAATATGGAATCTTCCATTTGTTTAACTTGCAGACCAAGAAAATAGGTTAATTCACCAACAAGACTCATCTCAAATTCTGACTGCATTTGCTTGACAAAATGTTGAACCATCTCATTTGACATCCCACCAAACACAATATCATCAACATAAATCTGTGCAATCATGATCTTCCCTTCTTCTTCCTTGACAAAAATAGTTTTGTATATGCCACCTTTCCTGTATCCATTCTCAACAAGAAATTTTGTCATTCTCTCATACCAAGCTCTTGGAGCTTGCTTTAATCAAGACATAGCTTTCTTTAGTTTGTAGACATGTTTAGGAAAACTTGGATCAACAAATACCTTTGGTTGTTCCACATAAACTTCTTCATTCAGATAGCCATTTAAGAAGACACTTTTTACATCCATTTGAAACAATTTAAATTTCAGTATGCATGCAACTCCCAAGAGTAGTCTGATTGATTCAAGTCTGGCCACAGGGGCAAAAGTTTCATCAAAGTAAACTCCTTAAATTTGAGTATACCCTTATTCAACTAACCTTTCCTTATTTCTAGTGACCATCCATGTTTCATCAGATTTATTCTTGTACACCCATTTTGTGCCAATCATATTTGTCCCTTCAGGTCTTGGAACAAGATCCCAAACTTCATTTCTACTGAATTATTCTAGCTCTTCCTGCATAGCATTAATCCAGAACTCGTCAGTTAGGGCCTCTTTGACATTCTTAGGCTCAATTTTTTACACAAAGCAAGAGTTTGATATCCCATCTCTTGATCTGGTAGTAACTCCTTTATTCCTATGATAAGCTCCTTAGGATGATCTCTTTGGGTTCTAATTGAAGGTCCTTTATTGAGATGACTAGGCTCAGGATCTTCTTGAGGTGGATTAGAATCAATACTTATGTCATTTGATTCTGTTGGAATATCAGACAGAGATGTTCCAACATCTTCTGAGACATCTTCTTCAGCACTCCATCTTCTATCATCAATAATAACATTTATTGACTCCATAATAACTTTGGTTATGGAGTTAAAAACTCTGTAAGCTCTACTATTTGTAGATTAACCCAGGAGTATTCCTTCATCACTCTTGGGATCCATCTTTCTCTTTTGTTCACGATAAACTAAGATGTAACATTTACTTCCAAAAACATTAAAGTATTTAACCGTTGGTTTTCTTTCCTTCCCTATTTCATACAAGGTGGCTGAAGTGCCTTTCCTTAGAGTGACTCTGTTATGGATATAACATGCAGTATTCATAGCTTCAGTCCAAAAATGGTAGGGTAACTTATTAGCATGAATCATGGCTCTGGTAGATTCTTGGAGAGTTTTATTCTTGCGTTCCATAATCCCATTCTGTTGAGGAGTAATGGAAGAAGAGAATTCATGGTTGATTCCTCCAAAGGAACAAAAATCAGCAAATTTATTGTTCTCAAATTCCTTTCCATGATCACTTCTGATTCTTATGAAATGACTTTCCTTTTCCCTTTGAAGTTTTTGACAGAGATCTTTAAACACTTCAAAAGTTTCTGATTTTTCTCTAATAAAGCTTATCCATGTGTATCTAGAAAAATCATCTACAACAACATAGGCATACTTCTTACCACCAATACTTTCAACCTGCATAGGTCCCATCAAGTCCATGTGAAAAAGTTCCAAAACATTTGATGTAGTGAGATGTTGGATCATTATGATGTGACATCTTAATTTTCTTTCTTACCTAGCAGTCACCATATATTCTACCTTCTTCTATCTTAAGCTTAGGAATCCCTCTCACTTCTTCTTCAGATGTAATTCTTTTCATACCTTTCAGATGCAAGTGTCACAATTTTTGATGCCATAGTTTAACTTCATCTTCTTTGGCTAAAACACATGTTGAGGGGAATTTCAACTCTTGAGGAACCCATAAATAATAGTTGTCTTTAGATCTGATTCCTTTCATAATAACTTCATTCTTTTCATTGCAGACAAGACATTCTTCCTTGGTAAAGTTAACTTTGAATCATTGATCACACAATTGGCTTATACTTATCATTTAGTTGTTAACCCTTTAACAATTAACACATTATCAAGCTTAGGGATTCCTAAACAATCAAGATTGCTAACACCTTTGATTTCACCTTTTGCTCCATCACCAAAAGTCACATAACTGGTGGAATGAGATTTGACATCCACCAACAGATTCTTGACACTTGTCATGTGTCTAGAACATCCACTGTCAAAATACCATTCATCTTTAGTTGATACTCTGAGGGAAGTGTGAGCTATGAAACTAGCAACATTAGACTTGGGAATCCACTGTTTCTTCTTTTTTCTATTTTGTGGAATCTTATCAGTTTTGGGAGGAGGAGTAGTCTTAGGATACCCATACAACTTGAAACAAAAGGGCCTTATATGATCAAGCCTTCCACAATGATGATATCTCCAGGGATGGGGATTCTCTCTGGAGTGATTAAGCTTTTTCTTCCCATGATGTTTTCCATGATGTCATTTCTTCCCATGATGTTTGCCAAGATGTCCTTTCTTACCATGATGTTTTCCCAGATGTTGATATATTTGATTCGACATCTTTAGTTTAGACTTGGCATGAGTGGAAATTGATGAAGGCTCTTCTGAGTTAGGTTCCTTTTTCTTATTGAAACCTAGACCACTCTTGTTTCCTGTCACTCTTCCTGCTTGGAGAATTCCATCTAATGTGTCAGACCGATTATTCAGCATCTTGAGAGATTTGACCATTCTATCAAGATTTGAATTTAGAGAAGACACTTCACTTTCCAAATTAGAAATAGTTTTAAGATGCTCTTCTCTTTCCTCCTTCAGCTGAGTTATGAGGGCTTTTTGTTTCTCCCCTTCAAGACACACTTCTTCACTTCTGAGACATAATTCTTTGTATGAAACAGCTAACTCATCAAGGATTAGTTCCCCATCACTAGAATCTTCATCAGATACATATTTTCTTGTTAATTCTTTAACATACTTGGCAGATTCTTCAAGATCACTCTCTGAGTCCTCTTCAGACCAACTAACAGATAGATTCTTCTTCTATTTCTTAAGATATGTAGGACATTCAGCTCTAATGTGACCAAAGCCTTCATATTCATGACATTGTACTCCCTTCCCTTGAGTGGATTTTTCTTCACCCCTTTTTCTTCCAAACTCATTTGACTTATGGATGTCAGATGAGATGTTCTTGACATTTGATCTTTGGTTCCTATCCATTCTTTTTATCACTTTGTTAAACTATCTTCCAAGCATAACTAAGGCATTTGATATTCCTCCATCTGTATCCAGATCACAGTCTTCCTCTTCATTTTCAGTATTTGATACAAAGGCTATGCTTTTGTTCTTCTTTTCAGATCTTTCATTGATGCTTAATTCAAATGTCAGGGGGATCCAACAAGTTCATCCACTTCCATTTTGCCAATGTCTTGAGCTTCTTCTATAGCAGTCACTTTCATATCAAATCTCTTGGGAAGAGACCTGAGCATCTTTCTAAGCAATTTATCTTCAGGTATTTTCTCTCCTAATGCACTGGATGCATTAGCAATTTCAAGAATGTTTATATGGAAGTCATTAATACTTTCATCATCCTTCATTCTCAAATTCTCAAGTTTTATGGTGAGCAACTGAAGTCTTGACATATTAACTTTGGATGTGCCTTCATGAGTAGATTGAAGAATTCCCCATGCATCCTTAGTTACTTCACATGTGTTCAATAATTTGAAAATGTTCTTGTTAATTCCATTGAATATAGAATTCAAGGTTTTAGAATTTCCAAGAGCAATTTCATCTTCTTCTTTAGACCAATCTTCTTCTGGTTTTAAATCAGAAGTAGGTTCTCTATTTTCTCCCAATTTGACAGGGTGTTTCCATCCTTTTAAAACAGCTTTCCAAGCTCTGCTGTCCAAAGATTTTAAAAAGGAAACCATACGTGGTTTCCAGTAGTCATAATTACTTCCATCCAGAATGGGTGGTCTGTTCATAAATCCTCCTTACTTGTCCATAGTACCAGAAAGTATCTTCCCTGGATCTCACCTTAATAAAGAGCATGATGCCTGCTCTGATACCAATTGAAATTCTTGTATCAGATATGTGATGTCGAATGAGATGTAATAACACAAATATCTGTTTACAAGTAAAGAGCAGTAATAACAAAAGCAATAAAAACACAAGAGATTGTTCACCCAGTTCAGTGTACAACAACACCTACTCTGGGGGATACCAAGCCAAGGATAAGTCCACTAAATAGTATCAATTCATAGATCCTCAGTAAACAACCAGTTTACAATTTAATTACTTAATCACTACCCGTGTTATACTTCTACCTAAGACTCACCTGGGTATGAAGCCCTCCTCAAATCCCTTCAATCACTTATAGTGAAGAAACAACAGAAATAATAAGTTTAAAAAAAACTTCAATCATTCAATGCTTAAAAGCTTATGAATGATACACAATTAACAACCCAAATAACAACACAAGTATTAATTCAATAATATAGTGTTTAACAATTAAAAGACTTAGACTTCTAAGACAGAAAGAAAGTATTCTTCTTTAAAAGTTGCAGTAGTTTGAATAAGGAAGCAAGTCCTTATATATGCGCAGCTGTGGGCTTGGGATTAAAACCAAATATTTAATTCTTTTGAATATTTCCATAAAAACAGACCAAGATAAAATCTATGCAATTTGAAAAATATTCCTCCATATTTTTTGCAGCCTGTGAATCACAAATATTGAATTATGGAGCGCCGGAAATCAGGAAACAGAAAAACATAAACTGCTGTTGGCTGAGTTCAGTTCAGGAGGCAGATGTCAAGACATCAGCTTTGACATCATTCAAAATAGTTTGCTACAAATGTCAATACATTTAGAAAAACATTAACAGCACATTGTTTTACCAAAATTGTTGCCAACAAACACTTACAGATGTTTTGAAAGTGTAAAGTATGGAAATAGTTTTGTTTGTGAGCAAGCAATTACGAGCAATCTACCTACTCAAATAGTATTTGTTCTTTTCTTCCTCCTTTATATAGTGCTTGTCTACCATTAGTTAGTAGAGAGCCTTATCATTGGATGTGAGGGACAGGCATGGGTCATCGTACAGTCATAGAAGGCAACTTGTAAGATGTTTTAGCAATTTTCCGTATGGGACTAAGATCATTTACCGAAGGCAACATTTGAAGGGTCATCGAGTGACTATGATCTTTTAATTGAGGGTCTTTTGCTAAAACATCTTACGTTCGAGGGACATGACTGTTTAAATCTGAGACAACAAGTGTGGGTTACTCTAGAGGTGCATGTGTGCAAGGTGTATTGATTTTATGTATTTTATCTTGAATTGGGGTTGTTTAATGTTTGATTTTAAGTCTTGTCATGCAAACCCTAATTATTAATAATAATAATAATAAGGAAAGCGATAAATTGCGAAATTTAAATGTCATACGCTATTACAACACTTTGGGAATCGGGGGTACAAATTTACAAATGGGGATGAAAAAGCAATAAAACCCTGATTATCTATTACATACCATTTACATAAACGAAAATGTGAGACAATAAAATGCACAAATTATACAAAGTGAAGAAAGGAGAGAGGAAAAAAAATTTTGGTGATTTTTGATGGAAAAAGGTTTAATCATCAATTAAACTAATTAATTTAAATTAGAAAAGGAGTTAATTAATTTTTAACAAGACCTAAAATATAAGTCAATTGAATTTAAGAAGAAAACAAACCTAAGTCTAAGTAATTTGTTTAGAAAATAATTTGAATACTAGTATTAATTTGGAAAATGTTTTACAATGTAAAAGAAAATAATAGAATTTAATTTAATAAAAATTAAATTAAATACTTAAATTAAATAATTTAAGAAAAATATGTTTTTTTGTGTTTTTTAGTTTTAATAAAATAAATAGGTAAATAAAAAATAATGAAAATATAAAATAAATGGATTGGGTGTTTAAAAGTAAAAAGGGTGGTAAGAAGTAGTAAACAGGGCCCAAGTCACGTTTTTGTTGGAATCAGAAAAAAAAAGGAAATGGGCTTGGTTGTTTTTAGTAAAATACGGGTGAGACAAAGTAAACACAAAAACAGAAAAAGACCCAAGTTCTGGGAAGCCCAGCGTCTTGTTTGATCCAGTAAGGATGGCTTCTTGAAGTGCACCATGGTCTTGCATTATGGAGCGTTGGATTTAATTGCTTTCCTGATCTGATGGTGTGGATGAGAAACGCATGGTGTGCATATACGCTTGGCTTATATTGAATCTGCAATGGAAATTTTAGAAAACTTAAAATGCCCCACGCCTGGATCGAACCCAAGACAAGGCATATTAATGACTTATACGCACGCGCTCTGCCACTGAGGTGGCCTGTACATCTGGTAGTAACAAAAAAACTAACAAATATATAATAAACTAAGTTTCAAATTTTTGAAGATGAACTTCATATTCTTCCTCGCTCCAGCAGTAACAACATTGTTTTCAAATCTTGTAAAAGTTTCATTTCTCAACCATTTCAAAAAGCATAAACAACAAAGTTGCTTGGATTTTAATCATGAATTCAATGGTACCAATTATTTTAACTAAACCTCAAAGGATATTATGAATTTATCCAAAAAACAGAGAACCCTAAAAAATTTTAGAAGCACCCAATTCATAGCACAAGTAAAATTGAAGGCAACTAGCTTTGGGCTCACACTTAACTCATCAAAAGCTACATTTTTTCTTCAGAAATTAAACACTAATGATGCATGTATGATGGTTTTCGAAAGGGGTCAGAATTCACCTTTTTGGAGAAAGTACAAAGCTTGTTCTATGGCTTCCAGATGCAAAGTGAAGCTCCTATGAGCATGCTGGGACTTCACTAAAACTATTCGAATCCCTACTTTGCTTTGAAACATGCTGAAACAACCCAACCAAGTCAATATGCAGGCGGCTGTTTTTTGAGTGAGAGGGTGAGAATGGCACGGTGTCAATTTGGATTTTATGGTTTGGATAGCTTTTAAATGGATTTTAGAAACTTTGTAAATGATAATAATGGAAAATACACGAGTAAAATGAGAAAGGGAAGTTTGAGATTTGAAGAACTTCCTCTAATGGTATTTTAGTGCAAAATCTCGTATCTTGTGCTTAGAGGCTTTCCTCTCTATTTATAGAGGTGGAAAATAACTTGTATAACTTGCAGAAATCAAGTTTAGTGTCCATTAAATCATGGTTTGGCCATTTGGTTAGTTTTTTGCACAAGAGTGTAAGTTTTCTTCATGAGGAAGCTCGAGTGATTCAAGGTATTTGATTCAACCTTTTCAGACCTTGTAGGATAGCATCTGATATTGAGAGACTTGTTGTGATCTTTAGAACAGATTTCAAGCTTGAAAGAAGAGAATGGTTAGCAAAAGGTGATCTTTATCAAATTAGAAATGTTACTTTTGCAATTTTAACCATAAATGGTATCAAGACTTGGACAATGCTTTTATACCTTGTGTAATACATTTAATACTTGTGTAAATATATGATTAAGGTGAGATTTAGAAGTTAAGTAGACTGAAAAGTGGGATCATATAGCTTAGGTTTGAGATTTTGCTATGAGTTCATCACAAAAATGGTCTATAATTCAAGTTTATCATGCCATCTTCCTCTCTTCGAATCTCCTAGCTAAAAAATGATCTATTCAAGTTCTTGGACATTTTGGAAATCTTGAAACATTGTAAAAAAATTTCATGTTGGCCACTTTGGCTAAATAATCTTGGAACTAGGTGAAAAATTGCCAAGAAGTTAGGATAAAAATCTGCCTAAACTTGTTGAAAATTTCACTTTTATAAAAAATGTCATGACTTCATGAGTCTATATCTTCAAATCTAAGCATTTTTTGGACATCAACCCTAAGGGACAATGTTTTAGAATTCATCAAGATATATGACTTTTATGTTGAAAGTTTTCCTTGAATCATCTTGCATCATGGTAAAAAATTGTCATGAAGTAGTAAAATTATCAAGGTCAAAAAGTACTTAGAATTTTCTAAGTCTTGAAAATATTGAATTTTTGTTGAGTTTATTGACTTTATTGATTCTTGATGATCAAGTTTGATATTTTTGAATTTCTTGATGAATCTTGATCTTTGAAATTCAATGTTGATCAAAAAGTCAAAGTTTGACTTTTGTGTATCAGTTGACTTTTCATCAGTTGATCAAATTTCAACTATCAATCCATTGATCTTGAGAAATGATTTGAGCCATGAAATTAGTTCAACATGTTGTATTTGAGTCCTTGAGATCATGCTTCAAGCCATTAGGTCATGTGCTAGGTCAAAAGTCAATGATCAGTCATTCTTTGTCAAAACTCTAATTTTGAAAAATTTGCCCCTTTGATGATTTGAGTGCTTTTCTTGAAGAATTGTGATAACCCTTGGTAAATTGATAAATATCACTTCAAAATGTTGATGTTGGCCAAAAATCATGAAGTTTGACTGTATATTAACCACAGTTGACTTTTTTCCCAATACAATTGATTTTCAGTCATCTGGGCAATTGACTGAGCAAATTTGTGATGCAAGACTTGAAACTTGGCATGAGAAATATTTTAGACCTATAATGAACCATGAAAGTCATTTAAGGCATTAAAAGTCCAATTTTCCTTGAGAAAACCAAAACCCTAATTTGGACCCAATGCTTTGGAGGTGACCTTGTCTAATCAACTCTTGAGAACACTTGAGCATTTGAGATATTTTATGAGAAATGTATTGAGAAAAGAGAGGGAACATTTTGGGGTACAACACTCCTCTTCATCTACATTGTTGGATACAAAAGTTATGCTCTTGTTCTTCTCTTCATATTTTTTATTTATAGTCAACTCAAAAGTTTGAAGTGTTTGTTTCTATAAGAGTTTTGTTTGTTTCCATCTGAGTTTTTGAATTGTGTGGTTCTATCTGTGTTTTGTGCTTGTGTGCATTGTGTGCTTCCAATTTTGTTTACATTTGCTCTAATTTTTGTTATTTTTTGGATAAAAAGGAGGAGTAAAGTGTTAGTGTGTTTTTGTTTGTCCTAGTGTTACATCACATATCTAGACATGTTAATTAACATGCTGATAGGATTGTACTATTACTAAAGGGAGAGTAGTCATTTGGGGTTGCTTGTCGGATGCAACTATTTAAGGGGAGCATGATTGTCTGTCTTGCTTGTTGGTGCTTCTGCTATTGATACTGCTTGTGGAATTTGTGTGCAAGATGTCTTATTTAATGTTCTGGCATCTCGCCTGATATGGAAAATTATGATGTGAGCATGTTTTATCTTCTATTGCATATGTCTCTGATGTGTGAACTTGGGTAGTTCGTATTTCGTAAACTGGATTTTATGGTGATTTGGGTTTTCCCTTTGAGGTGGAGTCTTGATCATGTGTGACAAGGGGAGTTTGGTCTAGTCTATGATGTTAGACCTCATGTATGGACATCTGTTATCTAGAGTATTGAAGATGGTGATCTATAACTGAATGTGTTCTCTTATGTATGTTTCTATTGTAGTTTTTATAAAAATTTACATGTTTGCATGTATCTTGCGTTTTATTAATGTGGTTTTATTCCTCTCTCCGTTTTAATTGTGCTAAGGTTGTTTTAGCCAAAATTTGCCAAAGGCGGAGATTGTTAAATCGATGCTTTTAGGTTTGGCATAAATTTTGCTAAAACATGGTTCTATATTGATGTTGAGCAAGATGTCACAAATTCTTGACCAACTTTCATGACAGGTTCTGCTGTCATGTGTATCAGACAGATGTTGAGTTAGATGTCTTGACATCTTGGCTTGTTATGCAACAGGCACGGCTGCTTTATCTCATGAGAGATTTGAATTGTTTTTGAGAGATCCTTTTGGATATATCTCATTTTTATTTTCAGGTCAAGGAGATTTATTAGAAACAAGTGCATATTTGATTTGGTTTTATTAAAAGGGATCTTAGAGACTTTTTAGGAAACTTTAAAAGATTTATTCCTATTTTTATGTGAAGATCTTGCAGCTGAACTAAAAAGTGAAAATTTGATTTGATTTGAAGAGTTCAAGCCCATATTGCAAAAGTATATAAATAAGGACTTGCAAAACCTAAAATAGAAAGCATTCACGTTGAAGAAATTATGGGTGAAATATAAGGATTAGGGCTTTGGGAGTCTTTTATGTTCTTTGTATGTCACTCGTGTATCTTTTGATAAATTGAGGTAGACTGATTGTTACTTGATAGTTTATCAAGGTATTGTTCTCACTCATGAGCTTTTAAGTAAAGAGTTGAGTAGTGTTATTATTTTAAGCTTTTAAGAAAAACTAAGTATTGTTTATTTGAAGTGTAATCTACTATTTGGTTCTTTAGGTCTAGTCACAAAGTTTGTGACATTAGGTATCATTAAGTTGATTGGAAGTGAGGAGGATTCTCATTTTTAGAGGTGTCTAGGTAGAAGTATCACAAGGTAGTGATTAGGAGAAAAGTTGTAAAGTGGGATTCTTTAGGCTTTGAATTTATATTATCATAGTGGATTTCTTTCCTGGCTTGGTATCCCTTGGAGTAGGTGACATTGCACCGAACTGGATTAACAATTTATTTTGTTGTTAATTTTCTGCAATTTATTTTTCTGCTAAATCTTTAGTTTTCTATCAACAGATGATGTTATAACATATGTCTTGACATTGTGTTGGTATTAGGATATCATCTTTTACATCTATATTGCAAGTGCAGAAATTTCAATTGGTATCTGAGCACAATTCTTTTTGATGCACAATTCTTTGTAAGAATCAGCCAACTCATCATAAGTTATTTCTTCATCATAGGATTCTACATCAGAAGTCCATCTTCCAGTTAAGGCAATAATAGGCTTATCAGATTCATCATCAATATCACTTTCCTCATCAGACCAAGAAATATAAAGCCCCTTAAGTTATTTCTTGAGGTAGGTAGTGCATTCTTCTCTATTATGTCCAAAGCCTTCACATTCATGACACTGAATGCCTTCACTTTCGTTGGATTTTTCTTCTTTTCCATCTTTCCTTTGAGCATCATAGTTCTTGCTAATGTCAGGGTGGATTTTCTCGAAATTTGGTCTTGACCTTCTATCCACTCTCCTCAGTACCTGGTTGAATTATCTCCCAAGTAACACAATAGCATTGGATAACCCTTCATCAGTATCTTGGTCATGTTGCTCCTCTTCATCATTATTGGATACAAAAGCTATGCTCTTGTTCTTCTCTTCATATTTTTTATTTATAGTCAGCTTAAAATTTTGAAGTGTTTGTTTTTATATGAGTTTTGTTTGTTTCCATCTGAGTTTTTAAATTGTGTGCCTCCATCTATGTTTTGTGCTTGTGTGCATTGTTTGATTCCAACTTTGTTTACATTTACTCTACTTTTTGTTAATTTTTGGTTAAAAATGAGGAGTAAAGTGTTAGTGTGTTTTCCTAGTGTTATGTCACATGTCTAGACAGGTTAATTAACATGCTGATAGGAATGTACTATTGCTAAGGGAGAGTAGTCTTTTTGGGTTGCTTGTTGGATGCAACTATTTAAGGGGAGCATAATTGTCTTTCATGCTTGTTGTTGCTTCTGCTGTTGATACTGCTTGTGGAATCTGTGTGCATGATGTCTTATTTGATATTCTGGCATCTTGCCTGATGTGGAAAATTCTTATGTGAGCATGTTATATCTTATATTGCATATGTCTCTGATGTGTGAACTTGGGTAGCTCATATTTGGTATACTGGATTTTTTGGTGATTTAGGTTTTCCCTTTGAAAGGGAGTCTTGATCATGTGTGACAGGGGAAGTTTGGTCTTGTCTGTGATGTTAGACCTCATGTTTGGACATCTGTTATCTAGAGTATTGAAGATTGTGATCTATAACTGCAAGTATTCTCCTATATATGTTTCTATTGCAGTTTGTACAAAGTTTACAAATTTTCATGTAGCTTGTGTTTTATTAATGTGGTTTTATTCCTCTCTTCAGTTTAATTGTGCTAAGGTTGTTTTATCCAAAATTTGCCAAAGGGGAAGATTTTTAAATCCATTGTTTTAGGTTTGGCATAAATTTTGCTAAAACATGGTTCTGGATTGATGTTGAGCAAGATGTTACAATATCTTAACCAATTGTCATGACAGGTTATGTTGTCATGTGTATCAGACAAATGTTGAGTTAGATGTCTTGACATCTTGGCTTGTTATGCAGCAGGCGCTGCTGCTTTATCTCTTGAGAGATTTGAGTTATTTTTGAGAGATCCTTGAAGATATATATCATCTTTATTTGCATGTCAAGGATATTTATTAGGAACAAGTGCATATTTGATTTGGTTTTATCGAAAAGGATCATGGAGACTTTTTAAGAAACTTTAAAAGATTTGTTCCTATTCTTATGTGAAGATCTTGCATCTAATTTAAAAAGTGAAGATTTGATTTGAAGAGTTCAAGCCCATATTGAAAAATTCTATAAATAAGGACTTGCAAAACCTAAATAACAATCATTCACATTTAAGAAACCGTGGATGAAATATAAGGATTAGGGATTTGGGAGTCTTTTAAGTTCTTTGTGTTTTTGTTCTTTGTATGTCACTCATGTATCTTTTGATAAATTGAGGTAGAATAATTGTTACTTGATAGTTTATCAAGTTATTATTCTCATTCATGAGCTTTTAAGCAAAGAGTTAAGTAGTGTGCTTAGTTGAAGCTTTCAAGAAAAACTAAGTATTGTTTATTTGAAGTGTAATCTACTATTTGGTTCTTTAGGTTTAGTCACAAAGTTTGTGACTTTAGGTATCATTAAGGTGATTGGAAGTGAGGGGGTTCTCATTTCTAAAGTTGTCTAGGTAGAAGTATCACAAGGTAGTGATTAGGAGAGAAGTTGTAAACTGGGATTCTTTAGGCTTTGAACTAATATTATCATAGTGTATTTCCTTCCTGGCTTGGTGTGATACGGTGGGAGAACTGACTTTTGGTTTTGCATTTTATCGCAAATGTTACGGATAGCAAGAGTCGCCACCGAATTTTCTTTTATCTAATAAAAGAAAGGGTGAAAAGAACAGGAAATAAGTTTGAGAATTTTTATGAGTAAGGGGGGTAGGTTATGAAAAGGAAAGGTGTTAGCACCCTTTTCATCCATAGTTCTCTACGGGTTCTTAATCGCTTGCTCACCTTTGAAATGCTTTATGCTTGTGTATGTTTGAAAATATTTTTAAAATGCCTAAGTGCTGCAATTTTGTAATGATTCTCGTATCGTTGAGAATGTATACAAAATGTTTGTTTTGAAAATATTTATGGAAAGGAAGTGTTATTTTGTGAAAAGTGTTTTGAAGATGCCAATGTAAGGCAGTCTGCTTTATAATAATCATTGTATCAGTCCTCAAGAGTGTTTATAAAGCATTTTGTAAGTAGTTCTTTTAAAAGTGTGAAGTGTGGAAATTGTTTTAGCTTGTGAGAAAGTGATTACGAGCAATCTACCTACTCAAAAAGTCTTTGTTCTTATCCTCCTCCTTTAGATAGTGTTATCCTACCATTAGTTAGTAGGAAGCCCTGTTATTGGATGTGTGAGGGATGGGCATGGGTCATTGTACAGTCACAAAGGAAACTCGTAGGACGCTTTAGAAATTGTCGTAAGGGACTAAGATTTATTACCGAAGGCATCATCGAAGGGTCATCGAGGGACTACGATCTTTTAACCAAGGGTCTTTGCTAAAGCGTCCCACGTTCGAGGGACATGACTGTTTTATCTGAAGGCGACAAGTGAGGTTACCCTAGAGGTGCTTGTGTGAATAGTGTTTTGATTTCACTTAATTTATCTTGGATTTATGGTTATCTAGAGTTTTGTTTTAGATCTTGCCATACAATCCTATTAAACTAACAGTAATAAGGAAAGCAGTAAATTGCTGAAATTAAATATCCTACGCTATTACAATGCTTCGGGAATGGGGGTAAAAATTTATGAATGGGGAAGACATAAGAAACAAACACCCAAGTTATAATTAAATCACACAATACAAGTCCAAACTATTAAATAATTATTTAAGATAAAACTTTTCTCATTTGATAAAAATTAATTAATGATTTGATTAATAGTCTCAAACAAAAATTATTTTAAAGTTAAAAATTATTTAAAACATATTGATCCCTTTTTTATTTTAAATATAAGCTAAAATATTAAATAAAACAAAATAAGTAAAAATAATCAAATAAGAGAAAAGGGTAGAAATGGGCCTGAACTAAGCAAAAAATGGGGGTGCTGAAAGGCATTGGGCATCTAGGCCCAATATAATGGTCCACCTGATTTTGTGCATTGGCTTCAGCGAAGGTGTATCATGGGGGCTCGATTCCGAGCGTTGGATGGTGATGAACGTGATCTGATGGTGATGAGGTATGAGATGCACCATATGATTGATGAGTAACACGCGTGAGATCTGGTAGGTATGATGATTGCATATCATGAGCTTTTAAGTAAAGAGTTGAGTAGTGTTCTTAGTTGAAGCTTTTAAGAAAAAATAAGTATTGTTTATTTAAAGTGTAATCTACTATTTGGTTCTTTAGGTCTAGTCACAAAGTTTGTGACTTTAGGTATCATTAAGGTGATTGGAAGTGAGGAGGATTCTCATATTTAGAGGTATCTAGGTAGTGATTAGGAGAGAAGTTGTAAAGTGGGATTCTTTAGGCTTTGAACTAATATTATCACAGTGGATTTCCTTCCTGGCTTGGTATCCCTCGGAGTAGGTGACGTTGCACAGAACTGGGTTAACAATTTATTTTGTTGTTAATTTTCTGCAATTTATTTTTTTGCTAAATCTTTAGTTTTCTATCAAGATATGATGTTATAATATATGTCTTGACATTGTGTTGGTATTAGGATATCATCTTTGACATCTATATTGCAAGTGCATAAATTTCAATTGGTATCTGAGCACAATTCTTTTTGATGCACAATTCTTTGTAAGAAGCAGCCAACTCATCATAAATTATTTCTTCATCATAGGATTCATCATAGAGGTGCGTGTGTGAATAGTGTTTTGATTTCAGTTAATTTATCTTGGATTTATGGTTATCTAGCGTTTTGTTTTAGATCTTGCCATACAATCCTATTAAACTAACAATAATAAGGAAAGCAGTAAGTTGTGGAAATTAAATATCCTACGCTATTACAACGCTTCGGGAATGGGGGTACAAATTTATGAATGGGGAAGACATAAGAAATAAACACCCAAGTTATAATTAAATCAAACAATACAAGTCCAAACTATTAAATAATTATTTAAGATAAAACTTTTCTCATTTGATAAAATTAATTAATGATTTTATTAATAGTCTCAAACAAAAATTATTTTAAAGTTAATAATTATTTAAAACATATTGATCTCTTTTTTTTATTTTAAATATAAGCTAAAATATTAAATAAAACAAAATAAGTAAAAATAATCAAATAAGAGAAAAGGGTAGAAATGGGCCTGAACTAAGCAGAAAATGGTGGTGCTGAAAGGCATTGGGCGTCCAGGGCAGATATAATGGTCCACCTGATTTTGTGCATTAGCTTCAGCGAAGGTGTATCATAGGGGCTCAATTCTGAGCGTTGGATGGTGATGAACGGGATCTCATAATGATCTGATGGTGATGAGGTATGAGGTGCACCATATGATTGATGAGGAACACGCATGAGATCTGGTAGGTATGATGATTGCATATCATGAGCTTTTAAGTAAAGAGTTGAGTAGTGTTCTTAGTTGAAACTTTTAAGAAAAACTAAGTATTGTTTATTTGAAGTGTAATCTACTATTTGGTTCTTTAGGTCTAGTCACAAAGTTTGTGACTTTAGGTATCATTAAGGTGATTGGAAGTGAGGAGGATTCTCATATTTAGAGGTGTCTAGGTAGAAGTATCACAAGGTAGTGATTAGGAGAGAAGTTGTAAAGTGGGATTCTTTAGGCTTTGAACTAATATTATCATAGGGGATTTCCTTCCTGGCTTGGTATCCCTCGGAGTAGGTGACGTTGCACCGAACTGGGTTAAAAATTTATTTTGTTGTTAATTTTCTGCAATTTATTTTTGTGCTAAATCTTTAGTTTTCTATCAACAGATGATGTTATAACATATGTCTTGACATTGTGTTGGTATTAGGATATCATCTTTGACATCTATATTGCAAGTGCAGAAATTTCAATTGGTATCTGAGCACAATTCTTTTTGATGCACAATTCTTTGTAAGAAGGAGCCAACTCATCATAAGTTATTTCTTCATCATAGGATTCATTATAGAGGTGCGTGTGTGAATAGTGTTTTGATTTCAGTTAATTTATCTTGGATTTATGTTTATCTAGCGTTTTGTTTTAGATCTTGCCATACAATCCTATTAAACTAACACTAATAAGGAAAGCAGTAAATTGCGGAAATTAAATATCCTACGCTATTACAACGCTTCGGGAATGGGGGTACAAATTTATGAATGGGGAAGACATAAGAAATAAACACCCAATTTATAATTAAATCACACAATACAAGTCCAAACTATTAAATAATTATTTAAGATAAAACTTTTCTCATTTGATAAAATTAATTAATGATTTGATTAATAGTCTCAAACAAAAATTATTTTAAAGTTAATAATTATTTAAAACATATTGATACCTTTTTTTATTTTAAATATAAGCTAAAATTTTAAATAAAACAAAATAAGTAAAAATAATCAAATAAGAGAAAAGGGTAGAAATGGGCCTGAACTAAGCAGAAAATGGGGGTGCTGAAAGGCATTGGGCGTCCAGGCCCAATATAATGGTCCACCTGATTTTTTTCATTGGCTTCAGCGAAGGTGTATCATGGGGGCTCAATTCTGAGCGTTGGATGGTGATGAACGTGATCTCATAATAATCTGATGGTGATAAGGTATGAGGTGCACCATATGATTGATGAGGAACACGCGTGAGATCTGGTAGGTATGATGATTGCATATCATGAGCTTTTAAGTAAAGAGTTGAGTAGTATTCTTAGTTGAAGCTTTTAAGAAAATCTAAGTATTGTTTATTTGGAGTGTAATCTACTATTTGGTTCTTTAGGTCTAGTCACAAAGTTTGTGACTTTATGTATCATTAAGGTGATTGGAAGTGAGGAGGATTCTCATATTTAGAGGTGTCTAGGTAGAAGTATAACAAGGTAGTGATTAGGAGAGAAGTTGTAAAGTGGGATTCTTTAGGCTTTGAACTAATATTATCACAGTGTATTTTCTTCCTGGCTTGGTATCCCCCTGAGTAGGTGACATTGCACCGAACTGGGTTAACAATTTATTTTGTTGTTAGTTTTCTGCAATTTATTTTTCTGCTAAATCTTTAGTTTTCTATCAACAGATGATGTTATAACATATGTCTTGACATTGTGTTGGTATTAGGATATCATCTTTGATATCTATATTGCAAGTGCAGAAATTTCAATTGGTATGTGAGCACAATTCTTTTTGATGCACAATCTTTGTAAGAAGCAGCCAACTCATCATAAGTTATTTCTTCATCATAGGATTCATCATAGAGGTGCGTGTGTGAATAGTGTTTTGATTTCAGTTAATTTATCTTGGATTTATGGTTATCTAGCGTTTTGTTTTAGATCTTGCCATACAATCCTATTAAACTAACAGTAATAAGGAAAGCAGTAAATTGCGGAAATTAAATATCCTACGCTATTACAACGCTTCGTGAATGAGGGTACAAATTTATGAATGGGGAAGACATAAGAAATAAACACCCAAGTTATAATTAAATCACATAATACAAGTCCAAACTATTAAATAATTATTTAAAATAAAACTTTTCTCATTTGATAATATTAATTAATGATTTGATTAATAGTCTCAAACAAAAATAATTTTAAAGTTAATAATTATTTAAAACATATTGATCCCTTTTTTATTTTAAATATAAGCTAAAATATTAAATAACACAAAATAAGTAAAAATAATTAAATAAGAGAAAAGGGTAGAAATGGGCCTGAACTAAGCAGAAAATGGGGGTGCTGAAAGGCATTGGGCATCTAGGCCCAATATAATGATCCACCTGATTTTGTGCATTGGCTTCAGCGAAGGTGTATCATGGGGGCTCGATTCTAAGCGTTGGATGGTGATGAACGTGATTTGATGATGATCTAATGGTGATGAGGTATGAGGTGCACCATATGATTGATGAGGAACACGCGTGAGATCTGGTAGGTATGATGATTGCATATCATGAGCTTTTAAGTAAAGAGTTGAGTAGTGTTCTTAGTTATAGCTTTTAAGAAAAACTAATTATTGTTTATTTGAAGTGTAATCTACTATTTGGTTCTTTAGGTCTAGTCACAAAGTTTGTGACTTTAGGTATCATTAAGGTGATTGGAAGTGAGGAGGATTCTCATATTTAGAGGTGTCTAGGTAGAAGTATTACAAGGTAGTGATTAGGAGAGAAGTTATGAAGTGGGATTATTTAGGCTTTGAACTAATATTATCAAAATGGATTTTCTTCCTGGCTTGGTATCCCCCGGAGTAGGTGACGTTGCACCGAACTGGGTTAACAATTTATTTTATTGTTAATTTTCTGCAATTTATTTTTCTGCTAAATCTTTAGTTTTCAATCAACAGATGATGTTATAACATATGTCATGACATTGTGTTGGTATTAGAATGTCATCTTTGACATCTATATTGCAAGTGCAGAAATTTCAATTGGTATCTGAGCACAATTCTTTTTGATGCACAATTCTTTGTAAGAAGCAGCCAACTCATCATAAGTTATTTCTTCATCATAGGATTCATCATAGAGGTGCGTGTGTGAATAATGTTTTGATTTCTGTTAATTTATCTTGGATTTATGGTTATCTAGCGTTTTGTTTTAGATCTTGCCATACAATCCTATTAAACTAACAGTAATAAGGAAAGCAGTAAATTGCGGAAATTAAATATCCTACGCTATTACAACGCTTCGGGAATGGGGGTACAAATTTATGAATGGGGAAGACATAAGAAATAAACACCCAATTTATAATTAAATCACACAATACAAGTCCAAACTATTAAATAATTATTTAAGATAAAACTTTTCTCATTTGATAAAATTAATTAATGATTCGATTAATAGTCTCAAACAAAAATTATTTTAAAGTTAATAATTATTTAAAACAAATTGATCCCTTTTTTATTTTAAATATAAACTAAAATATTAAATAAAACAAAATAAGTAAAAATAATCAAATTAGAGAAAAGGGTAGAAATGGGCCTGAACTAAGCAGAAAATGGGGGTGCTGAAAGGCATTGGGCATCTAGGCCCAATATAATGGTCCACCTGATATTGTGCATTGGCTTTAGCGAAGGTGTATCATGGGGGCACGATTTTGAGCGTTGGATGGTGATGAACGTGATCTGATGATGATCTGATGGTGATGAGGTATGAGGTGCACCATATGATTGATGAGGAACACGCGTTAGATCTGGTAGGTATGATGATTGCATATCATGAGCTTTTAAGTAAAGAGTTGAGTAGTGTTCTTAGTTGAAGATTTTAATAAAAACTAAGTATTGTTTATTTGAAGTGTAATCTACTATTTGGTTCTTTAGGTCTAGTCACAAAGTTTGTGACTTTAGGTATCATTAAGGTGATTGGAAGTGAGGAGGATTCTCATATTTAGAGGTGTCTAGGTAGTAGTATCACAAGGTAGTGATTACGAGAGAAGTTGTAAAGTGGGATTCTTTAGGCTTTGAACTAATATTATCACAGTGGATTTCCTTCCTGGCTTGGTATCCCCCGGAGTAGGTGACGTTGCACCGAACTGGGTTAAAAATTTATTTTGTTGTTAATTTTCTGCAATTTATTTTTCTGCTAAATCTTTAGTTTTCTATCAACAGATGATGTTATAACATATGTCTTGACATTGTGTTGGTATTAGGATATCATCTTTGACATCTATATTGCAAGTGCATAAATTTCAATTGGTATATGAGCACAATTCTTTTTGATGCACAATTCTTTGTAATAAGCAGCCAACTCATCATAAGTTATTTCTTCATCATGGGATTCATCATAGAGGTGCGTGTGTGAATAGTGTTTTGATTTCAGTTAATTTATCTTGGATTTATGGTTATCTAGCGTTTTGTTTTAGATCTTGCCATACAATCCTATTAAACTAATAGTAATAAGGAAAGCAGTAAATTGCGGAAATTAAGTATCCTACGCTATTACAACGCTTCGGGAATGGGGGTACAAATTTATGAATGGGGAAGACATAAGAAATAAACACCCAAGTTATAATTAAATCACACAATACAAGTCCAAACTATTAAATAATTATTTGAGATAAAACTTTTCTCATTTGATAAAATTAATTAATTATTTGATTAATAGTCTCAAACAAAAAATATTTTAAAGTTAATAATTATTTAAAACATATTGATCCCTTTTTTTAATTTAAATATAAGCTAAAATATTAAATAAAACAAAATAAGTAAAAATATTCAAATAGGAGAAAAGGGTAGAAATAGGCCTGAACTAAGCAGAAAATGGGGGTGCTGAAAGGCATTGGGCATCCAGGCCTAATATAATGGTCCACTTGATTTTGTGCATTGGCTTCAGCGAAGGTGTATCATGGGGGCTCAATTTTGAGCGTTGGATGGTGATGAACGTGATCTGATAATGATCTGATGGTGATGAGGTATGAGGTGCACCATATTATTGATGAGGAACACACGTGAGATCTGGTAGGTATGATGATTGCATATCATGAGCTTTTAAGTAAAGAGTTGAGTAGTGTTCTTAGTTGAAGCTTTTAACAAAAACTAAGTATTGTTTATTTGAAGTGTAATCTACTATTTGGTTCTTTAGGTCTAGTCACAAAGTTTGTGACTTTAGGTATCATTAAGGTGATTGGAAGTGAGGAGGATTCTCATATTTAGAGGTGTCTAGGTAGAAGTATCACAAGGTAGTGATTAGGAGAGAAGTTGTAAAGTGGTATTCTTTAGGCTTTGAACTAATATTATCACAGTGGATTTCCTTCCTGGCTTGGTATCCCTCGGAGTAGGTGACATTGCACCGAACTGGGTTAACAATTTATTTTGTTGTTAGTTTTCTGCAATTTATTTTTCTGCTAAATCTTTAGTTTTCTATCAACAGATGATGTTATAACATATGTCTTGACATTGTGTTGGTATTAGGATATCATCTTTGATATCTATATTGCAAGTGCAGAAATTTCAATTGGTATGTGAGCACAATTCTTTTTGATGCACAATCTTTGTAAGAAGCAGCCAACTCATCATAAGTTATTTCTTCATCATAGGATTCATCATAGAGGTGCGTGTGTGAATAGTGTTTTGATTTCAGTTAATTTATCTTGGATTTATGGTTATCTAGCGTTTTGTTTTAGATCTTGCCATACAATCCTATTAAACTAACAGTAATAAGGAAAGCAGTAAATTGCGGAAATTAAATATCCTACGCTATTACAACGCTTCGTGAATGAGGGTACAAATTTATGAATGGGGAAGACATAAGAAATAAACACCCAAGTTATAATTAAATCACATAATACAAGTCCAAACTATTAAATAATTATTTAAAATAAAACTTTTCTCATTTGATAATATTAATTAATGATTTGATTAATAGTCTCAAACAAAAATAATTTTAAAGTTAATAATTATTTAAAACATATTGATCCCTTTTTTATTTTAAATATAAGCTAAAATATTAAATAACACAAAATAAGTAAAAATAATTAAATAAGAGAAAAGGGTAGAAATGGGCCTGAACTAAGCAGAAAATGGGGGTGCTGAAAGGCATTGGGCATCTAGGCCCAATATAATGATCCACCTGATTTTGTGCATTGGCTTCAGCGAAGGTGTATCATGGGGGCTCGATTCTAAGCGTTGGATGGTGATGAACGTGATTTGATGATGATCTAATGGTGATGAGGTATGAGGTGCACCATATGATTGATGAGGAACACGCGTGAGATCTGGTAGGTATGATGATTGCATATCATGAGCTTTTAAGTAAAGAGTTGAGTAGTGTTCTTAGTTATAGCTTTTAAGAAAAACTAATTATTGTTTATTTGAAGTGTAATCTACTATTTGGTTCTTTAGGTCTAGTCACAAAGTTTGTGACTTTAGGTATCATTAAGGTGATTGGAAGTGAGGAGGATTCTCATATTTAGAGGTGTCTAGGTAGAAGTATTACAAGGTAGTGATTAGGAGAGAAGTTGTGAAGTGGGATTCTTTAGGCTTTGAACTAATATTATCAAAATGGATTTTCTTCCTGGCTTGGTATCCCCCGGAGTAGGTGACGTTGCACCGAACTGGGTTAACAATTTATTTTATTGTTAATTTTCTGCAATTTATTTTTCTGCTAAATCTTTAGTTTTCAATCAACAGATGATGTTATAACATATGTCATGACATTGTGTTGGTATTAGAATGTCATCTTTGACATCTATATTGCAAGTGCAGAAATTTCAATTGGTATCTGAGCACAATTCTTTTTGATGCACAATTCTTTGTAAGAAGCAGCCAACTCATCATAAGTTATTTCTTCATCATAGGATTCATCATAGAGGTGCGTGTGTGAATAATGTTTTGATTTCTGTTAATTTATCTTGGATTTATGGTTATCTAGCGTTTTGTTTTAGATCTTGCCATACAATCCTATTAAACTAACAGTAATAAGGAAAGCAGTAAATTGCGGAAATTAAATATCCTACGCTATTACAACGCTTCGGGAATGGGGGTACAAATTTATGAATGGGGAAGACATAAGAAATAAACACCCAATTTATAATTAAATCACACAATACAAGTCCAAACTATTAAATAATTATTTAAGATAAAACTTTTCTCATTTGATAAAATTAATTAATGATTCGATTAATAGTCTCAAACAAAAATTATTTTAAAGTTAATAATTATTTAAAACAAATTGATCCCTTTTTTATTTTAAATATAAACTAAAATATTAAATAAAACAAAATAAGTAAAAATAATCAAATTAGAGAAAAGGGTAGAAATGGGCCTGAACTAAGCAGAAAATGGGGGTGCTGAAAGGCATTGGGCATCTAGGCCCAATATAATGGTCCACCTGATATTGTGCATTGGCTTTAGCGAAGGTGTATCATGGGGGCTCGATTTTGAGCGTTGGATGGTGATGAACGTGATCTGATGATGATCTGATGGTGATGAGGTATGAGGTGCACCATATGATTGATGAGGAACACGCGTTAGATCTGGTAGGTATGATGATTGCATATCATGAGCTTTTAAGTAAAGAGTTGAGTAGTGTTCTTAGTTGAAGATTTTAATAAAAACTAAGTATTGTTTATTTGAAGTGTAATCTACTATTTGGTTCTTTAGGTCTAGTCACAAAGTTTGTGACTTTAGGTATCATTAAGGTGATTGGAAGTGAGGAGGATTCTCATATTTAGAGGTGTCTAGGTAGTAGTATCACAAGGTAGTGATTACGAGAGAAGTTGTAAAGTGGGATTCTTTAGGCTTTGAACTAATATTATCACAGTGGATTTCCTTCCTGGCTTGGTATCCCCCGGAGTAGGTGACGTTGCACCGAACTGGGTTAAAAATTTATTTTGTTGTTAATTTTCTGCAATTTATTTTTCTGCTAAATCTTTAGTTTTCTATCAACAGATGATGTTATAACATATGTCTTGACATTGTGTTGGTATTAGGATATCATCTTTGACATCTATATTGCAAGTGCATAAATTTCAATTGGTATATGAGCACAATTCTTTTTGATGCACAATTCTTTGTAATAAGCAGCCAACTCATCATAAGTTATTTCTTCATCATGGGATTCATCATAGAGGTGCGTGTGTGAATAGTGTTTTGATTTCAGTTAATTTATCTTGGATTTATGGTTATCTAGCGTTTTGTTTTAGATCTTGCCATACAATCCTATTAAACTAATAGTAATAAGGAAAGCAGTAAATTGCGGAAATTAAGTATCCTACGCTATTACAACGCTTCGGGAATGGGGGTACAAATTTATGAATGGGGAAGACATAAGAAATAAACACCCAAGTTATAATTAAATCACACAATACAAGTCCAAACTATTAAATAATTATTTGAGATAAAACTTTTCTCATTTGATAAAATTAATTAATTATTTGATTAATAGTCTCAAACAAAAAATATTTTAAAGTTAATAATTATTTAAAACATATTGATCCCTTTTTTTAATTTAAATATAAGCTAAAATATTAAATAAAACAAAATAAGTAAAAATATTCAAATAGGAGAAAAGGGTAGAAATAGGCCTGAACTAAGCAGAAAATGGGGGTGCTGAAAGGCATTGGGCATCCAGGCCTAATATAATGGTCCACTTGATTTTGTGCATTGGCTTCAGCGAAGGTGTATCATGGGGGCTCAATTTTGAGCGTTGGATGGTGATGAACGTGATCTGATAATGATCTGATGGTGATGAGGTATGAGGTGCACCATATTATTGATGAGGAACACACGTGAGATCTGGTAGGTATGATGATTGCATATCATGAGCTTTTAAGTAAAGAGTTGAGTAGTGTTCTTAGTTGAAGCTTTTAACAAAAACTAAGTATTGTTTATTTGAAGTGTAATCTACTATTTGGTTCTTTAGGTCTAGTCACAAAGTTTGTGACTTTAGGTATCATTAAGGTGATTGGAAGTGAGGAGGATTCTCATATTTAGAGGTGTCTAGGTAGAAGTATCACAAGGTAGTGATTAGGAGAGAAGTTGTAAAGTGGTATTCTTTAGGCTTTGAACTAATATTATCACAGTGGATTTCCTTCCTGGCTTGGTATCCCTCGGAGTAGGTGACATTGCACCGAACTGGGTTAACAATTTATTTTGTTGTTAGTTTTCTGCAATTTATTTTTCTGCTAAATCTTTAGTTTTCTATCAACAGATGATGTTATAACATATGTCTTGACATTGTGTTGGTATTAGGATATCATCTTTGATATCTATATTGCAAGTGCAGAAATTTCAATTGGTATGTGAGCACAATTCTTTTTGATGCACAATCTTTGTAAGAAGCAGCCAACTCATCATAAGTTATTTCTTCATCATAGGATTCATCATAGAGGTGCGTGTGTGAATAGTGTTTTGATTTCAGTTAATTTATCTTGGATTTATGGTTATCTAGCGTTTTGTTTTAGATCTTGCCATACAAACCTATTAAACTAACAGTAATAAGGAAAGCAGTAAATTGCGGAAATTAAATATCCTACGCTATTACAATGCTTCGTGAATGAGGGTACAAATTTATGAATGGGGAAGACATAAGAAATAAACACCCAAGTTATAATTAAATCACACAATACAAGTCCAAACTATTAAATAATTATTTAAAATAAAACTTTTCTCATTTGATAATATTAATTAATGATTTGATTAAGAGTCTCAAACAAAAATTATTTTAAAGTTAATAATTATTTAAAACATATTGATCCCTTTTTTATTTTAAATATAAGCTAAAATATTAAATAACACAAAATAAGTAAAAATAATTAAATAAGAGAAAAGGGTAGAAATGGGCCTGAACTAAGCAGAAAATGGGGGTGCTGAAAGGCATTGGGCATCTAGGCCCAATATAATGATCCACCTGATTTTGTGCATTGGCTTTAGCGAAGGTGTATCATGGGGGCTCGATTCTAAACGTTGGATGGTGATGAACGTGATTTGATGATGATCTAATGGTGATGAGGTATGAGGTGCACCATATGATTGATGAGGAACACGCGTGAGATCTGGTAGGTATGATGATTGCATATCATGAGCTTTTAAGTAAAGAGTTGAGTAGTGTTCTTAGTTATAGCTTTTAAGAAAAACTAATTATTTTTTATTTGAAGTGTAATCTACTATTTGGTTCTTTAGGTCTAGTCACAAAGTTTGTGACTTTAGGTATCATTAAGGTGATTGGAAGTGAGGAGGATTCTCATATTTAGAGGTGTCTAGGTAGAAGTATTACAAGGTAGTGATTAGGAGAGAAGTTGTGAAGTGGGATTCTTTAGGCTTTGAACTAATATTATCACAATGGATTTTCTTCCTGGCTTGGTATCCCCCGGAGTAGGTGACGTTGCACCGAACTGGGTTAACAATTTATTTTATTGTTAATTTTCTGCAATTTATTTTTCTGCTAAATCTTTAGTTTTCAATCAACAGATGATGTTATAACATATGTCATGACATTGTGTTGGTATTAGAATGTCATCTTTGACATCTATATTGCAAGTGCAGAAATTTCAATTGGTATCTGAGCACAATTCTTTTTGATGCACAATTCTTTGTAAGAAGCAGCCAACTCATCATAAGTTATTTCTTCATCATAGGATTCATCATAGAGGTGCGTGTGTGAATAGTGTTTTGATTTCAGTTAATTTATCTTGGATTTATGGTTATCTAGCATTTTGTTTTAGATCTTGCCATATAATCCTATTAAACTAACATTAATAAGGAAAGCAGTAAATTGCGGAAATTAAATATCCTACGCTATTACAACGCTTCGGGAATGGGGGTACAAATTTATGAATGGGGAAGACATAAGAAATAAACACCCAAGTTATAATTAAATCACACAATACAAGTCCAAACTATTAAATAATTATTTAAGATAAAACTTTTCTCATTTGATAAAATTAATTAATGATTTGATTAATAGTCTCAAACAAAAATTATTTTAAAGTTAATAATTATTTAAAATATATTGATCCCTTTTTTATTTTAAATATAAGCTAAAATATTAAATAAAAAAGATAAGTAAAAATAATCAAATAAGAGAAAAGGGTAGAAATGGGCCTGAACTAAGCAGAAAATGGGGGTGCTGAAAGGCATTGGGCGTCCAGGCCTAATATAATGGTCCACCTGATTCTGTGCATTGGCTTCAGCGAAGGTGTATCGTGGGGGCTCAATTCTGAGCGTTGGATGGTGATGAACGTGATCTGATAATGATCTGATGGTGATGAGGTATGAGGTGCACCATATGATTGATGAGGAACACACGTGAGATCTGGTAGTTATGATACTTGCATATCATGAGCTTTTAAGTAAAGAGTTGAGTAGTGTTCTTAGTTGATGCTTTTAAGAAAAACTAAGTATTGTTTATTTGAAGTGTATCTACTATTTGGATCTTTAGGTCTAGTCACAAAGTTTGTGACTTTAGGTATCATTAAGGTGATTGGAAGTGAGGAGGATTATCATATTTAGAGGTGTCTAGGTAGAAGTATCACAAGGTAGTGATTAGGAGAGAAGTTGTAAAGTGGTATTCTTTAGGCTTTGAACTAATATTATCATAGTGGATTTCCTTCCTGGCTTGGTATCCCCCGGAGTAGGTGACGTTGCACCGAACTGGGTTAACAATTTATTTTGTTGTTAATTTTCTGCAATTTTTTTTCCTGCTAAATCTTAAGTTTTCTATCAACAGATGATGTTATAACATATGTCTTGATATTGTGTTGGTATTAGGATATCATCTTTGACATCTATATTGCAAGTGCATAAATTTCAATTGGTATCTGAGCATAATTCTTTTTGATGCACAATTCTTTGTAAGAAGCAGCCAACCCATCATAAGTTATTTCTTCATCATAGGATTCATCATATAGGTGCGTGTGTGAATAGTGTTTTGATTTCAGTTGATTTATCTTGGATTTATGGTTATCTAGCGTTTTGTTTTAGATCTTGCCAAACAATCCTATTAAACTAACTGTAATAAGGAAAGCAGTAAATTGCGGAAATTAAATATCCTACGCTATTACAACGCTTCGGGAATGTGGTTACAAATTTAAGAATGGGGAAGACATAAGAAATAAACACCCAAGTTATAATTAAATCACACAATACAAGTCCAAACTATTAAATAATTATTTAAGATAAAACTTTTCTCATTTGATAAAATTAATTAATGATTTGATTAATAGTCCCAAACAAAAATTATTTTAAAGTGAATAATTATTTAAAACATATTGATCCCTTTTTTTATTTTAAATATAAGCTAAAATATTAAATAAAACAAAATAAGTAAAAATAATCAAATAAGAGAAAAGGGTAGAAATGGGCTTGAACTAAGTAGAAAATGGGGGTGCTGAAAGGCATTGGGCGTCCAGGCCTAATATAATGGTCCACCTAATTCTGTGCATTGGCTTCAGCGAAGGTGTATCATGGGGACTCATTTTTGAGGGTTGGATGGTGATGAACGTGATCTGATAATGATCTGATGGTGATGAGGTATGAGGTGCACCATATGATTGATGAGGAACACACGTGAGATCTGGTAGGTATGATGATTGCATATCATGAGCTTTTAAGTAAAGAGTTGAGTAGTGTTCTTAGTTGAAGCTTTCAAGAAAAACTAAGTATTGTTTATTTGAAGTGTCATCTACTATTTGGTTCTTTAGGTCTAGTCACAAAGTTTGTGAGTTTAGGTATCATTAAGGTGATTGGAAGTGATGAGGATTCTCATATTTAGGGGTGTCTAGGTAGAAGTATCACAAGGTAGTGATTACGAGAGAAGTTGTAAAGTGGTATTCTTTAGGCTTTGAACTAATATTATCACAGTGGATTTCCTTCCTGGCTTGGTATCCCTCGGAGTAGGTGACGTTGCACCGAACTGGGTTAACAATTTATTTTGTTGTTAATTTTCTGCAATTTATTTTTCTGCTAAATCTTTAGTTTTCTATCAACAGATGATGTTATAACATATGTCTTGACATTGTGTTGGTATTAGGATATCATCTTTGACATCTATATTGCAAGTGCAGAAATTTCAATTGGTATCTGAGCACAATTCTTTTTGATGCACAATTCTTTGTAAGAAGCAGCCAACCCATCATAAGTTATTTCTTCATCATAGGATTCATGATATAGGTGCGTGTGTGAATAGTGTTTTGATTTCAGTTGATTTATCTTGGATTTATGGTTATCTAGCATTTTGTTTTATATCTTGCCATACAATCCTATTAAACTAACTGTAATAAGGAAAGCAGTAAATTGCGGAAATTAAATATCCTACGCTATTACAACGCTTCGGGAATGGGGGTACAAATTTATGAATGGGGAAGACATAAGAAATAAACACCCAAGTTATAATTAAATCACACAATACAAGTCCAAACTATTAAATAATTATTTAAGATAAAACTTTTCTCATTTGATAAAATTAATTAATGATTTGATTAATAGTCCCAAACAAAAATTATTTTAAAGTAAATAATTATTTAAAACATATTGATTTCTTTTTTTATTTTAAATATAAGCTAAAATATTAAATAAAACAAAATAAGTAAAAATAATCAAATAAGAGAAAAGGGTAGAAATGGGCCTGAACTAAGTAGAAAATGGGGGTGCTGAAAGGCATTGGGCGTCCAGGCCTAATATAATGGTCCACCTGATTCTGTGCATTGGATTCAGCGAAGGTGTATCATGGGGGCTCAATTTTGAGCGTTGGATGGTGATGAACGTGATCTGATAATGATCTGATGGTGATGAGGTATGAGGTGCACCATATGATTGATGAGGAACACACGTGAGATCTGGTAGGTATGATGATTGCATATCATGAGCTTTTAAGTAAAGAGTTGAGTAGTGTTCTTAGTTGAAGCTTTCAAGAAAAACTAAGTATTGTTTATTTGAAGTGTAATCTACTATTTGGTTCTTTAGGTTTAGTCACAAAGTTTGTGAGTTTAGGTATCATTAAGGTGATTGGAAGTGATGAGGATTCTCATATTTAGAGGTGTCTAGGTAGAAGTATCACAAGGTAGTGATTAGGAGAGAAGTTGTAAAGTGGTATTCTTTAGGCTTTGAACTAATATTATCACAGTGGATTTCCTTCCTGGCTTGGTATCCCTCGGAGTAGGTGACGTTGCACCGAACTGGGTTAACAATTTAGTTTGTTGTTAATTTTCTGCAATTTATTTTTCTTCTAAATATGTAGTTTTCTATCAACAGATGATGTTATAACATATGTCTTGACATTGTGTTGGTATTAGGATATCATCTTTGACATCTATATTGCAAGTGCAGAAATTTCAATTCGTATCTGAGCACAATTCTTTTTGATGCACAATTCTTTGTAAGAAGCATCCAACTCATCATAAGTTATTTCTTCATCATAGGATTCATCATAGAGGTGCGTGTGTGAATATTGTTTTGATTTCAGTTAATTTATCTTGGATTTATCGTTATCTAGTGTTTTGTTTTAGATCTTGCCATACAATCCTATTAAACTAACAATAATAAGGAAGGCAGTAAATTGCGGAAATTAAATATTCTACGCTATTACAACGCTTCGGGAATGGGGGTACAAATTTATGAATGGGGAAGACATAAGAAATAAACACCCAAGTTATAATTAAATCACAAAATACAAGTCCAAACTATTAAATAATTATTTAAGATAAAACTTTTCTCATTTGATAAAATTAATTAATGATTTGATTAATAGTCTCAAACAAAAATTATTTTAAAGTTAATAATTATTTAAAACATATTGATCCCTTTTTTTATTTTAAATATAAGCTAAAATATTAAATAAAACAAAATAAGTAAAAATAATCAAATAAGAGAAAAGGGTAGAAATGGGCCTGAACTAAGTAGAAAATGGGGGTGCTGAAAGGCATTGGGCGTCCAGGCCTAATATAATGGTCCACCTGATTCTGTGCATTGGATTCAGCGAAGGTGTATCATGGGGGCTCAATTTTGAGCGTTGGATGGTGATGAACGTGATCTGATAATGATCTGATGGTGATGAGGTATGAGGTGCACCATATGATTGATGAGGAACACACGTGAGATCTGGTAGGTATGATGATTGCATATCATGAGCTTTTAAGTAAAGAGTTGAGTAGTGTTCTTAGTTGAAGCTTTTATGAAAAACTAAGTATTGTTTATTTGAAGTGTAATCTATTATTTGGTTCTTTAGGTCTACTCACAAAGTTTGTGAGTTTAGGTATCATTAAGGTGATTGGAAGTGATGAGGATTCTCATATTTAGAGGTGTCTAGGTAGAAGTATCACAAGGTAGTGATTAGGAGAGAAGTTGTAAAGTGGTATTCTTTAGGCTTTGAACTAATATTATCACAGTGGATTTCCTTCCTGGCTTGGTATCCCTCGGAGTATGTGACGTTGCACCGAACTGGGTTAACAATTTATTTTGTTGTTAATTTTCTGCAATTTATTTTTCTGCTAAATCTTTAGTTTTCTATCAACAGATGATGTTATAACATATGTCTTGATATTTTGTTGGTATTAGGATATCATCTTTGACATCTATATTGCAAGTGCATAAATTTCAATTGGTATCTAAGCACAATTCTTTTTGATGCACAATTCTTTGTAAGAAGCAGCCAACCCATCATAAGTTATTTCTTCATCATGGGATTCATCATAGAGGTGCGTGTGTGAATAGTGTTTTGATTTCAGTTAATTTATCTTGGATTTATGGTTATCTAGCATTTTGTTTTATATCTTGCCATACAATCCTATTAAACTAACAGTAATAAGGAAGGCAGTAAATTCTGGAAATTAAATATCCTACGCTATTACAACGCTTCGAGAATGGGGGTACAAATTTATGAATGGGGAAGACATAAGAAATAAACACCCAAGTTATAATTAAATCACAAAATACAAGTCCAAATTATTAAATAATTATTTAAGATAAAACTTTTCTCATTTGATAAAATTAATTAATGATTTGATTAATAGTCTCAAACAAAAATTATTTTAAAGTTAATAATTATTTAAAACATATTGATCCCTTTTTTTATTTTAAATATAAGCTAAAATATTAAATAAAACAAAATAAGTAAAAATAATCAAATAAGAGAAAAGGGTAGAAATGGGCCTGAACTAAGTAGAAAATGGGGGTGCTGAAAGGCATTGGGCGTCCAGGCCTAATATAATGGTCCACCTGATTCTGTGCATTGGCTTCAGCGAAGGTGTATCATGGGGGCTCAATTCTGAGCATTGGATGGTGATGAACGTGATCTGATAATGATCTGATGGTGATGAGGTATGAGGTGCACCATATGATTGATGAGGATCACACGTGAGATCTGGTAGGTATGATGATTGCATATCATGAGCTTTTAAGTAAAGAGTTGAGTAGTGTTCTTAGTTGAAGCTTTTAAGAAAAACTAAGTATTCTTTATTTGAAGTGTAATCTACTATTTGGTTGTTTAGGTCTAGTCACAAAGTTTGGGACTTTAGGTATCATTAAGGTGATTGGAAGTGAGGAGGATTCTCATATTTAGAGGTGTCTAGGTAAGGTAGTGATTAGGAGAGAAGTTGTAATGTGGTAATCTTTAGGCTTTCAACTAATATTATCACAGTGGATTTCCTTCCTGGCTTGGTATCCCTCGGAGTAGGTGACGTTGCACCGAACTGGGTTAACAATTTATTTTGTTGTTAATTTTCTGCAATTTATTTTTCTGCTAAATCTTTAGTTTTCTATCAACAGATGATGTTATAACATATGTCTTGACATTGTGTTGGTATTAGGATATCATCTTTGACATCTATATTGCAAGTGCAGAAATTTCAATTGGTATCTGAGCACAATTCTTTTTGATGCACAATTCTTTGTAAGAAGCAGCCAACCCATCATAAGTTATTTCTTCATCATAGGATTCATGATATAGGTGCGTGTGTGAATAGTGTTTTGATTTCAGTTGATTTATCTTGGATTTATGGTTATCTAGCATTTTGTTTTATATCTTGCCATACAATCCTATTAAACTAACTGTAATAAGGAAAGCAGTAAATTGCGGAAATTAAATATCCTACGCTATTACAACGCTTCGGGAATGGGGGTACAAATTTATGAATGGGGAAGACATAAGAAATAAACACCCAAGTTATAATTAAATCACACAATACAAGTCCAAACTATTAAATAATTATTTAAGATAAAACTTTTCTCATTTGATAAAATTAATTAATGATTTGATTAATAGTCCCAAACAAAAATTATTTTAAAGTAAATAATTATTTAAAACATATTGATTCCTTTTTTTATTTTAAATATAAGCTAAAATATTAAATAAAACAAAATAAGTAAAAATAATCAAATAAGAGAAAAGGGTAGAAATGGGCCTGAACTAAGTAGAAAATGGGGGTGCTGAAAGGCATTGGGCGTCCAGGCCTAATATAATGGTCCACCTGATTCTGTGCATTGGATTCAGCGAAGGTGTATCATGGGGGCTCAATTTTGAGCGTTGGATGGTGATGAACGTGATCTGATAATGATCTGATGGTGATGAGGTATGAGGTGCACCATATGATTGATGAGGAACACACGTGAGATCTGGTAGGTATGATGATTGCATATCATGAGCTTTTAAGTAAAGAGTTGAGTAGTGTTCTTAGTTGAAGCTTTCAAGAAAAACTAAGTATTGTTTATTTGAAGTGTAATCTACTATTTGGTTCTTTAGGTCTAGTCACAAAGTTTGTGAGTTTAGGTATCATTAAGGTGATTGGAAGTGATGAGGATTCTCATATTTAGAGGTGTCTAGGTAGAAGTATCACAAGGTAGTGATTAGGAGAGAAGTTGTAAAGTGGTATTCTTTAGGCTTTGAACTAATATTATCACAGTGGATTTCCTTCCTAGCTTGGTATCCCTCGGAGTAGGTGACGTTGCAACGAACTGGGTTAACAATTTATTTTGTTGTTAATTTTTCTGCAATTTATTTTTCTTCTAAATATTTAGTTTTCTATCAACAGATGATGTTATAACATATGTCTTGACATTATGTTGGTATTAGGATATCATCTTTGACATCTATATTGCAAGTGCAGAAATTTCAATTCGTATCTGAGCACAATTCTTTTTGATGCACAATTCTTTGTAAGAAGCATCCAACTCATCATAAGTTATTTCTTCATCATAGGATTCATCATAGAGGTGCGTGTGTGAATATTGTTTTGATTTCAGTTAATTTATCTTGGATTTATGGTTATCTAGCATTTTGTTTTAGATCTTGCCATACAATCCTATTAAACTAACAGTAATAAGGAAGGCAGTAAATTGCGGAAATTAAATATCCTACGCTATTACAACGCTTCGTGAATAAGGGTACAAATTTATGAATGGGGAAGACTTAAGAAATAAACACCCAAGTTATAATTAAATCACAAAATACAAGTCCAAACTATTAAATAATTATTTAAGATAAAACTTTTCTCATTTGATAAAATTAATTAATGATTTGATTAATAGTCTCAAACAAAAATTATTTTAAAGTTAATAATTATTTAAAACATATTGATCCCTTTTTTTATTTTAAATATAAGCTAAAATATTAAATAAAACAAAATAAGTAAAAATAATAAAATAAGAGAAAAGGGTAGAAATGGGCCTGAACTAAGTAGAAAATGGGGGTGCTGAAAGGCATTGGGCGTCCAGGCCTAATATAATGGTCCACCTGATTTTGTGCATTGGATTCAGCGAAGGTGTATCATGGGGGCTCAATTTTGAGCGTTGGATGGTGATGAACGTGATCTGATAATGATCTGATGGTGATGAGGTATGAGGTGCACCATATGATTGATGAGGAACACACGTGAGATCTGGTAGGTATGATGATTGCATATCATGAGCTTTTAAGTAAAGAGTTGAGTAGTGTTCTTAGTTGAAGCTTTCAAGAAAAACTAAGTATTGTTTATTTGAAGTGTAATCTACTATTTGGTTCTTTAGGTCTAGTCACAAAGTTTGTGAGTTTAGGTATCATTAAGGTGATTGGAAGTGATGAGGATTCTCATATTTAGAGGTGTCTAGGTAGAAGTATCACAAGGTAGTGATTAGGAGAGAAGTTGTAAAGTGGTATTCTTTAGTCTTTGAACTAATATTATCACAGTGGATTTCCTTCCTAGCTTGGTATCCCTCGGAGTAGGTGACGTTGCAACGAACTGGGTTAACAATTTATTTTGTTGTTAATTTTTCTGCAATTTATTTTTCTTCTAAATATTTAGTTTTCTATCAACAGATGATGTTATAACATATGTCTTGACATTATGTTGGTATTAGGATATCATCTTTGACATCTATATTGCAAGTGCAGAAATTTCAATTCGTATCTGAGCACAATTCTTTTTGATGCACAATTCTTTGTAAGAAGCATCCAACTCATCATAAGTTATTTCTTCATCATAGGATTCATCATAGAGGTGCGTGTGTGAATATTGTTTTGATTTCAGTTAATTTATCTTGGATTTATGGTTATCTAGCGTTTTGTTTTAGATCTTGCCATACAATCCTATTAAACTAACAGTAATAAGGAAGGCAGTAAATTGCGGAAATTAAATATCCTACGCTATTACAACGCTTCGTGAATAGGGGTACAAATTTATGAATGGGGAAGACATAAGAAATAAACACCCAAGTTATAATTAAATCACAAAATACAAGTCCAAACTATTAAATAATTATTTAAGATAAAACTTTTCTCATTTGATAAAATTAATTAATGATTTGATTAATAGTCTCAAACAAAAATTATTTTAAAGTTAATAATTATTTAAAACATATTGATCCCTTTTTTTATTTTAAATATAAGCTAAAATATTAAATAAAACAAAATAAGTAAAAATAATCAAATAAGAGAAAAGGGTAGAAATGGGCCTGAACTAAGTAGAAAATGGGGGTGCTGAAAGGCATTGGGCGTCCAGGCCTAATATAATGGTCCACCTGATTCTGTGCATTGGCTTCAGCGAAGGTGTATCATGGGGGCTCAATTCTGAGCATTGGATGGTGATGAACGTGATCTGATAATGATCTGATGGTGATGAGGTATGAGGTGCACCATATGATTGATGAGGATCACACGTGAGATCTGGTAGGTATGATGATTGCATATCATGAGCTTTTAAGTAAAGAGTTCAGTAGTGTTCTTAGTTGAAGCTTTTAAGAAAAACTAAGTATTCTTTATTTGAAGTGTAATCTACTATTTGGTTGTTTAGGTCTAGTCACAAAGTTTGGGACTTTAGGTATCATTAAGGTGATTGGAAGTGAGGAGGATTCTCATATTTAGAGGTGTCTAGGTAGAAGTATTACAAGGTAGTGATTAAGAGAGAAGTTGTAATGTGGTATTCTTTAGGCTTTGAACTAATATTATCACAGTGGATTTCCTTCCTGGCTTGGTATCCCTCGGAGTAGGTGACGTTGCACCGAACTGGGTTAACAATTTATTTTGTTGTTAATTTTCTGCAATTTATTTTTCTGCTAAATCTTTAGTTTTCTATCAACAGATGATGTTATAACATATGTCTTGACATTGTGTTGGTATTAGGATATCATCTTTGACATCTGAATTGCAAGTGCAGAAATTTCAATTGGTATCTGAGCACAATTCTTTTTGATGCACAATTCTTTGTAAGAAGCAGCCAACCCATCATAAGTTATTTCTTCATCATGGGATTCATCATAGAGGTGCGTGTGTGAATAGTGTTTTGATTTCAGTTAATTTATCTTGGATTTATGGTTATCTAGCATTTTGTTTTAGATCTTGCCATACAATCCTATTAAACTAACAGTAATAAGGAAGGCAGTAAATTGCGGAAATTAAATATCCTACGCTATTACAACGCTTCGGGAATGGGGGTACAAATTTATGAATGGGGAAGACATAAGAAATAAACACCCAAGTTATAATTAAATCACAAAATACAAGTCCAAACTATTAAATAATTATTTAAGATAAAACTTTTCTCATTTGATAAAATTAATTAATGATTTGATTAATAGTCTCAAACAAAAATTATTTTAAAGTTAATAATTATTTAAAACATATTGATCCCTTTTTTATTTTAAATATAAGCTAAAATATTAAATAAAACAAAATAAGTAAAAATAATAAAATAAGAGAAAAGGGTAGAAATGGGCCTGAACTAAGTAGAAAATGGGGGTGCTGAAAGGCATTGGGCGTCCAGGCCTAATATAATGGTCCACCTGATTTTGTGCATTGGATTCAGCGAAGGTGTATCATGGGGGCTCAATTTTGAGCGTTGGATGGTGATGAACGTGATCTGATAATGATCTGATGGTGATGAGGTATGAGGTGCACCATATGATTGATGAGGAACACACGTGAGATCTGGTAGGTATGATGATTGCATATCATGAGCTTTTAAGTAAAGAGTTGAGTAGTGTTCTTAGTTGAAGCTTTCAAGAAAAACTAAGTATTGTTTATTTGAAGTGTAATCTACTATTTGGTTCTTTAGGTCTAGTCACAAAGTTTGTGAGTTTAGGTATCATTAAGGTGATTGGAAGTGATGAGGATTCTCATATTTAGAGGTGTCTAGGTAGAAGTATCACAAGGTAGTGATTAGGAGAGAAGTTGTAAAGTGGTATTCTTTAGGCTTTGAACTAATATTATCACAGTGGATTTCCTTCCTAGCTTGGTATCCCTCGGAGTAGGTGACGTTGCAACGAACTGGGTTAACAATTTATTTTGTTGTTAATTTTTCTGCAATTTATTTTTCTTCTAAATATTTAGTTTTCTATCAACAGATGATGTTATAACATATGTCTTGACATTATGTTGGTATTAGGATATCATCTTTGACATCTATATTGCAAGTGCAGAAATTTCAATTCGTATCTGAGCACAATTCTTTTTGATGCACAATTCTTTGTAAGAAGCATCCAACTCATCATAAGTTATTTCTTCATCATAGAGGTGCGTGTGTGAATATTGTTTTGATTTCAGTTAATTTATCTTGGATTTATGGTTATCTAGCGTTTTGTTTTAGATCTTGCCATACAATCCTATTAAACTAACAGTAATAAGGAAGGCAGTAAATTGCGGAAATTAAATATCCTACGCTATTACAACGCTTCGTGAATAGGGGTACAAATTTATGAATGGGGAAGACATAAGAAATAAACACCCAAGTTATAATTAAATCACAAAATACAAGTCCAAACTATTAAATAATTATTTAAGATAAAACTTTTCTCATTTGATAAAATTAATTAATGATTTGATTAATAGTCTCAAACAAAAATTATTTTAAAGTTAATAATTATTTAAAACATATTGATCCCTTTTTTTATTTTAAATATAAGCTAAAATATTAAATAAAACAAAATAAGTAAAAATAATCAAATAAGAGAAAAGGGTAGAAATGGGCCTGAACTAAGTAGAAAATGGGGGTGTTGAAAGGCATTGGGCGTCCAGGCCTAATATAATGGTCCACCTGATTCTGTGCATTGGCTTCAGCGAAGGTGTATCATGGGGGCTCAATTCTGAGCATTGGATGGTGATGAACGTGATCTGATAATGATCTGATGGTGATGAGGTATGAGGTGCACCATATGATTGATGAGGATCACACGTGAGATCTGGTAGGTATGATGATTGCATATCATGAGCTTTTAAGTAAAGAGTTGAGTAGTGTTCTTAGTTGAAGCTTTTAAGAAAAACTAAGTATTCTTTATTTGAAGTGTAATCTACTATTTGGTTGTTTAGGTCTAGTCACAAAGTTTGGGACTTTAGGTATCATTAAGGTGATTGGAAGTGAGGAGGATTCTCATATTTAGAGGTGTCTAGGTAGAAGTATTACAAGGTAGTGATTAAGAGAGAAGTTGTAATGTGGTATTCTTTAGGCTTTGAACTAATATTATCACAGTGGATTTCCTTCCTGGCTTGGTATCCCTCGGAGTAGGTGACGTTGCACCGAACTGGGTTAACAATTTATTTTGTTGTTAATTTTCTGCAATTTATTTTTCTGCTAAATCTTTAGTTTTCTATCAACAGATGATGTTATAACATATGTCTTGACATTGTGTTGGTATTAGGATATCATCTTTGACATCTGAATTGCAAGTGCAGAAATTTCAATTGGTATCTGAGCACAATTCTTTTTGATGCACAATTCTTTGTAAGAAGCAGCCAACCCATCATAAGTTATTTCTTCATCATGGGATTCATCATAGAGGTGCGTGTGTGAATAGTGTTTTGATTTCAGTTAATTTATCTTGGATTTATGGTTATCTAGCATTTTGTTTTAGATCTTGCCATACAATCCTATTAAACTAACAGTAATAAGGAAGGCAGTAAATTGCGGAAATTAAATATCCTACGCTATTACAACGCTTCGGGAATGGGGGTACAAATTTATGAATGGGGAAGACATAAGAAATAAACACCCAAGTTATAATTAAATCACAAAATACAAGTCCAAACTATTAAATAATTATTTAAGATAAAACTTTTCTCATTTGATAAAATTAATTAATGATTTGATTAATAGTCTCAAACAAAAATTATTTTAAAGTTAATAATTATTTAAAACATATTGATCCCTTTTTTATTTTAAATATAAGCTAAAATATTAAATAAAACAAAATAAGTAAAAATAATAAAATAAGAGAAAAGGGTAGAAATGGGCCTGAACTAAGTAGAAAATGGGGGTGCTGAAAGGCATTGGGCGTCCAGGCCTAATATAATGGTCCACCTGATTTTGTGCATTGGATTCAGCGAAGGTGTATCATGGGGGCTCAATTTTGAGCGTTGGATGGTGATGAACGTGATCTGATAATGATCTGATGGTGATGAGGTATGAGGTGCACCATATGATTGATGAGGAACACACGTGAGATCTGGTAGGTATGATGATTGCATATCATGAGCTTTTAAGTAAAGAGTTGAGTAGTGTTCTTAGTTGAAGCTTTCAAGAAAAACTAAGTATTGTTTATTTGAAGTGTAATCTACTATTTGGTTCTTTAGGTCTAGTCACAAAGTTTGTGAGTTTAGGTATCATTAAGGTGATTGGAAGTGATGAGGATTCTCATATTTAGAGGTGTCTAGGTAGAAGTATCACAAGGTAGTGATTAGGAGAGAAGTTGTAAAGTGGTATTCTTTAGGCTTTGAACTAATATTATCACAGTGGATTTCCTTCCTAGCTTGGTATCCCTCGGAGTAGGTGACGTTGCACCGAACTGGGTTAACAATTTATTTTGTTGTTAATTTTTCTGCAATTTATTTTTCTTCTAAATATTTAGTTTTCTATCAACAGATGATGTTATAACATATGTCTTGACATTATGTTGGTATTAGGATATCATCTTTCACATCTATATTGCAAGAGCAGAAATTTCAATTCGTATCTGAGCACAATTCTTTTTGATGCACAATTCTTTGTAAGAAGCATCCAACTCATCATAAGTTATTTCTTCATCATAGGATTCATCATAGAGGTGCGTGTGTGAATATTGTTTTGATTTCAGTTAATTTATCTTGGATTTATGGTTATCTAGCGTTTTGTTTTAGATCTTGCCATACAATCCTATTAAACTAACAGTAATAAGGAAGGCAGTAAATTGCGGAAATTAAATATCCTACGCTATTACAACGCTTCGGGAATAGGGGTACAAATTTATGAATGGGGAAGACATAAGAAATAAACACCCAAGTTATAATTAAATCACAAAATACAAGTCCAAACTATTAAATAATTATTTAAGATAAAACTTTTCTCATTTGATAAAATTAATTAATGATTTGATTAATAGTCTCAAACAAAAATTATTTTAAAGTTAATAATTATTTAAAACATATTGATCCCTTTTTTTATTTTAAATATAAGCTAAAATATTAAATAAAACAAAATAAGTAAAAATAATCAAATAAGAGAGAAGGGTAGAAATGGGCCTGAACTAAGCAGAAAATGGGGGTGGTAAAAGGCATTGGGCGTCCAGGCTTAATATAATGGTCCACCTGATTCTGTGCATTGGCTTCAGCGAAGGTGTATCATGGGGGCTCAATTCTGAGCATTGGATGGTGATGAACGTGATCTGATAATGATCTGATGGTGATGAGGTATGAGGTGCACCATATGATTGATGAGGAACACACGTGAGATCTGGTAGGTATGATGATTGCATATCATGAGCTTTTAAGTAAAGAGTTGAGTAGTGTTCTTAGTTGAAGCTTTTATGAAAAACTAAGTATTGTTTATTTGAAGTGTAATCTACTATTTGGTTCTTTAAGTCTAGTCACAAAGTTTGTGAGTTTAGGTATCATTAAGGTGATTGGAAGTGATGAGGATTCTCATATTTAGAGGTGTCTAGGTAGAAGTATCACAAGGTAGTGATTAGGAGATAAGTTGTAAAGTGGTATTCTTTAGGCTTTGAACTAATATTATCATAATGGATTTCCTTCATGGCTTGGTATCCCTCGGAGTAGGTGACGTTGCACCGAACTGGGTTAACAATTTATTTTGTTGTTAATTTTCTGCAATTTATTTTTCTGCTAAATCTTTAGTTTTCTATCAACAGATGATGTTATAACATATGTCTTGACATTTTGTTGGTATTAGGATATCATCTTTGACATCTATATTGCAAGTGCAGAAATTTCAATTGGTATCTAAGCACAATTCTTTTTTATGCACAATTCTTTGTAAGAAGCAGTCAACCCATCATAAGTTATTTCTTCATCATGGGATTCATCATAGAGGTGCGTGTGTGAATAGTGTTTTGATTTCAGTTAATTTATCTTGGATTTATGGTTATCTAGCATTTTGTTTTAGATCTTGCCCTACAATCCTATTAAACTAACAGTAATAAGGAAGGCAGTAAATTGCGGAAATTAAATATCCTACGCTATTACAACGCTTCGGGAATGGGGGTACAAATTTATGAATGGGGAAGACATAAGAAATAAACACCCAAGTTATAATTAAATCACAAAATACAAGTCCAAACTATTAAATAATTATTTAAGATAAAACTTTTCTCATTTGATAAAATTAATTAACGATTTGATTAATAGTCTCAAACAAAAATTATTTTAAAGTTAATAATTATTTAAAACATATTGATCCCCTTTTTTATTTTAAATATAAGCTAAAATATTAAATAAAACAAAATAAGTAAAAATAATCAAATAAGAGAAAAGGGTAGAAATGGGCCTGAACTAAGCAGAAAATGGGGGTGCTGAAAGGCATTGGGCGTCCAGGCCTAATATAATGGTCCACCTGATTCTGTGCATTGGCTTCAGCGAAGGTGTATCATGGGGGCTCAATTCTGAGCATTGGATGCTGATGAAAGTGATCTGATAATGATCTGATGGTGATGAGGTATGAGGTGCACCATATGATTGATGAGGAACACACGTGAGATCTGGTAGGTATGATGATTGCATATCATGAGCTTTTAAGTAAAGAATTGAGTAGTGTTCTTAGTTGAAGCTTTCAAGAAAAACTAAGTATTGTTTATTTGAAGTGTAATCTACTATTTGGTTCTTTAGGTCTAGTCACAAAGTTTGTGAGTTTAGGTATCATTAAGGTGATTGGAAGTGATGAGGATTCTCATATTTAGAGGTGTCTAGGTAGAAGTATCACAAGGTAGTGATTAGGAGAGAAGTTGTAAAGTGGTATTCTTTAGGCTTTGAACTATTATTATCACAGTGGATTTCCTTCCTGGCTTGGTATCCCTCGGAGTAGGTGACGTTACACCGAACTGGGTTAACAATTTATTTTGTTGTTAATTTTCTGCAATTTATTTTTCTTCTAAATATTTAGTTTTCTATCAACAGATGATGTTATAACATATGTCTTGACATTGTGTTGGTATTATGATATCATCTTTGACATCTATATTGCAAGTGCAGAAATATCAATCGTATATGAGCACAATTCTTTTTGATGCACAATTCTTTGTAAGAAGCAGCCAACTCATCATAAGTTTTTTCTTCATCATAGGATTCATCATAGAGGTGCGTGTGTGAATATTGTTTTGATTTCAGTTAATTTATCTTGGATTTATGGTTATCTAGCGTTTTGTTTTAGATCTTGCCATACAATCCTATTAAACTAACAGTAATAAGGAAGGCAGTAAATTGCGGAAATTAAATATTCTACGCTATTACAACGCTTCGGGAATGGGGGTACAAATTTATGAATGGGGAAGACATAATAAATAAACACCCAAGTTATAATTAAATCACAAAATACAAGTCCAAACTATTAAATAATTATTTAAGATAAAACTTTTCTCATTTGATAAAATTAATTAATGATTTGATTAATAGTCTCAAACAAAAATTATTTTAAAGTTAATAATTATTTAAAACATATTGATCCCTTTTTTTATTTTAAATATAAGCTAAAATATTAAATAAAACAAAATAAGTAAAAATAATAAAATAAGAGAAAAGGGTAGAAATGGGCCTGAACTAAGTAGAAAATGGGGGTGCTGAAAGGCATTGGGCGTCCAGGCCTAATATAATGGTCCACCTGATTCTGTGCATTGGCTTCAGCGAAGGTGTATCATGGGGGCTCAATTCTGAGCATTGGATGGTGATGAACGTGATTTGATAATGATCTGATGGTGATGAGGTATGAGGTGCACCATATGATTGATGAGGATCACACGTGAGATCTGGTAGGTATGATGATTGCATATCATGAGCTTTTAAGTAAAGAGTTGAGTAGTGTTCTTAGTTGAAGCTTTTAAGAAAAACTAAGTATTGTTTATTAGAAGTGTAATCTACTATTTGGTTCTTTAGGTCTAGTCACAAAGTTTGGGACTTTAGGTATCATTAAGGTGATTGGAAGTGAGGAGGATTCTCATATTTAGAGGTGTCTAGGTAGAAGTATTACAAGGTAGTGATTAGGAGAGAAGTTGTAAAGTGGTATTCTTTAGGCTTTTAACTAATATTATCACAGTGGATTTCCTTCCTGGCTTGGTATCCCTCGGAGTAGGTGACGTTGCACCGAACTGGGTTAACAATTTATTTTGTTGTTAATTTTCTGCAATTTATTTTTCTGCTAAATCTTTAGTTTTCTATCAACAGATGATGTTATAACATATGTCTTGACATTGTGTTGGTATTAGGATATCATCTTTGACATCTATATTGCAAGTGCAGAAATTTCAATTGGTATCTGAGCACAATTCTTTTTGATGCACAATTCTTTGTAAGAAGCAGCCAACCCATCATAAGTTATTTCTTCATCATGGGATTCATCATAGAGGTGCGTGTGTGAATAGTGTTTTGATTTCAGTTAATTTATCTTGGATTTATGGTTATCTAGCATTTTGTTTTAGATCTTGCCATACAATCCTATTAAACTAACAGTAATAAGGAAGGCAGTAAATTGCGGAAATTAAATATCCTACGCTATTACAACGCTTCGGGAATGGGGGTACAAATTTATGAATGGGGAAGACATAAGAAATAAACACCCAAGTTATAATTAAATCACAAAATACAAGTCCAAACTATTAAATAATTATTTAAGATAAAACTTTTCTCATTTGATAAAATTAATTAATGATTTGATTAATAGTCTCAAACAAAAATTATTTTAAAGTTAATAATTATTTAAAACATATTGATCCCTTTTTTTATTTTAAATATAAGCTAAAATATTAAATAAAACAAAATAAGTAAAAATAATCAAATAAGAGAAAAGGGTAGAAATGGGCCTGAACTAAGCAGAAAATGGGGGTGCTGAAAGGCATTGGGCGTCCAGGCCTAATATAATGGTCCACCTGATTCTGTGCATTGGCTTCAGCGAAGGTGTATCATGGGGGCTCAATTCTGAGCATTGGATGGTGATGAACGTGATCTGATAATGATCTGATGGTGATGAGGTATGAGGTGCACCATATGATTGATGAGGATCACACGTGAGATCTGGTAGGTATGATGATTGCATATCATGAACTTTTAAGTAAATAGTTGAGTAGTGTTCTTAGTTGAAGCTTTTAAGAAAAACTAAGTATTGTTTATTTGAAGTGTAATCTACTATTTGGTTCTTTAGGTATAGTCACAAAGTTTGTGACTTTAGGTATCATTAAGGTGATTGGAAGTGAGGAGGATTCTCATATTTAGAGGTGTCTAGGTAGAAGTATCACAAGGTAGTGATTAGGAGGGAAGTTGTAAAGTGGTATCCTTTAGGCTTTGAACTAATATTATCACAGTGGATTTCCTTCCTGGCTTGGTATCTCTCAGAGTAGGTGAGGTTGCACCGAACTGGGTTAACAATTTATTTTGTTGTTAATTTTCTGCAATTTATTTTTCTGCTAAATCTTTAGTTTTCTATCAACAGATGATGTTATAACATATGTCTTGACATTGTGTTGGTATTAGGATATCATCTTTGACATCTATATTGCAAGTGCAGAAATTTCAATTCGTATCTGAGCACAATTCTTTTTGATGCACAATTCTTTGTAAGAAGCAGCCAACCCATCATAAGTTATTTCTTCATCATGGGATTCATCATAGAGGTGCGTGTGTGAATAGTGTTTTGATTTCAGTTAATTTATCTTGGATTTATGGTTATCTAGCATTTTGTTTTAGATCTTGCCATACAATCCTATTAAACTGACAGTAATAAGGAAAGCATTAAATTACGGAAATTAAATATCCTACGCTATTACAACGCTTCGGGAATGGGGGTACAAATTTATGAATGGGGAAGACATAAGAAATAAACACCCAAGTTATAATTAAATCACAAAATACAAGTCCAAACTATTAAATAATTATTTAAGATAAAACTTTTCTCATTTGATAAAATTAATTAAGGATTTGATTAATAGTCTCAAACAAAAATTATTTTAAAGTTAATAATTATTTAAAACATATTAATCCCTTTTTTTATTTTAAATATAAGCTAAAATATTAAATAAAACAAAATAAGTAAAAATAATCAAATAAGAGAAAAGGGTAGAAATGGGCCTGAACTAAGTAGAAAATGGTGGTGCTGAAAGGCATTGGGCGTCCAGGCCTAATATAATGGTCCACCTGATTCTGTGCATTGGCTTCAGCGAAGGTGTATCATGGGGGCTCAATTCTGAGCATTGGATGGTGATGAACGTGATCTGATAATGATCTGATGGTGATGAGGTATGAGGTGCACCATATGATTGATGAGGATCACACGTGAGATCTGATAGGTATGATGATTGCTTATCATGAACTTTTAAGTAAAGAGTTGAGTAGTGTTCTTAGTTGAAGCTTTCAAGAAAAACTAAGTATTGTTTATTTGAAGTGTAATCTACTATTTGGTTCTTTAGGTATAGTCACAAAGTTTGTGACTTTAGGTATCATTAAGGTGATTGGAAGTGAGGAGGATTCTCATATTTAGAGGTGTCTAGGTAGAAGTATCACAAGGTAGTAATTAGGAGAGAAGTTGTAAAGTGGTATTCTTTAGGCTTTGAACTAATATTATCACAGTGGATTTCCTTCCTGGCTTGGTATCTCTCAGAGTAGGTGACGTTGCACCGAACTGGGTTAACAATTTATTTTGTTGTTAATTTTCTGCAATTTATTTTTCTGCTAAATCTTTAGTTTTCTATCAACAAATGATGTTATAACATATGTCTTGACATTATGTTGGTATTAGGATATCATCTTTGACATCTATATTGCAAGTGCAGAAATTTCAATTCGTATCTGAGCACAATTCTTTTTGATGCACAATTCTTTGTAAGAAGCAGCCAACCCATCATAAGTTATTTCTTCATCATGGGATTCATCATAGAGGTGCGTGTGTGAATAGTGTTTTGATTTCAGTTAATTTATCTTGGATTTATGGTTATCTAGCATTTTGTTTTAGATCTTGCCATACAATCCTATTAAACTAACAGTAATAAGGAAAGCAGTAAATTACGGAAATTAAATATCCTACGCTATTACAACGCTTCGGGAATGGGGGTACAAATTTATGAATGGGGAAGACATAAGAAATAAACACCCAAGTTATAATTAAATCACACAATACAAGTCCAAACTATTAAATACTTATTTAAGATAAAACTTTTCTCATTTGATAAAATTAATTAATGATTTGATTAATAGTCTCAAACAAAAATTATTTTAAAGTTAATAATTATTTAAAATATATTGATCCCTTTTTTATTTTAAATATAAGCTAAAATATTAAATAAAACAAAATAAGTAAAAATAATCAAATAAGAGAAAAGGGTAGAAATGGGCCTGAACTAAGCAGAAAATGGGGGAGGTAAAAGGCATTGGGCGTCCAGGCCTAATATAATGGTCCACCTGATTCTGTGCATTGGCTTCAGCGAAGGTGTATCGTGGGGGCTCAATTCTGAGCGTTGGATGGTGATGAACGTGATCTGATAATGATCTGATGGTGATGAGGTATGAGGTGCACCATATGATTGATGAGGAACACACATGAGATCTGGTAGGTATGATGATTGCATATCATGAGCTTTTAAGTAAAGAGTTGAGTAGTGTTCTTAGTTGAAGCTTTTAATAAAAACTAAGTATTGTTTATTTGAAGTGTAATCTACTATTTGGTTCTTTAGGTCTAGTTACAAAGTTTGTGACTTTAGGTATCATTAAGGTGAATGGAAGTGGGGAGGATTCTCATATTTATAGGTGTCTAGGTAGAAGTATTACAAGGTAGTGATTAGGAGAGAAGTTGTAAAGTGGGATTCTTTAGGATTTGAACTAATATTATCACAGTGGATTTTCTTCCTGGCTTGGTATCCCCCTGAGTAGGTGACGTTGCACCGAACTGGGTTAACAATTTATTTTTTTGTTAATTTTTTGCAATTTATTTTTCTGCTAAATCTTTAGTTTTCTATCAACAGGTGATGTTATAACATATGTCTTGACATTGTGTTGGTATTTGGATATCATCTTTGACATCTATATTGCAAGTGCAGAAATTTCAATTGGTATCTGAGCACAATTCTTTTTGATGCACAATTCTTTGTAAGAAGCAGCCAACCCATCATAAGTTATTTCTTAATCATAGGATTCATCATAGAGGTGCGTGTGTGAATAGTGTTTTGATTTCAGTTAATTTATCTTGGATTTATGGTTATCTAGCGTTTTGTTTTAGATCTTGCCATACAATCCTATTAAACTAACAGTAATAAGGAAAGCAGTAAATTGCGGAAATTAAATATCCTACGCTATTTCAACGCTTCGGGAATGGGGGTACAAATTTATGAATGGGGAAGACATAAAAATAAACACCCAATTTATAATTAAATCACACAATACAAGTCCAAACTATTAAATAATTATTTAAGATAAAACTTTTCTCATTTGATAAAATTAATTAACGATTTTATTAATAGTCTCAAACAAAAATTATTTTAAAGTTAATAATTATTTAAAACATATTGATCCCCTTTTTTATTTTAAATATAAGCTAAAATATTAAATAAAACAAAATAAGTAAAAATAATCAAATAAGAGAAAAGGGTCGAAATGGGCCTGAACTAAGCAGAAAATGGGGGTGCTGAAAGGCATTGGGCGTCCAGGCCTAATATAATGGTCCACCTGATTATGTGCATTGGCTTCAGCGAAGGTGTATAATGGGGGCTCAATTTTGAGCGTTGGATGCTGATGAACGTGATCTGATAATGATCTGATGGTGATGAGGTATGAGGTGCACCATATGATTGATGAGGAACACACGTGAGATCTGGTACGTATGATGATTGCATATCATGAGCTTTTAGGTAAAGAGTTGAGTAGTGTTCTTAGTTGAAGATTTTAAGAAAAACTAAGTATTGTTTATTTGAAGTGTAATCTACTATTTGGTTCTTTAGGTCTAGTCACAAAGTTTGGGACTTTAGGTATCATTAAGGTGATTGGAAGTGAGGAGGATTCTCATATTTAGAGGTGTCTATGTAGAAGTATTACAAGGTAGTGATTAGGAGAGAAGTTGTAAAGTGGGATTCTTTAGGCTTTGAACTAATATTATCACAGTGGATTTTCTTCCTGGCTTGGTATCCCCTGGAGTAGGTGACGTTGCACCGAACTGGGTTAACAATTTATTTTGTTGTTAATTTTCTGCAATTTATTTTTCTTCTAAATATTTAGTTTTCTATCAACAGATGATGTTATAACATATGTCTTGACATTGTGTTGGTATTAGGATATCATCATTGACATCTATATTGCCAGTGCAGAAATTTCAATTGGCATCTGAGCACAATTCTTTTTGATGCACAATTCTTTGTAAGAAGCAGCCAACTCATCATAAGTTATTTCTTCATCATAGGATTCATCATAGAGGTGCGTGTGTGAATAGTGTTTTGATTTCACTTAATTTATCTTGGATTTATGGTTACCTAGCGTTTTGTTTTAGATCTTGCCATACAATCCTATTAAACTAACAGTAATAAGAAAAGCAGTAAATTGCGGAAATTAAATATCCTACGCTATTACAACGCTTCGGGAATGGGGGTACAAATTTATGAATGGGGAAGACATAAGAAATAAACACCCAAGTTATAATTAAATCACACAATACAAGTCCAAACTATTAAATAATTATTTAAGATAAAACTTTTCTCATTTGATAAAATTAATTAATGATTTGATTAATAGTCTCAAACAAAAATTATTTTAAAGTTAATAATTATTTAAAACATATTGATCCCTTTTTTTATTTTAAATATAAGCTAAAATATTAAATAAAACAAAATAAGTAAAAATAATCAAATAAGAGAAAAGGGTAGAAATGGGCCTGAACTAAGCAGAAAATGGGGGTGCTGAAAGGCATTGGGCGTCCAGGCCTAATATAATGGTCCACCTGATTCTGTGCATTGGCTTCAGCGAAGGTGTATCATGGGAGCTCAATTCTGAGCGTTGGATGGTGATGAACGTGATATGATAATGATCTGAGTGTAATGATGTATGAGGTGCACCATATGATTGATGAGGAACACACGTGAGATCTGGTAGGTATGATGATTGCATATCCTGAGGGTCCACCATGGACAACAGATCTGGATTGCTTGATTAGATGAAGATGATCTGAGGATGGATCCAAGGGATGATAGCGCGCAAGAACACCAGATTACTATGGGGAGACATGCATGGGATATACGAGGTCTACCTCAACGGTGACAAGTGTCCCAAAGGTGGAGACACTTGTCACTACCGCACCAATCAACCCTAAACCTACATTAATAAACAAAACAAAGAGAACACAGATTATTTGTTAACATATTTTTAAAGAAAAATAATGAAGCCAAGAGACTTTTGTTCCTCCATTAAGTTTTAGATCTCTCGGTTCTCTCTGTCTTCGTTCAAACGCAAACAATGAAAAAAGATTAAAGGGTGGTGGCTCGCGATTTGATGCGGTGGAGCATATGAACATGGCGACGGAGACGATGAAGATCGCGGTGGTGGCTATGAATATCCACGGCGGTGCCATCATGAAAGTTCCAGATTTTGAAACTTTTTACATCAACCGCTTCATATTTCTCTCCTCTATCTTAATATGTGGTTTGTTTTCGCAGAAACCTCAAGGTAAGGACAAGATCTACGAGGGGCTTTTGGAAACCCTAACACCCAAACTTAGAAACTATGAACAAGAATAAGAGTTATAGAGGTTTGGTGGTGTTCGATGATGGTATAAGTAAAGTCTCTTTCCGGTAATGGTAACAATATCTCTCTCTCTCTCTCTGTCTCTCAGCTTTGTCATAGTAAATGTATCTCTCTCTCTTTTAGCTTTTTCCAATTTTTGAAGGGTTTTGTGTAGGAAAATGATGACGGATTAGGGTTTTTTGTTTATCTGTGCAACTTGTGTTAACAATGCTCTCTCCTGAAACTTGTGCAATGGTTGCTTATATTGTGATACAAACTGAGGGTTTTCATATGTGTTGGATTCAAAGATTGAGATAGCAGGCCTGTGAGAATTTCATTTCCGTCTTGGGCTTTTACATTCTTCTGATATGTGATAGTTTTGTGATTTCTAGAATGTGGACTTTTGTTTGCTTGTTGGGCTTAACAATCTCCTGTTATGCTGATTGTTTTGACTTATATGTGAACTCTGTTGTATCTGTTATCGGGCTTAGCATTGATATGTTGTGATTTTCTTATATCTTACACTTTTGGTATGTTATGCTTCCCATGTTACTTGTTGGGTTCGTTTTCCATTCTTACTTTACTGGTTTTGTGTGAATTCAGTGTTATTGGGCTAAAGTTGCGATTCTGTTATTGTTAATTCTTTGAACTTTACTGCAGTCATTTGTTTGTTGAGCTGAGATGTGAAACTCTTTTTACTGTCTTTACGGTGAACCAAACTTGTCTTTTGTGATTTGTAGTAAAGAAATCAGGCCCATGATTATTCACTTGAAATCTGACTTTGTTGTTGTGAAACAAAACAATATGAGGCTTTTGTTGGGCTTGGGACATGATTGAAATGACCCTTGTATTTTTGATTCCTATCACAAGACCCTAGTGATGAAATAACGAGAAACTCTTTGAAAATATTCCCTGTTTGTTGTTCAAGTTTGATCGTTTTCTAACCAATTACTCTTTTTTGTTTCATGATATGATGATTGGCAAGGGATTGGAGTATGGAGATGGACAACATGAAGTTTGGAAGGAGATTCAAAATAAAAAGCCATGAAAAGCTCTATAGGATTAGGCTTGCTAGATTAGGAGTTCTTCTTGAGTTTTCCTTGTAATTTTAGGAATTTGAATGCTTTTGTAAAAAGAAGTAATCTTGAGAATTTGAGGGACTTGTAAATAATGATGTAAAGTTATTTAAATGTTGTGGATGAATTTTAATAACAAACTTAGAGAAAGTATGTTCAATGTATGAACTTCTTGCAAAAGGTGTAAACTTGTATCAAATAGATCTTTCAATTCAATTTTCTTTGCCATAACTCTTATAGAAACATATTGAATCTTGCAAGAAATATTTGAAAGGAATTGGCAACACTTTGAATGAAACTTTCCATATTGAACGTTTTGAGATAACCTTGAATGGCCCTTGAATTAATACTTGAATGAATTTTGGTTGAAACAAGAAATTAATCATGAATGGATATTTCAAACTTTGCTTGAATTAACTCTTAACATCATGAACACCTAAGCTCTTGAACATATTAAATTTGATGTATCAAGTAAACAACAACAAATCCAAATCTTTAATTAATAAATCCATGTCTAACTTGTAATTCAAGAAAAATTCAAATAATACAACCTCAACCTATCTTCTTTCAAGCTTCAAACAACTTGAGTCAACTACACCTCTAAAAAAAATTCAACGCATACCAACGAAATGATAATTCCAAATAAAATTCAAAACGAAACCTTGAAGTGATGACTTGTAAAACAAGTAGTCGATGAAGTACCTTAATGGTGAAGGAAAAAGCCTCAAGATAGCCATAATGACTCAACCCTAACACAAGATCCTTGAAGAAGAAACATCAACCAAAACAAAGTAGCTGAAAAAACCTGATTTAACCAATCTTCTGAACCATATATGCTTTGTAAGATATGATAAAAATGACGCTTCGAAAACTTTGCCCATAAAGATGTCACACACTTCAGTAATCAAAACCTAGCACAAGATCCAAAAGGTAGGAGGAAATGTGATTTTGTTCGAAGTACTTGCAGTTCTCAATTCTTTGATGAAACAAAGAATTAGTGGGATATCTTGAGGCCTAGAAAGCTTGGGTAGCCTAAAGCGATTGAAAACCCTAGGAGCATAAGGGGATATTTTTTAATGAAATGAGAGGGAAAATTTTGGGGTACAACAGCTACCCATGTTCAATCTTCTTAAACCTGAAAAGTCAGATTGGTGTGTCCGCCATTTATGACTTGAGGGTAGAAGATGATTGAACATTTAATTTCCCAGAAATTTGCACTCGCCTGTGCAAGAAGTAACGTTGTTGGTTAATTATAATGGGAATGGGCTTAAAGATGCCATTTTGAGAGTGACAGAATATTGTCGGAGATGAGCTTATAGATGTCATCCAGATGTGACGGATAGTCATCAGAGATGGGCTTATAGATGCCATCCAGGATAACTGTTGATAAGAAAATTAGACCATGTCTATGCCCGACTTTGCCCGTAAGAATATCAGAGTAAAATCTATGCTTGATTTTATCTGAACTAGAAGATGTCTACGCCTGACTTCAACTAGAAGATGTATTGGAATGAGTCTACTCCCGACTTTTTCCAAAAGAATATCAGGAAAAAAAATCTACGCTTGATTTCATCTAAACCAGAAGATGTCTACGCCAGGCTTCAACTAGAAAAGGTATTGGAATGAGTTTACCCCCGACTTTTTCTAAAAGAATATCAGAAGGAATCTACGCTTGATTTCATCTGAACCAGAAGATGTCTACGCCCGACTTCAACTAGAAAAGGTATTGGAATGAGTCTACGCTCGACTTCGACTGGAAGAAGTATCAGAATAAATCTATGCTCGGCTTAATCTGAGCCAGAAAATGTCCATGCTTATCTACAACTAGAAGTAGTATTAGAATAAATCTACGCTTAATTTAATCTGATCCAGAAGCTATCTATGACTGTCTTCAACTGGAAGAAGTATCAGAATGAGTCTATGCCCGACTTTTCCAAAAGAGTTTTAGGAGGAATCTACGCTTGATTTCATCTGAATGATGCTTTTCAGGATGAACCTATTCGGTCCTGTCTGAAGGAACTGCTTTTCAGAATGAATTTCTAAAGGAAAGTGATTTTCATGATGAATATTCTGAAGGGAAGTGTTTTTCATGTAGATAGTCGCCCCCATCTTGTTTCGGGAATTGATCTGTAATCCATTTGTTGGTAAACTCGTCCTGTTTCTGGAATTCATACTGCTTAGTGATAAAGATAGTCACCACGTCCTGTTTTAGGAATTGATCTTTATCTGATCATAAAGAAAGAGAGATAGTTTCCCCGTTCTGTTTCGGGAGTTAACCTTCGATCTTTTCATATAGATAGTCGCCCTGTCCTATTTCAGGAATTAATCTACAATTAGTTTGTTGGTAAACTCGTCCTGTTTCGGGAGTTCATACCATTGGTGATAAAGATAGTCGTCCCGTCTTGTTTCGGGAATTGATATTTATCTGACCATAAAGAAAGAAAGATAGTTTCCCCATCCTGTTTACGGAGTTAATCTTCGATCTGTTCATGTAGATAGACGCCCCGCCCTATTTCAAGAATTGATCTACAATCAGTTTGTTGGTAAACCCGTCCTGTTTCGGGAGTTCATACCATTGGTGATAAAGATAGTCGCCCCTTCCTGTTTCGGTAATTGATCTTTATCTGACCATAAAGAAAGAAAGATAGTTTCCCTGTACTGTTTCGGGAGTTAATCTTTGATTTGTTCATGTAGATGGTCGCCCCGTCCTGCTTCGCAAATTGATCTACAATCAGTTTGTTAGTAAACTCGTCCTGTTTCGGGAGTTCATACCATTGGTGATAAAGATGGTCTCCCTGTCCTATTTCTGGAATTGATCTTTATCTGACCATAAAGAAAGAAAGATAGTTTCCCCGTCCTGTTTCGGGAGTTAATCTTTGATCTGTTCATGTAGATAGTCGCCCCGTCTTGTTTCAGAAATTGATCTACAATTAGTTTGTTGGTAAACCTGTCCTGTTTCAGGAGTTCATATCATTGGTGATAAAGATAGTCGCCTCGTCCTGTTTCGGGAATTGATCTTTATCTGAACATAAAGAAAGAAAGATAGTTTCTCCGTCCTATTTTGGGAGTTAATCTTCAACATGTTCATATAGATAGTCGCCACGTTCTGTTTCAGGAATTGATCTACAATTTGTTTCCACAGATAGTTGCCATGTCTTGTTTCAAGAATTAATTTGTTTCTGGTCATACAGATAGTTGCCCTGTCTTGTTTCAGGAATTAATCTGCGACCTGTTTGAAAATTGTTGATGATATTCGTTTATTTGTAGACTTTGCCTAAAAATATAAAGAGTTAGGTGTATGCAGTATCATGATGTATGAAATGCATTGCATAATGATGTTCTCAAAATAAATGAGATTGTGTAATGAAGTTCTCAAAATAAATGAGATTGTGTTATATGTGTTTCGTATGTATATGCTATGATAAATGATGTATGAATGTGAGATGTCATTGAAGTGCACTTATAAACCCATGCAGTATCTTTGTCTGGGAAAATAAATCCCTGACTGTTGCTGGGGATGAAGAGTATGTGTATCCTCAATCTTGTCTAGAACTTTTCTGCTAGGGATTCCTGCTTTTTGTTTGAGGAAACTCTGCTGGAGGATGTTGATTCCTGTTTTGAGAAAAAGAGTACAAGAACATTGGTTGTTCATCGCTCTACTGGGGAATTTAATTCTTCTATACCTTGATTGGGGATAAAAGAGATGGGCAACCTTTCAAGGTGTTATCTGACCGAGTTTCTGATATGGATGCCGACTCGTCTGGGAGAATAAGGTTGAATGATATTTGGTCCGGTTTCAAATTCAATAACAACTCTTTGGGGATAGCAACCCGGAATACCCTTTGCTGGAGAAAGGGATTTTTCCAGTGATTTGTAGTAGTCAAGGAAATAGACTCAAGTTGGGGAGACTGGATTTTGTTGGGGAAATAAACCCTACTGGAGAAACACTCTGTTGAGGAATACTCTATCGGAGAAATATTCTACTGAGGAAGTGATCCCTGCTGAAGTAGATATTTTTGTTGGGGATTTTATAGTGTGTGAGAAGTAAACTCAGATCGGGAAGAGAATTCTTATGTGTTGTACTGATGATATGATTTCTAATGAGGATTGGGACTCCGTAGGTTAACAATATTGTCGGGGAAAAGATCATACTCCTTTGCCCGCTAGGGGGATCTGCTGGTGAGTATGATTAGGTTAACAGCTGGAAGATGCCCTAATTTATGTCTTGAAGTCATATTATACTTGTGGGGAATGTATCTCTATTGAAGATGAGATTGTGCAGATAGCTCTATAGAGATAATTCTGTGGAAACTGCTCTGTGGGGATTTATGGATGACTTGAACATTATCTCAACTTCTAGAGCCCTCGGCAAATGTTGATCAGTGTGATAAGTCTTCTACTGATAGACAAATGATGAGATAATGGTACATAGCCATACACTTTAATCCCTAACATTTTACTGGACCATCTTTTCAGATTTTCAGTCCATCGGGATACCCTTTTTTTCCCAAGCCGCCTTTTCAGGTTTTCGACTTTCTGGGTGTATAATTTTATTTATATATGCCTAATTTTTTGCCAAACTTTTTTAGTTCGTCGGGATGCCCTTATTCTTTCCTAGGCATGTCAACCTAGCGAGTCTCTTTTATACGTAGCATCTTCTGACTATGTCCGTGTTCACAGGGTGCAGAGAATTATCAATGTCCATAGTAGTAAGTGTTGTAGCACTACCAAAAAAAATGTTTGCTTGATCGTACGTGACCCTTTGTTGGGATTCATATTCAATTCCCCAAGTGATTCATATGGGGATCTGCCCCTTGATTATGGAAGGTTTGTTATTGAAAGTGTCCTTCCATTTGAGGTGATTCTATTCATTGAGAGGATTTTCGTTCATTGAATATTCGTCATGCGAATTTCTCTGCTGTCGAACAATTAGTCATATGCAAACAGTGGTGTTAAAAATGCAAAGCTTATGTCTGTCTTGAAGTTTTGAAAATGCATTTTTAATAAAAAAATAGAATTTTGTAAGAATATGAATTCAACTCAGGATTTATAGTAACCCTTACAGGAGTCGGGATACCTTTTGGTAATAGTATGCTTTCGAACTAACACATGCTTCAGTTAGGACTTTAAAGGTTGTAATGTGGACTGGTTCATGGTTTAAGAAACAAAGGATAAAGGCTCAAACTTTATTTGTACCCCAACCCATTCTCTGTGATGTTCTTCAGCCCTATACTCAGTTAATTGTGCATTTAGATTCCAATTGAGTCTAGAATGATATTTTGGTGATGGTTCGGATACTGGAAGTTCATTTGAGAAGGAAGTCATTTTTGTAACATTTTATTTTGTCGAGGATTTGTAGCGACCTCTTTTTGATTTTGTTATCCCTACCTTTTTCCTGAACTGCTTCTTCTGTGATTTCAGTCAGTGGGATGCCCCAAATTTTCTTAAGTCTCCTTCATAGGTTTTGACTTGGAGGGCTCCTCTTTTGAAAGGTAATGACTGTTTGATTTAATGATTACATGGATCCATCACCGACTTTTGATTCATAAGGATGTCTTTGATATCACCTGTTGTGTACAAAGTGAAAGCTTACGTCTGAATGCGCATTTGAATTAACTGAGAAACTACCCTGCACCGGGTTATGATTAAAGGTTTAAATTTGTATGAAGAAGAAAACTCCTACTTCTTAGGCTTAAAGGGGTTGACTAGGGATTATCTTCCTTATAACTCCACTATTTAGGATTTGAAACAACGCATGTACATCGTCAGCAAGGTTTGTTCAAAAGCATATTGTAGAGATTATGGTATCTTTTTTGTCATCCTTCCTCTAAAGTCTTATAGCTTTTAATCAATAGTTGAATATCAAAAAAAGGAAGTAAAAGCATAGTTTAAGTATAGTGAAAACGAATGGATTAATTCAAGACAAATATATGCAATGCATTAATGGGGACAACCAAAGTCTGACATAAAGATAAGTGTTTGAATCAACTAGAGAAATTACAAATGAAAAATTCGAATGAACAAAAAGCTTCTCCACCTAAATTTGTCACTTTAGATGGTGTTCCTTGCAGCCTCGATATTTGGGGGATAACAAAAGAACTCGATCTGACCATCTTGCGTGAACTCGAAAATTCCTTCGTCAACCAGGTCCTGAATCTTATGTTTCAACGCCCAACAGTTGTCACTGTCATCCCCAGGACTGTTGGAGTGGTACGCGCGCCTTACATTAGGATTGTGACAGGAAAAAGAAGTATTGGGCTTCTGAGGAGGATCCTTCAATGTAACCAGCTTGGTCTTCAACATGTGTTGCAATGCTTAAGCCAATGACATGTTGATTTCGGTAAACCGTCTTTTGGGTGTATTCTGCTTACACTAATTACCCTGTTGTTGTTGATGCATTGGTGCTAGATTAGAGATCGGTACTGCCTCCAACGATTGGTTGAGATCACTCTTATTACGACCCTTCTGGCCGTACACAGTATTGGACTCCTTCTTCCCGTTGTATGACCTCTTTTGAGTACTTGAAGATGCAATCACCTGAATTTCACCACTTCTGATTCCATTTTCAACATATTCCCTTATGAACACGTCAATTAATTCCATTTCCGCCAAGAGGGGTTGATTATTGATTAGACCCCCAATTCTAGCAGTTTGTCTGATATAGTCGTATATGTCTTAATGAAGTTTGCTGATGAGGATTCTTAACTCTTCTTGTCCCAGAGCTAAGTTTTGGATAAGATCCATCTGACTAATCATCTGGATTCTCATCCTTGCCATCTCAGCTTGCAGTTGTTCCAACTGGTCATCCTTGTTGTCTTCAGGATTTTTCTTGGTCATGTTCTCAGTGAGGAGTGCCTTCAATTCTTCTTGTCCCTTGGATAGGTTCAGGAACATTTCTTTGAACTGAGCATCTTGAGCTTGGATATCTCTGACGGTCTATTCGAGAGCCATTTTTCTACTCAAATAAACAGTGAGAAAATGAGAAACTTGTCTTAAGATTACCTATTATGTAATGACATGCATGATATGTAGATGTAATGTTTTCAAGGATCTCACGGGGTAAACGAAGGAAAGAAGTGTTAGAAGTTGAGTCGAACTACAGCTTTGACTGAAGAACTTTGTGTCATTGAATTTCCTTCTATAAGAATCAAGCTCACCATGTCGGGTGGGTCTTAGCTTTTGACTCAAGATAACGTACTTCGTTCTTTGATGGATTTGGTCAGAGGAAAATAAATTACCTTGCCCCCTGCTAGATGTTAATTCATGATACTTTGACAGCATTTGGTTGGAGTGAAATAAATCCTCCTGCCCCTTGCTAGACGTCTGGTTCATGATAACTTGTATCACAGGCTCTTGAGATCCTTGAAAAGGCAAGTGAAAATGATATGGTATGATGTTATGATGTGTATGCTATGCACCAAGCAAAAGTGTAAGGTGATGAAAACAAGTAAGTCTTGCAAGAAGTCTAATTTATTGGATAATGAATACAAACAAGTCCTACAAGGAATTCATGTCGTTTAGATAATGAATACAAACGAGCCCTACAAGGAGTTCAAGTTGTTAGATAATGAATGCAAATAAGTCACACAAGTAGCCTTAGGTTTAAATGCTTGCATTAAGTCCATAGGTAAGTACCCTCTTGAGGTTCAGTTGGCTCAACCTGTCCTAAAAAAAATAACCGGATTCTAGGAGTCTCATATCACCGATCTTTCTCTCAGGCATTGTTTCAACACAAGCATCTGATTTACATTCAAAATATCCAGAAAGTCTGATCTCAATAAGTGTAGCATCGAGTGTTGTACTTCAATTTTTGCCCCTAAGATCCCTTCACCATACCATATTTATTCAATCACAACAAGATCACATTAGGGCTTTTGGTTCTCCTTCCTATCTTTAGCTTTGCTCTTTGAGGAATCACCAAGCACCTTGACTTGTTTTTCTTGTGTAACCATTCATGTTTTTGTTTTGACTTTCCTTTTAATTAATAAAATGCAATGTTGGTTTGTCTTACTTGTCAACAATGCAGGTAAAAGCAATGGGGCTTAGCAAGTTGATCCATGGGTTCATGAGTTTATTTCCATGACCTACTCAATGAAGCTTGAGAAGTTAAAACCTCACCATTGAAGTTGTTTTAGAAGGGATGGCATGGCAAGGTTATTTTGGTTCACTACATTTCCAAGTTATCAAGATTTGATCCAAAAAGTACAAGGGGTTGATTGAAAAATAGTCATGGTTGGACAAGGTCTTGTTCTCATTGGTCACAAGTGCATATTTCTCTCAATTATCAAGATATGGAAGTGGTTGTGGTTGCTATGAGTTCTAATTATCATCCTCAACAACTTATATTTACAAAGCATTTGTTTTGGTACAAGAAGTTTGTTCAAAATTGTCAAAGTTCCTCAAAGCATTTTCTTGATCTAGGAGTTAGGGTTTTGAACTTCAAAGAAGAATATCTTGCTCATCTTTTAGTATTTTTGAGTGATTCCAAAGACATCCTTCTCTTCAAATGTTTATCAAAAAATCACTTCATAAGTTCCAAGGAGTTTTCATGTGGAAGAAACTTGATGAAGAAGAAAGATTACAAGTTCTCCAGATGAATTCCCAATTTTTCATGTGTGACTTCAAATGACAATAACTTGGTCAATTTTTATCACCTTGAGCCCATTATTTTTCCATAATAATCTTGAAGAACTTTATGCCTTCTTTTATATGCAAAGTGAGAAAATGGATGGAAGTTTCCTTAAGGATACAAAAGATTATAGGTCATTTCATGATTTTTTGTCCACTTCAATAATTCATAACTCTCTCAATTTTTGGAGATTTTGAACGGTTCAAGTTCCAAAATGTCATTCAAGAGATCTACTTCATGCCATATTTTTTGGTCAAGAGCAAATTCCAAGTAGAAGTCTATGTTTGGATGCAAGACACTATAGGTCACTTTTGAAGAAGAATTTGAAATATTTCTAAGTATGGAAAGTCAACCCTTTTTCTCCAACTTTGACTCAACACAACTTTCAGCTCAAGCATCCATTTGATTCCATTCTTTTCCATTGCAAATCTTGTAACCTCATCTTTCTAAAGCATCAAGAATCATGCCTTAAGATCCCTTGAGCTGAGAATGTCATTGGATTGAACTTGGTAACTTGTAACTGAAGTTTTCCCATAAGTCAGAATTTGAAGTCTTTGTTTTGGCTTCTAATCACAAGTTTTCCACGCGTTTATGCCTCTAAACATGTTTAATGAAGTTCCATACTTGATTTGAACAACAGAATGCGTGTTTTGGATGAGTTTTGATCAAATTGGAAGTCACACTTTTCTTGTTTGCAACTTCACACGATTTCCCTCCAAACTTCATCATTTCGCACGCTTGGACATTCCATTTGATTCCCTATAAATAGAGGATCATCTCCCATTCATTTCCTCAAGCTTGGATAGCCAGAATCACCATGCCAAACTTTTTCCCTAACTCAGAATTCAGCAACTTCGAAATCCATTCTCAAGCCTTTTTCAATCCACTTTTTTCATCAATTCACCTTCCTTGATCTTCCCTGAAGCTAACCATATAATTACATTCAAGAATCGTGCTCTATATTGCTCCATAGAAGTCCAGTTTCAGAGCTCTGCAACTCAACTTCAATAGTTAGATTCCTTCATCAATTCTTCAAAACTTTGATATCATTGTGATGCTCTCATTGCCCTGGTTCTACTTGCAACACTTACTTCTTACTGGAAACACGTTTTGACCATGAAATTTCAAATCCCTTTTCAAAACTTTCTTTCCAAATTGCTTGAGCTACAATTTATATAAATTTGGCGCGAGGGTGTGGTTGTCGTCATCTTGAATAGACGAAGCGAATGACATAGGTCTGAGCTTTTGATTTTACAGTTTGAGAGACCTGCAATTCACGTTGGTTGGAGGTTGAAGATGACCAACGTGTCATCTTCCAACCAATGATGGCACGCCACTTGTTATTTTTGAATTCTGATTTTATTTCTGATTCAGTGCTTTATTCACTAATGACCATGATATGTACAGCGCGCCAGATCCTTTGGATTTGATTACTAACGCATTTTGACTCTCATCCAATGGTCCACATATTTTTGAATTTTATTTTCTTTTCTGATTTTTTATATTTAATTGTTTTAAACTTCAAAAAATCATAGAAAATTCATTTTAAGTCCAAAAAATCTGAAAAAAATTATGAAAAATATTTTTGATTATTCTCTTTCTGATTTTTATTTTCCACAATTTAATTTTGTGTTTTGGTTTTTTTTTATAAATTTACACTTTATTGGAATTGTTTTAAATGTTTAAAAATACTTTTATGCATTTTTAAATTCTGAAAAAAATATGGAATGATCCAATGATATTGTGACAAAGACCTTATTTTATTTTTGTTTCTGACTTTGCTATTTTTTATCACTTTTGGTTTATTTTACCCCTTTCTTTTAATTTTAAAAAATAGTTTCTGATTTTAAAAAATTTCCAAAAAATTTATAAAATTATTTTAGTTCATTTCTGATTTTTTTTCTATGGTCTGACTTTTATTTCTTGATTAATTTGGACATAGTTGATATTTTTCTCTTTTATTTCTATTTTTAAACATTATTTTTTAACCTTTTTGTATACATTAAAATGTAATATAATTTTGTGATTATTTTCTGGCTGATCTTAGATTAAATTTTTGATCATTAACTTTATTAACATCATTGGATCCATGGTGTTGAGTCTAACTCCATAAAAATGGATGAATGATTTTAATAATAGTTTGATTAAATTTAATCCAAAAGTGGTTTGTATACTCTCTCACATTCCTCTTCATCTCATCCCCTTCTTATTGCACTAAATGTTGTTGGAACATGATCTCTATATCATGTCTCAAAACAAATGGTGCATATATTGCTATTGACCGGCCTCAAAATAGGTGCGACTTCTATATAAGTCCACTTACGATTGCTTAACATAGTGCTAAATTTTGACCCGATTCGAATAAATGATCATTCATGGCCCAAACTTATGTTTGCAAGCCCAAGTATGTTAATTTGATCTCTTTGATCCAATAGCCTTGAGATTCATTGTGTGGAGACTTTGGTTCTACCAATCCTCTAATGGATCTACAATACCTTTGGTCAACACGGATCACTTAAACATCGTTGATCATTAAATGATCCTCATAAGGATTTCAAATGGATGATTTACTTTACAAAAAGCAAATGCAACCTGTTGTGGAGGCTTTGCTCTACTAATCCTCTAATGAGTTCCAAATGCAAGTTTCAATATGATCATCCAACTAACCACTAATCACTAATAATTGATTTTATTTTGTGTTTATGTTCTTTACTTTATGCACCATTTACTTTTAGCATTTACATTTCATGCTATTTTTCATCTTTTGCTCACTTGAGCCCCTTTATATTCTTGTCATTTTTTATATTTTGCTCACTTGAGCTTTTCTTTTCTTTTAAAGACACCTAATAATCAACATAAACCCTAAAAATATTTAATGATACTTGGACTATTTGGTTACTATCCTTGGCATTACGGAGCATTAGACTTTTTGGACATAGGATTAGAAACCTTGGCCTATGATTGGAGACCTTGTGATTTTATCTGATTATTTTGTCTGGAGCTCTTGAGGTTTACCTCAAGACATTGGGTTGTTTGTTTGTTTTGTGTGAAGGTTATTATGATTATACCTTTTGTTTGTAATCTGGAATTCACCCGTATACAATTGTTACTCTATCCAATTTTTTGTGAAGACTAAATACACTTGAAGTTTGATTTTCTCAAGAGGTCTAGTATTTTTGCTTGTTTGGTTTCAATCCAAAGAATGGGAATTCTATCTTGGCTCATAGTGTCAAGTATTAACTTCTTGTTTGATAGATGGTTCTTATACCTAGATTTTACCTTATGCTTTAAGATAGTCTCTTCTTCTCCTCCCATCTTCTTTAATTTCAAAAATCTTCTCCCACCTTTTGAAAATTCTTCTTGTTTCAAACTTGAATTACTTTTATAATAAACTTGGACTTAGGTCCATGCATTTTCAAATATTTTCATAAATAAACTCCAATAAACTTAACAATACTTTGACATTTTTGTGAGAAGACTAAAAGTCAATCAATCTCATTTCAAAACATCTTGCCACTTTGGCTTTTATCTTTAAACTTTTCTCAAAAGATTGAACTCTTGTCAATCCTTGTAGTGATGCAAACAACTATACTTCTACAATATGTAGTAAAGAGAGATATTTTCCACTTGGGTGTTGAGTGAAGCATTGTTGATTTTAAAATCCGTCATATCCTCCACTTTGAGATGATGCAAATTCTCCTTTCTCATGATTGTGGGTAGTAGGTATATTTTCCACACAGACAATGACGATGATGTTTTATCTCATAAAATTGACCAACACATTTGTGTTTTAAAATTTTTAAAAGAGGAACTACGTGTACCCTGATCCCCTATTGCACGAAAATATGGTACGTAGGCACTAAAGGTTCGCAACCGCGGCGGGTGCAAAAATAATAATAATAATAATAATAAATATATTTATTTTCTCACCTCCACAATCTAGTTTATACAACATATTTCATAGCCAAAATATACAGATCTTTCAAAGAGGTTCATGCGAAGTACCGTAGATGTTTAGGGTGCTAATACCTTCCCTTTGCATAACCAACACCCTTACCTTGAATCTTTCCCCTTCTTTTTGGGTTATTCGCTCTTTTCCCATTCCTTTGGAAACAATAAAGCGCGGTGGCGATTTTTATTTTGATTTGTATAAGTCTAGTCAATCCAATGGCTTAGTCTTGAACATTTCTACTGCTACATCGAGTATCAACCAACTTCAATCTGCACCAAAGTCGGCCATATCACTACTTTCTAATGGATAAGTTGTATCAACTAAGGTTCTAAGGTTAGTTAGTTATTTACGACACCATGCGGCATCTCAACATTCTCCTTGACTGACTCAAGGGACACCGACACAAACCAATGTGTCGCACTAATATAGCCATCACTTCAACCATATCGGTCTATGTCGTACAATTTCCACAATCTATTTTTACTTACCTAAAATGCCCCCAGATCTGGGTATAGGATCTATATAGGAAATAAACCCAAGAAAATCCTGAAATATAAAGCATACAAGGCAAACAAGTAAAGCAATTTAAATGTGATCTATTTCAAAGGTAATCCCACTTTAAGTTCTCCTCAGTAAAGTCGTCAGTTCTGTTATATGGTGGGAGAACTGACTTTTGGTTTTGCATTTTATCGCAAATGTTACGGATAGAAAGAGTCGCCATCGACTTTTCTTTTATCCAATAAAGGAAAGGGTGAACAAATAGGAAAGACCTTTGAGAATTTTTCTAAGTAAGGGGGGTAGGTTATGAAAAGGGAAGGTGTTAGCACCCTTTTCATCAGTAGTTATCTACGAGCTCTTAATCACTAGCTCACCTTTGAAATGCTTTGTGCTTGTGTATGTTTGAAAATATTTTGAAATGCCTAAGTGAAGCAATTTTGTAATGATTCTCGTATCATTGAGAATGTATACAAAATGTTTATTTTGAAAATATTTATTGAAAGGAAGTGTTGTTTTGTGAAAATTGTTTTAAAGATGCCAATGTAAGGCCGTCTGCTTTATAATAACCCTTGTATCAGTCCTTAAGAGTGTTTATAAAGCATTTTGAAAGTAGTTGTTTTGAAAGTGTGAAGTGTGGAAATTGTTTTAGCTTATGAGCAAGCGATTACGAGCGATATACCTACTCAAAAAGTCTTTGTTCTTTTCCTCCTCCTTTAGATAGTTCTATCCTACCATTAGTTAGTAGGAAGCCCTATTATTAGATGTGTGAGGGACGGGCGTGGGTCATCATATAGTCACAAAGGTAACTCGTAGGATGCTTTAGCAATTGTCGTAAGGGACTGAGATTGTTTACCGAAGGTAGCATCGAAGGGTCATCGAGGGACTAAGATCTTTTAACTGAGGGTCTTTGCTAAAGCGTCCCACATTCGAGGGACATGACTGTTTTATCTGAAGGCAACAAGTGAGGTTATCCTAGAGGTGCATGTGTGAATAGTGTTTGATTTCAATTAATTTATCTTGGATTTATGGTTATCCAGCGTTTTGTTTTAGATCTTGCCATACAATCCTATTAAACTAACAATAATAAGGAAAGCAGTAAATTGTGAAAATTAAATGTCCTACGCTATTACAACGCTTCGGGAATGGGGGTACAAATTTATGAATGGGGAAGACATAAGAAATAAACACCCAAGCTATAATTAAATCACACAATACAAGCCCAAACTATTAAATAATTATTTAAGTTAAAACTCTTCTCATTTGATAAAATTAATTAATGATTTAATTAATAGTGTCAAACAAAAATTATTTTAAAGTTAATAGTTATTTAAAACATATTGATCCCTTTTTTATTTTAAATATAATCTAAAATATTAAATAAAATAAAATAATTAAAAATAATCAAATAAGAGAAAAGGGTAGAAATGAGCCTGAACTAAGCAGAAAATGAGGGTGCTGAAAGGCATTGGGCGTCCAGGCCCAATATAATGGTCCACCTGATTCTGTACATTGGCTTCAACGAAGGTGTATCATGGGGGATCGATTCTGAGTGTTGGATGGTGATGAACGTAATCTGATGATGATCTTATGGTGATGAGGTGTGAGGTGCACCATATGTTTGACGAGGAACACGCGTGATATCTGGTAGGTATGATGATTGCATATCCTAAGGGTCCACCGTGGACAGCAGATCTGGAGCGGACAGGGTAGCCAGAAACATGTCCACTAGCTCTCTGTCAGACAGGGGAGGCTGGACTCTTCCTACTAAGTCCCTCCATTTTTTAGCGTAGTCTTTGAAACCCTCACTCGAACCCATAGCCATACTTTGGAGTTGAGTATGGGTGGGAGCAAGGTCTGCATTATATTGATACTGTTTATAAGAGGCAACGGCCAAGTCTTCCCAATTATGGATATTGGCCCTCTCCAGTTGATAGAACCAATCTAGCTAAGTCCCGGATAGACTATCCTGAAAGAAGTGGACCCACAAGTCTCTGTCAGCAGTGTGAGGCTGTATCTTCCTCACATAAGATCGTAGGTGCAACTTGGGACACGAAATCCCGCCGTACTTTGGTGGAATAACAATCCCAGACACCAAACCCAACTCTTCAAAGTCCAGCCCGAGCACTTTCTGAATCTCCATTGCACTTAGACGTTCTTCCAGATGTTTGTATTTGTGGTCGGTCGGAGGATACTGCTCTTCAGCGTAATCATCTTCTTCTTCCTCTTCAGATTCTGGATGGGCAATCACTTCCTTGTTTTTCCATTCTTGGTTATCCTTTTCACCTGATGATGTTGCGAAGTATAGGGTCCGTCTGGCTAGCCCGGGGAACCTTCTTCCTAGATTCAAAACACCGATTGATTTCTTTGTTTTCTTCTTCTTTTCTTTGATCAGCAATGTTTTCAAATCCTCTTGCCCTTTTGCCAAAGTCAAGAACATTTGTTGAAACTGAGCATTTTGTGCATGGAGATCTTTTACAGCCTGCTCAAGATCCATCTTACTGAAATAAACAGTAGAAAGATAAGGAGACCTGGGGTAAGAAACCTATTTATGTGATGATGAATGAAGATGCATATGCAATGATTTCAAGGAAATTAGAGATTTAAATATGCTTTATACCAAAAAGGAACACACGTTATATTAATAAACCAAAGTTTGAGTACATCATGCCTCTTTAGGCTTACAATGAAAGAAATAAAATACAAATGTTTAGACAAAAAAGTTGAACGCATCCTCTTTGGTGCGATGTAGGTGTTCAGGCTCCGCTCTTCATGAAGCTGCCTGGTGAGTTCCAGAACCTTCTTCTCGCTGGCATAGAATTAGGCCTCTAAAGTGTCTCTCTCCCCTTTAAGTTGTATCCAATCCCTTTACAAGTCTTCGATAGAGGTGGGCATGTTGGGATGAAGGATAGTGTATTGGATATCTCCTTCCACAACAGGCTATATGATAACTGGAAGAATATAGGGGTAAGGCATCATAAGACTTTGAGCACAAGCTCGTACCCATTTGAGATAAGGCTCAAGAGGGATGGAATTCGTGTGCCCTAGTGTCTTGCTATCAACTCTATGTACCATGCCCCAAGCTCGCACGAACCTTTTGCGGTAATCCTGAGCATCATTCTCATAGTCGAAGATGATTTCTTGAATAAGTGCATCATGAGGACCATCCCTTCTTGCATATCCAAATTGTCGTAGTGCCAAACAAGGATTGTAAGTGATTCCTCCCCTAATGCCTAAAAGAGGGACATTAGGGAATTCTCCGCATCGATCAATGATGATAACATTCTCCGAGAATTGGGGACACCAATGAATGCCTGAATGTGTAAGAGTCATCAGCCTTTGAGACCATCTCAAGCCTTGTCAATTCTTAAAGACGGATCGGGGTAGGTGTGAAATAAAACACCTAGTCAAGATAGGTGTGCAGCATGGAAGGGTTCCTCTCCTCTTTTCAGTGCAAGTATGCAACGAATGTAGGATATCTCCAAGCAGAGTAGGTACCGGATTACGTGACAGGAAAATCTTAACCGTATTCACGTCTATGAGCTGGTCCGGATTAGGAAATAGTACCAAACAATAGATGAGAAGGGCTAACACCTCTTCAAAAGCTTGTAAGTCCAAGGTATCCCAAAAATGATGAGCTTTCTCGAACAAGAACTTAGCCAAAAAACCCTTGACACCTCTCCGGGTTTCCCAAATTTGCTACTACGTCAGACCATTGTAAGGATAGAGCTTTAGCAATATCTTCAGGTTTAGGGTCTCTTTCCATACCATTTAAAGGTACCTCATTAAGTATAGGCACCCCCAACAACAGAGAAAACTCCTCCATAGTGGGCACTAACTGGTAATCCAAAAAAAGTGAAGCAGTGATGTAAAGGGTCAAAGAATTTAAAGAGAACTTTTAACATTTCTTCATCAGGGTTTGAAGTGACCAAGCTGAGAAGTCTACCATGTCTTTCAGTGAATGGAGAGCTTTCGGAAACCCTTGATACCAAATCCTTGAGCTGAGGAGGTACTTTTACCAGACTGACTTGGATAGTGAATATGCGGGCGAGAGCCATGTCCTACAAAACAAGACAAAAATAAACCCTAAGAATAGTTGAAATGGTTAATATGACATGCTATGTTATGATGTCATGATTATGCTCAGATATAGCAGATATAGCAAGCACAAGAAAATCACACAGAGACCTTAGGTTTAAGGCTTGCATGGATTTTAAGGTGATACCCTCTTGAAGTTGGGTTGGTTCAACCTGTCCTAAATATAGTAACTGGGTTCTAAGGGATCTCAATATCACCGGTCTTTCCCCTAAATCTCGTTCCGATAGACAATTGACTTTCCACCAAACATAACTCAAGGGTCAAACCTCAATGAGTGTAGCATCGAGTATCAACCGACTTTGGGTTTACACCAAAGACGGCTATCTCACTACGTCGTAAAAGCCAAGTTGGTCAATTAAGGTGCTAAAGGTCAGTTGACGCTTTTATGATACCACACAGCGGACCCGTATTCTCATTGATTACTCAAGAGCTACTGGTACACACCAAAGTATCGCATCAACGCAGCTATTGTTTCAATTGTGTTGTTATACCCCACACAGTTCCCTCACAATTTATTGCTACTTACCTAAAAAAGGTGCCCCAAATCCGGGTGTAGGATCTTTAGTAAGCCCAAACAAGGAACCATAATGTAAAGCATGCAAGTCAAACAAGGAAAGAAAGTAAATTTGATTTAGCCCTAAGGTAACCCAACTTTTAAGTTTTACTCTCCAGTAGAGTCGCCAGTTCTATAACGGGGTGGGAGAACTGACTTGGTCATTTTGCATTTGATCGCAAATGTTACGATTAGCAAGAGTCGCCACTGACTTTTCTTTTATCCAATAAGGAAAGGCTGAAAAGAACAGGAAATATCTTTGAGATATTTTCTTGAGTTCGGGGGGGGTATATTATGAAAAGGGAAGGTGTTAGCACCCTTTCTATCCATGGTTTTCCAATGGCTCTTAGTTGCTTGCTAGATCACTTGCTTTTGTTTGAAAATGTGCTTTGTATGGTTTTTTTAAAGTATTTTGAAAAGGCGTCATCGTTTAGGCAAACTTTGTAATGATTCTCGTTCGTAAGAATGTATACAAAGTGTTGATCTTTTGAAAATGTTTTCAAGTTTGAAAGATGTTTTTTGAAAGTGTTGGTGTTTGTTTTGAAAATAGCAAGGATATTTTGGTTTGAAATTGAGCAAGCAACTAGGAACATTCTACCTACGTCTTTCATGTTTATTTCCTCTTTCCTTTGACATTGTTATCTTACCATTGATTTGGTAAGTAACCCTATCTTTAGATGTAAAAGGGACGGGCGTGGGTCATCGTATAGCCATGATTAGCAATGTTGTAAGATGTCTTAGCATTTTCTTTAGGGACTAAGATCATTTTTGAAAGGCAACATGGATAGCGTCATCGAGGGACTATGATCTTGTGTTTTTTTTTATTACTTTTTCTAAGATACCTCACATGCATAATATGGCCATTTTTGTAAGGCAACAAAGTGAGTTTACCCTAAGGGTGTAAGTGTGCAAGTGTATTGATTTACATGCATTGTTTTGTCTTTGAATTAGGATTTTCTAAGCATTGATTTTATCTTCCCATACAAACCCTAATTACTAGCCTTTATATATAAAGTATTTAAGTTGCGGAAAATAAAAATACTAAGCTATTACATCATTTAGGGAAGGGGGTATACAAATTTACAAATGGGGAAATTGTAAGAAAATTAAATCTAAATAATTATTACAACCATATTGAATATTATACAAAAATGAAGATAAAAATGCAAGAATGCAAAATGGAAAAAGAAATGATTTTTGTTTGTTTTTGTTATGAAAGGGTTTAATCTTAACCTAATTAAAAATGATTAAGGAAAACTAAGCAAAATTAACATAACCTAAATAAGAAAAGAAAATAACTAAAAATGAAGATTTTTTTAGGGTTTTATTTATGAAAATGTTTTAAACTAATAAAAATAATATGGATATTAATTAATTAAAAGAAACCTAAATTCTAAATTAATTTTAATTACAAGAAAAATAATATAATATAATAATTAAACCTAAATATTAATTATTAAGAAATAAATTAATTTATTAAGAAAAATGTTTTTTATTCTTTTATTTTATGAAGAAAAATAGACTAAATAAATATAAATAATAAAATATAAATATTTTTTGGATTTTTTATTAATAAAAATAATAATAATAATAATAATAGTAATAAAAAATAATAAAGAAAAATAAAATATAATAAAATATAAAAGTCAGGGGGGATTGGAAATGGTTAAAGGGATTAGAAAGTTTAAAAGAAACAAAGGCCCAAAGTTCTGTTGGCCCAGGCGCTGCAAAAAATCAAACAAAGTGTAAAATATGAAGAAAAAAAGAGCAAAAGGCAGCACGCTAGGTGTTGAACCCACGCCCTCTTGGTTACCAGTGCGCTGCCTTACCACTGGGGTGGCTATACATCCGTTGATATAATTGAAACAATAAATACATAACACAAAACAAGTTCCAGAAATGAACTTCATCTTCAACCTCCAGCCATAGTTCCTGTAACTTGCTCATTTCTCAACGAAAATAAAAGATGCAAACATGAAAGTTGCTCCATTTTTCCATATAAATCCAACCATATAAATATCATGAGCTATAAATCAGAGAAGAATGAGAATTTCTAAAAGTACCAAATTCTGACCTAAATATTTTCAGAGATTCAAACCTAAAATTCTCTAAGCTCAATCAATATAAATTAAATCTATGGATATGTACAGTTTTAAGACAATAATGTCTATATTTTATCTTCACAAATGCAAGCCTAACAATGCTTAAGTAATGAGATAGAAGTTCAAGAAAAATACCTCAAAACTGGAATTCTTGAAATGCAAATGAGCTTGATTTAGGGTGTTGCAGTGATCAGGTTAGCTTACTCAAGTTCCCAGGAAGTTAATGCAATGATTAGCTTGAGCAATGGATGGCTGAAATGATTTGGAGAAATCAACTTGCAGAGCTCTGTTTTTGGTTATGGAAGTTGATGAAGATGGAGTTACAGTTATGAAACAGGGTCAGGGATGAGTTGTATTTGATGTTTAGAAGCTTTGTAATTAATTAGGAAGGAAAACACACGAGGGAAATGAGAGATATAAGTTTAAGGTCAGAACTGTGCATCAATGGAGTTTTTTGTGCAAATTCTGGCTTGAGGGAGTTTTGGTGTGTTTGAGGGTGCTTAAGCTCGTGCCTTAGCTTGCAAATAGTGTCTCTATTTATAAGCAAAAGGTTTTGTGTGCTACCACAAATCAAAATTTGAATTTACATGTTTAAGCTCAACATGTGATTTTTTGACAAAACAAGTTTCCATGCCTTTTATACTTGCTATTGTAGGGTGGTTGGACTTTAAACAAACTTGCTTCTGACTTTGTGGATGGAGTTTACTTAAAGAGAACAAGTTAGGAGCTCAAGAAGCTGACTTTGTGCATAAAGCTTGCTTTACAAGAATGGAAATGGTGACTTTCTCCCTAAAATGGCAAAATGCTTTGGACAATGCTTGAATCAATTGGACAATTGATCAACCAGTTGTGTAAACATTAAATTAAGGAGTGAAAAACAAGTTTGAGGCCTGAAAATTGAAGATTATGCAACATGGCTATGGATTTGGTTCATGTTGCATCACAAATTTTGCCTTGCAAAACAACTTGAAACCCTAACTTCTGACCTTCGATTCTTCTTGCTCACAAATGATCTCAAGGATTTCTTGGATATTTTTGAAATCTTGTAATGTGCTCTACAACCCCTCTTTGAATCACTTTTTCAAAATCCAAATGGAACTATATGAAACTTGGGTCAGAAGTTAGGTCAAACTCCTGACCAAAATGCTCAAAATTTCACGAAGTGTTTTAGTTTCATGACCATGACTTCATGGATTAATAACTTGAGATCCAAGCATTTATAAGAGGAGTTATGTAAAGAAATGTTTTAGATCTCATTTAGATATACAAATCTTATGTTGAAAGTTTCCTTTGAATCATCTTGCTTCATGGTGAAAAATTGGCTCAAAGTTGTAAAAAATATGAAGTTTTCAACATTTAGAAAAATTTCTAAGTTTGGAAACTTTGACTTTTCAAAATGAAATCTTGAATTTTTTATTTCTTGATGAACAAGTTTCATATTTTGACATGTTTTGATGAATTGTGATCTTTGACACTTGATTTTGACCAAAAAGTCAAAGTTTGACTTTTCAGTGTCTAGTTGACTTTTGATCAGTTGATTGAAAATCAACTATCAATCAAATTGATCTTGAGGGATGTTTTGAGTCATGTCATTAGGTCAAAAGGATGAAATTGAGTCCTTGAGATCATGCCTCAAACCAATTAACCATTTGCTAGGTCAAAAATCATAAATTTCCCTTTCTCAGTCAAAACCCTAATTTTGACCATTTTGCCCTTTTGATTATCTGATCAAATTTCTTGAGGAATTATGGTCCAAACTTGATCAAATGACATGTATGAGTTAAAAATGTTGATATGGATAAACAATTATGAAGTTTGACTATAAATTGACCACAATTGACTTTTTCCTCAATACAGTTAATTTTTAGGTCAACTGCTCAATTGATTGAGCAAAAATATGATCCAAGACTTAAAAATTGACATGAGAAATCTTGGGATCCATAATGATCCACGAAAATCATATGAGGCATTAAAAGTTCAATTATCCTTGTGCAATCTCAAACCCTAATTTCAGCCATCAGTGCTTAGGGAGGTGTCTTGAGCTGATCAACCCTTGTGCAGTCTTGAACCAAAGGAAATCTTGTGAGAAAATACTTGATAAATGAAAGGGAAAATTTTGGGATACAACAGTGGTGTTTGATGACGGTATCAGTAAAGTCTCTTTCTGGTGACGGTAATAGTATCGCTCTATCTCTCAGCTTTGTGATAGTAACCGTATCTCTCTCTCTTTCAGCTTTTTCTGATTTCTGAAGGGTTTTGTGTAGGGAAATGATGACAGATTAGGGTTTTTTTGTTTATCTATGCAGCTTCTATGTTAACAGTGCTCTCTCCTGAAACTTGTGCAATGATTGCTTATATACTGATACAGACCTAGGGTTTTCATTTGTGTTGGATTCAATGATTGAGATAGCAGGCCTGTGAGAATTTCATTTCCGTCTTAGGCTTTTACATTCTTTTGATATGTGATAGTTTTGTAATTTCTGGAATGTGGAAAATTTTTTGCTTGGTGGGCTTAATAATCTCATGTTGTAATGATTCTTTTGACTGATATGTGAACTTTGTTGTATCTGTTATCGGGCTTAGCATTGATATGTTTTAATTTTCTAATATCTTGCACTTTTTCTATGTTATGTGGCCCCTGTTACTTGTTGGGTTCGTTTTCCATTCTGACTTTACTGGTTTTGTGAATTCAGTTTTATTGGGCTGAAGCTGCGATTCTGTTATTGTTGATTCTTTGAACTTTATTGCAGTCATTTGTTTGTTGAGTTGAAATGTGAAACTCTTTTTATTGTCTTTACTGTGAACCAAACTTGTCTTTTGTGATTGTAGTATAGAAATCAGGCCCATGATTATTCACTTAAAAATATGACTTTGTTATTGTGAAACAAAACAATATGAGGCTTTTGTTGGGATTGGCACATGATTGAAATGACCCTTGTATTTCTGATTCCTATCACAAGACCCTAGTGATGAAATAACGAGAAACTCTTTGAAAATATTCCTTTTTTGTTGTTCAAGTTTGATCGTTATCTAACCTATTCCTCTTTTTTGTTTCATGATATGATGATTGGCAAGGGCTTGGAGTATGGAGATGGACAACATGAAGTTTGGAAGGAGATTCAAAAGAAAAAGCCATGAAAAGCTCTATAGGATTAGGCTTGCTAGATTAGGAGTTCTTCTTAAGTTTGCCTTGTAATTTTAGGAATTTGAATGCTTTTGTAAAAAGAAGTAATCTTGAGAATTTGAGGGACTTGTAAATAATGATGTAAAGTTATTTGAACGTTGTGGATGAATTTTAGTAACAAACATAGAGAAATTATGTTTAATGTATGAACTCCTTACAAAAGGTGTAAACTTGTATCAAATAGATCTTACAATTCAATTTTCTTTGCCATAACTCTTGTAGAAACATATTGAATCTTGTAAGAAATATTTGAAAGGAATTGGCAACACTTTTAATGAAACTTTCCATGTTGAATGTTTTGAGATAAGAAATTAATCATGAATGGACATTTCAAACTTTGCTTGAATTAACTCAACATCATGAACACCTAAGCTCTTGAACATATTAAATTTGATGTATCAAGTAAACAACAACAAATCCAAATCTTTAATTAATAAATCCATGTCTAACTTGTACTTAAATAAAAATTCAAATAATACAACTTCAACTTATCTTCTTTCAAGCTTCAAACAACTTGGGTCAACTACACCTCCAAAAAATAACTTCAACGCATACCAACGAAATAACAATTCCAAATCAAATTCAAAATGAAACATTGAAGTGATAGCTTGTAAAACAAGTAGTGGATGAAGGACCTTAATGGTGAAGGAAAGAGCCTCAAGATAGCCATAATGACTCAACCCAAACTCAATATCCTTGAAGAAGAAACATCACCAAAACAAAGTAGCTGAAAACCCCTGATCTAACCAATCTTCTTAACCAAAGATGCTTTGTATGATATGATGAAAATGATGCTTCGAAAACTTTTCCCATAAAGATGTCACACGCTTCAGTAATCAAAACCTAGCACAAAAGCCAAAAGGTAAGAGGAAATGTGATTCAGTTCGAAATACGTGCAGTTCTCAATTCTCTGATGAAACAAAGAATCAGTGGGATATCCTGAGGCCTGAAAAGCTCGGGTAGCCTAAAGAGATTGAAAACCCTAGGAACATGAGGGGATATTTTTGAATGAAATGAGAGGGAAACTTTTGGGGTAGAACACTTGGTATCCCCCAGAGTAGGTGACGTTGCACGAAATTGGGTTAACAATTGAGTTTGTTATTTAATTTTTAGCAATTTATTTTTCTGCTAAATCTACAGTTTTCTGTCAACAAATGATGTTATAACATATGTCTTGACATTGTGTTGGTATTAGGACATCATTCTTGACATCTATATTTCAAGTGCAAGAATTTCAATTGGTATCAGAGCACAATTCTTTTTTATGCACAATTCTTTGTAAGAAGCAACCAGCTCATCATAAGTTATTTCTTCATCATAGGATTCTACATCAGAAGTCCATCTTCCAGTTAAGATAATAACAGGCTTAGAAGATTCATCATCAAGATCACTTTCCTCATGAGACCAAGAAATATAAATCCCCTTAACTTATTTCTTGAGATAGGTAGTGCATTCTGCTCTATTATGTCCAAAGCCTTCACATTCATAACACTAAATGCCTTCACTTTCATTAGATTTTTCTTCTTTTCTAGCTTTCCTTTGAGCATCATAGTTCTTGATAATGTCAGGACTGATGTTCTTGACATTTGGTCTTGACCTTCTATCCACTCTCTTCAGTATCTGGTTGAATTGTATCCCAAGTAACACAATAGCATTGGATAACCCTTCATTGGTATCTTGGTCACATTGCTCCTCTTCATCTGCATTGTTGGATAAAAAAGTTATGCTTTTGCTCTTCTCTTTATATTTTTTATTTATAGTCAGCTCAAAAGTTTGAAGTGTTTGTTTCTATATGATTTTTGTTTGTTTCCATCTGAGTTTTTAAATTACGTGCTTCCATCTGTGTTTTGTGCTTGTGTGCATTGTGTGCTTCCAATTTTGTTTACATTTACTCTAATTTTTGTTAATTTATGGCTAAAAAGGAGGAGTAAAATGTTAGTGTGTTTTTGTTTGTCCTAGTGTTATGTCACATGTCTAGACATGTTGGTTAACATGTGATAGGACTGTACTATTTCTAAGGGGAGAGTAGTCTTTTGGGGTTGCTTGTCGGATGCAACTATTCAAAGGATGCATGATTGTCTGTCATGCTTGTTGGTGCTTCTGCTGTTGATACTGCTTGTGGAATATGTGTGCATGATGTCTTATTTGATGTTCTGGCATCTTGTCTAATGTGGAAAATTCTGATATGAGCATGTTTTATCTTTTATTTCATATGTCTCTGATGTGTGAACTTGGGTAGTTCATATTTGGTATACTGGATTTTCTGGTGATTTTGGTTTTCCCTTTGAGGGGGAGTCTTGATCATGTATGACAAGGGGAGTTTGTTCTTGTCTATGATGCCAGACCTCGTTTCTGGATATCTGTTATCTAGAGTATTGAAGATGGTGATCTATAACTGCATGTATTCTCTTATATATGTTTCTATTGCAGTTTGTACAAAGTTTACATGTTCGCATGTAGCTTGCATTTTATTAATGGGGTTTTATTCCTCTCTCCAGTTTAATTGTGCTAATGTTGTTTCAGCCAAAATTTGCCAAAGGGGGAGATTGTTAAACTCATAGTTTTAGGTTTGGCGTAAATTTTGCTAAAACATGATTCTAGATTTATGTTGATCAAGATGTCACAACATCTTAACCAACTATCATGATAGGTTATGTTGTCATGTGTATCAGATAGATGTTGAGTTAGATGTCTTGACATCTTGGCTTGTTATGCAGCAGGCGTTGTTGCTTTACTCTTGAGAAATTTGAATTGTTTTTAAGAGATCCTTTTGGATATATCTCATTTTTCTTTTGAGGTCAAGGAGATTTATTAGGAACAAGTGCATATTTGATTTGGTTTTATTAAAAAGGATCTTGGAGGCTTTTTAGGAAACTTTAAAAGATTTGTTCCTATTTTTATGTGAAGATCTTGCAGCTGATTTAAAAAGTGAAGATTTGATTTGAAGAGTTCAAACCCATATTGCAAAAGTCTATAAATAAGGACTTGCAAAACGTAAAATAGAAAGCATTCACATTGAATAAATCGTGGGTGTAATATAAGGATTAGGGCTTTGGGAGTCTTTTAAGTTCTTTGTGTTTTTATTCTTTGCATGTCGCTCATGTATCTTTTGATAAGTTGAGGTTGACTGGTTGTTACTTGATAGTTTATCAAGTTATTATTCTCACTCATGAGCTTTTAATCAAAGAGTTGAGTAGTGTTCTTAGTTGAAGATTTTAAAAAAAACTAAGTATTGTTTATTTGAAGTGTAATCTAATATTTGGTTCTTTATGTCTAGTCATAAAGTTTTTTACTTTAGGTATCATTAAGGTGATTAGAAGTGAGGGGGGGTTCTCATATCTAGAGGTGTCTAGGTAAAAGTATCACAAGGTAGTGATTAGGAGAGAAGTTCTAAATTGGGATTCTGTAGGCTTTGAACTAATATTATCATAGTGGATTTCCTTCCTGGCTTGGTATCCCCAAGAGTAGGTGATGCTGCACCGAACTGGATTAATAATTGATTTTGTTGTTTAATTTTTTGCAATTTATTTTTGTGCTAAATCTTCAGTTTTCTGTCAACAGATGATGTTATAACATATGTCTTGACATTGTGTTGGTATTAGGACATCATTCTTGACATCTATATTACAAGTGCCAAAATTTTAATTGGTATTAGAGCATAATTCTTTTTTATGCACAATTCTTTTTCATCATAAGTTATTTCTTCATCATAGGATTCTACATCAGAAGTCCATCTTCTAGTTAAGACATTAACAGGCTTAGTAGATTCATCATCAAGATCACTTTCCTCATCAGACCAAGAAATATAAATTCCCTTAAGTTATTTCGTGAGATAGGTAGTACATTATGCTCTATTATGTCCAAATCATTCACATTCATGACACGGAATGCCTTCACTTTTTTTGGCTTTTTCTTCTTTTCCAGCTTTCCTTTGAGCATCATAGTTCTTGCTAATTTCATGATTGATGTTCTTGACATTTGATCTTGACCTTCTATCCACTCTCCTTAGTACATGGTTGAATTGTCTCCCAAGTAACACATAGTTTTGGATAACCCTTCATCTGTATCCAGGTCACATTGCTCCTCTTCATCTACAATGTTGGATACAAAATTTATGCTCTTATTCTTCTCTTCATATTTTTTATTTATAGTCAGCTTAAAATTTTTGAAGTTTTTGTTTCTATATGAGCTTTGTTTGATTCCATCTGAGTTTTTAAATTGTGTGCTTCCATCTGTGTTTTGTGCTTGTGTGCATTGTGTGCTTCCAATTTTGTTTACATTTACTCTAATTTTTGTTAATTTTTGGCTAAAAAGGAGGAGTAAAGTGTTAGTGTATTTTTGTTAGTCCTAGTGTTATGTCACATATCTAGACATGTTGATTAATATGTTGATAGGATTGTACTATTTCTAAGGGGAGAGTAGTCTATTGGGATTTCTTGTTGGATAAAACTATTTAGGGGGAACATGATTGTTTGTCATGCTTGTTGGTGCTTCTACTTCTGCTACTGCTGGTCGAATCTGTGTGCGTGATGTCTTATCTTTTGTTCGGACGTCTTGCCTGATGTGAAAAATCCTCATGTGAGGATGTTTTATCTTCTACTGCATATGCCTCTGATGTGTAAACTTGGATAGTTCATATTTGGTATACTGGATTTTCTGGTGATTTGGGTTTTCCCTTTGAGAGGGAGTCTTGATCATGTGTGATATGGGGAGTTTGATAGTGTCTGTGATGTCAGACCTTATGTCTGGACCTCTTTTTTCTAGAGTATTGAAGATGGTGATTGTAACTGCATATATTCTCTGATATATGTTTCTGTCGTAGTTTATAAAAAGTTACATCTTTGCATGTAGCTTGTGTTTTATTAATGTGGTTTTATTCCTCTCTCCAGTTTAATTATGCTAAGATTGTTTAGCTAAAATTTTCCAAATGAGGAGATTTTTAAATCCATGGTTTTAGGTTTGGCATAAATTTTACTAAAACATGATTCTTGACTAATGTTGAGCAAGATATCACAATATCTTGACCAATTGTCATGACAGGTTCAGCTGTCATGCGTATCAGTCAGATGTTGAGCCAGATGTCTTGACATCTTGGCTTGTTATGCAGCAGATGCTGCTGATTTATCTCTTGATAGATTTGATTTGTTTTTGAGAGATCATTTTGGATTTATCTCATTATTCTTTGCAGGTCAGGGAGATTTATTAGGAACAAATGCATATTTGATTTGGTTTCATTAAAAAGGATCTTAGAGACTTTTTAGGAAACTTTAAAATATTTGTTCCTCTTTTTATGTGAAGATATTGCAGATGATTTAAAAAGTGAAGATTGGATTTGATTTGAAGAGTTCAAACCCATACTGCAAGAGTTTTTAAATAAGGACTTGCTAAACCTAAAATAGAAAGCATTCACATTGAAGAAACTCTGGATGTAATATAAGGATTAGAATTTTGGGAGTCTTTTAAGTTCTTTGATTTTTTGTTCTTTGTATATCACTGTTGGCTCCTAAATTCGACCCCTTTGTTTTGATTGGTGGCAGCCATTAAAAGCTGAAAGATGCTTTCGACTGGCTAAGCCTGTCGAAGTGCCCGTCGAAAGATGGCAAAATACTTAGAAGATTTCTTCCAAGGAAGAAGGCTGATTGCCTTCGACGTCGAAGGAGTTTTCGTCGAAGACGTCTCTTGATGAAAGTGTTCGACGGTCCAGAGTGGAGCAGTTTGAAATTCAAAGCTTTGGAGGGAAAACGGTTTCCAGCAGTTACTACGTGCAAACGTGCAAGGATCTGGAGTGTCGAGCATGGAGAACGTGCCAAGTGGCTTAATCTCGAAGCAGTGTAACTGCCCGACGGTTACTTGGAATGTTTTAGTATAAATAGGAGTAGATATGTAGTTTCTCGCGTGTGTTCACAAATAGATACATAGTCACTCATTTAGATTCAAGTACCCAGTGTGAGCGAAAGAATTGTTGAGAAATGTATGTGTGAAACACCAATTTTATCAATTAAAGTCATTTACTTTTCCAGTATTTTACTTGCTTTTCTCCTTTAAATTCCTGTCGAACCTTTACTTTAAAGCCTTGTTTATTTTACCAAGCCTTTCCTTTATGCAATTTACTTGAAACATTTTACTTAAAGCCTTATCCACCTTAATCAAACTTCAAAATCAACCTATGTCCATAGGATCAATCTGATCGATCCTGCGAGTAACCAAATAAGTAACCATTTGGAGGATCAGCGGTTGTTTACCAAAACCCAAGGTAAACAAATTGGCACACCTGGTGGGACTGTGTGTTGATTGTTGAAAAATAATCTCATCTTTTCGAATTGTATGTTATTGAGGAGTGGTAGAATATATACCAACGATAACAATACTGCCAGAAGAAGGGAAGAGAAGGCGAATCCGCCAAACAATAATGAAATCCCACAAACGAGTGTGGGAGCAACGGTTAATATGACCGTAAGTGAAGCGACGAATGTTGGTTCGACACCAGCAGTGTCAGTCACAACCACGGGGCCAATAACTTCGTTTTCAGGCCCCAGAATACCTTTGGGAACTCCCCCTCCAAGGGGAAATATAGGCACAAGGCCTGTGGTTCCCCCAGGATTTATTCCATTCTATGGTATGCCAACTTCTGAAGTGGCAACCCTGACGAATGCTGCGTCCACTTATTCAGACCCTTTCGTGAGTGCCTCTTCGCCACTCCAAGGCTCTGGAGTAGGCATGGCGAATAGAAATAGGACCCAACTCTTAGGAGGAACGTCCCAAATAGCCCATGGCCTTACAAATGCCTCGACAGCAGTCTTGAGGCAACAGATGGACGAAAGCAACCATGATATGGTGCAAATGTTGGCACAAACTTTGAGTACAGTGCTAAATCCTCTAATACAAAATACTACTCAATCGAATCAGCAAGTTACAGCGCAAATGACGCGTCTGGCTGACTTCTTTGGAGTACCCCCACCTATTCGACAGCCCCAAAGGGCGCAAACAAGAGGAAATCAGGGGATATTTGTAGAAGAAGAAACCACCATTAATCAGGCTCAACAGCCTGTAGAACAACCTGTCGAAGAACCTAGGGTAATAGCCCCAGAGGTAAGGTTAGTTAACAGAAACCAAAATGCTGACGAAGTGGTTCAGCATATCCAACACCAAAACATGGGTTTGGAAAATAATCTGGCAACCATGATCGAAAGGATCATGAATCAGAATGGGATGAACATGGGCTTTCGAAGGCCCAACTTTACATCTCCATTGTCAGAATACGTATTGCAAACGGATTTACCTCCTAGGAGCAAAGTCCCCAAATTTACTAAGTTCTCTGGGGACACGACAGAATCCACTGTCGAACATGTGGCGAGGTATTTGATCGAAGCAGGAGACATTTCAAATAATGAAAACCTAAGGATCAAATACTTCCCAAGTTCCTTAACCAAGAACGCTTTTACTTGGTTCACAACTCTACCCCCCAATTCGATCCACCATTGGACCCAGTTGGAAAGATTGTTCCATGAACAATTCTATATGGGGCAAACCAAGATAAGCCTGAAAGAACTGGCGAGTGTGAAGAGACGTTTCACTGAACCTATAGACGAATATCTGAATAGGTTTAGGTTGCTTAAGGCGAGATGTTTTACACAAGTGCCAGAACATGAGTTGGTCGAAATAGCCGCAGGCGGTCTAGATTATTCCATTAGGAAGAAGCTAGATACCCAGTACCTAAGAGACATGGCCCAACTGGCCGACAGAGTTCGACAGGTCGAACGCCTCAAAGCTGAAAAAGCTAAGGCAACGAAAACTCACAAGAGAGAAAGAATAGCGTACGTTGAGATGGATGACGAAGATCTAGAATCCTTCGACGATACTTTAGCTGTCGAAGAAGGAGAAGTCGATTTAGCAGAACTAAAACAAGGGCCACCATACTCTTGTAAACAGTTAGTCCCCTCAAATGGAAAAAATCCCATTGGTCCAGACAGGACCAACGAGAGGTTCCCAAAAAAGACTTATAGTTTTGACATCACAAAATGTGATGAAATATTCGACTTGCTAGTTAAAGATGGCCAAATGATAGTACCCCCTGGGGTAAAAGTGCCTCCTCTTGATCAAAGAAAGAAGAGAGGTTTTTGCAAATATCATAATTTTTTGGGCCATAAAACTTCTCATTGTTTTCTTTTCAGGAATCTTGTGCAAGACGCTATTGAGGAAGGGAGATTAAAGTTTGCTGACAAATCCCCCATGGCTGTCGACTCCAATCCACTGAAGGCTGAAGCCCACTATGCAGAACCCTCTGAGGTGAACATGATAGAGGCGACCAAGATCCAGTCGAAGAAGCCAGGAATTACCATGGTCGAAGTCTCAAAGGACCACATCAACATGCCAATCTTTGGCAGTTTTTCTGGAAACTTATCCAGGAAGACAATTGAGGCTGTCCAGAAAGCGGTCGAAGACCCGAAGTCGAAGACTGCTGAAGCACAAACAACTGGACCAAAGCCCAGTTCCCACTTGGCCACTGTACAAGGCCAGACGGAGAATCTGGAGACACAAATGAAACAACTAACGCTTGCTACTAAGGATACCATGAATATCAACATGGTTGAACTTTCTGACCCTAAAGCTTCAGAAGAAGCCATAAGGCAAGAGCAGGCAAATAAAACGGCTTTCCCTAGGGAAAACGAAAACTTGGCAGATTTTTTACAAAGATGCCAGAAGAAGAAATCAGAGGTGATGCTGTGTCCAAGATGCAGTTCTATCTTTGATAAAAAAGCTGCTGAGCATATACAAGGCGTGAGAGCAGCGAACAAGAGAAGGGAGAATGCTGACCTTCGACATGATCCCAGAAGGGGTTCTAATCAAGACAAGAGGCCATTGACTTTTAGGCCTCCAACAAATGTACCAGTAGACACTTGGTACAAAACATCTGGCCGGAAAAGGCCAAGCGAAGAGAAATGGCATTCTTTCGATGTGCCAAGAGGTTCCTCTTTAATTCAGAAGAAAGAGCCTCAAGTTGCTGCATCCAAGGTTGCTCAAGTGTCCAGCAACTACAAGGGAAAAAATCCTATGTCGAGATCCCAATGGAGGAGATATCAAAGAAGGCGAAAAGCTGAAAGAGAGGCTGCCAACGAACCTAAGGCAGAAACTAGTTCGAATGTGCCTCAAAGGAAACAAAGAAAGCCTCTTGAGAGAGAACCAGTTACCAACAGGCTAGTTTGGCCTAACCAAAGTGAAGTCGAAGACGAAGATGATGCTGAGTCCGACGATACTCTGGATATAATGGTGAATATTGTTTCAGTACTGCCTAGGGAATTCAATCGACAGGTAGAAGTCGAAGCCAGTGACTGGGAGGTGGAACAAGAAATGGCCAAACATAGGCCAGTGTGCTATTTTGTCATGGACAATGGCACTACAGAGGAACAAAATGGCTTCTTCGAGCCACCTACAGAGGCGATGAAGAATCACCTCAAACCTTTGTTCATAAGGGCCAAGCTCGAAGAGACCACTGTGAACAAAATATTGGTCGACTGTGGGGCCACTATCAATATTATCCCTCATTCTATGCTAAGGAAGATTGGCAAAAGGGATGAAGAAATCAAACCTCACAATATGGTCCTGTCCAACTATGAGGGAGGCATTGGGACCACCATGGGAGTGATCCAGCTAGACATAAAAGTTGGGTCGATCCTTCGACCAACAATGTTCATGGTCATATCGGCCAAACCTAACTACAACCTTTTGCTAGGCCGTGAGTGGATTCATGGTGTAGGTGATGTGCCTTCATCGATGCATCAAAGGCTGCTTCTATGGCGTCCAGATGGGATGGTCGAAAACATAGAGGCAGATCAAAGCTACTACCTTGGCGAAGTGAATCACTTGGGTGTGGCAGATTTCGACAAAAACTTGGCTCACATAGGGCCATGTCCAACTCCTGACTTCGACATGGCGCCTGCGCCAAACACCTTTTGTTCCCTATACCTGCATCCTGAGCATGGTTTCCAATGGGACAGAGAAGACTTGTCCCACATAGACTTCAGTGGGCTAACTGATATCCAACCAACTGGTTGGGGAAGTGAATTCAGTGATAATGACTGAGTCACAATCTCTGAATCGAATTTCGGCTTATGTGGCCGAAACCAAGATGATAACGGCTCTCGAAGCCGAAGTAAAGTATATGGCCACACAGGCCAATGATCAACAATTATCTGCTGTTGGCCCAGGAAAGGATTTCGATCCAAGACCTCCTGATATCATGCCAGATGAAATGCAGGAACAGAGGCTCGACGCCATCTATGACGATGAGCCTTTGGGCTTCGAAAAGGATCCCTTGGCGAACAACATTAAGATGTTAGCACAAGACCCTTTAGAAGAAATCAACTTAGGCGAAGGATCAGAGAATAGGCCAACTTACATCAGCGCCAAAATTGATCCAGAACTTAGGTTGGAAGTAATCCAATTGCTGAAAGAGTTTAAAGACTGTTTTGCATGGGATTATGACGAAATGCCCGGTCTCGACAGAGGATTGGTAGAACTTCAGTTGCCAATCAAACCTGGAAAGAAGCCAATCAAGCAAAATCCAAGACGCTTCGCTCCAGAAATATTGTCGAAGATCAAAACGGAGGTCGAAAGACTTCTGAAATGCAAATTCATCCGTGTTACAAGGTATGTCGAATGGATTGCAAATATTGTGCCAGTAATCAAGAAAAATGGCACATTAAGGGTGTGCATAGATTTCAGAGATTTGAATGCTGCCACCCCCAAAGATGAATATCCTATGCCTGTGGCGGAAATGCTAGTCGATTCTGCCGCTGGCTACGAATACCTGAGTATGCTCGATGGTTATTCAGGATATAATCAAATATTCATTGCTGAAGAGGATGTGTCGAAAACAGCTTTTCGATGCCCTGGGGCCTTAGGCACTTACGAATGGGTAGTGATGCCTTTTGGCCTAAAGAACGCTGGGGCAACGTACCAGCGAGCAATGAATACTATCTTCCATGATTTTATTAACACTTTTATGCAAGTTTATATTGATGATATTGTTATAAAATCTGTTTCCAGGAAGAGTCACATTGACCACCTTCGACAATCATTCGAAAAAATGAGAGAACATGGTCTGAAGATGAACCCTTTGAAGTGTGCGTTCTGTGTGAAAGCTGGAGATTTCTTGGGTTTCGTTGTCCACAAGAAAGGAATCGAAATCAATCAGAACAAGACGAAGGCAATTTTGGAAGCGAAAGCGCCATCGAATAAGAAGGAACTGCAATCTCTCTTAGGCAAGATAAATTTCTTGAGAAGGTTTATATCTAACCTAAGTGGGAAAGCTCAGGCCTTTTCACCCTTACTTCGACTGAATAAAGAGGGGTTCGAATGGGGGCAAGAGCAGCAAGAAGCCTTCGACAAAATCAAAGGGTACCTCACTAAGCCACCTATTTTGGTGCCTCCTTGTAGCAATAGGAGTATGAGATTGTACATAGCTGCATCTGACAAAACTCTGGGAAGTATGTTAGCCCAAGAGGATGAGAATGGTGTCGAAAGACCCATTTATTATCTCAGTCGAGTTTTGAATGATGCAGAAACTAGATATAGCGAAGTTGAAAAATTGTGTCTATGTCTGTATTTCTCTTGTACAAAACTCAAGCAATATATAAAACCAGTTGATGTTTATGTTTCGTCTCATTTTGATGTTTTCAAATATATGTTGTCGAAACCTATCTTGCATAGTCGAATTGGCAAGTGGGCATTAGCATTGACTGAATACTCCTTGACCTTTATGCCTCTTAAGGCAGTAAAAGGACAAGTGGTTGCAGACTTCATAGTCGACCACTCAATTCAAGTCGAGGATATTAATTATGTGGAGATAGAACCTTGGAAATTCTACTTCGATGGTTCCAGCCATAAAAATGGAACAGGAGTAGGAGTCTTGATTATTTCTCCAGATAAAATTCCAACAACATTCAAGTACCAAATCGAAGGTTCTTGTTCGAACAATGAGGCTGAGTATGAAGCTCTAATTACTGGCCTTGAGATATTGTTGGAATTGGGGGCAACTCGAGTCGAAATAATGGGAGACTCAGAGTTAGTCATCAAGCAAGTCACAAAAGAATATAAATGCATAAGAGAGAATCTTATTATGTACTTTGTGATAGCAAATCGTTTGTTGAAACAATTTGAAAGTGTCAATATTCGACACATACCCAGAGTCGAAAATCAAATAGCCAATGACTTGGCACAAATTGCATCAGGGTATAAGATTTCAAAAACGAGATTACAAAGAGCAATCGAAGTTCGAGAAAAGATAAAGGCAACTTGTCTATCACCATCAGATTTGGAATCGACGAGGTTAGGTTATGTTGATCACTCAAACTTCGAGATTTCGTTCATCGATAATTTGTCAGAGCAAGATTGGAGGAAACCCATTGTGGACTATCTTCAAAATCCAGGAGCTCCGACAGAACGAAAAACAAAATACAGGGCGTTGAGTTTTGTACTCATGGGTAATGAGTTATTCAAGAAGACGTCCGAAGGGGTGTTGCTGAAATGTTTAAGTGAAACTGAAGCATACATAGCCCTCTCGACTACGCATGCTGGGGCATGTGGGGCTCACCAAGCAGGCCATAAGATGAAATGGTTGTTGTTTCGACAAGGACTATATTGGCCCACTATGTTAAAAGATTGTGTTGAGTTCGCCAAAGGTTGCCAAGAGTGTCAAGTTCATACAGGCATCCAACATGTACCAGCAAGCGAACTTCACTCGATAGTGAAGCCTTGGCCCTTTCGAGGATGGGCGTTGGATCTTATTGGAGAGATTCGACCAGCATCATCAAAGAGTCAGAAATACATATTGGTAGGCATTGATTATTTTACTAAGTGGATCGAAGCTGTCCCTTTAGTCAATGTGGACCAAGAAAATGTCATTGAATTTATTCAAAAGAACATTATCTTTAGGTATGGAATCCCTGAGACAATAACAACTGATCAAGGTTCAGTTTTCACTGGTCGAAAGATGCAGGAATTTGCTCAGGAAACATGGGAGACTCAGAGTTAGTCATCAAGCAAGTCACAAAAGAATATAAATGCATAAGAGAGAATCTCATTATGTACTTTGTGATAGCAAATCGTTTGTTGAAACAATTTGAAAGTGTCAATATTCGACACATACCCAGAGTCGAAAATCAAATAGCCAATGACTTGGCACAAATTGCATCAGGGTATAAGATTTCAAAAACGAGATTACAAAGAGCAATCGAAGTTCGAGAAAAGATAAAGGCAACTTGTCTATCACCATCAGATTTGGAATCGACGAGGTTAGGTTATGCTGATCACTCAAACTTCGAGATTTCGTTCATCGATAATTTGTCAGAGCAAGATTGGAGGAAACCCATTGTGGACTATCTTCAAAATCCAGGAGCTCCGACAGAACGAAAAACAAAATACAGGGCGTTGAGTTTTGTACTCATGGGTAATGAGTTATTCAAGAAGACGCCCAAAGGGGTGTTGCTGAAATGTTTAAGTGAAACTGAAGCATACATAGCCCTCTCGACTACGCATGCTGGGGCATGTGGGGCTCACCAAGCAGGCCATAAGATGAAATGGTTGTTGTTTCGACAAGGACTATATTGGCCCACTATGTTAAAAGATTGTGTTGAGTTCGCCAAAGGTTGCCAAGAGTGTCAAGTTCATACAGGCATCCAACATGTACCAGCAAGCGAACTTCACTCGATAGTGAAGCCTTGGCCCTTTCGAGGATGGGCGTTGGATCTTATTGGAGAGATTCGACCAGCATCATCAAAGAGTCAGAAATACATATTGGTAGGCATTGATTATTTTACTAAGTGGATCGAAGCTGTCCCTTTAGTCAATGTGGACCAAGAAAATGTCATTGAATTTATTCAAAAGAACATTATCTTTAGGTATGGAATCCCTGAGACAATAACAACTGATCAAGGTTCAGTTTTCACTGGTCGAAAGATGCAGGAATTTGCTCAGGAAACAGGTTTCAAACTCCTAACATCCACGCCTTACTATGCACAGGCGAATGGTCAAGTCGAAGCAGCTAACAAAGTGGTGATTGGCTTGATAAAGAAACATGTTGGGAAGAAACCAAAGAATTGGCATAAGACGTTAGACCAAATTTTATGGGCTTGTCGAACGTCTCCAAAAGAAGCCACTGGTACAACACCATATAGGCTAACTTTTGGCCATGATGCAGTATTGCCAGCAGAAATTTGTCTTCAATCTGCAAGAGTTCAGAGGCATTATGATATTCCTTCTCAGGTTTATTGGAATATGATGTTAGATGAACTGGTGGATTTAGACGAAGAGAGATTACACGCTCTCGACTTACTCAGGCTTCAGAAGAAAAGAGTAGAAGACTCTTATAATAGAAAGGTAAAACCTAAGGTATTTTTGCCTGAAGATTTAGTTTGGAAGGTAATTCTTCCCATGGATCGACGGGATCGAAGCATGGGGAAATGGTCACCCAAATGGGAAGGACCCTTCAGAGTTATCCAAACTTTTTCTGGTGGAGCCTATGAGGTCGAAGAGATAAGTGGTGATAAAAGGCTCTTGAGAGTAAATGGTAAATATTTGAAAAAATATAAGCCTATACTTCAAGAGATAAAAATAAAATAATAAAAGAACAAACTAAATTAACCATAAGAAATGCCAAAACGGAAATTTTTATTAATTTCAGCCAAGATGGCAATTGTTGTCGAAAACGATTACAGAAGATGGTTACAAAAGAGAATCAATCAAAAGGTAAGAGAATTCTTGAGTCGAAGATACTTGGCATACTGTAGCTCCAACCTCTTTTTGCACCAAGAGTTTTCTTGCACTAGTTTGGCAATTTGAGCGTCGAGGCTTTGGGCCTTCTCAGCGAATTCCAGGCCTTGCTTGATCTCAGTCTGGCTCTCAGTGTCTGGGATGGTCGAAAGAATTTCCTCCTGGAGTATAGTGTTGGCGTTTATCTTCGCCTCTATCTCTGCAATTTGTGCTCGGAAGGAGACATTCTCTCGCTCAATAGCATCGACCCTTTCCTGTGCAGACGCTTTCTGTTTCGACAACTCGGCAATTCGAGAAGTCGAATCTGAGACAGCAGTCCACGCGGATGAGCTTTTTCCATGCAGCACTTCGAGCTGACTGTTAAAACCTCGTTGGCGCCTGTAGTCCGCTGAGACTTGATCAATCATAGAATGTAATTCCATGATTAAGTCTGAGATTTCTGGGGCTACAGCTTCGAAGTCAACAGCATTCAAAACCTCTTTTAAGCATGATGGAGCAGTGGGGTCCCCCTCTAAAGTCTTCATTAAATCTCTCTTGAAGAACTGGGCCTTGACCTTCGCCAACGCATCATCAAGAGGAGAAGTTTCAGTAGATTTCCCTGACAGGGTAGGAATTTCCTGACTAGTGTCAGAAGAACTCTTACTCTCGATGATTGCATTGAGGTAGCTGACAGGGTCAGTTTGTTTCAAGATTTCCAAGTCCTCTTTTGACCTGTGCTTTGAGGAGGTGACCCTTGCCACAGTATTATCTTGGGCTTGAGGCGGTTGGATGCTGAGTGCCCGTTTGGTTGCTCTTCGACTTGGACTGAAGCGGTACTAGCGTCGACTTGTGGTTCTTCGTTAACATCACCTTGGGGTCCTTCGCCAGCGTCATTTTGTGGCTCTTCGCTAGCGTCACCCTGGTGTTCTTCGCCAGTACCACCTTGGTGCTCTTCGTCAACAGCATCTTGATTCTCTTCGCCATTGCCTTGGTCTCTTCCTTCAGGATTCTCTTCTGACAACAAGTCCACCACAGGAACCGTTTCTGGCTGTGTTTCCTCCACCATAGGTTCTTCTGTTGTCTTCTCCACTGTTTCAGCATTGGCCTCATTCTCAGTGTGGGCTTCGTCATTGCCCAAATCTTTTTCCCGAGGCCTGCTAAGGTCAGCAGATTCTAGAGTTTCTGAAGTCCTTGGTGGGGAACTTTCAGTAGTGTCCTGAAAAGGAGAAAGAAGACAAATCTTCAGATGTCGAAAGAGACATAATCGAGTACTGGTATCTATGCCTAAGTTATGAGAAGGGTCCAATAGATTACCTGTGGATTAACTTCAGCCCCAGGGCTGGAATTGTCACTTTCGACGGGCTTGGTAAGAAGAGCGTTCAGTTCCTCCTCAGTTGGCTCTTCGATGATCACTGCAGGTGGCCTAGGCTTTCTCACAGCGACCTTTATTCTGACGGTTCGACCTTCAGGAGCAGGAGCAGGAACAGAAGCGTCCTTCGTTAACTTTCGCCTCTTTAAGGGAGTAGGAGGGGAATCACTTTCGTCATCACTCCCCGATTCGATCACCAATGCTGCCCTTTTCTTGGGCGAAGGGGCCTAGAAAACCAATAGGAATTCGATTGAATAATTACATCGAAAATAAAAAATCGAAAGCCAGAAGAAAAATGAAGAAAATCTGGTTACCGATGCAGGAGGCCTCCTCGAAGAGCCTTCCCCCTGTTGGTTGCCTGTTGTCTTCGCCGGCGCTATAGTCTTCGCCGGCGGTGGAGGTTTTGTCGAAGGGACTCCTCCTTGTGGGCCTTCTGTAGCCTTCTTGGCTAAGGGTTTTCGAACAACTGAAAGAGACCAAGGAAAGTTAACAGGCTAACAGTCGAAGAGAAAGATGAAAAGTAATGTGAGAGCATGAACTTACATTTCTTTACTTTGTCCAACACAAGGACAAAAGACTTCTGCAACTCTGCCATGAAGTCCTTCTCGTCGAAGAAGTACTCAGCATAATAGCTTCTCCACCACTCTTCAAAGGATGGTGAGCAAAGGAAATTAAGCTGGTAGTTAAACAGCGAGAGGATTGTTCGACCAGCATATCTTCCGATATGCTTGATGGCAGCTTCTTCTGTATAATCGTTGCAGAAGTACAACATTGACTTCTCTCTTTGAAAAATAGGAGAAGGCAGGGTTTGGATGATACCAAACTGGCGAGATACCAGATTTGGTTGATAGGCAAGCAGACTCAAATGAGTCTTAGAACTCTTAAATCGAAGAGGCATGATCCTGGGTGTCAGGAACGCCTCCCAAAGTACAGTGTGCTCATCGACGTTGGGACCACTCGACTCCTTTGGGTGTGGCCTTGTGAACCATGCTGGCCCCACCTTCCGTTGAGCAAATGGAGCCATAGTTGAAACAAATTCCTTCCTTCGAGCGAACATCAGAACGAAGTTAGTGAAGGTTTGTTGGAACTCCAGCCCATCTTCCACAGGTGTCAGTAGAGCCAGCCTAATTCCTTCGATACGTCTATTAGCTATCGCTGGGGCTTGTTCATTTATCTGAATCTTCTTGGGTAAGAAAGATTCGAAAGTGGCGTTGAGCCACAGTTGAAGTAGCCAGAAAGGCCCAGCGAGTAGCAAACTGTTCCTATCTTCGACATGTTTCAAGAGAGTAACCCCATTGCTGATTGAGTCATAAAGACTGGCCAGAATTAGTTCTGCCAAACAGATGTTTTGGCGGTGATGCAGTTGGGTGGCAAGAGTGACCATCTTTTTGGTCACTTGTAGAGACTTCGAGCAAAACACAAAGCGAGTTAGCCATAAGGCTAGAAACGCTATGTGTTCGACATCCGACACTGAATCCGTCGACCTGTCGTGATAATGGTTGATAAAGGTGGTGTATGTTGGCTTGGTCTCAGAGAAGCCAATTTGGTCCTCCGACATCTCTTCCGGGTCGAAGTAATCTCCGGTTGGTCGAAGGCCAGTGATGGCCGCTACGTCGAAGAGTGTGGGGGTTAACATCCCACATGGAAGGTGAAAGGTGAAGTGAGAGTAATCCCAAAACAACAGCGAAGCTATAAGCATCTCTGGGGAGTAGTTTAAGCCTGTCTTCGACAGCATTACTAGGTCAAAGATTCCCATTTCCTTCCAGACTGGAGTTTGATGTTTCTCCAACTTTGTTAGCCAAGCAACATAGTCAGAGGTCAGATTAGGGCAAGACCTGAAGACTCTCACACTTCTGTTGAAGAAACGGAGGTCGATTTTCTCGCGTGTAGGGTCTTCGTTGTCTTCTGCGTCCTTCTTGGCGCATGCTACTGGCTTGAGTTTCTCGACGATGGGAAAATAGCTCTTGATCTTCAGAGCTTCAGAGATGCTTGGGTTCATGGGGCCAGACATTGCGAAGATCTGGTTGGAGTATCCAACCGGGATCATCAAGTGACGCGAGTAAGCATCGCGAACGGAGATGTCAGAAGGTTCAGGAACCCTTCGTTTCCCTGTAGAGTTCACTACTGGAGCAGTAACAAAGACCTTGGGTTTAACAAGTTGTTCAGTTGGTGCGTTAGTCTTGGGGGCAGTGGAAGCAGAGGCCATTGTTGAGGATGAAGATGAAGTGAAAAAGGAAGAATTTTTCTGCAAAGAGAGCAAGTTTGTATGAAAGCAAGGGAGTTTGAGGGCTAGTTTGCGTAAAAAGTCCCAAAATGGGATATTCACTACTATTTATAGTAGTGGGAGAAATTCCCAATAACGAGGACATTAAATGTCATTTAATGCTGCAGGAATTAGTGGGACGCGTGGCAGCATCCTGTTGTTTTGGCCGTTTCTGCAGAAACAGAGAGACGCAGCGTGCGTCCTCGTTTTTGGGATTTGTCATAATGACAAATTCTGAACTGACGTTTGGTACTGCACGCCGTACTGAAAGTGACGTCCTAGGATCAAATCAATGATGGTTTCTTGGGATTGCCAATAGTTGGTAAAAAGCAACAAAAAGTGCACAAGTTAACTTGTGACTAAGCGTGGAAAAACAAGTGTCGAATGGCGTTTTCAAAGAATGCCTTTTTCTTTCAGAGTCGAAATAAGGCATTCTTGGGGGGCAATTTGTTGGCTCCTAAATTCGACCCCTTTGTTTTGATTGGTGGCAGCCATTAAAAGCTGAAAGATGCTTTCGACTGGCTAAGCCTGTCGAAGTGCCCGTCGAAAGATGGCAAAATACTTAGAAGATTTCTTCCAAGGAAGAAGGCTGATTGCCTTCGACGTCGAAGGAGTTTTCGTCGAAGACGTCTCTTGATGAAAGTGTTCGACGGTCCAGAGTGGAGCAGTTTGAAATTCAAAGCTTTGGAGGGAAAACGGTTTCCAGCAGTTACTACGTGCAAACGTGCAAGGATCTGGAGTGTCGAGCATGGAGAACGTGCCAAGTGGCTTAATCTCGAAGCAGTGTAACTGCCCGACGGTTACTTGGAATGTTTTAGTATAAATAGGAGTAGATATGTAGTTTCTCGCGTGTGTTCACAAATAGATACATAGTCACTCATTTAGATTCAAGTACCCAGTGTGAGCGAAAGAATTGTTGAGAAATGTATGTGTGAAACACCAATTTTATCAATTAAAGTCATTTACTTTTCCAGTATTTTACTTGCTTTTCTCCTTTAAATTCCTGTCGAACCTTTACTTTAAAGCCTTGTTTATTTTACCAAGCCTTTCCTTTATGCAATTTACTTGAAACATTTTACTTAAAGCCTTATCCACCTTAATCAAACTTCAAAATCAACCTATGTCCATAGGATCAATCTGATCGATCCTGCGAGTAACCAAATAAGTAACCATTTGGAGGATCAGCGGTTGTTTACCAAAACCCAAGGTAAACAATCACTCATGTATCTTTTGATACATTGAGGTATATTGATTCTTAGTTGATAGTTTATCAAGTTATTATTCTCACTCATGAGCTCTTAAGCAAAGAGTTGAGTATTGTTCTTAGTTAAAGCTTTTAAGCAAAACTAAGTATTATTTATTTGAAGTGTAATCTTCTATTTTGTTCTTTAGGTGGTCTCAAAGTTTGTGATTGGTAGGTATCATTGAAGTGATTGGAAGTGAGAGGAGGTTCTCATATCTAGAGGTGTCTAGGTATAATTTGCACAAGATAGTGATTAGGAGAGAAGTTGTAAACTGAGATTGTTTAGGATTTGAACTAATATTATCATAGTGAATTTCCTTCCTGGCTTGGTATCCCCCAGAGTATGCGATGTTGCACCGACTTGAGTTAACAATTTATTATGTTGTTTAATTTTCTGTAATTTATTTTTGTGCATAATCTTCAGTTTTCTGTCAGCGGATGATGTCATAACATTTGTCTTGACATTGTGTTGGTGTTAAGACATCAGTCTTGACATCTATATTGCAAGTGTCAGAATTTCAATCTATCTCTTAGTTTATGTTGATGATATTATCATCACAAGTAGCTCCAAGAGTCTTCTCCATGAGATGATTACTAAACTTAATCTTGCTTTCTCTCTCAAACATCTTGAAGACTTAGACTACTTTCTTGGCATTGGGGTTAAACATTTCATTGATGGTTCTATACTCTTCACTCAAAGCAAGTATATTAGGTATCTTTTGCACAAGACCAGCATGAGTGATTCTAATCTTGTTTCCACTCCAATGCAGTCCTCGTGTAAGCTCGCCAAAATTGGCTCTCCAGCTCCGTCAGACCCCTACATGCATACTCCCTCTGTAATAAATTATAAAGAAATTTTGCTTTTCAGATTCATTGAATAATTGATGTAGTTGGTCTATATATAAATCAGATACATCAATTATTCAATAAAACTAAAAAGCAAAATTTGCTTATAATTTGTTATGGTGGGAGTAGCTCTGTTGTGGGTTCTTTGCACTATGTCACAATTACTAGGCCTGGCATTGCCTACTCAGCGAACAAAGTCTGCCAGTTTATGTCTCACCCCCTTGAGACCCACAATTGGGTTGCTGTAAAAAGGATCCTCAGATACCTCAAAGGATCCATTGCTCAAGGTCTGCATCTTGCTCTGCACTGGCTGTCTACTTCTCCCTCTCTGCAGGTGTTATGTGATGCAGACTGGGCATCTAACCCAAATGACAGAAGGAGCACATATGGTGCTGTTATTTTCTTTATTCCCAACCTCATCTTTTGGTGGTCCAAAAAGCAATAAGTTGTGACCAAATCCAGCACTGAGGCTGAATATAAAAGTCTTGCTCAAATAACTATTGATCATCTCTGGCTGCAAACCTTGCTCCAAGAACTTGGGGTGACTACTTCAGCTCCAGTTATTTTTTGTGACAACTAGTATGTAGTTATGCTTTCTCATAACCCAATCACGCACTCCATGATAAATCACTTAGAAATTTACTTGTTCTTTGTTAGGGAAAAAGTTCTTTCTAAGAAAATTAATGTGCTTCATATTGGACTTATCAACTAGCAGATGTCTTCACTAAGCCTCCTGCCATGGTTGACAAACTCGCGGGTAGACTCATAACTAGTACGAGTTTACGAGTCTAGATAGCAAAAATGAGTAGACTCGTGCATAAAATTATTTTTTGATAGACTCAGGTAGACTTGCACAAACTCGTATAGACTCGCGAATCTATGGCGAGTTTGCGAGTCTATAAGTTTTTCTTAATTTATTTTAAGAACCCAACAAAAAACAAATTTCCAAAAATAACATTTTTTTTATAAAAAAACTCTTATTTTATTTCTTATACGAGAATTAGAAACGAAGATGTCCTAGTCTCTTCTTTCACTAATGATTTTTCTCTCTTCATTGACAGTCTCTTGTTGTGTTTGCGTTCGTTACCGTAAATTAATATATTTTTTTTGTAAGTGTTCTCTTGTAGGTTTCATTTAGATGGTTTTTTGGTATGCTCTCAAGTGTAAAGGTGATGCACTATTTCATTTAGGTCAACTGACTCAATCTCCATGTACCAATTTTTACATGATGAAGTGGTCTAGAAGATTTATGATTTATGGCCGAAGAAATTTTTGTCTGTTTTGAAATAATGCATTGTTCACATGAAAATTTTCTATAGTTTGTATGAAATAATTAATTATTAATAAGAAATATAAATAATTTGCATATAAGTGTTGTAAGAAAAACTGGATGAGTGAATGACCATGATGATAGAGACATAAAAGCCCCTTAGTTCAGAATCTGTTTTGACATAAAACTAGATCAATTTGAGCAAAGGCATAATTTTAAATTGTGATTACAGTCGTGGATGCAGTTGCGGTTGCGTATATGATGTGATTGTAATTATTGTGGTTGATGTGATGTGCATTGCAGCGTTGTAAAGTGAATTTTGATTGAGAAAATTTTGAAATTAAACTTTAAAAATACTTAATGTTACGATCTTTCAAAAGTATATTAAGTTTTCAAGTTTAAATTTTGAGTTTTTACTAAAATACTTGAAAATTTTGGACGATGTTGTATGATGTGCTAAGGTGGAACGACGGGTGATTTCAAATCATGCCATAACTGTGGTCCGATGTAGTTGCAAAGACTGCTGTCTGAGGAAAAGGAGCTTAATGTTATAAGGTGGATTTCTATCCATAGTATATTAAGAGACTTCCTCTTTCTTCAACATTAAGCAGAGTAATTTAAGTCTTTAACTACGTAGTTTAATATTTTTCTTGTTTTATTATCGAATATTTTTGTTATGGAGTATGAAATTTAAATTTTGATGTTAATTGGTGTTATATTATATATACTTATTTCATATATGAAGCATTTAAAAGTTTATAAATATATGTGTCACTTGAAGATTTCTGAAAGTCATTTTTTTATTTTTCATAGACTCTTACGAATTTGCAAGTCGAGTCTCCTCACCCCTTACGAGTCTGAGTAGACTCGCGAGTATGACAACTTTGCCTCCTGTCTCCACCAAATTTCTTGATCTTAGTATCACTTGCTGTAGCAGATCAAACTGGTTGTTATAAATACAACTAGTCAGAAACGGTTGTAACTAATTTTTCAATCAATACAATCAGTTGCGGCTGAATATGGAAAGAGCAAATATACTTTCTATTAGATCAATCTGAAACATGAAAGCAAAACAAAGATAAAATTTGCAATTCATGCATCATTTTTCAAGAATAAAGCTCAGCTTCCATAGGGGTTAAACACATGGTTAACATGTTCAAATATTGGATTTGAATCAAAACTGAAAGAGCCAAATATTGGATTTGAATCTAATTCTCGAAGTCTACAAACGACTTGCCTAGCGGATTTGACACTTAAGTATGAGTTTCTTTTAGTCAGTTTTCACCTTTTGTATTATTCCGTACTAACATTCAAACAAATATGTCTCAAGATGTCATCATACTTCATGTGCCATGTGAAATAAATTCCAGCAGTTAATCGTCCAAGAAATCTCAATTGGCATGAATGTCTTGTTAGATAAATATTAGGAATCTGTTATATTTTGAATTAGTCTTTTATTAGTTCTGACTTAGTATTTATCAGCTGCTATTTTTTAGGATAGAGTTTGTTTTCAACTTCTCTACCCACGTTGCAAGTTGTAAAACGTGGGTCTTAGGTTTATTTCAGTTTCATGTAATTGGCTATATAATAGCCTCAGATTATTGAATAATGGACATCCCTTCAGTGCATTTTTTCTAAGCTTTCTGTTTTAACAATTGGTATCAGAGCTCCACAAGGGGCCTGATTCAAAGAGTGAGTAAAACACAGAAAAAATGTCAACCTCAGAGAAGTTTGTGCAGCAGGCAATTCCAAAGTTCGATGGCCATTATGATTTCTGGGCTATGACAATGGAAAACTTTCTCAGAAGCAAGGAGATGTGGAGTCTGGTGGATGTAGGCGTCCATGCACCAGCAATCGGTACAGCACCAGCAAGCAAAGCCCAGAGGAAGGTCGTGGAGGAGGCCAAACTCAAAGATTTGAATGTCAAGAATTATCTTTTCCAGTCAATCGACAGAGAAATACTGGAAACAATCCTCGACAAAGGGACATCGAAGGCAATCTGGGATTCAATGAAGAAAAAATATCACGGGACCACAAAGGTGAAAAGGGCTCAGCTTCAAGCATTGAGAACAGAGTTCGAGCTGCTGAAGATGAAAGAAGGAGAAAAGGTAGACAGTTTTTTGGGACGAACTCTAGCTGTGGTTAACAAAATGAAATCAAATGGTGAGACAATGGAGCAAAGCACAATGGCCAGCAAGGTACTTAGATCATTGACTTCTAAATTCAATTATGTTGTTTGTTCAATAGAGGAGTCAAATGATTTGAGCACCTTGAGTATTGATGAATTGCATGGAAGTCTACTGGTTCATGAACAAAGGATGCAGAGTTACCAAGAAGAAGCACAAGTGCTGAAAGTAACTCAGGAAGACAAACCAAGCAGAGGCAGAGGTCGAGGTATGTTCAGAGGAGGACGTGGCAGAGGTAGAGGGAGACAATTCCTAAATAAAGCAACTGTTGAATGCTTTAAATGTCATAAGTTGGGACACTTCCAATATGATTGTCCTGACTAGGAAAAGAATGCAAACTATGTTGAGGAAGAGGAAAAACTTTTGTTGATGTCTTATGAAGTGCCTCACCAAACAAAGAAAGAAGAGGTGTGGTTCCTCGACTCGGGCTGCAGCAATCATATGACGGGAAACAAAGATTGGTTCTCAGATTTGGAAGAAGGATGCAATCAAACTATGAAGCTGGGAAATGATTCAAGGATGGCAGTAGCGGCAAAAGGAAGTATACGGATAAAATTAAATGGCGTAACTCAGGTAATATCTAATGTTTACTATATTCCTGAGCTCAAGAACAATTTGTTAAGCATAGGACAACTCCAAGAGAAAGGGTTAGCCATTTTAATTCAAGATAACACTTGCAAAGTATTTCATCCTAAGAGGGGGGTGATTATGCAAACTGAAATGAGTGGAAATAGAATGTTTTGTCTAACAGTTGCCAAGGCATCAAATGATTCCAAGTGCCTACAAGTTGAAGATGCATCAGAAAAGGAAGCTCACAAGTGGCATTGACGCTTTGGCCACTTGAACCATAAGGGGCTTATAATGCTTTCTCACAAGAAGATGGTAACTGGCTTGCCTTCACTACAACTTCCAACGAAGATATGTCAAACATGCTTAACTGGAAAACAACATAGAGAGTCCACACCAAAGAGAAGCTCGTGGAGAGCATCAAAGCAACTTCAGCTAGTACACTCAGATATTTGTGGCCCCATCAAACCAGATTCAAACAGTGACAAGAGGTATATCCTGAGTTTTATTGATGACTTTACTCGTAAAACTTGGATTTATTTCTTACATGAGAAATCAGAAACTTTTGCTACATTCAAAAATTTCAAAAATCTTGTGGAAAAGCAAATGGGTGCACACATAACCTGTTTAAGAACTGACAGAGGTGGTGAATTCACCTCAAATGAGTTTGAAAATTTTTGTCAATCACAAGGAATTAGCAGACAACTAACAGCAGCATACACCCCTCAACAGAACAGGGTGGCAGAAAGGAAGAACAGAACAATTATGAATGCGGTTCGTTCCATACTAAATGAAAGACAAGTTCCTAAATCCTTTTGGCCTGAAGCGGTGAGATGGTGTGTGCATGCTCAGAATCGTCGTCCAACAACAGCAGTTGAAAATAAGACCCCTGAAGAAGCATGGAGTGGGGTAAAACCGGTGGTGGATTATTTTCGAATCTTTGGATGTGTCGCACATGTTCATGTACCAGATCAAAAGAGGAGTAAGCTGGATAATAAGAGCAGAAAGTGTGTTTTTTTAGGAGTCAGTGACGAGTCTAAGGCATGGAGGCTATTTGATCCAGTCTCAAAAAGGATCATAGTTAGCAAAGATGTTGTTTTTGAAGAGGAAGAAGGTTGGGACTGGAATGAATCAGAAGAAAAACATAGGAAAAATGCATTGGTATGGGAAGATGAAAATGGTCAGAATGAAGAAGAAGATGCACCAGGAGAATTCAGCAGCACATCTGCAGTGTCGGGCAACACTCCAATAGGGCCCATCAGCACACCGGTAGGGTCCAACAACGCAGACAATAGTCCAGCAGACTCAGCTCTCCGAAGCAGAATAGAAGGAATCAGATTGCAATCCCCTATAAATACGCCAAACTCAGCGGCGTATGAAGAATTGGTTGCAGAGAGGGGTTTGCGAGAAAGAAGAGCTCCATCCTGGATGTGTGATTATGAAACAGGAGAAGGACTGTCCGAGGAAGAAAATCTGAGTGCAATGATGATGGAAATTGAAAATGATCCAATTTCTTTTGAAGAAGCAGTGAAAAGCAGAGAATGGAGGGAAGCAATGCTAGCTGAAATTGAGGCCATAGAGAAGAATCAAACTTGGGAACTTACTACACTTCCTAAAGGAGTTAAACCCATTGGAGTCAATTGGGTGTTCAAAACTAAGTTTAATGAAGAAGGGAGTATTGAGAAGTTCAAAGCAATATTAGTGGCAAAAGGGTATGCACAACGTTATGGGATAGATTATACTGAAGTATTCGCTCCAGTGGCAAGGCTAGACACTATCCGTATAATACTTGCAATGGCAACTCAATTCAGTTGGGAGGTTTTCCAGCTTGATGTGAAGAGTGCCTTTCTTCATGGTGAACTCAAGGAGGAAATATTTGTGGAGCAACCTGATGGATTCATAAAGAAAGGACAAGAAGGAAAAGTCTATAAGCTGAGAAAAGCATTATATGGTCTCAAACAGGCGCCACGAGCTTGGTATAGCAGAATCGAAGCCTATTTTTTACAAGGAGGTTTTGAGAGATGCCCATATGAACACACATTGTTCACAAGATCAAAAGACGGTAAAAGGTTGATAGTAAGTCTTTATGTTGATGACTTAATTTTTACTGGAGATGATAATACAATGTGTGTTGAATTTAAAAGCTCCATGATGATGGAGTTTGATATGTCTGATTTGGGGAAAATGAAGCACTTTCTCGAAATAGAAGTTAAACAAAGTTCAGGTGGGATTTTTATCTGTCAGAGGAGATATGCAAGAGAAGTGCTAGCAAGGTTCGGTATGGAAGACATCAATGCAGTAAAAAATCCCATAGTTCCAGGCACAAAGCTGCACAAGGATGAAGGAGGGGCCAGAGTTGATGAAACTTTATTCAAGCAAGTTGTAGGAAGCCTCATGTATTTAACTGTAACTAGGCCTGATTTGATGTATGATGTTAGTCTAATTAGCAGGTTCATGACCAGGCCTACCATGTCACATTGGCTTGCAGCAAAAAGAATATTAAGATACTTGAAAGGTGCAACCGAGTTTGGGATTTTTTTCAAGAAAGGTGAAGGCAGCCTGAGACTCGTGGCTTTTACGGATAGTGATTATGCTGGAGACTTTGATGATCGAAGAAGTACATCAGGGTTTGTATTTATGTTAGGATCTGGAGCTGTTTCTTGGTCATCAAAGAAACAATCAGTGGTTGCCCTTTCTACCACAGAAGCAGAGTATATAGCGGCAGCTTTGTGTGCCTGTCAGTGTGTTTGGCTCAGAAGGGTGTTGGGAAAGCTTGGCATTGAAGAGAATACAGGGACAGAAATTATGTGTGACAATAGTTCTACTATACAATTGTCCAAAAATCCAGTATTTCATGGCAAGAGCAAGCATATTGATGTAAAATTCCACTTTCTAAGAGACTTAGTGAATGATGGAGTAGTGGAGCTGAACTACTGCAATTCACAACATCAAATTGCAGACATCATGACGAAGCCATTAAAGCTGGAGCAGTTTGTGAAGCTTCGTAGCCTGCTTGGAATGACCGAAGTTTCAAAAGTAAGCTAAGTGCAGGAGCATTAGCTTAAGGGAGGGATTGTTAGATAAATATTATGAATCTGTTATATTTTGAATTAGTCTTTTATTAGTTCTGACTTAGTATTTATCAGCTGCTATTTTTTAGGATAGAGTTTGTTTTCAACTTCTCTACCCACGTTGCAAGTTGTAAAACGTGGGTCTTAGGTTTATTTCAGTTTCATGTAATTGGCTATATAATAGCCTCAGTTTATTGAATAATGGACATCCCTTCAGTGCATTTTTTCTAAGCTTTCTGTTTTAACATGTCTAACATCCATCGTAACTTGGCTGCAGGTGCCACATGAGTGAAGATAGCAACGAGTAGGAGTGTACATGAGTTTAAAAATCATTATAAATAGGAGGACAAATTCATGTATAAATTCACTTCATACCCGACTTAAGCTCTATCTTATTTTGACATCAGCGTCTACCCCTCTCATTTGGAGGAGCTTGTAAGGAACAAAGACCACATAACTTATTTTTATGATCCCTTGTGTTCATACTGAAACAATAACTTAGCAGGTTATGTCATCCACTCCATTGAAAGCACACCACTTGTCTTTCAGTTCAAACCCATTATCACTTAATATCGAATTGTATTGACAAATAAATCTCTCTATTATAGCAATAATGATTCAACCAACAAGGTCCAACTTTGACATGATTTAAAAATATCCATTTTCTTTTAAAGGGTTTGTGTTTGACACTTTAACAAGTACTCAAACCTTTATACCCTATAGACGAAGGGAAAACTCAAATATGCATGTCAATGATTCAATATGCTTCTGTTTTATATCTAAGTGAAAAGATAAAGCAATTCCCAACTATATATACTCACTCATAAAAATAGAGTATAAACATCGAGGTTTTATCAACTACAATATACATAACATAAAATCAAAATTTCTTTTCACTTGCATTGGACATGCAACGCAAGTGCAATGAAATCACCTGGCCCTACACTCGCCCATTGCTCAGTCGTGTACAACTCAAATGCAATATGTAAAGAAAACTCTATTGATGAAGGTTCGTTGTATTGCAGCAGAGTTTGCTTGATTCGCCTTTACCATCCCTATCCCTCAATCCCATTTTTGAATTCTACAGTTGGGAAAGAATGCTAAAATTGAAATCTGCAAACGACCCAAAATTTCAGCACCAGTTGTATCAAGATCAGCGAGCACCAGAAATTCCAAATGAAAGTTAGCCAGGGTAGAAACATAAAAGCAGTTTGGTTTGGTCATAAAACCGTTGAGGCCGCTGCCAAGAAATGGGTAGAGTCATCCATGATGATAAGACTGGTTGTGAAACCTAATTTGCCTTACGTGTGGTCTTCGCTGCTGAATTGCATTGAATGTTTTTTGTGTATGTATTTGTGAGAGCAAATAGTAACAGAACAAAAACAACTTGGGCACTCACGATACCAAAATGACTGATACTATTTCCAATTTCCATCCAACTTCCTGTATTGCGAACCTGCCAACCATCAAATTTGATTATATAAGATGCCTGACCTCAAATATAGAACCCCCAGCATCAAAATTAGCAAATGAACAAAATTCAAATTTACATGAGCAGTTAAAAAGACAATAATGAAAAACAGTTACTGCAATTTAATATCCATTAACCTTTTCTTTTCATTTTGCACCATCTTATCTTTTTTGTTTCTGATGTCTCTTTTCTCTTTTAATTTTAATCTGTTCTCATCATGATATTATTTGGTTGGTCAATTTGGCTTATTGTTCTGTTCTTGATATATGTTGTTAGTTTTTTCATTGTTATGTTTTTAACTGTTTGTGCGGTGTAAATATTATATTTTAATAATGGCCATCATGCTTCACACCATTGCCATTGATAACACTGTTTCCTACAACAAATGCTACTCAACTTTCTTTCTGCTTTTAAAGTTTTTTGTGATTACATTCTCAGTTATGCATTACATAGCTGATTTCAAACACCCAAAAAAAGAGGAGGGTTGTGGTTGGTAATCAATAGGCAACCTAAAATATAGTTAAATCTTCATGGCATGGATCCAGCCGATAAAAATTATTTAGTATCATGACTTGGACACACTGTTAATGATGATTGGTTATACTTAATTAAGTTAGAATTAGGGTATTTTAATCATTTTAGTGAGAAATATCATTGGTCTCTTGAATCAAATGAGTATGTAAACTACCAGAATTAATGTAAAAGATCAAGTAGGAAGTTGTGAACCCGAAATCAAGGACGATAATTAGGGATTCATTAGTTCATTTATGAGATCATTGGTAGACAAATATACCATCATATATTCTTCACTCTAAATGTACTAAAAGTAATATGTTTGTCAGCTACCAATTTTTTATGTAGTCTCTTATCATATATTTTTGCTTTTATATTATCAACATGACTATCATTTTTTATCAATAAACATATGCAAAATATTAATTAACATAATAGATCAATGAATTGAAAGAAAACAACAAAGGACATGGCGCTAGGAGCCTAAACAAAAAGAAAACACATGAAAAAAAACATAGATCTTGTGAGAACCTAAAAGAATTTATAAGAATCTGAAACATAAACGAAATTATAAAGAAAAGGATGAGTATACCAGAAAGAAAAAGTGAATGGTCATCACGTCTGAGAATAAAATAACAAGAAAGTAGCATCCCATCCTTGGAACTTGGTTAAGTTTGGTTATTGCACTAAATGCACATCTGCAGTTCCGTCCAGTGCAAGTAATATTAGACGAATAATTGTAAAAAAGTTAGTAATAAACAGAAGATGTACATGTCACAACTTGAAAGACAGTATATAGAAAACATTACTTATGAAATATGTACCATTGGCATTTTTATGCGATTATACCATTTGAACGCTATTTGCTCCAATTTAGTTTTGGGGAAAAGAAAGATTATAAAGTTTATCATGTTTTATGACATATGATATGATTAAAGGCAAGAACCACATCTATTCACTATCTATCTACGGAAAAAAATTGTTCCTGCTTTATTTTTAAAAAGAATAATGCTGACAATCAATCATGGGAAAATTCATAGATTAAGTAGTTAATATGACCACACATCATTTATTTGAGATGCTTTGTCAGCAAAAAAGGGCTTCCTATCTATTTTAGCAATTGAGTCTCAAAGATGTATACTTGAGGGATAGTTATAAAAGGTGTTACCAGAAAAGTGCACTTACATTACAAGTATGAAGGGTATAAATAACTTGAAGATAAGCAGCGCTGCCATCAGAAATGGCTGCAATTGGGAGGAAATATATCAGTACAAAAGATTATTAAAGTAATAAGTCAGAAATTAAAAGAAGTTCAATTTACACTTACACTAAAGACGGTAATGAACCGATAGACTGATGAAATCTCGAAACTAGCAATACTAGCAAAGTTTCCCGTTCCAAAGAAAGCAATGTTGAACAAAACCATCTGCATGATTCAATAGCTTCTTAACATGTCAAATAAGTACCATTTATGTAAATATTAGAGCCTATCTCATTTATATTATGAATATAACAAGAAATCTATGCATAATTATATATGCTTTGGTTGGCCCTGAATCTCAATAAGCACTATTTGAGTATATTGGAGTATGCTTTCATCATGTCATACTGTGTAACTTCTGTTGTCCCTTGTAGCATCAGATTGTGTATTGTTCATCAATAATGATGCTTTTGCATAAAAGAAAGATGGTGCCCCATAAAATGATATATGATGACATATTCAATGGACAGGGCAAAGCTATGAAAAGCAAACCATGGATAAGTTCTTAAAACAAACCATGGATAACTGTTGAGGTTTCTTTTTTTTTTTCTTTTCCCAATGGATAATTGTTAAGGTTAAACAGAATATTCCATCCCATTTTAAAAATACTAGTCAGAGGAGGTTAATGGGATAGGGATGTGCATCATTCATGAAGCTTTATGCAGCATTAATTTAATTTACTTAACTCAATAAAAGGATCCTCAAATGTAATCAAGTAATGAAGGGAAAAAGACAAGAATGAAACTTACAAAGGCCAATGGGATTCTCACATCAGAGAGCTGCAAAGATCTGTTATCATATCCAAGGATGAGATGATTTGTAACGTTTTGAAGGGAATTTGATGATGAGCTCTTAATATTTAAGTTGAAAAGTGTATTTTCAAAGAGTATCCATGCCATAAGTACAAGAGCAAGAGCAGCATAGAATACAGCTTCATATCTGCACAGGATTCAAGATAGAAAGGGTAAAAACGTATGCACCATTACATCAACAAGAGATTCAGAGAGCATTTAAAAAAGGTTTGTTTAAAGAGATATACCCAATGGAGAGAAGAAGGAATGGAGGTGCAAAGCCAAGGAATATGGAAGTTAGTCGAGATAGGATGCTATTTTCTGAAAACAGTGGGAGTACCATAGAAAAACCTAAAGAAGAGGTCAATATTATTCAGCATTGAATCTTCAATTTTAAATGGTTTATGCAGCAAGTAATTTTAGAAGCCAGCAACAACTATAATCATAGCATTTTTCTATTAGGTGGGACGGACTACACAAATCAAATGATATCACAATGTCCTTTATGAATCATGTCTGAAGATAGACTAATGCAAAGATGTAAAAGTAGATAAAAAAGGTGATTACTCACTCTTGCGAGTATCTAAAATCTCGCAAAGTATTCAATAGCTTGAAACCGTGAAGAACTAAAAGATAGATGGTACAGCATATACAAGTAATAACAATAACCGATAAAACTTAAAAACTCTAAATTAATTAACCTTCACTAAATACATTATTCAAATCTATAAATTCCTGTTTTCAATTCATATTGATTTATGTAAGGGAGTATAATGTCTCAATACAAAACAACAAAAAGTTTTTTCACTAGATGGGGTCAGCTAAAGGAACAAAAGATCCCATATTGTGAAATCATAAATTATTACTAATGAAAAAACGTGTAAGCATTAAAGTGTTAATCAGTAAGCTATCTAATACAAGGAGCAAGTAGAGCTGTGTGACACAACATGGGCTTAAAAAACTAAAGAAAGGAAGAAAATGAAAAGTCAAAACTAACCTGCAACGCTCCAATTTATCAACTGGTGAAATACAAGCAACTCTTGCTTTTCAGTTCTGTGAGTAGTTGACAAATACACCATGAGTGAAGATAAAGCAACCAAAAGAGCCTGGGCATTGACAACTATTGAATTAGGAGAGATTAAGAGACATTTAGGTTAAACCGTGTGTTTTGAAAGCACTACAGAGACTTTATTATATATAGAGAGATTACAACTAATTACACGATATAATCGATGTATGACTATTCTACATACAAATATTCTTAACACTATATATTTACGAATATCAACACTCCCCCTCAAGCTGGAGCATATAAGTCAAATGCACCAAGTTTGTCACATACATAATTAGTTATGGGGCTTCGCAGAGATTTTTTAAACACATCTGCCGATTGATCATTTAGAGTTGACAAAGCTTGTGACAATGTTGCCAGATTCAATCTTCTCTCTGACAAAGTGACAGTCTATCTCAATATGTTTGGTCCTCTCATGGAAGACTAGATTTGAAGCAATGTGCAATGAAGCTTGATTATCACATACAAGTGTCATTGGTCTTGCTTCTTCAATTTTAAGTTCTTTGAGCAACTGTTTTAATCAAATGAGTTCACATGTTGCCATTGCCATGGCCCTATACTCTGCCTCGGCACTTGATCTTGCAACTACATTTTGTTTCTTACTTTTCCAGGATATAAGGTTTCCTCCAACAAGTACACAATACCCAGAGGTGGATCGTCTATCAATTGGTGACCCTACCCCATCAGCATCAGAGTATCCAACAATCTGAGCATGTCATTTATCTTCGTACACTAAACCTTTTCCTGGAGCACATTTGATGTATCTTAGAATCCGGATAACAACATCCATGTGTTCCTGACAAGGGAAATTTAAGAACTGACTTACCACACTGACTGCAAAAGAAATGTCTGGACGAGTGACTGTGAGATAATTCAACTTTCCAACCAATCTCCTATACCTTCCCGAGTCTGATTGAGGCTCCCCCTGATTGGGTAGTAGGTTGACACTTGGATCCATAGGAGTATCAATTGGTTTAGCATTCAACAAACATGTTTCTTCCAAAATATCCATAGCATATTTCCGCTGAGAAATCACCAAACCATCTTTAGATTTGGCTACCTCAATACCCAAGAAATACCAGAGTTTACTCAGATCCTTTGTCTGAAATTGATTCGAAAGATGTTGTTTCAACTGGAGTATTCCCGACTCATCACAACCAGTTATGACAATATCATCAACATACACAATAAGATAAATACACCCTTGGGCTGAGTGACGATGAAAGACAGAATGGTCAGCTTCACTACGGACCATACCAAATTGTTGTACTACAGTGTTGAGCCAAAGCAAGCTCTCGGAGATTGCTTAAGACCATAAAGAGACCTGTGTAGCCTACAAACCATATTCGATGACTCCCCCTGAGCAACAAACCCAGGTGGTTGCTCCATATATACTTCCTCTTCAAGATCGCCATGTAAAAATGCATTTTTAATGTCAAGTTGATGAAGAGGCCAATGTCGAATGGCTGCAATGGTTAGAAGAAGTCTAACAGATGCCATCTTGGCTACATGCGAGAAGGTATCACTATAATCCAACCCAAAAATCTGAGTATATCCCTTGACTATCAAGCGAGCTTTAAAACGATCAATCTTACCATCTAGACCAACCTTCACTGTATAAAGCCAACGACAACCTACTAAAGATTTTCCAGTGGGTAGAGGAACCAGCTCCCAAGTACCACTGCTTTCAAGAGCACACATTTCATCAATCATTCTTTGCCTCCACTCAGGGTGAGATAATGCTTTACCTGGAGATTTAGGAATAGAAACAGAAGACAAAGAGGACAAACAAGTATACTGTAAAGGGGAAAGACGATGATAACATAAATCAATATAATGTGGAGAAGGATTTCGTGTTTGACGTATACCTTTGCGAAGGGCAATCGGAAGATCAGACTCAGGTTGTAGGATCGAATACGGTGATGGCAATAGCATCGGAGGAGAGTCTGCAATGACCTCAGGGGCAGGTATGACCTCAGGGACATGTACAACCTCGGGGACAGGTATGATAGACGTTGGTTTACGACGCTGATATGTTTGAAGTGGGCGAGTCAACCTTAGGGGTTTCTCGTGGGACAGGTTCCCTAGAATGATGGGGGATAATGGAAAATGGGACTTCCGGAAGAGGTGTGGGAGTACTTTCCTGAAGGGGTTCCGGAGTGACTTGGGTGGACGCAAAATATGGCACAGACTCGAAGAAGGTAACATCGGTCGATATCAGGTATCGTTGCAGAGTGTGTGAGTAGCAACGATAACCCTTTTGGGATCGATGATAACCAAGAAAGACACACTTTAGTGATCGAGCTGATAGTTTATCAAGATCAGGGGAGAGATTATGCACATACCATGTAGACCCGAGGACTCGAGGAGGAATTGGGTGAAGAGGAGAGTTTGGAAACAGGATTGAATGAGGAATTTTATTATTAAGGACACATGAGGGCATGCGATTTATGAGATAACACGCCGTGAGCACAGCATCCCCCCAAAATCTGAGAGGGACATTATCATGGAGAAGTAGAGTCCGAGTGGTTTCTACGAGATGCCGGTTTTTGCGTTCGGCTACCCCGTTTTGTTGAGGTGTATGAGGGCAAGATGTTTGGTGCAGAATACCATTGGATGACATAAAAGTTTGAAATTGTTGAGATAAATATTCACGTGCATTGTCACTTCTTAAGGTACGAATGGACAAACCAAATTGGGTTCTTATTTCTCGATAAAATTGTTTAAAAATAGAAAACATTTCAAATCTGTTTTTCATTAAACATTGCCATGTACAACGTGAAAAATCATCAATAAATGTTACAAAATACCTAGACTCAAAAGTAGACACGGTACGCGATGAATCCCAAACATCGGAGTGTACTAAAACAAAAGGGCACGCAACCCGTTTATTGACTCGATCGGGAAAGTGACTACCAGTATGTTTCTCTAATTGACAAGACTCACACTGTAAAGTGGATAATTTAGATAAACTGGGCACCAACTTTTGTAGTTTGGGAAGATTTGGATGACCTAACTGCGCATGTATAATGAGTGGAGAATCTGTGGTGGAGCATGTGGTAGATGACGTAGAGAAGTAGTAGAGGCCTTGAGACTCACATCCGACGTCAATCGTCTGTCCCGAACTTCGATCCTGCAGAATAACATCACTGTTAGTAAAAGTGATAGAACAATTAAGGGAACGAGTTAAACGACTGACTGACAGTAGATTAAATGGGTAATTAGGTACATATAAGACAGAAGTAACAAAGAGAGATGGTAGAATTTGAACAGTATCGATCCCTTGGGATCCGATTTGAGAACCATTTGCGGCAGTTATACTCGGTAAGAAACCAGAGGTAGAAAGTGAAGAGAAAAGATTTTTATTACCAGTAACATGATCAGACGCACCAGAGTCGAGGATCCAAGGACCAAGAGGAGATGATTGAGAGACGCAAACAGATGAATTACCAGTGTGTGCAATCGAAGCCGTGGAACCAGAGGTCTGGTTAGTCTGACACCACCTGAGAAAATCATCGTAGTTTGGCGTAGGGTTCTGAAGAGAAGGTGAAGTCTGCATAGTGTCTGAGTTATCAATTTGAGCTGCATTTACCTGCCGTGGAGGTTTGCTATGCAACTTCCAACAACGATCGATAGTATGTCCAAGCCGGTTTGGAGTTGGATGACCCTCCTCGAAGGCAATTCTGATTGTTGCCAAGAGATGCAAAAGCAACAGTGTCACGTGGTGTTGGAATAGCAATAAATGGAGGAGAAATCGGGCCAAACGCATAAGGTGTAGCCAAGCGCAACAATTGTTCATTAACTGTATTATAGTTAGGAACAGTAGTACCTGATAAAATCTGGTTACGAACGAATTCGAGTTCTGATGGTAGTCCTTTAAGTGCCATGACCATGAAATATTTACTCTGTTGTTCGGCATGAGCTATTGCATCTTTTGCGTAAGGCGTGAGGGTTGCGTAACTTACTTTCAAGGCATCAAGCTTACTCAGATAAGCTTGTACATCCATATTTTCCAACTTCAATGTGTTGAGTTTGTGGATGACACTGTATAGAGAATGAACGTCGTTGGAAAAGACTTTCTTGGCCTTTTGCCACACCTCATAACAAGTGGAGAATGCTTGGTACTGCGCTTGGAGGTTAGGTGTTATGGAAAACCACAATACGGTACACAAAGAGGCATCGGTTTTCTTCCATTTAGCGAGTTTGACGGATGCAACGTCACTCAGTTGGGTGGTTAGATGCTCTTCATACCCTTGACCGTGAAACCACATCTCGACACCACAAGCCCATATGCTATAGTTGGATGATCCGGTTAGTTTTTCACATGGGATAAGCGGAACTTTAGTAAACGAGACAGAATCAGCATCTCTCATGGCTTAAAGCACAACAACTAGGACTGTTTGAACAAGAGTACGACTTTCAGCGAGTCGAAAACGAAAACCAAGGGCAGATTTGGAACCAGAGGAGGAAGGCGATTTTCCGATAAAAAAAGTTTTCCGTGAACAATAGCGGCGACGATGAACAGTGGCGGCGACGATGAACAGTGGCGGCGGCGGTGAACAGTAACAGCGGTGTTGAACAGTAGCCCCCGAGAAAAAAAAACTCCCGTGGGCAGTGTGGCGGTGGAGGTCGCTGGAAAAAAAAAATTTTAAAAGTGAGGCAACCCGGAATGATAACACGGTTTGCATAAGAAAATTTCTTACCGGAAGACAATGAGTCAACCGGGTAAAGAACGGCGAAGAATTGCCTCTTAGAAGGCTCTAGATACCATATTGAATTAGGAGAGACTAAGAGACATTTAGGTTAAACCGTGTGTTTTGAAAGCACTACGGAGACTTTATTATATATAGAGAGATTACAACTAATTACACTATATAATCGATGTAGGACTATTCTACATACAAATATTCTTAATACTATATATTTACAAATATCAACAACAACAAACGTTAACCAGAGGGTTTATCATATAGCACATAACTGAGCTTCCAATATTCAAACACAAGGGGCAAAGAAGTGACGAGATGAACCTGAAAGTAAAATAGGGCTGAATATTTGGGATTTTTTAGTTCACGATTGCATATACTTAGCCAAAACTTACTCCCTCCAGCATGTAAAGCTAGCCACCTCGCAGCTATTCCTATAATGATAATAACAGCGCCACTACTAACTCTGCAAACATAACAGTTTGATATGTTCAACAGTGGTGTATGGAATCTTAATATGTACTTATTTTAAATATTCAACGGGAAATTAGATAAATAAATTTACAAAATATATCCCTTTAGTATCATATCGGAATGGAAAACACAAGGTTTGGAGAGAAATTGAGAAGAAAATCATATTACAAAGGTTTCTGTATTTTGAGCAGAATGAATTATCATCTGAAAATTACAGTATACATAGGTCTATATACAACAGCGAAATAGGCATTAACTATAAAACTACCTAACTGATTTTACATCAGAAAGTGCTGACTCAGCACTTTCAATTATGTGTTCAAGTAATCATGTAACTTTCAATTATGTGTTCAAGTACCATTCTTAGTTTTTTAGGTTACAGTTCATGAGTTCAGTTCAGCAGTGTGTCTGCCTAACATTTCCAAACATTATCAAACTTGGACTTTTGCTAACAGTGTGGTAATTATATATTCAGTGGAAGGGACTTACACTAATAGATTATTGTCAGGAATTTCTGCTGGCATCAATGTGAAAATAGACAAAAACCAACACGAAATGCAGACATATATCGGTATGCCAGATCTCCAGGGAATTGATTTAAAAAGATAAAATGAAGCTGAGGCCCCAGCAAATAAAAAACACCCAGTATAGAGTTTCCTATCAGTGAAGCTGTTTACCTGCAACGTATACCAAACCTTTCATCAGATGAAACAGAACTTTACTATTGTTGACTTAAGTCGTTATTAGGATTATTATCTCGCTTTTCCTATCCTAGTTTGGTTGGTCAACTATTTTTCCTTATTTTGAGATATTCTCTCGTGTATATATAGTTGAACAGTCATTCTAAACAATTCAACTGCTAGCTTAGACAATATTATGAAAAATATACATACCAGGAATTCAGCAATAAAAACTGCGACAGCAATAGTGGCGAGTAGCTTAATAATGCGGTACATTCTTCTTTCAAATAAGTGTTTCCATAATGCCTTTATAAACTGGTATTCACTAATTATTTGAATCCATAGAAATGATGTCATTATCATGTATGCATGGTAAAGAGGAGGAGAATGCTCCAGCACAAATAGCAAACAAATCATTCCAGTCACAATACATCCACATAGATATATCTGCAAAATAAGATAGCATAGATTATTGATAATGCTTGTATGAACAGTAAATAAATAAGAATTGATTTTGTTTTAGATAACAAAACTTCCTTTATATAAATATGTGCATTTTCTCCAAAAAATTCATTTGTTACATTTTACTCCATGTAATAGTAGCTCACACAAAATTAATAACAAATTGGTAAAACAATTGGGAAAAACAGCGTATTGGTAAAACTAAGCTCTCAAACATTACTTTTCCTTGGTTATTTCTCTCAGCTGCTCGCTCCATTCCAAAAATATTTCCTGGCAGTGAAGTATAAGACTGCAGAATGTGAAGAACAAGGTAGATCATCCAACCAAGATACCCAAGGGTAATTACAGACATGAGCATCAGCCAGTCATAAGTCTGAAAATAGTGAAGTCCTTGCAATGCCAAACTTCTAAGGTTTTCAGATAAGTCCATTGCAGCATCATAATCTCTATCCAATATCAGACCCTCAATTTTGTCCAATATTGAAGAATAATGAGACAGTGGTTTGAATGGTTTAAAGTATAACAAATGTGACTGCTTTATATCTGAAGTTGTTAATGAAACCAACAATTTTCAATCTATTTTCCTTCTACATTGTGTTCAAGAGAGAAACATAATTTCTATTATTTCCTTATATAACATATATCCCATGAATTGGCTGCTGAATTCTTTACATTTTTCAATTTATGGTTACACCCTTTGACATATTCTTGTTCACAGGAAGGAAAAAAAGTATCTTCATTTTTGTAAAACAAAAATGGAAGATGCCTAGAGACAAGGAAAAATCAGTACATTCAAATACAATAAATAAATTATGTGAAGGATACGGGATTTTCGAAGAAACTGGTTCAGAATTTCCTTTGTATTGGATAGAACAGCTTCAACTTCTTCAGCCTGGAACATAGTATACATTAAATCTTAGTCAGAACATCCACTGATTATCTTCAGCACATAAATGAATTTTAGTTTCCTACCCTTTCACCGCAAGTAGAATGATGATCAATTCATAGAAACTATATAATATTCCAATGAAAATATTGAACAAGGGCACATTAACATGCTTTCCACTAAAATCAAAAAGCCGTAATCAATCAGAACTAAAGATACCTTGGTCATGTTAATGTAATCTCGTGGTAGAATACCGACTGAATTAACAGGACATGGCAGACCAAGTAATGTAGACTGTAAGAGAAAATTGAACAACTACATCAGATAATGAAACCTAAAATTGAAAAGAGAGATGTGCAAAATGCCTTGAACATTCTAAGAAAAAAATTCCAACCATGAGTGGTGCAATATCAGCTTGGTTGACATCCACCCTTTCTATCCCATGCAAGCCCCATTCAATGGGTGTTGGCGCGTCATGCACGTGGTCGTCAACAAATCTAAAACCGCGATCAGAATGATTGCTGCTCGATACTGGCAATGGATGTTTAACACCAGCTCCCCATACAACAAGGGGAGTATCAGTGTTTGTAGGATGTCCATCTCCATGGCTTCCTATGATGACAAATGAAATAAATAATTAAGTAAAACACAATAGCATAATGTAAACCCTTTTTTATTCCAAAACATAATTCAAGCAAAAGAACAACTCAATTACTTGGAAACCGGAGATTCTTTGATGTCTAAAGTAACAGAATCCCAAAGCAACAACTCAATGTACACAATTTTGTAGATGGTATAATCCTACCAGGAGAGACAACTGAGAGAATAAATGCTAAACTAGGGTTGTAGAGAGAGTTTTGGAATCACATGATTTCCAATTGAGTAGAAGTAGAAAAAGGTTTATGGAATTGCAAGTTCTGTCAGACGCACATGAGGGCTATTTGAGGGAGAGAGAAAATTAATCACAACGTAGTCATAAGATGCACAGTTTAGGCATCTTCAATTATTATACAGAAGTGACAAAGAAACAGAGATCTCAGTGAATGAAGTGGAGAAATAGTTTAGGTTTTTTATGATTGAAAAGTTCCTCTTGACCTCAAAGGAAAATTTTACCATAGTGAAAATCCTTATCATTGTTTATGGTACTGAACAGATCAAGGAACAGATCAAGAAAAAAGTAAGCTGAAAATAATCCAAATATAGGAATTCATAACACCATATGATCTTTGATAATGCATTGCCTTCCCTACTGATGTTGAGCTTTATAGTATTGCCTTCTCGGATTAATATCCAGGAAGAAAGAAGTAGAATAGGAGATCTTGATTCAGATTAAAAGTTGTTATAATTTGTTTCTTTACTGGCCATAAAATGGCAGATCTGCGTAAGTAAAAGAGAAGATAGGTACTATGCACAATTACTGCCTCTCAATTATAACAAGCAAAGTAAAGCACTTCAAATGCTAGTAACAGTAAGGCATTCTTTTGACAAACTATTGCTTCAACATTTTTAACATCTTCAATGAAATTAACAAATTTAAATTAAGTGCTGCAACCTTTGTATCTAGGAAATATAACATAAAAGAACATGCAGATAAAAAGATGACAAAAAAAAGTGTTGTAACCTTTATCACTCATTCCATGATCTGCGGTAAAAACATATGATGTAAGATTATCCTTGAAATAATCTTGAACAAGATTATATACACTTTCAGCTACATGGTCAACAACCTTAACATTGTTGAGATAGATAGATGAAAAGGGCCTGTGTGCATGACCATTAGAGTCACATCCAAGTAGGTGCAGGAATACAACAAGATTATCCTGCTGCAGCAACTCCTTTAATTTTGGGTCTTCATTGGACTGATTAAGAAGGCTTTGAAATTTATCAAGCGACCACAAGTCCAGGAATGATGCATCTGCATTAAGAAATGAAAAGTACTAAGTTAATGAAAATAAGGATTAACAATTTATTAAATAGCTTGTCAATACTTTTAGTTTTACTATCTTAAATTCCTAATTAGCAGGATTAAGAAAAAAATGTTAAGATAGCACTTTGAGCACACCACTGTACAATTTACAGGTAAGGAGGTTTTAAAAAGCACCAGTGTTTAACTTATGCAGAAAAGGATTCTCAATATTTGTAAAATTAGAATTAAATAAGTCAAATTTTATAACTTTCTAAGTTTTAAATACCTTAAAAAGTGTAGAGTCGGGGATAGGTTTTCAAGAACTTTTAGAACTTTCGGATTTTTAAATTTACAAGAAAACTGTGGTTCTTGATTTACTCGACTACTTGTGCTTGTTTGCTGGTTGCCAAGAGAACTAAGGAGAGAAAGGATGGGAAATCACCATTAATGAATTATTTGCTGACGTATGCAATGAAAAAATGATAAAAATACTGAAAAATAGAAAATGACAAACACAATTTAAAAAGTATAAAAACAGAAGCTTAGCATCAATAAATTTTCTGAAATTATAAGTTTTAGATGAAAAAGGAGAGAGGAGAAAGAACAAACACACAGCCTTTAATCTCCGTGCTCCAGGCTGTTTCTTCTCAGAGAATATGAACTTGATCAGAAAGTCCCTTGACTAATCTCCTGCTCCAGCCTTAAAATTGTATCCATCTATAGGGACTAATCTCTCACTGATCTCATATAAACTGTGGAATAATCATTACAGAATCAAATGATTCTGTTTGTACAGCTCATTAAAGATTAGGATTAATGTAATTAACTAGTTATTATTTTCTGATCCTTTCTGTAATTATAATTAGCATTCATGGGAAATTAATTCCCCTTATTCTTAGGTCAGATTTTTCTTCCAAATCCTGCCTTATGTATTCTATAAATACAATATATGTAATTCTCATCAAATACAAGGAAATTAAAATATATTTCTACATGGTATCAGAGCACGATCTGAACTATCCCTAACCTAGCGCCGCCAAACTATGGAGGATCCCAAATTTGATGAATCGCTCAAAGTGGAGGTTGGATCATTTTCGACTAGTTCACACGAAGGGCTCACCCACCTCATCACAGGCCATAAATTAAATGGCCAAAACTATACCCAATGGATAAGGTCAGTCAAGATCTTCCTCGAAGGAAAAGGAAGGGAAGGCTACACCACAAGAGGTTCTAAATGTCCCGAAAAAGGAGACAAAAACTTTCAGAAATGGAAACTTGAGAACAGCCAAGTAATGTCATGGCTGCTCAATACCATGACAAATGAAATTGGTGAAAATTTCATGTTCTATGACACTGTAAAAGAGATATGGGATGCAGTGAAGGAAACATACTCAAATGTTGACAATACATCTGTCGTATTTGAGATTAAAAACATTCGTCATGACATTCGACAGGGAGAATCTTCTGTTACTGAGTATTTTAATATACTTAACAAATACTGCCAGCAACTCGACATATATGAAGAGGTTACATGGTGTTGTACAGAAGATCAAAAGAAGTATAAGGAACTGGTGGAAAAAGATAGGATTTACAAATTTCTATTGGGACTAAACAAGGACCTAGATGAAGTTCGTGGAAGGATCCTTGGAACCAAACCACTTCTCAAAATTCGAGAAGCCTTTTCAGAATTGAGAAGGGAAGAAAGCAGGAGGAAAATCATGTTGAGAACACCCAACTCAGTTCCGTACAGCGAGAGCTCTGCAATAGCAGCAAGAGGGAATCAACCCCGGCCACCACAAAAGAAAACCAGCCCCTGGTGTGATTGTTCAAAGGCAAGGAGGGCAAAGGTAACACAACATTTAACAATCAAGAAGTTGAGGTATACTCTAACTCATCTCTTTTTAGCAAAGAACAAATGGAGACTCTTCAAAAACTCTTTCAGCAAACCATGTTAATTGCAGAAAAAGGTGGTACTGCCGTAGTGGCTCAAAGAGGTAATTACTTACATGCTCTAAACACTAGTAAGGAAAAAAACAAAATCATGGATTGTTGACTCAGGGGCTTCAGATCACATGACTGGAGATTTTACTTTGTTTAATAGTTACTATAATGTTCGAATAGCTGATGGTACACATTCTAAGGTCGTGGGTAAAGGATCAATTATCATTTCACCAAATATTACACTTGACTTAGTTTTGTATGTGCCTAAACTGGATTGTAAATTGCTGTCTATTAGCAAGATTACAAAAGATTTGAAATGTGTTACTAAATTCTTCCCTAACTTGTATGAATTTCAGACTTTGGAGTCGGGGAAGACAATTGGCAATGCTGAAGAGTGTGTTGGACTCTACCTCCTTCAAGTGGAAAAATCAGAAGAAAAACTCAAGAATAATTATCATGTTGCAGCTGCAGTTTCAAGTGATTATAATCTTGTAATGATGTGGCACTATAGATTAGGTCACCTAAATTTCATATACTTGGAAAAAATGTTTCCCTCTTTATTCAATAAAAACAAGGAACATTTTCAGTGTGAAAGTTGCCAATTGTCTAAACATACCTGAAACCATTACTCACCCCAATCCTCTAAACCCTCCAAACCTTTTTCATTAATTCATAGTGATGAATGGGGACCATCATGAGTCCATAACATTACAGGCTCGAGATGCTTCGTCACCTTTATTGATGATCACACACGTGTCACTTAGGTGTTTCTAATGAAGGAAAAATCAGAAGTGCGGGGAATATTTGAAATTTATCATAAGATGATACAAACACAATTCCAAAGCAATATTCAGATACTTATAACTGACAATGGTCGTGAGTATTACAACCTTGCTCTAAATTCCTATCTTCAAAAGGTTGGAATTGTTCACCAAAGCTCGTGTGTGGACACTCCCCAACAAAATGGAGTAGCAGAAAGGAAGAATAGACACATTTTGGAAGTGACTAGATCAATCATGTTAGCCACAAATGTCCCACAACACTTTTAGGGAGAAGTTGTCCTTTCAGCAACTCACCTTATAAATCGAACGCCCTCCCATATCCTTAACTTTAAGACCCCACTCTCCACACTTCAAAACCTATTTCCAACCAGCAAAATATTTTCCTCTATTCTATTAAAAATATTTGGATGCTCAACTTTTGTCCATAACCTCAACCCTCACCGAAGCAAATTAGACCCAAAATCCATCAAATGCATGTTTCTTGGTTACTCTCCTCACCAAAAGGGATATAGGTGTTACTCTCCCCATCTAAAAAAATTTTACCATACTATGAATGTAACCTTCTTTGAAAATCAACCCTATTACACCAAAACTGGTATTCAGGGGGAGCAATCATACATACATCATATCGAAAATTCAGAATACCAACTTTTGCCTCTTGGACTAGTCGAACCTATGCCTAAACCACTTGGAAAATTACCAGACCAACCCTCTAACATTCAGCCGAGTGAAAGGACAACAGAAGCTGTGACGGAAACAAGACCAATTATAATCTCATCCACATCTCAACAGGATTGTGATCCAAAAACAGGTAATTAGAAGGGTTTTTGTTATAAAAGGAGGAGGAAGGAGGTAGAGTCAAGCATAGCTCCAATGCAAAGCCATGAGTCAAACCAGACTCTAGAAAATGAAGTTCCCACAGGTAATATTCTTCCTAACTCTAAACATGTTGATACAACAGATATTGATATTCCTATTGCTATGAGAAAAGGGTTAGAACTTGCACGAAACACCCTATTGAAAAATATATCTCCTATGGAAAAGTATCACAAAGTTACAGGTCCTTTGTAGCAGCTGTTGACAACATCGAAATTCCAAATAATATTCAAGAAGCATTGCAGAAACCTGAATGGACAGCAGCTGTAACAGAAGAAGTTCAAGCACTTGTAAGAAATGGCACATGGGAGATCACTGCTATACCAGAAAGGAAGAAAGCAGTAGGATGCAAGTGGATATTTTCAATTAAGCACAATATTGATGGGAGTGTAAACAGGTACAAAGCCCGGTTGGTTGCTAAGGGATTCACACAATCATATGGGATGGATTATGAGGAGACTTTCGCCCCTGTTGCGAAGCTCAATTCTGTCTGAGTTCTACTATCTCTGGCAGCAAACCTAGATTGGCCCCTACACCAACTAGATATAAAGAATGCATTTCTAAATGGAGAATTAGAAGAAGAGGTATATATGCAAATTCCTCCGGGACTTGAATCACCTGGAACCTCCAACATGGTGTGTCGACTTCGAAAATCTCTATATGACCTCAAACAATCACCAAGGGCATGGTTTGATAGACTAACAAAAGTTGTCAAGCAAGATGGTTTTGTTCAATGTCAAACAGACCATACTATGTTTGTCAAGCACTCTTTGGATGGGAAGATAGCTTTGTTTATTGTACATGTTGATGATATCGTAATTACGGGGATGATGATGAACAAGTCAACCAGTTAAAGAAACTTCTAGCAAAAGAATTTGAAGTCAAAGACTTAGGACAACTTAAGTATTTTCTAGGGATGGAAATTGCACGAACAAAGAATGGGATTTCAGTTTCTCAAAGGAAGTACACTCTGGATTTACTTCAAGAAACAGGTATGCTTGGATGCAAAGCTGCCAATACTCCTATAGAACAAGTAAAAAGGAGAGAAGATGAGAATGTACCAGCTAATAAAGATAGATATCAAAGTCTAGTCGGAAAACTAATCTATCTAACTCACACCAGACCAGACATTGGTTTTGTTGTAAGCATGGCTAGTCGTTATATGTCAAATCCAACTGAAACTGACATGAGAAATGTGAACAGAATTCTCCAGTACCTGAAAGGTACTCCAGGCCGAGGACTTTATTTTCAAAAGAACTCAAACAGAGGTATTGAAGTCTACACCGATTCTGATTGGGCAGAATGTTTATCTGACAGGAAATCGACTACAGGCTACTGCACATTTGTATGGGGTAATATGGTAACTTGGAGAAGCAAGAAACAATCTGTTGTGGTTAGGAGTAGCGCAGAAGCAGAATTCAGAGCTATGTAACAAGGCATTTGTGAAGGAATTTGGCTTAAGCGAATGCTAGATGAGATCAAAATTCCTACCAATCACCCCATGAAGATATTATGTGATAACAAGGCTGCTATTAGCATTGCGAAGAATCCGGTACAACATGATAGAACAAAGCATGTGGAGATAGACCGACACTTCATCAAAGAGAAAATTGATCATGAAATTATAAGTGTTAACCATATTCCATCATGCCAACAAACTGCATACATTCTAACAAAGGCCCTTCCAAGGAACATATACGAGAATATCAGATCCAATCTGGGTATGATAGACATCTACCACCCAGATTGAGGGGAGTGTGGAATAATCATAACAGAATCGAATGATTCTGTTTGTACAGCTCATTAAAGATTAGGATTAATGTAATTAACTAGCTATTGTTTCCTGATCCTTTCTGTAATTATAATTAGCATTCATGGGAAATTAATTCCCCTGATTCTTAGGTCAGATTTTTCTTCCAAATCTTGCGTTATGTATTCTATAAATACAGTATATATAATTCTCATCAAATACAAGGAAATATAAAATATATTTCTACATAAACCAATAAAATATTGATAAGTAAATTTACAATTACCAAAGTAATATGACTTGATCTCCAATGTATATACAATTATAGTCCATAACACTAAAAGAACGAAGTTACTCGCATAGGATTAAGATAGTAAACAACAACATATTGAGGTATGTGTAATTACAAATTCAGATAAGTATCAATTATCTTCCACGCCTTTTCTATATTTAGAGAAACTACATATAGGCTTAAAGAACAGATAGCTGCAAACTTCAAGAATCAAGAGTCAAGATACAAAAATATGAGGAAGATAATTGACACTCATGAATTTTCCATTATGTAGGACTCTTCATTTTGATGCTTACTATCTTAATTGATCCATATATGGTGTTTCGTTCTTTAAGGTTTATTTGAATGCAAATATTTATTTTAGACATGGGATGTCAAACTGTGTTACTTTAGGATTCGAAAAATTGTCTATTCAAATTGTCTATTCCTTATATTATTTGGTTACATCATGACAAAAACTTCAATTCAAATAGTTTTATTTGGTTTATATGAGACAATTGAGAGAATGATCCGTGGAAGGATCAATTTTTACAATGGTTAGCAGCTTGTAAATTTTTGTCCCTTATATCTATTTGGAATAAGTATCGAGATACATGCTTTTTGCAGATGATATAGTCCTTTTTAGAGAGTTAAGGGAGGAGTTAAATGAGAGGTTAGAAACCTGGAGAAGGGCTTTAGAAACACATGCCTTTCGCCTAAGCAGAAGTAAGTCGGAGTATATGAAATGTAAGTTCAACAAAAGAAGCACGGTTTCTAACTTAGAGATGAAAGTAGGAGAGCATATTACCCCTCAAGACACACGATTTAAATATCTTGGGTCTGTAATACAAAATGATGGAGAAATAGAAGGGGATGTAAATCATCGTATTCAAGTTGGATGGATGAAATGGAGAAAGGTATCAGGTGTTTTATGTGATGCAAAAGTACCTCTCAAGTTAAAGGGAAAGTTTTATCGGACTGCGGTAAAACCTGCGATTTTGTACGGAACAGAATGTTTAACGGTTAAGAACCAACACGAGAATAAAGTAGGTATAGCGGAGATGATGATGTTGCGGTAGATGTATAGTAAGACTCGACAGGATAAAATTAGAAATGAAATTATTAGAGTGTTGGAGTAGCGCCTATTGTAGAGAAGATGGTAGAAAATAGACTTAGGTGGTTTGGGCATGTAGAGAGAAGACCTGTAAACTTTGTAATAAGGAGAGTAGACCAGATGGAGAGAAGACAAACAATTCGAGAAAGAGGAAGACCTAAAAAAACTATAAGAGAAGTTATCAAGAAGAATCTCGAAATTAATGATTTGGATAGAAGCATGGTCCTCGATAGAACATTATGGTAAAATTTGATCCATGTAGTCGATCCCATCTAGTAGAGTAAGGCATAGTTGTTGTTGTATATCTATTTGGAATGAGCATGAAAATAGATATAAGGGACAAGAATCTACCAGGTGATATACCAGAGAGTGGGGATTAACTAAGTGATATTGATCTTAGAGATGAAGAATGAGTCGAGAGTAGTTACATTAAACGTTGTTGAGCACTTGCTCTAAGTTTGCCACTTTATTTATGACTTAATCTTGAACTATTTTGTAATTTTACTTGTCTTAAATGTTTTCCTCTTTAAAAATGTCATACTTTTATTGATCATTTATCTTACAACTCATAAAAGAATTGATTCACAATTTGGAAATAGATCTTCCGATTTAGTATAATAGTAATACTATATTGATCTCTACTTGAAAACCATAAATCTGAGATAGTTGAGGCCAAATTTCATCTAGGACAACTGGACCATATGACATTTAGGATAGTCAGGGTCATGCAATACCTGAAACAACCAGAGGCTGACAATAATTGATCTAAGACTGGTCGAAATTGCATGTAAGGACCGTAAACTTTATGCACACTTGACCAAATTTTATGGAACCTGATAGCAAATTAATCACAGCATGTTATGGATATACCACCCGCGATGAAATTATAGGTTTTTAAATAAGGGAGGTAAGGAACATAAAAATATAGAAATTGTTGATTGCCGCATCAACTAGAGATACTGGCCAAGGTTTTAAAACAAGTCCGTTGCTGCAATTTTGGATGTGAAGGGAAATTGAGATCGTTGTAAATCCACACACACTCGTCCACGCCTCATAAATCCAGATCTGAGTGTGAGGAAAGTGTTGAGAGTCTCACAGTTAGGGTGGCAAAACAGGTCTGATTCGCCGGACATGTCTGTTTTACCCGCACTTTTCGCGTGGCAGGCCAAGGTTTTAGGTTCACATCCTCTAATATGTCCGTCACGCCCCGTTTTTGTGGACGCGGACATAAACATTAATTTTTGCAAATTTAAGCTTTTAAAGTGCAATTGTAAGGTGAGGGGTGACACTCTTAATAAACTCTAGTCAAGCCGTATCTTTAATATAGTTGGACTTTGTTTTTCGAATACACCTTTCACGCTCAACACTATTGGGCTTGGTGCATGGATATATATTATAGTGAGATATGAGAAGGAAGAGAGAGAAAGCTAAAAGAGAAAAAAGAGAAAAGAGAGAAATTGATTTTGTTATTATGTTAAATTGGAATGGAGCATGATACTCTATTTATACAAGAGGAGTTGAACATTCAAGAGTTGAATCATTCAAGCTCTACATTTATGGATGACCTTAATTATTCTATAGTGCTGAACTTTTCTTATTCTATTAAATTAAGGCTGACCTTAATTATTCTATAGTGCTGATTTTTCATATCCTAAGATATAACTCTAATACTCTCTCACAAGCTCAAGGTGGCTGCAGAGGCTAACTTGAGGCAGACAGGTTGAGCTTGCTGCTGAGCTCTATAAATCTTGAACTTGAGAGAGGCTTGGCGAGGATGTCAGCCTTCTGGTCAATACCAGGAATGTGGCAGACAGTGAGAGACTTATTAAGGACCTTTTCTCTTGCAAAAAAGAGGTCAATTTCTATATGCTTTGTTCTTGCATGAAGCACAGGGTTATGAGCCATAGCAATTGTGCTCAGGTTGTCACAATAGATGGCTGGAGTTGTCAAGGGAATTTTTAGTTTAGCTAGCAAAGTTTGAACCCATAAAACTTCAGCTGTGGTGTGAGCCAAGTTGCGATACTCTGCCTCAGCACTAGAACGAGCAACAACAGTTTGTTTTTTGGACCACCAAGAGATCAAATTAGGGCCTAAGTACACAGCTGACCCAGAGGTGGATCTTCTATCATATGGGTCAACAGCCCAGTCAGCATCAAGTAGGCCTGCAGAGAGAACGGAACAGCAGAGGCAGGAGTGAACAATAAACCAGAGGTGATAGTGCCTTTTAGGTAACGCGAAATACGCTTGACAGCTAGCCAATGGGACTCCAAGGGGTGTGCCATGAACTGACATACTTTGTTAATAGCATAGCAGATTTCTGGGTGTGTAATTGTTGCATACTGCAGGGCCCCTACAATGGACCTGTAGTGAGAAGCATCAGACAAGGCAGCGGACCCTGTTTTGATGAGTTTGGTGGTGGATGCCATAGGAGTAGCAACTGGATTGGAGTTCTCCATATCAGTTTTGATTAGCAAATCTCGTAGGTACTTAGATTGAGTGAGAAGGAGATTACCATTGGACCGTTTCTTCACCTCAAGGCCCTGAAAATAATCCAAGTCACCAAGTTGTTTGAGAGAAAACACATGATTTAGTTGTTGAGTAACTTGCTTGATAAGAGGAGGAGAGTTGCCTGTGATGATTAAATCATTAACACAAACTAGCATATAAATGATAGCACTGGGATGCTTGTAGATGAACAGTGGAGTATCACACTTGCTGTTCAGAAAGCCAAAGGATAAAAGAGTGGTTTTGAGTCTTTCAAAACCATTGCCTTGGGGCCTGTTTGAGGTCATATAAGGCCTTGTGCAAGTGACAAACCAGAGATGAATTAGGGACAGTAAATCCAAGGGGTTGTATCATATAGACCTCTTCTTTAAGAATGCCATTCAAAAAGGCATTGTTTATATCTAACTGCTGCAAAGGCCAATTGTAAGTGAGAGCAAGAGCCAAAGTAATTCTAATTGTGACCGGTTTAATAATAGGGGAGAAAGTTTCATTAAAGTCAAATCCATGGACTTGATGGAACCCCTTAACAACAAGCCTAGCTTTGTACTTATTTACTATCCCATCAACATTTTCCTTTACACGAAAAACCCACTTGCTTGTTCCTTATCAAGGCACCATACTCCTCTTGCATAGCAGCAAACCACTTAGGATCTTCGAGAGCAGTTTTAACACTCTTAAGCTCAGAATTGACAAGAAAAACGGAAGGATTTAGACGAGGTAAGCGTACACCAGATTTAGTTCTAGTAGTCATAGGATGAGTACTAGTGGAGAGAGGTTGAAGGTTAGGATCCCTAGGAGCAGAAATAGAGGAGGGGGATGGTGAAGTGGTAGTAGTAGGTTGATTGTTGGCATTTGAAGAGGTGAAGGAGTAGGATTAGTGCTGGTCGTTTGTGTTACACGGGTGGCTGACACAGAGGCAGTAGGTGTGTGGCTGGAATTGGATTGAGAAGAAGAATAAGAGTGTGAGGTAGTGGAAGCAGTAGGAACGGGGAAAACATTAGGGAGAGCTTGTGTGTTAAGGGTTACTTTAGATGAGGAGGAGGATGGAATGGTTGATGAGGGGAGAGAAACATTAGAGAAAAAAAAAGATCATTGTAAGGAAATTTGGACTCGTTGAAAAGGACATCTTTATAGATGAATATTCTACCACTTGGGGAAAGACATTTGTAACCTTTGTGAGCTGTAGAGTACCCTAGAAAAAGGCACTCATGGGATCTAAAGCCAAATTTCTGAGAGTTGTATGGGCGAAGGAGAGGAAAACAAGCACACCCAAAGACTTTGAGGAACTTATAGAAAGGATTTTGATTGAAAAGGATAGCATATGGTATATGTTGATTGAGAGACATGGTTGGTAACCTATTTATTAGGTAGACAGCAGTTAAAAAGGCATGATCCCAAAATTTGAGAGGTAAAGAGGCATGACTCAAGAGGGTTAAACCAAGATCAACAATGTGTCTATGCTTCCTCTCCACTACACCATTTTGATGATGAGTATGAGGGCAAATTAGACGATGAACAATGCCAAAATCAGAAAGAAACTTTGTAAATGGCCGAAATTCACCATCCCAATCAGTTTGGACAGATTAAATAGGAAATCCAAATTGTAATTCAGCCATGACTTTGAATTGTTTAAAGATAGTTAAGGCTTCAAATTTATTTTTGAGCAAATAGATCCAAGTAAACCTAGTGTATGCATCAACAAAGGTGATGTAGTAGGTAAAGTTTTGGAAGGATTTGACTGGGGCAGGACCCCATAGGTCACTGAAAATTAATTCAATAGGAGAGTGATATTGAGTTTGTGACTAAGGGGGAGTGCAGCCTATGTGCCTTTCCCATACAGCAGGCAGAACAAAAGACAGATTCAACTTTATTAGAATAGGGAATATTACATTGAGCTAAAACAAGTCTCATACTATTAGAATTTGGATGACCAAGGCGTAGATGCCAAGTATGTTGAGAATTATATGAGTTATTAGCTGATACATTTTGATTAGAAATTGAAACCCTACCACTAGTGCTGGAATCAGATCTTGAAACAGGAGCATTAGAGTCTAAGGTGAGACATGAGACTTGACTTGTTGAAGGAGACTTAAGAAGCTGAAGATGGGAAAATTGATACAGGCAATCACTTCCTACACGACCTTGGAGCAGAATTTCATTGGTAGCCTGAGATTTGACATAGCACATATCAGCATGAAACTCAAAGAAAACTCTATTATCAAGACAGAATTTGCTGACACTTATCAGGTTCTTTGTAATAGAAGGAACAAGCAGTAAATTATGAAGAGCTAATGGAGTGTTGGGTTTAGAATGAGAAGGAAAATAAGAAGAGCCTGAAGAGTGAATGTGCAAACCTTGACCATTACCAATGAAGATTTGATCAGGACCTTCAAAAGGTGTGGTCTGTTGTATGTTTTGAGAGGCATTGGTAACATGATAAGAAGCTCTCGAGTCTGGGAACCAGGCACTGCTTGGAACTGAAGCTGTGTTAGCAATCATAGCATTGGGAGTGATCTGTGACTGAGGAACAGGGAGAGAAGCAAGTCTTGGTTGATAGCTTGGGCGTGAACAAGTGCTAACCATGGGCTGAGCAAACTGAGGTCCACCAATTGGTTGATACGGATTGTAGAAATTTTGTAGGTTCATTGTTTGAAAATCAACAGATATGTTAGGTTGAAATTGTTGATTGAACCTGTGATAGCAGTTAGCAGCAAGGTGACCATATTTGAACCAAACTTGACATTGAATGTTGCTGAACCTACCTTCCCACGGCCACGTCCACCACCACGGCCAGATGCACGACCTCCTCTTGAATAGGTTGGATTAAAGGTTGAATTCACAGCTTGTTCAATGTTCTTGTTATTGGAGTTATCAGTTTCAAGTTGAGAATTGACTTGAGTGAGATTCACTGAGGCAGTCACCTCCATTTGAGAATGTTTCTTATACTTGTTGAATCTCATCTCATGAGCAAGAAGTAGAGCTTCAACTTCTTCAAGTTCTACTTAATCAAACTTGCTTTCAATGACTGAAATATAGAGGCAGAGTCTTGAGGAAGACCTTCAAGAATCACATCAATGTGTTGTTGATCTGGAACTAGATCTCCTACTGAAGCAAGCGCATCAACAAGAACTTTGATGCGAACCATGTAATCACAAACAGATTTGTCTTCAAGTGTTGTAGATCTGAGTTCCGCTCGTAGTTGTCTTGCTTTCGCACGTATAAGCTTTTGAAAATGCGCAAGAATACGTTCTCAGAGCTCATAGGAATGAATGCATCCAAGAACGCGTGAAAGAATCGAAGGTGAAAGCGTGGATTGAAGCCACGTCATAAGCCACTGATCTTGCGTAATCCAGGTGCGATACGCAGGGTTCTCACGAGCAGTTGCACGATCTTCATCAGTTAGTTATGGATTCGGTATGTCACGAAGGGAAAAGTAGTTTTGAAGATTATTCGCGTTAACGAAAGGATCTACTTGTTGGCGCCAAAGTAGGAAATTCTTCTCATCGAGTTTTTCTGTGATTTTGAGTTGGAATGACATAGATGTTGCGGTGGCCGGAGTTATAGTTACTGGAGTCGCTTCCATGGATAGAACCGAAGTCTATGATACCATATTATAGTGAGATATGAGAAAGAAGAGAGAGAAAGCTAAAAGAGAAAAGAGAGAAACTGAGTTTGTTATTATGTTGAATTGGAATGGAGCGTGATACTCTATTTATACAAGAGAAGTTGAACATTCAAGAGTTGAATCATTCAAGTTCTACATTTAAGAATGACCTTAATTATTTTATAGTGTTGAACTTTTCTTATTCTATTAAATTAAGGTTGACCTTAATTATTCTATAGTGCTGATTTTTCATATTCTAAGATATAACTCTAATAATATAAATGGTGGGTGACCTTAATCGATTGATTCTAATACCATATTATGTTTTTATATTGGGCCTAATTTAATCTTACAAAACCAATTTATAAGGTGATAGGTATCACTCTATATAAACTCTTATCAGACATTATCTTTAATTTATGTGGGATTTAATTCTTTCAATAGAAACAAAAAAACTAAACAGTACACAAAACTCTACCAATCAGACTCCTACTGCTAAGCAAATAAGGAAACAAAAGCACGAAATATAAAGATATCTGAAAATTAATTCTAGCAAATAATCAAGAGATAGATTTCATATATTCTAAGCATTTTTAAGTGGACAGATTGCAATCAAATTGTCTAAAAAGTTACAAGAAACTATGAGCTATTATATTGAGTTTAGTATAAAAAAATTTAAACTATATATTCTATAATTCCATAACCAGAAATTCAAGAAGCTAATTCAAAAATAAAACCTTTTATAAAAAATAACGCCTCTAAATTTTAAACAAGAGCATTGATTTGATACCGGAGAATGAAAAGACGACGAAATTTTAATGGAAATAGAATGGTGCACACTTGAATTTTTATTTTTTTGATGAAATATTTTTAGTACTAAGGGAATGTTAAAACAAGATTTGGATTCTACAATTAATCTCTGGATTTTGATGATAACAATACATATATTTTTTGTACTAAGGGGATGAAATATATCTTAACAATACATATATTTTAAGCAAGCTCTGATAAATCGCTTCCACATGCTTCAATCTGAATTTCTGGAGATTGTTTAACTCAGGGGGAGTTTTCTAAACAATGCTCAGATATCCCCTCCTTCTAAAAATTGTAAGTCTTAGACTCAAGGGGAGCTTACGCTAATCAGGGAAAGTTTTCTTCTTAACTCTGATTCGATTATGATATTACCTTGTAAAATTTTTACATCAAGATACATGGTTTTGTCATCATCAAAAAGGGGAAGATTGTTAGAACAAGATTTGGATTCTACAATTAATCTCTAGATTTTGATGATAACAATACATATAATTTATATGTTAACAATTTTGTTTCTAATAGTTTCTTGAGTGTGCAGATTAGGTGTTCTAATTGATTCATGACTGTTGTCTGAAGAATCATCAAAAAGCATGCATCAGAAAGACTATAACATTCCATTATGAAGAAACATCAGTAGTTCTGAAGAATGTTGAATGTTCGCCAGAAAGATCTCAACTTCTCCTCAATAAGTTGCTGCTTCAGAAGACACAAGTATTCAACCAACAGGATTTCTGTTAGAGCTGCTGCTCAAAGATCAGAAAACAAGATTGCACCAGAAACAAGATTTCTGTTAGAGCTGCTGCTCAAAGATCACAAAACAAGATTGCACCAGAAACAAGCTTTTACTTCAAAGATCAGAAGTCGAGATTTGTTCGTCAGAAGAGCTGCTGCTTCTAATTCTGAAGACAAAGTCAAGATTCTGAACACATCAAAGAAAAACTGCTACCTCCAAATCAGAAGTCAAGATTTGTTCATCAGAAAAGCTGATGCTTCTAATTCTGAAGACAAAGTCAAGATTCTGAAGACTCGGATACTTCGTGGAATATGTGCACATCACTTCACATCAGAAAGCATTCCATCAGAAGACAAATCATGGAAAGTTAGATCTTTTGGACTCATTACTATTCTACATCATATAGTCCATCAGAAGACAAGATCAAAGATGATATCTTCTCAAGCCAATCTACTTCATCGGAAGAAATATTCATCAGAAGACAATATCATCAGAAACGAGCGCTAGAAGAGTGAGTACAAAAGTACAATTACAATGTTTGTCTCCCACGATCATTTATTACCGCTATGGCAGCTGACAATGAAAGAGACATGTGTACTACTACTACAACAGTCTACTTCCTCAACGCCTATATAAAGGATCAACTGTTCATTTGCAAACTTGGAGAACTACAACACAAGAACAGTAATTCAGCCAAAATCAATACTTGAAGATAAAAACAAGAAAAAGAAGAAGATCAAAACACAAGAGTTATTGCTCATTATTGTGTTGATATTATTATTTGCGTGAACACAGGAGTTATAGCTCATTACTGTGTTGATATCACTATTTATTTAAACGCAAGAGTTGTTACTCATATTTGTGTTATCATTTGTTATTAGAACACAAGAGTTGTTGATCATTATTGTGTTACTAATGTAAATTGTTTGAACACAAGAGTTGTTGCTCATATTTGTGTTAAGCAATTTGGACTTAAACATTTGTGTAATTAACTTATTACAAGCAATTTGTAAACACATTTATCGATTGTTGTTGATTGTCCTTGAGTGAACGGGTAGATCAGAACTCAAGAAGACTTAGAGAAATCTCCTTCAAGGGACCGGGTAGGTCAGAAGTCTTAAGGAGTCGGTGATCATATCTCTTAGGGGACTCCGGGTAGGTCAGAATTCTTAAGGGATCACTAACAGATTATCACTGTTGTTGTTAGTCACCGGTGGGTAGCCCGGCAATTGTAATCAGTTTGATTATAGTGTATTAAGTCATTTTCTAAGGCGAAATCACCTTGATGGGTGGACAAAATTAACCTTTTTTAAGGTGAACTTGAATAAACCGAACGTGTTATTATTTCTCTTCTATAACATTGTTTCTAATTCTAATTGTTTGTGTTGAGCACTTCTAAACGAAAAAGTTTTTAAAACTCAATTCAAACCTCTCATTTCTTGTGTTTTTCTCAACCTTCAAGAAAGTCTGTCACATGGATAAAACAATTAGATGAAGCTGTTATTCATAGAAATAAAGACCAAGAAGAACCTAAACCAAAAGAACAACAAAAAAAAAAAAGACCATGAAGAACCATTTTTCCAAAAACTGTAAGTTATTATATGAAGGTCCAAGTTATGTGTCTTAAACAAAAATCAATGGTAAAGGTTCTATTCATTATTGAAAAAGCACATATTGAAAAACTACTGTCAAACTCAAACCATTACCAGTTGCAAAGTCTTCAAACTCGTGTGGATAGGTATCCCATGTGCTATGCTGCAAGGCACCACAGAAAATTGGAACTATGTCAGGACTTCCAAAAGAAATCGTATGGCGGCTTCTGTTAAACACAGAATCAAACTCAACAGGATTAGCCTTCCACCCTGCAACAAACCAAAACCAATCTTTTAGACACCAGGCAGAAGAACACAGTCAAACCTAGTTAACCATCTAAGTTGCTGGTTATGTTCCTATGTGAGGTTTTCAAAATATGATCTGAAATTAGACCCTATTCGGGTGACCAACTTAATTTGCAGCTTATAACATAAACGTTTATCATGATAAGTGTTTATATATAAGCTGATTTCTATAACAACAGATAAAATAAAGTTAAATTGTTTTTGTATAAGATATACCTTGTTTTCATAAGCTATCTTGGAGAGCTTATGAAAATAAGCAGAAAACAGACATAAACTGTTTTCACAAGTATTCTCAAACAACCTCACGAGTGCTTATGCTAGTAGATAAATTCAAATAAGTCAATCCAAACAGACCTTTAATTTTTTTCTTCATTTTTCACCATTAAATTATCCAACTAATAGAAAAGTAATTTCACTCCATCTTATGCACTTGTGTTTCTGTTAAGATATAAAAATATAAAATGAGAAAATAACACAGACCTTTCAAAACTGCACTAGGATCTTCGTAGAAGCCAGCAATTATGGAAACATGACCAGGCCTCGACTCAGTAGGAGGGCGAGCATGAGAAACTCCCCAACGACCTTGATTTTTAATTATGCTCCTTAAAAACGGTGCTCTGTAATTCCCTTCTGAATCAGGCTCATAGAACTTGTCAGCACGCAAACCATCAGCTGCATCCAAATTCAAGTAAATCAAAATTATATTACTTATTGCTCATTGCTAATACCCCTTCCTTACCATAAAAAATGTTCCACGCAGAATATTTAGTCTCGTAATAAACATCACATTTCAAATATTTACTTGTCATATACTATTTGTCTCTTTAAATCACCTACAACATTAACTAATATTTCCCACTAATATACTCTTATTTATTGCATCTCAATTTAGCTAACTATTTGACTAACTACTATTTCATAAATAAAATTGTTTAATAAATGCAACTTATTATATTATATAAATTATTTAGTACACTGAACACTTTTGTTAAGAATTGTACCTAACCATAAACAACAATTAACGTGAGACAGAAAAGTAGTTACAACACAAACTTTAGTTTAAACAACTTCAATTTTTGTTGCCAAGGTATATTTGGGTTCAAGTTAGGGGGCATAATCTCGCGTCCCAATGCTTTATGGACGTGATATTTGTGAAGCTACAGTTTGTCAGAGTGGCCAAACACGTAGACAGCACAAATCCAAACACACTCTTAAGGGGTTTGCTTATCTTAACAAGTACTTTTTGATACACATCAGGTATTAAGACTCAGTTTGGCAAGGTCAATTTTGAGCTTATAACAAATACCTTATAAGCTCGTATGACCAAAATAGATCTATTTGTAAACAACTTTTTCTTACGAACTTTCTCAAGTGACATTTCTGTCAATTTTACTCTTGCTATTTTAATTGGCAAAATTAAATATTAATCAAAAATATATTTGTATTTCATATTTATCAAATCAAGTTCAGTTGGTGGTGCAATTTATAAGAGGATCCTACCAATCAGCTTTTTTTACTCGCCCGTTGACTCGTACACATGTTAGACTCCTTGGTACGTGTTTCAAGACAGGTTGACACATGCCGACGCAAGGAGCACGCAAGTGCCAAAGCACGTTGTCATCCACAATCGTGATGATGATTGTCTCCGCGAGCACACAATCCGCGTTGTTCGGTGTCCCTAATCGATTGACGGACCATCATATAGTTCAACTGAAGCTAAACACTACAAATTCAAATTGCTAGCTTATCCGATATCCACTATAAATTCATCGGTGATTAGCTATCTTATCAACTATTCGCTATGTTTTACCAAAGAAAGTCTAAAGTAATGATCACGTGGGTATGAACCCAACCATCTAACAATCGTGATTAAATTTAACCACTGATCATATGCATAAAAGCCAGTCATATTGGCAATTTGGTACTGAACAACAGAACTATTCATTAGAAAGTTCAAACAAACATAACATCAAACAGTTGGTGTGCGTGAGTGAATGAACATTTATTTTAACCATACCAACTAGTAGAACCAATCGTTTGGCAGGAGCAGAGAACCGAGGAGGAACAGGATCCACTCCACGAACAATGGGAGATTTGAAGTATATATCAAAAATGCTAAGCATGTAAACAGCATGAAGAATCACACCAAGTACCACCAACCATCGTTCTCTTCTATGCAACCACTGTATTCGCTTGCTCGTGGTGGCTTTGACTCCTGTTACTTGATCGTTTCTGTTTCCTAAGATCCCGTCGCTGCGCATTTTTGGTTGGACTTGGATCGAGCTTTGATGTGTAAGGTTCAAATTTTACAGAATGTTCGAAAAAGAGTGCGAGTGAACTGTGAACTTTGAAGTGACTTCAATGGAATGTTTTTCACGTCTTCGGTTTGGTTTTGTGTTTAGTTGGGATTTGATTTGATTTGCGATTGTTTCAATTCGGTTGGTGGTTTTCGTTATGAACCGCGAATAACCCATGACCCGATGTATCCAATATCCATGGATACTATACAGGGCCCACTCAATTATCTTTCGAAATTACTAATAAACCCTTATATTCATAGACTTTTTAAATCAACTATTTGTTTATCGTGAAAATTGTTAAATAAACGTTAGTTTTTTAAAAGCAACAAAAAAAGTCTTTAGTTATTCGCAGGATTGACTAGATTGATCATATGACATGTGTTCTAATTCAACCTTTTGCTCTCGAAAACGAAGAATACTTCAACAGTATTCATATTTCTTTGACAATATTGATTTCGATCTAAGTGAATCTTCAAAGTAAACTTACGAAAACTTGTAAAGAAAGTGCAATAAAGGCAATTGAACCTAAATTGCTAAAAATAAATTCTGAAAAAAATAACTTATGTTTAATAAAAAATGGTATTTACACGTACATTTCTCAAATGACTCTTTTCTCGATACGCGGATACTTCGAGTTTATGTGAGATTTTGTACAAACGAATGAACACGTGGATCTTATTTCTAAGACTCTTATATATATTAGTTCGACCACAACAGTCACTCTACGTCTAAAAGCCATGTTCGTGATATGCAAATCCTTCAAATTAGTAGACCTCCACATGTCTTCTGGATAAGATCAAAGAGTTGAATTCAAATTATTCTATCTGCGAAGAGCGCCAAAACTTCAACATATATGTTATTTCTCTGAAATTGTGATTGGCATATATTTTGGTAAAATCAACTTGGCATCAACATGTTGAACAAAGAAGTCCCAACTTGTTGTTTTCAACATGTCGAAGTAGATGTTCCAACCTAGTGGATAGGATATCGCATCTGCAATAGTTGTTAGTGATGCTTCAGCTAATTTGTAAGTTACTTAATATTTGGGGAATATTTTGTTAGCTTATGTGGCGTCCAAGATTGATAAATCAAAATATTTTATGCTGGTTTTCAAAGATATGTATAGTTTCTAAATATGGAGACATTTTAGAAAACTAATGATTGAAGACCTATTATCTTAGAGAAGAATATGCAGACTTTGTGCAGTCTCACTACTACGGTTTTGAAGCCCAGTGTATTCCAGAACAAAATTATAAATAGATTGGTGTATACCTAGTATTAGGTGGAACTTACGTGTGTATTTTTGTTAGGTTTTTAGACTCTTTATTGTTGGATTGTAAGTTATGTGTCAGATGTTCCTAAGCTTTTAAGCACTAAACATTTGTGTGTCAAATGCTCATAAGTTGTTAAGCATTAAATATTTGTGTGTCAATTCTCATAAGCTTTTAAGCATTGAGATTTGTGTGTCTTGGAAGAGTGACTTCTGGTTTTGTTCTCTACTTGTGGTTAGAGTTGATCCAATTGATGTCTGTAATTGAAGAGGGATTTGAGGAGAGCCTCATATCTAGGTGTGTCTTAGGTAGAAGTTAAGGAAAGGGTGGTGATTAAGTGAGTAGGTTATAAACTAGGATGTTTGTTGTGAGGTCTATAAATTGATATTATCTAGTTAATTTTGTCCCTGGTTTGGTAGCCCCCAAAGTAAGAAGGTTATTCCGAACTGGGTAAACACATCATGTGTTATTTACTTTCAGCATTGTTTATATTTTCCATACATCTTATTGTTACGTCTGAAGTCAGATCCGGTGTCTCGACATCTCTTAGGATATTTGGGATCTGATAGTCAGAATTTCAGTTGGTATCAGAGCAGGCATCCTGCTCTGGGTGAGATTCAGGAAAGTTACTTTTTGGTACAGTGGACAAGGATGGTAAAGTTGTGGTGAAAATTCTGATTTTGGATGGTACCAACTATGGCAGTTGGAAATCCCGTATGGAAGCCTTCATAAAATATTTGGGTGACAAAGCCTGGAGGAATGTTATTAAAGGATGGGATCCACCAAAGGTTTTAGATGCAGAAGGTAAGGCCACTGATGTGTTTAAGCCTAAAGAAGATTTGAATTATGCTGATGAGTTATCAGCTCAAGGAAACTCCAAAGTATTGAATGTCATATTCAATGGGGTCGATAAGAACGTATTCAAGGTTAAATTGGCAAGCTTCAACTTCTATCCACCAAATTTGAGAATTTGAAGATGAATGAGGATGAGAGTATCCAGGACTTTCACATGATTGTTCTAGATATTGTTAATGACTCATAAGACATGGGAGAGGAGATATTAGAGGATAAGCTGATCAGGAAGATGCTTAGATCTCTTTTCAAGAGATTTGACATGAAAGTGATTGTTATTGAAGAATCCCAAGATTTAAGCACTATGATAGTAGATGAACTTGTGAGCTCACTTAAGACTTTTGAGTCTGCTATAAATGAAAGATCTGAAAATAAGAAGAGCATAGCTTTTGCTTCTAGTGCTGAAGACTCAGAGGATAGAGGAAACATGAACTCAGAATGAGTGTCTAAGGATCTCGTGCTACTGGGAAGACAGTTTAGTAGGGTGTTAAGGAAATACCATTTGGGTGCTAAGAACATTTCTTACGACATCAACAAAATCCAGGACTTGGGTAGGAAGTCAAGATTTGAAGAGAAGTAAAACCAATGGAAAGGTGTCCAATGCCATGAATGTGAGGGATATGGTTACATAAGGACTGAATATGCCACCTATCTCAAAAAGCAAGGGAAAAGCCTATTTGCATCATGGTCAGATAAAGAATTTGAAAGGGATCATGAGGAAGATTTTGCCAAGCAGGTGTCTGCCTTGATTGGAATTTGTGGATCTGATAAAGAATCATGTAAATCTGATAAAGAACCATATGTTCGAGAACTCACAATTAGTGAACTATCTACTGGGTTCACAGAGATGTGCCTAGAAAATGAGAGAATAGGTCAAAGAATATTAGAGCAAAAGATACTTATTGCTCAACTGGAGGTGGAGAAAGAAGAACACTTATTTGTCACTACAAATCTTAGAGAGGAGGTAATATTGCAAAAATCAAAGTTTGACAATATGACCAAATCTGTGAGAATGCTAAACAATGGCACTGCTATGCTTAATGAGATTCTTCAGACTGGGAATAATGCTGGAAATATGAGGGGTCGTGGTTAGAATATCCAAGGTGAGAAGAACCATAAGAAAGTTGTGGAGTTTGCTCCCCAAAAGATGAAACAATAACAAAAGATGTCAAGGCATTTGTCCCAACATCAGCCGAGACATCGGGGAAGATACTCTAACCCCATGTATCAGCCATGGAGATGTCACCACTGAATTTCTTTGTCATTCGAAATCCTCTTGTTGCCAATTGTATGGTTATTCCCACCATAGGACTCCTTACAGAAGGAAATATGTTAATACTAAGGAAAAATCAAGAAGAGCTCCTCATCATGATTCATATGGACTCATATCTTACACTACGCTCAAAGCTTCAACTAGAGAAGATTGGTATTTTGATAGTGGTTGTTCCAGACACATGATTGGTATTAATAAATTCCTTGTGGACATTAAACCACATGCCACTAGCTATGTCACTTTTGGACATGGGTCAAAGAGTGAAATCAAAGGTGTGGGAAAGGTGAATTATGCTAGACAACCTAGTCTAGATAATGTGTTGTTTGTGAAAGGGATAACAACAAATCTAATAAGTACCATTCAACTCTGATCAAGGTCTCAAGGTTAACTTTACTCAATCTGAATGTCTGATTACAGATGATAAGAATATGGTGGCTATGAAGGGAACCAGGTCAAAAGACAACTGCTACCTATGGAATTCTCCAGAATGTTTCTCAACATACTTATTGTCAAAGGATGATGAAGTAAACATATGGCATCAAAAGCTTGGACATCTACATCTAAAGGGCATGAAGAAGATATTGTAAAAGGAAGATATTAGAAATATTCACAAGCTAAAGATTGATGAAGGAAAAATTTGTGGCGAGTGTCAAATTGGGAAGCAGATAAAGATGTCCCATAAGAAGATTCAATATCTTGCTACCTCAAGAGTTCTAGAGCTTATTCACATGGACTTTATGGGACCTATGCAGGTTGAAATTCTTGGAGGTAAAAGGTATGCCTATGTACAGTCCACAACACTGTAAGACCAGGACTTAATCGAACACGATTGGTTTCGCATGTCCCCAATAGAGTAACGGACAACTGAAGCTCCTAAAACTCTATCTCTCGAGATATATACCAACATTCCTCAACAGATTTCTCCTCAACGACAGGAGCAGGGACTCCCGTCAAAGGAATATCTCAGGAAATCCACATTCTCTAGATGGCATCTTTAAGCCCATCTCCGACAATTATCCATCGCATCCAGGATGGCATCTTTAAGCCCATCTCCGGAAATCTCCCAATTATCGACCTCCAAATGGCATCTGTAAGCCCATTCCCGATATCACAAATCAAGTGCCACTTCATGCGAGTGCAAATTTCTGGGCACTCTAGTGTTCAATCATCTTCCACCTTCAGATCACGAAAGGCAGAGCAGTCAATCTACATCCTCAGGTTTAAGAAGATTGAACAGGGGCAGTTGTTGTACCCCAAAATTTTCCCTCCCATTTTACTCAATACATACTCCTAGAGATCCTCAATTTGCTCAAGCTTGCCCAAGAGTTGACCAGACAAACTCTCTCCTAAGGCAGTGTACCTCAAATTAGGGTTTCCATTTTCATCAAGATGGGTGAATCACAAAGGCCCCAAATTCTCTCCATGGTCTTAATATGTTCTCAAGACCCTACATGTCAAGTTTCATGCCTTGCACAAGAAGTTTGCTCAGTCAACTGCTCAGATGTTTGAGAATCGACTGTACTAAGTCAAAAGTCAACTGTGACCCACATACAGTCAAACTTCAAGATTTTTGGTCAACATCAACATTTTGAAGTTACTTTCATCATTTGATCAAGGGTTGACCATGATTCCCCAAGGAATGCTCCAAATTCATCAAAACCCAAAAGTTGCTAAATTAGGGTTTTGCAGGAAAAGTCAACCCAACTTTGACCAAGCATAACTTCTTCATACTTTATCAGAAATTTTCCATCCAAGGCTCATTTTTAAGAGGATGAAATTCCCTACAATTCATCTTCAGCCCACAAGTTCAAAATATGCACTCATCAAAAGATATGAATTTTTACATTATAGATCCTTTTGAAAAGTCAACAAAAACACCTTTTGGGTCAAAGCTTCATACATGAACATGGAAGATCCAATTGAGATGAAACCAAAAGGGTTATTTAGGGGACATCATAAGATTTCTAAAAAGTCCAAGAACCCCCTCCTAGGGTCAAAATTGAGAGATATATGCATTGTCAAAGTTGGCAATTTTTGGAAAATTGTCAAAAGTCAACATTGATCAAATTTGCATTTTTTTCCAAAGGGGCCCATGTTTTCTTGTTTGAAACATGTTTCTAATAGGACCCACGACCCCTGAGCTTTTCCACCTATTATTTTATTACTTTTATCATTTATTTTTATTTTTTATTTATTTAAATCAAAATAAATCAAATTAAATGGTAAAATAATGAAAACAAATCAAATATTGGGATTTTTGTGCACATTTGGAGTCCATGTACAGCTAGCATGATGATCAATTCGTGCAAGACTCATTAGGTTTGGAAAAGATTGGATTGAAGCTTGTTTTAGAAAGATATCATACATGAAGCAAATCAAATCCAATTTCCATTATTTCTCAAGATTCATACCAATTTTATTAACCTAATCCAGTCTACTATATGTAGACAACAATTGCAGATCAAAAGAAAAGTTTTTGCAGTCGTAGGAAGCAAGAACAAAAACTCAAAAATTGGATAAAAAGTGTGCACTTGATTTTTGCCCTAGAGGGCGATTCCAGGCGATTGAAGGACTCTAATCACTTCCTAGCCATCTCCAGAAGCTAACAACATCGTTTACAACCTTCAAAACGTCAAGAATCATCGCCTAGACACATCACGGTTTGCCAATTTTCTCAAATTCGATTATTACAATTTATGCATCATTATCACCTTTAATTATTATATTTGTGATCATCATCATGTTTTCAAGCTGACCACATAGTTTAATTGTATTTTTGGGACCTTTACACGCATCTGCCATGGTTAGGGTTCCTACATGAATTTTAGGGTCTTTGTGTACAGGAAAAATTGGGCCATGAATCAAGTACCATGATGCTCGTGAGGCCAAGACGAGTTGATTGGTACCATCACAATTAATTTATCATGCTCGTATGAAATTTTTGAATTTTGCAGGGCTGTAGTTACAGCAAAACGTTCGTAGGTATAAGTCTTTTATCTAATACGACGGTTGTTGCGAAGAAGATGATGCGTGGCAGCCCATGACTGGCTGATTTGAATTTTGCACGCTTTTTCTGAATCCATTATTTTGTTTTGCTTATTATGTTTTGTTTTCATTATACAAACAAATTAACAAAGTAGCGCAGTTGGCAACGCATCATTGGTGGGGAGTATGAGGACCTGGGTTCGATCCCAGGTCCCAACAATTTCGTTGTATTATTTTTTCTTATGTAATCAGGTGTACCACGCTCTCAACCATCCACCATGCGCTAGCAATTCCTGACCACTGGATGCACTGCTAGCCAGATCTAACGCTTCTTCCCTGAATGTCCTTGGTACACCTTAAGTCAACACTTGCACAAGATCCAGCGTGGTTGACTGGGCTTGGAGCTTAATGGGCTTGGAAATTCAATTCCACACCCTTCTTTCAGCTAGCATACAGGCCCATCATAATACTTTTTTTTATTCTTTTTTTATTTTATTTGTTTATTTTCTTTAATTAATTCTTTTCCTTTTTTTAATTAACACACAAATTATTTTTATTAAATTAAACACAAAAAAGATCTTTTCTTTTAATAAATATTTTTTGAATTAATTATTTTAATTAATTTAGGACAATTTAATCTTCTTTTTATAATAAAAAATAATTAGAAATAGGGTTTTAGATGGTACATAATTTAATTAAGTTCCTTTAAAATACATCAAAGATCATTTTTTTTCATAGATATCTATTTCTCTAATTAATTAATTTAGTTAGGAATTAGGTTTATTTAATTTCTTTCATAATTTAAAAACAATTAGAAATTAGGTTTAATTAATTTGCAATTAAACATTTTTTTAAATAAAATCCAAAAAAAAATCTTTTCTCTCAATTAGGGTTTTAGATTATTTCAATCGTCCTCGCATTTAATTTGCCACGCGCTTGTTAATTATTTGTCCATTATTTTGTAACTGTTCAGGGTTTGTAATAGTAACCTAGGGTTTTTATTTACTGTTTAAATCCTCGATTTGTGGTTATGTAATTAATCCCCCTCCCCGAAGCCTTGTAATAGCTAGGTTTATTTTCTCGCATTTTTAATTCCCGCAAATATTTAACTGTCTAGATGTATGCTAATAGGATTGTATGAAAAGAATGCTTGAAATTTAAAACGGTAGATCACCTAATGTGCAAAGACTAAATAACTAAAAAAGTTCACATGCACATGTTCACTCCTAGGGTTTGCCTCACTCCGGTTGCCTTCGGTAAACAGTCATTAAGCATAGGAGATTTTAGTGGTCACCCTCCAGTCTAAATGATCAAAAGGTTGCCTCGGAAATGTTGCCTCGGAAAGATCTTAAGACTCTAGGGTTACTACTAAAGTTTTCTAACTATTGCTTTAGTGATTGTACTTGTCCCTTCGAATGTCCCTTACAACTCCAACGACAGTGCTACCTACTCCTTAATAGTAGGATAGCGCTGTCTAAAGGAAATAGAACAAACAATCTTTTTTCGAGTAAGTAGAATCTTAAGTACTTGCTCAATAAGAACTTTTCACACAAACACCTTTCAAAACAAATTTTCAAAACAAACTTCGTCACATCCTTGAGGACTGATACAAGGGTTATCACGAAGTAAAACATTTTCAAGACAAACGCACACAAGCAATTTGAAAAATGAGCAAGTACCTAAGAGCCCGTAGATAACTATGGATAGAAAGGGTGCTAACACCTTCCCTTTCTATAATCTACCCCCCGTACTCAGAATATCTCGAAAAAGGGTTTTTTTCTATTCTTTTTCCTTTTCCATGATTGGATGAAATAAAAGTCGGTGGTGACTCTTGCTTACTGCGACATTTTGCGAACAAAAAACGCAAAACGCAAACCAGTATTAACAGTCGGTTTTGCCCCCGTATCACACATAGCATCTTTGTTCATTGATGTTGAACTACCAACATTCACTGAAGGTAGCAAAAAGATAACAAGTTTCCCCAAGATTATGGTGTTTCACCTAGAATGGGTCTCAAATTCTTCTTTAACCAAGGAACTCCACCTGGAAAGGATAATATATAAGCTGTCTCAAATAAAGAGACTTCCACTTGCAAAGATTTCACAACGAGCTGTTTCTGTGATATTGAAAGTCTTGACATCTGCTGGCATAATCTGACGACAAACTGCGAACTATTCACTCATAGAGGAGATAGCAAAAAAAGTTATGTCGACTTTTACAGGGAAGCACAAGTTACTCAAATAAAGAGACCTGCTACTTGTTGTCATGGAGGATTATAAAAAGAAATGACTTTCTGAGGAGAGAAATATGACTTTCTTGAGAAAGAAATATGACTTCCTGGGGGAAGAAATATGACTTCCTGGAGAGATGCCACGATATTCCTGCTGAGGAGATAAAGTCTTCTCGTGCAAAATAAATTCACCAACAAAAACTTGAAGTTTTCAGAAATCCAAAGTAAATAATATTATTGTGGAACCACAGATTCAAACCAGAAATAAACTGGAACAAAACGGTTAACCAGAATACATCCTTTGAGAAATAAACTCAAGAGGGAAAACCAAATCCATCCAAACCAGGAGCTGTACAGGAAGGCTAAAGCAAAAATATTCCAATAGGTACAACTCAATGGGGAAATTGAAATAATATACGCTTTCTGCTTAAGGCCAACACTCTATTAAAGAGAGGACAACGTAACTCTGCAAAACATGACGATATATCAACAAAAATATTAACAAATGTCAATGAATAATGATTTGCCAATTTTAGCTATGCATGATGTATGTATGAATGTAGGAGTCTTATCGTGCGTATGCTGACAAAATAGATATACAACATTGGGAATAACCAGGCAAAACCACCTCAGACACTAATAACACTCGGCCAAACTTCATCTAAGATGATCATTCCAAGAAAAAGTAAATGCCAAATGAGGAAACAAAACTTATTGGCTGCTTTAGCTTTACTGGGGAGCGACATAATCCGGAAGTAAGCAAAACAAAGTGACAGAATAGTACAGATACAGGGATAGAACATCCTTCTTCAGGATTCACCGGGGAAACAAGTGTTTTTAAAAGTAACATTCCTACCAGAGATTGCAAAACCAGTCTCAAGTAAAGCAGACTGACACCAAAACATCAAAACATTCACTGGGGAATTCAGGCCTACTTCATTGGGGAGGTTAACACTATACCCACAAAGGGAAAACCACAATATGTTCTTCACTTCCAGGGACTTGCATTCTTCAAGAGTGGTTATGATACCAACTTCTCTGGAAAAATAACTTCTATTAGGCCAAACGAAAACTTCACTGGAGAAAATGTAGATTGAAACTTCACATCATGAAAACTCAGAAAATAGGAGAAATGAATCCAAACTTGACCGAGGATACCAGAATCATAAACCCAATACGGCGAAAGAATCTCGAGAAACCTTCCCGAGGGGAAGAAAAACTTCTCAAAACAACTGGAGTTTGCCATTCCTGGGATCACCATTTTTGTTGCCATTGTTTCATCACAAATATCAAAGTAAAAGCAGATTGTAAAATCTTTTTTTGAAAAATCAATTTTGTTATTTAATCTTTTTTGCTTTGAAAGTTATTATCAATAATAAATGGAGTCTTTGCAAGCTAAATAAAATAAGAAATACAAAGAATTGGGTAAAAGCTCAAATTTCATTAATAGAATGGTAATCCGCGAATGGCGAGACTCTATAGATGATTACAAAGTTTGAAAAATGGTAATATATAATGGAAAAGATACATTGAGATACAATGACCACTATCCCCTCTAACAACTTTTGAAATTCTGAGCAGCGGCTTCTATTGAAGTATGGGGAGGATCCGAGAAAATTGTTGTTTCAACGATCAAGTCTTGTCTGACGTAGTTACTTACCAAGAAAGTCCCTAACTTTTTCCTAAGCTGCCCTTGCGGGTTTTCAACTTAGCGAGAAATCTATTCTATTTAGGTCTCTAATTTTTGCCTAGATCGCCCTTTCGGGTTTTCTGCCTACCAAGACGCTCCTTTTTTTCCTAAGCCGCCAATTTGTGTTTTCAACTTAGCGATTTGTTCTTTTATTTCTTTAGGCGAAGTATTTATTGACTGCGTCAGCATTCATGGGATGTGGGAACTCCTCGCTATCCATAGTTTCAAGAATTAATGCACCGCCAGAGAAGGCTTTCTTGATAACATATGTGCCTTCAAAATTGGGAGTCCACTTGCCCCTAGAATCAGCGTTGAAAGATATGGTCTTCCTGAGCACGAGGTCGCCTTCTCTGAATTCACGAGGTTTGATCTTTTTATCAAAAGATTTCTTCATTCTTTTCTGATATAACTGTCCATGACATAAAGCTGTCATCCTCTTCTCCTCAATCAAATTTAATTGGTCAAACCTGTTCTGGACCCATTCAGCCTCTGTCAATTTGGTTTCCATTATCACACGCAAAGAGGGAATCTCAACCTCGACAGGGAGTACAGCTTCCATTCCATACACCAGGGTGAACGGGGTTGCTCCTGTTGAAGTGCGGACAGATGTTCAATATCCATGTAGAGCAAAAAGGAGCATTTCATGCCATTCCTTATAAGTAACAACCATTTTCTGGATAATTCTCTTGATATTCTTATTAGCAGCTTCGATAGCCCCATTCATCTTTGGCTTGTATGGAGATGAATTGTGATGGACAATCTTGAATTCTTCGCACAGTTCTGTCATCATCTTGTTGTTCAAATTCGAGCCATTTTCAGTGATGATTCTGCTCGGCACACCATACCGACATATAAGGTTATTCTTAATGAAGCGCACAACCACCTGCTTAGTAACATTGGCATATGAAGCAGCCTTCACCCACTTGGTGGAGTAATCAATTGGTACCAAGATAAAACGGTATCCTTTCGAAGCTTTGGGTTCTATCATCCTAATCATGGCAATACCCCACATAGAGAAAGGCCACAGGGAGGAAATCACATTGAGAAGTGTCGGAGGCACATGGACCTTGTCTGCATAAATCTGGCATTTATGGCACTTCTTTGCAAATTTATAACAGTCGGACTCTATTGTCAGCCAATAGTAACCTGCCCTTAGCATCTTTTTAGCCATCAAATGTCCATTGGCATGAGTGCCAAATGAACCTTCATGAATCTCATGCATCAACATGTCTGCTTCGTGTCTATCCACGCATCTGAGCAAGGCCATGTCATAATTTCTCTTGTACAACACATTTTCACTGAGGAAGAAACTGCCTGCCAATCTTCTCAATGTCTTTCTATCTTTCTTCGATGTACCAATCGGGTATTCCTGAGTCTGAAGAAAATGTTTGATATCATAATACCAAGGTTTTTCATCTGCTACCTCCTCTGCTGTAAACAAATGAGCGGGCCTATCCAGTCATCGAACCGTAATTCAGGGTATATCATTCCAAGTATTCACTTGGTACATAGAAACCAGAGTTGCTAGAGCATCTGCCATTTGATTTTCATCTCTAGGAATGTGATGGAATTCAACTTTATTGAAGAAGGGTAATAATCTTCTAGCATAATCTTTGTAAGGGATCAATCCGGGGTGACGAGTATCCCATTCTCCTTTAATATGATTTATTACCAAAGTTGAATCACCATACACATCTAGAATTTTAATTATGAGATCAATATCTTCTTCGAGACCCATGATGCAAGCCTCGTATTCGGCCATATTATTAGTACAGTCAAATGTTAACTGTGCAGTAAAAGGAATGTGCGATCCATGAGGAGTGACAATCACAACACCAATTCCTTTACCATAAGAATTCATAGCTCCATCAAATATCATACTCCAACGAGATTCAGGGTTAGGACCTTCCTCAGGCAATGGTTCATCATAATCTTTCACTTTCAGGAAGATTACATCCTCATCGGGGAATTCATATTCTACAGACTGATGATCCTCCACTGGTTGGTGAGCAAGATAATCTACCAACACGCTGCTTTTAATAGCTTTTTGAGTGCGGTATTCGATATCATATTCAGATAACAACATCTTCCAGCGGGCAATTCTCCCAGTAACAACAGGCTTTTCAAAAATGCACTTGATTGGATCTATTTTGGAAATCAACTAAGTAGTGTGATTTAACATATACTGCCGCAAATGCTTTGCCGCCCAGGCCAAAGCACAACATGTTTTTTCCAGCATGGAATACCGCGACTCACAATCAGTTAATTTTTTACTAAGATAATAAATGGCGAACTCCTTCTTCCCTGTTTCATCCTGTTGTCCCAGAATACATCCCATGGATTTATCTAACACTGTCAGATACATAATCAACGGTCTTCCTTCTACAGGAGGGAGCAAGATAGGAGGTTCAAGCAGATATTCTTTAATACTTTCAAATTCCCTTTGGCAATCATCCATCCACACACAACCTTGATCTTTCTTTAACAACTTAAAGATCGGTTCGCATGTTGCAGTCAAGTGGGAGATGAATCTGGAATTATAATTCAAACGCCCGAGGAAACCTCTGACTTACTTTTCAGTTCTTGGTGCTGGCATCTCTTGAATCGCCTTGACTTTATCAGGGTCAACTTAAATTCCTTTTTGGCTAATGTGATACGGTGGGAGAACTGACTTGGGTTTTTGCGTTTGTATTCGCACTTGTTCGGTTTAGCAAGAGTCGCCACCGACTTTTTATTTTATCCTAAAGGAAAGGTTAAAAAGCACAGGAAAAACCTTTTGAGATGTTTCGTGGGTTCGGGGGGTAGATCATGAAAACGGAAGGTATTAGCACCCTTTTCATCCATGGTTATCCATGGGCTCTTAGTTACTTGTTTTAGATCACTTGCCTTGATTTTCAATTGCTTGAAATTGTGGTGTGTGTGTGTGTTTTGAAAATGTTTTGAAAAAGATGCCTTGTCTAGGCAACCGTTGAAATGACTCTTGTTTGAGTATATGCAAAGGTGTTTGTCTTTTTGAAAAGATGTTTCAAATGTTTTTTTGGAAATTTGTTTTTTGAAAGTGTTTGTGGAGTGGGCTTTGAAAAGTAGGCAAGTGCGTTTTGCAAGTTTGATCAAGTAACTAAGAGTTGTCTACCCCTAAATTTACTCAAAGGTTTTTCTCATGTTTTAACCCTTTTAACAGTTTTGTTCCATCATTGTATTTGGTGGGCAATCTTGAGTTAGGATGTTAACGGGACAGGCGCGAGTCATCGTATGGACCATGAATGCAATGGTGCCAAGTGTCTTTGGAAATTTGCTTGAAGGGACTATGATCATTTCGTTTAGGCAACTTTCGAAAGCGTCATCGAGGGACTATGATCATTTGAATTGTTTTGCCAAAGAAACTCAACGTGCAAGCATGGCCCATTTTGGAAGGCAACGAGTGGGATTACCCTAAGGGTGCAAGTGTGAATGGTGTATTGATTTCATGCATTTATCTTTGTGTTTAGGTTATCTAGCGTTTGATTTTATTTACCCTAGGTCTAACCATGGTATATTTGAAAGCGATAAATTGCGGGAATTTAAAGTCTACGCTATTACAAATAAGTATCCGGGAGTGGGGGTACAAATATTTACAAATGGGGATGAGACTTAATAGGAGAGTAATGTCCAAATAAATTTACAACCAAATCGAATCAATCGCAAATGTAATATGTAGCAATGTACAATAATAAGAGATAAGCAAATATATTTGTGTAAGTGTATGTGAATATTTACAAGTGGTAAAAATGTTTTTATGTACAAAAGTTTTAATTAAAGAAAAAAAGAAATGTTTTAAGAAAAATTAATGTTTTATGTATTTATATAAACAAATGTTTAGTCAAAAAAGAAATAAAAGAAAATCTATTTTCTTATGTATTTATTAATATGTATTTTTAATTATACTAACAAAAGAATAATTTAAGAAAAGTTTATATATAAAAAAAAGAGAGTTTTAGTGTATCATTTTATTTTACAAAATTTAATTGTGTTATAAAAAAGAAAATAAAAGAGTTAATAAAATTTAGTGTAAAAAATTAATTGTGTTAGTTTATTAAAAAAAAGATGTGATATGTAAAAAAGTATTAGTTTTAAAAATTGAATAGGCTAAAAGGGAATTTGGCCCAAACTAAATAATCAGAATAAATGAAAGGGGGGTGCTAATTGAAATGGGCTTAAGGCGTGTCAAGGCAGAGGCAGGCCCAATGCTTTTGAACAATTTGTTTTAGGGTTCGGTGGAGTTTGTTTCAGTTTGGGAAATAAGGGTTACAACATAGCTTAGAACGGCGTTGTCTTCTTTGTTGTCTTCTCCTCTTCGTTCGTTCTCATGCCAAGCTTCTGAACACCTCCTCTTCGCCTAAGGCCAACCAGCGCCATCATCCCTCTCTCCTTCCTCCACAGTCAAGCACGGCGACATTACGAAAAAGGTTTAATTTGATGCTTTATATGTTTTACGCTTTGCATGTTCTTGATCTTGACAAATCCTGATTATTTACGTTATCGTTGTTTGCATGAGGTATGAGAAGAAGGAGTAGAAATACTACCTTTGGAGGAATCGTGGCCTGGAGAGGAGGAGAGAGCTGGACTTGGAGGCGCTTCAGGCGGCTGAAGGTGAGGGGATTGTGATGTGGAGAGCTCCGGAAAAACTAGTATTTCGTATTTTACCTTTTCTCGTTTAGTGATGATTGTCTAAAAAAGATCTGAAAACGCCTCTTTTTCTCTTTGGACTGCTTGCTCTGAGATGCTTGTATGCTTTGAACACTTCTTTTCCTCGCTTCTGTATGCTTGCTTGCCTCGCTTTTGAATGGCTTTCTTACTTTCTGAGATGCCTATTTGATGATGCTGTTGGATATGGTTTGTTGCTTCAGTACTTGATGTTGTTGGATATGGTTTGTTTTGACCCTATGATGAACATAGTTCTGAGGGCTTGGTTGTTTGAATGCTCCAAGGCTTGTATGCTTGGCTTGTTCTGCTTTTGGTTTAGAACAGGTTAAGGCTTGGACAGGTTGAAAGGCTTGTGCTTTTTTTTTCTGGTTTAAGGTTTGACAGTTTGTTGGTTTTGAACCACAGGTTTAGAGGCTTTGAAATTTTGTTTGACAGGGCTTGTAGAGGTTTGGAACTTTAGGGCTTATATGCTTAGCAAGTAGTTTTGTTGAAGTTTGGAGGCTTGACAGGTTATGTGCTTTTGGTTTAGAACAGGTTAAGGCTTTCTGAGTTGAAACAGGTTTGTATGTAAACTTGTTTGTAATCTGGTTAAGACTTAAGGCAGGTTCATGGCTTTTTTGTTTGTGTTGGAGGCAGGCTGTCTTCTTGATACAGTTTGTGGCTTTTCTCTTTTGTATTTTTCTGCCCCCCTTTGTACCGTGTTGTGGTATGCTTGTTTTATATCTTTTTCTTAAGCCTAAAGCCTGCTGTAAGCCTTTTCTCTTTTTCTCTTCTTTCTCTCTCTCTCTCTCTCTATAATTTAAAGCAATTGTTTATTGCTTAAAAGTAGCTTTTCTGAAAAAGTACTGGCTTGGGAAATGATGACTTTTGATGTTGCTTGCAATGCATATTTTCCAGTTTTCCTGCATCTTGTTGACAACATTTTGTACTTCTTTGACAGCTTTTGGATAGCCTTTTGTACTTGTTGATGTTTTGATATCTTTTGATATCTTTGGACAGTTTTTGACATCTTTGGCTTAGTTTGAAATTGTGACTTTGTAGTTCAGTTTGGACTTTGTTGACAACTTATGAACTATGCAGCTTTATGGACTTCTCAATTGATTTGCCTCTTTTGGTTGAAAATTTGGATTTATGCAGTATGTTTGACAAACTTTGAATTTGTGCAATTTGTAAATTTGTGCATTTCATACTTCATTTGCAAGCATTATTTCTATCCCTCTTTGTGAACCAAGAGAAATCTTGTGATTTGCAGAGAGGGCAAACTGATTCCGGCCAGTTACTTTTAATGATGAACTTTTAAATTAACTGTCTGCTCTTTTATTTTATCTGCTTTTGACTTCTTTTTTTCTTCTTGTTTTTGCAGATAAAATCACTTGAGCAAAGGAGCATCAGTAGAAGAATGAAGATTTAGGAAATTAGGATAGCTTTATTTTACTTTCAATTATTGTAACATTATTAATGTAAACATCTGTAAATAAATTTACAGTGTACAAATAATAATTGTAACAAATAATTAAAGATGAATAAAATCCACTTTTGTCAGTTAATTCTTTTTCTTCTTCAACTGTTTATTTAATTATTTATAATTCTTAAAATTATAATAACTGGAAATAAATCCCAACTATTTTAACTCATAATAATAAATGATCAATAAACGTCCGGAGTTCTGAATAATCATAGCATTGCACAGCTAAACAACAAACGTCCACATGTCCTTTTTTCACTGATTAAATCCAAACACTACAAATTCTCAATCAACAGCCTCAGTCCATATCTCAGAGTAAATTGAAAAGCACTGATAGAATTAATTCTTTCTGAGAAATATGCACGCACAAAACCCTGATTCTTGATTAAATGTCAAAGAAGCGTTCGCCTGATCAAAACTTGAGCCAACTCAACCAAACCTTAGCAATCTGCTTGAACTGCTTTAAAATCAATGAAAACCCTAAATTTTGTCTGACTGACGAGAAAAGTCTGTTTGACTGATTCTTGAGCCAGTCTGAAAAATCAGGAAAAGTCCGAAGCTGTGATTTCTTGTGAAAAAAGAGGAGGGCAAATTTTGGGGTACAACAGTTGCCCCTGTTCAATCTTCTTGAACTTGAAGAGTTAGATTGACAAGTTTGCCTTTCGCGACTCGAGGGTAAAAGGAGATTGGACACTAGAGTGCCCAAAAAATTTGCACTCGGTGATGTGATGGTAGAGGGAATGGGCTTAAAGATGCCATTTGGTGATGGGCTTAAAGATGCCATCTGGAAATGTGACAGGGGGATGGGCTTAGAGATGCCATCTGGAAATGATTGGAGGAGGATAGGCTTAGAGATGCCATCTGGAAATTGCTGGTAGGAGGATGGGCTTAGAGATGCTATCTGGAAGTTGTTGAACTGTATGTCATTGGTGAGTGGACGAGTATCAGAAAGGCATACATATTTTGGAACATCTCTGAACTGGGGTTCTGAATAAGCAATAGATTGACATCCATGTTTGGAGAATCCGTAAACTGTTTTCAGGAGTTGAAGAAGAATCTGAACAAGCGATAGGTTAACATCCGTTACTTGGAGAACCCGTGAACTGTTTTCAGAAGTCTTGAGTCTGAACAAGCGATAGATTAACATCCGTTACTGGAGAATCTGTAAACTGTTTTCAGAAGTTTTGAAAGTTGAATAAGCAATAGAGCAGCATCCATGTTGGGAAGCGTCCGTAAACTGTCTTCAAAAGTTGAGAAGAATCTGAATAAGCGATAGGTTGACATCCGTTACTGGAGAACCCGTAAACTATTTTCAGAAGTCTTAAAGTGGAGGAGGAACCGGTGTAGGGTTTCCTGATGATGAGTCCGTGAAAAACTGCATCTGGATGAATCTGGAATAAGTATCAAAATGTCGCCATGTCTGGGTCACATTTGAACTATCTTTGGATGAATCTCGGAAGATGATGATTTTTGTCTGTTGACTGATCTTTTCTGAAAAGGTAAAGAGTTAGTTGTATGTAATGTCATGATGCAATGTATGTTATATCAATGTTTATGATATGAATATGATGAATGCGCATGTAAGCTGATGAGCTGTCTTGCTGAGGATAGATGAATCCTGGATGGCTGAAGACAAAAGAATCTTGACTGCTGCCGGGGAAAATAATTCCTTGGCTGCTGCTGGGGAGGGCAAGAATCTTTTGATCGTTGAAAATGAGAAGTCCTGGGACCACTGTTGGGGAATCAGAAGCTTGGGTTGTATGCCAATCTACTGGGGATTCCTGTCTTAAGGAGATCTTCACTGAGGAATATTCAAATATCCTGCGAGGAAATGAGAATGAGAGTCTTCACTCTGCTTGGGGATTGATAGTTGGAAGTTTTAGCTCCGCTGGGGATCTTGAATCTTGACTATGAGGGGAATTAGATTCTGGAAGGTTTTCTGGCTGGGGATTCCAAGAATCTTCTGATTGCTGCAGGTGTTGATCTGGAATAATTTACGGAATATCGCCATCTCTGGGTCACATCTTGAACTATCTCTAGAAGCAAATCTGGAATAAGCATCGGAATGTCGCCAAATCTAGGTCACATCTTAAACTATTTCCGGAAGGAAATCTGGAATAAGTTACGGAATGTCGCCAAATTTTGGGTCACATCTTGAACTATTTCTGGAAGAAAACCTTGAATAAGTTACGGAATGTCGCCAAATCTGGGTCACATCTTGAACTATTTCTAGAAGGAAATCTTGAATAAGTTACGGAATATCGCCAAACCTGGGTCACATCTGAACTATATCTAGAAGGAAATCTTGAATAAGTTATGGAATATCGCCAAACCTGGGTCACATCTGAACTATATCTAGAAGGAAATCTTGAATAAGTTACGGAATGTCGCCAAACCTGGGTCACATCTGAACTATCTCTAGAATGAAATCTGGAATAAGTTACGGAATGTCGCCACATCTGGGTCACATCTGAACTATATCTAGAAGGAAATCTTGAATAAGTTACGGAATGTCGCCAAATCTTGGGTCACATCTTGAACTATATCTAGAAGGAAATCTTGAATAAGTTACGGAATATCGCCAAATCTTGGGTCACATCTTGAACTATATCTAGAAGGAAATCTCGAATAAGTTACGGAATGTCGCCAAATCTGGGTCACATCTTGAACTATTTCTAGAAGGAAATCTTGAATAAGTTACGGAATGTCGCCAAATCTTGGGTCACATCTTGAACTATATCTAGAAGGAAATCTTGAATAAGTTACGGAATGTCGCCAAATCTGGGTCACATCTTGAACTATATCTAGATTGAAATCTTGATCTTGATTTTGTTAAGGGTCAGAAATTGGGAGTATACCAATCTTCTGAGGTGATAAGGATGAGAGTCTTTACTCTTGAGAGAAACATATTTTTAGGAGCTTCAATTGTCCGTTATTCTGTTGGTGGTTGTAACTTCCAGCAGGTGATGAAGGAATTGTTGAACACTTTTGACATTCGAATGCCCCAAGTGATGATGAAGGAGTCTTGAATCAGATTACTCTGCGAATTGAGAGATTTCTTGAAATCTTGACTGGACTGCCCCAGGTTAACTGAACTTTGAAAGATCTGTTGAAACCTTGACTGGACTGCCATGGGTTAATTGGATGGTGACATGTCATGCCCCTTGTTGATAGGAGACTTGTCGTTGGAAGTGTCATCCTTTTGAAGTGATTTTTGTTCACTGAGAGAGTTTTCGTTCCTCGGATATTCGTTGTGTGAATTTCTCCGCTGTCAAACAAAAAGCCAAATGCAAAAAGTGATATTCAAGCAATGCAAAGTTTATGTCTGTCTCGAAGTTTTGAAAAATGCGTTTTTTAGCAGAAAACTTTTCATAAGACAAAATCAACACAAGATTTAGAGCAAAGCCTTACAGGAGTCAGGATACCTTTTTTGTAACAGTATGCTTTCGAACTAACCCATGCTTCAATTAGGACTTTTGAAGGGTTGTATCGTGGCTTGGTTCACGGTTTAAGAAACAAAGGATAAAGGCTCAAAGTATATTTGTACCCACCCGCTCTTCGTGATGTTCTTCAATCCTAAGCTCAGTTAATTGTGCGTCGCACTCTATTCGAGTTTGGAACGACTTTTTGGGTGATGGTTCACCAATTGAATTTGGGAGACAGTCATCATCTCCTTTTTCTTTTTCAACATTTTTCATGTTGTTGAGGATTTGTAACGACCTCGTTCTTTTGATTTTGATCCCTAACTTTTGCCTGATTGTTCCTGTTTTTGGGATTACAGTCAGCGGAATGCCCCAGCTTTCTTAAGCCTCCTTTACAGGTTTTGGCTTGGTGGGCTTTTCTCTTTTGAGAGATTGACTGCCTATGTGATAGGGAACCACCCTTGTCTCTTGATTCCAAAGGAATGTTTTTGATGCCATTCGTTGTATTACGAATTGAGAGTTTGCGACTTCAATGCGCACCTTTTTTGAATTAACTAAGAGACTACCCTGCCCGAGGTTCATATCAAAAGTTTTAATTTGTTTAGAACAGAAAACTCCTACCTCTTTGGCTCTAAGGGGTTGACTAGGGATTATCTTCCTTATAACTCAAGTGTTTGGGAATTGAAAGAAATGCCTGTACATCATCAGCAAGGTCTGTTCAAAAGCATATTGTATGAGATTGTGGTATTGTTTCGTCATCCTCCCTCTAAAGGCTTGCAGCTTTTTATCAAGAGTTAAATATCATAAAGAAAGTAGCAAGCATAAGTGTAATGAAAATGAATGGATCAAATCAAGACAAACATATGCAATGAATTAATGAAACAAAGTTTGACATTAAAAGATAATTGTTTGAATAACAAAAGAGATTACAACTTAAGAATTCAAATGAAACAAAAACAATCTCAATGATTTGGAAAAGGAGCATTGATTAGGCTGGAGTCTCCAGAGGGTCAAACTCGATCTCCTTGGCATCAATCATGTCTTGGATCTTGTTCTTCAGAGGCCAACAGTTGTTTGTGTCATGTCCTGGACTGTCAGAGTGGTATGCACACCTTTCATTGGGATGATAGGTAGGAGCAGAAGTATTTGGGTTCCGGAGGGGAGCCCTCAATGTAATCAGATCCCTCTTCAACAAGTGTTGCAACGCCTGAGACAGTGACATGTTGATCTTGGTGAACTGTCTCTTAGGCGCGACCTCCTTATGCTGATGCCCCTGTCTTTGTTGAGCAGGCGTAGGATTAGAGATCAAGATTGCTCCTACGTGTTGGTCATGATGACCCTTTTGACTGTTCGCAGCATTGGACTCTTTCTTTCCGTTGTAGGGAATTATCTGAGTATCCGAGGGTGTAGCTCCTTGGATCTTTCCACTTTTGATGCCAACCTCGACCCTCTCGCCGATCAGTATTAGCTCAGTGAACCCGACTGAGGAGCTTCTAATTAAGTGATTGAAGAAAGGCCCCGTCAAAGTTCCCATGAAGATGTCAATCAGCTCTCTGTCAGTTAAAGGGGGTTGCACCCTACCAGCCAGATCTCTCCACTTTTGGGCATATCCCTTGAAGCTCTCGTCGGAACCCATGGTCATGCTCTGCAATTGCACACGAGTTGGTGCAAGATCAGCATTGTACTGATACTGCTCATAGAAAGCAAAAGCTAAGTCCTTCCAGGTGTGGATGCGAGAACTCTTCAATTGATAGAACCACTCAAGTTGAGCCCCTACCAGACTTTCTTGGAAGAAATGGATCCAAAGCTTTGGATCAGTTGCGTATGGTTGAATCTTGCGGACATAAGACGTTAGGTGCATCTTAGGGCAAGAAACTCCGTCGTATATGGCAAAGGTAGGGACCTTGAACTTTGGCGGGATGACCAATCCAGGAACTAAACCCATGTCTCCTAAATCTAAGCCAGGTATTTGTTGAATCTCCATAGCATTGAGGCGATCCTCCAACTCTTTGTACTTGTCATCAGCGAGAGGATATTGTTCTTCGGAGTAGTCAACTTCCTCTTCAACAATCTCCACATTGTGGTCTTCTTCAATACTATCCCCCATGTTGGATGGAGTTGCAAGGTCTATGGTCTTAGGTCTTCTCCTCAAGTTCAGGATGCTGGCTGCCTTCTTGGACTTCTTCTTCTTGTCTTTGAGAAGGAGAGCTGTCAGATCCTCTTGCCCTTTCCCCATAGCCAGAAGCACTTGTTGGAATTGAGCATTTTGAGCTTGGAGATCTTTCACCGCTTGTTCCATATCCATCTTACTGAAATAAACAGTAGGAAGATAAGGAGACCTGTATGGGAGAAACCTGTTATGCAATGATATGTGCGATATATATGCAATGTTTTCAAGGATCTCTTGGGGTAAACACAAGAGAATGTTAGAGGTTGAACTTTGATCTTTGATTGGAGAACTTTGCACCGGTGGATGTCTTTCCACGAGAATCAAGCTCACCATGTCAAGTGGGTCATAACCCCTGATTCAAGTTGTTGCACTTGATCTTTGATTGGAGAACTTTGTACCGGTGGATGTCTTTCCACGAGAATCAAGCTCACCATGTCAAGTGGGTCATAGCCCCTGATTCAAGTTGTTGCACTTGATCTTTGATTGGAGAACTTTGCACCGGTGGATGTCTTTCCACGAGAATCAAGCTCACCATGTCAAGTGGGTCATAGCCCCTGATTCAAGTTGTTGCACTTGATCTTTGATTGGAGAACTTTGCACCGGTGGATGTCTTTCCACGAGAATCAAGCTCACCATGTCAAGTGGGTCATAGCCCCTGATTCAAGCTGTTACACTTGATCTTTGATGGCATTTGTTTAGAGGAGAAACCTCTTGCCCTTTGGTAGACGTTTGGTTCAACGTAACCCTGCATCAAAAGAACCCTCGAGATCCTTGAAATGGTTTATTGAAAATGCTATGGTATGATGTTATGATGTTATGTACATGTATGCAAAAGCAAGTGAGTGTATATACAGACAATCATATTCACACAAAGCAAACAAGTCCTTAGTTTTAGGCTTGCATGGGGTTGTAGGTAAGTACCCTCTTTCAGTTTTGTTGGTTAACACCTGTCCTATCAAAAGTAAGCGGGTTCTAGAGGATCTCAATATCACTGACTACCCTCAATCGGTCATAACTCCAGCATCGCAATCTTTTCTTGCGGCCAGAACCATCGCGAGAGTTTAGCCTCAATGAGTGTAGCATACTGCTACCGTTCTATGGCCAAGTTGGGTCAATTTAGGGTTCTAAGGTCGGTTGGTGCTTAATGACTCCTCAAAAGACCCGTATTCTCCTCGTTGCAACACAAGGGATATCGGTATAGACCAAGGTGTCACACCAATGTAGCCACTGCTTCACCCGTGTCGGTCTACGCCGGACATGTCCCTCACATCTTATGCTACCTAAAGGGTATTCCCCAGATTCGGGTGTAGGATTTACAACAAACCCAAACAAGGACCCAACAAGTAAAGCAATCAAAGCAAGTATGCATAGGTGATCTAAACCCTAAGGTAACCCCACTTTTGAATTTATCCCCAGCAGAGTCGCCAGTTCTGTGATACGGTGGGGGAACTGACTTGGGTTTTTGCGTTTGTATTCGCACTTGTTCGGTTTAGCAAGAGTCGCTACCGACTTTTTATTTTATCCTAAAGGAAAGGTTAAAAAGCACAGGAAAAACCTTTTGAGATGTTTCGTGGATTCGAGGGGTAGATTATGAAAAGGGAAGGTATTAGCACCCTTTTCATCCATGGTTATCCATGGGCTCTTAGTTACTTGTTTTAGATCACTTGCCTTGATTTTCAATTGCTTGAAATTGTGGTGTGTGTGTGTTTTGAAAATGTTTTGAAAAAGATGTCTTGTCTAGGCAACCGTTGAAATGACTCTTGTTTGAGTATATGCAAAGGTGTTTGTCTTTTTGAAAAGATGTTTCAAATGTTTTTTTGGAAATTTGTTTTTTGAAAGTGTTTGTGGAGTGGGTTTTAAAAAGTAGGCAAGTGTGTTTTGCAAGTTTGATCAAGTAACTAAGAGTTGTCTACCCCTAAATTTACTCAAAGGTTTTTCTCATGTTTTAACCCTTTTAACAGTTTTGTTCCACCATTGTATTTGGTGGACAATCTTGCGTTAGGATGTTAACGGGACAGGCGCGGGTCATCATATGGACCATTAATGCAATGGTGCCAAGTGTCTTTGGCAATTTGCTTGAAGGGACTATGATCATTTCGTTTAGGCAACTTTCGAAAGCGTCATCGAGGGACTATGATCATTTGAATTGTTTTGCCAAAGAAACTCAACGTGCAAGCATGGCCCATTTTGGAAGGCAACAAGTGGGATTACCCTAAGGGTGCAAGTGTGAATGGTGTATTAATTTCATGCATTTATCTTTGTGTTTAGGTTATCTAGCGTTTGATTTTATTTACATACAAACCCTAGGTCTAACCATGGTATATTTGAAAGTGATAAATTGCGGGAATTTAAAGTCTACGCTATTACAAATAAGTATCCGGGAGTGGGGGTACAAATATTTACAAATGGGGATGAGACTTAATAGGAGAGTAATGTCCAAATAAATTTACAACCAAATCGAATCAATTGCAAATGTAATATGTAGCAATGTACAATAATAAGAGATAAGCAAATATATTTGTGTAAGTGTATGTGAATATTTACAAGTGGTAAAAATGTTTTTATGTACAAAAGTTTTAATTAAAGAAAAAAAGAAATGTTTTAAGAAAAATTAATGTTTTATGTATTTATATAAACAAATGTTTAGTCAAAAAAGAAATAAAAGAAAATCTATTTTCTTATGTATTTATTAATATGTATTTTTAATTATACTAACAAAAGAATAATTTAAGAAAAGTTTATATATAAAAAAAAAAGAGTTTTAGTGTATCATTTTATTTTACAAAATTTAATTGTGTTATAAAAAAGAAAATAAAAGAGTTAATAAAATTTAGTGTAAAAAATTTATTGTGTTAGTTTATTAAAAAAAAGATGTGATATGTAAAAAAGTATTAGTTTTAAAAATTGAATAGGCTAAAAGGGAATTTGGCCCAAACTAAATAATCAGAATAAATGAAAGGGGGGTGCTAATTGAAATGGGCTTAAGGCGTGTCAAGGCAGAGGCAGACCCAATGCTTTTGAACAATTTGTTTTAGGGTTCGGCGGAGTTTGTTTCAGTTTGGGAAATAAGGGTTACAACATAGCTTAGAACGATGCCGTCTTCTTCGCTGTCTTCTCCTCTTCGTTCATTCTCATGCCAAGCTTCTGAACACCTCCTATTCGCCTAAGGCCAACCAGCGCCATCATCCCTCTCTCCTTCCTCCACAGTCAAGCACGGCCACATTACAAAAAAGGTTTGATTTGATGCTTTATATGTTTTACGCTTTGCATGTTCTTGTTCTTGACAAATCCTGATTATTTACGTTATCGTTGTTTGCATGAGGTATGAGAAGAAGGAGTAGAAATACTACCTTTGGAGGAATCGTGGCCTGGAGAGGAGGAAAGAGCTGGACTTGGAGGCGCTTCAGGCGGCTGAAGGTGAGGGGATGGTAATGTGGAGAGCTCCGGAAAAACTGGTATTTCGTATTTTGCCTTTTCTCGTTTAGTGATGATTGTCTAAAAAAGATCTGAAAGCGCCTCTTTTTCTCTTTGGACTGCTTGCTCTGAGATGCTTGTATGCTTTGAACACTTCTTTTCCTCGCTTCTGTATGCTGGCTTGCCTCGCTTTTGAATGGCTTTCTTACTTTCTGAGATGCCTATTTGATGATGCTGTTGGATATGGTTTGTTGCTTCAGTACTTGATGTTGTTGGATATGGTTTGTTTTGACCCTATGATGAACATAGTTCTGAGGGCTTGGTTGTTTGAATGCTCCAAGGCTTGTATGCTTGGCTTGTTCTGCTTTTGGTTTAGAACAGGTTAAGGCTTGGACAAGTTGAAAGGCTTGTGCTTTTTTTTTCTGGTTTAAGGTTTGACAGTTTGTTGGTTTTGAACCACAGGTTTAGAGGCTTTGAAATTTTGTTTGACAGGGCTTGTAGAGGTTTGGAACTTTAGGGCTTATATGCTTAGCAAGTAGTTTTGTTGAAGTTTGGAGACTTGACAGGTTATGTGCTTTTGGTTTAGAACAGGTTAAGGCTTTCTGAGTTGAAACAGGTTTGTATGTAAACTTGTTTGTAATCTGGTTAAGACTTAAGGCAGGTTCATGGCTTTTTTGTTTGTGTTGGAGGCAGGCTGTCTTCTTGATACAGTTTGTGGCTTTTCTCTTTTTTATTTTTCTGCCCCCCTTTGTATCGTGTTGTGGTATGCTTGTTTTATATCTTTTTCTTAAGCCTAAAGCCTGCTGTAAGCCTTTTCTCTTTTTCTCTTCTTTCTCTTTCTCTACAATTTAAAGCAATTGTTTATTGCTTAAAAGTAGCTTTTCTGAAAAAGTACTGGCTTGGGAAATGATGACTTTTGATGTTGCTTGCAATGCATATTTTCCAGTTTTCCTGCATCTTGTTGACAGCATTTTGTACTTCTTTGACAACTTTTGGATAGCCTTTTGTACTTGTTGATGTTTTGATATCTTTTGATATCTTTGGACAGTTTTTGACATCTTTGGCTTAGTTTGAAATTGTGACTTTGTAGTTCAGTTTGGACTTTGTTGACAACTTATGAACTATGCAGCTTTATGGACTTCTCAATTGATTTGCCTCTTTTGGTTGAAAATTTGGATTTATGCAGTATGTTTGACAAACTTTGAATTTGTGCAATTTGTAAATTTGTGCATTTCATACTTCATTTGCAAGCATTATTTCTATCCCTCTTTGTGAACCAAGAGAAATCTTGTGATTTGCAGAGAGGGCAAACTGATTCCGGCCAGTTACTTTTAATGATGAACTTTTAAATTAACTGTCTGCTCTTTTATTTTATCTGCTTTTAACTTCTTTTCTTTTCTTGTTTTTGCAGATAAAATCACTTGAGAAAAGGAGCATCAGTAGAAGAATGAAGATTTAGGAAATTAGGATAGCTTTATTTTACTTTCAATTATTGTAACATTATTAATGTAAACATCTGTAAATAAATTTACAGTGTACAAATAATAATTGTAACAAATAATTAAAGATGAATAAAATCCACTTTTGTCAGTTAATTCTTTTTCTTCTTCAACTGTTTATTTAATTATTTATAATTCTTAAAATTATAATAACTGGAAATAAATCCCAACTATTTAACTCAGAATAATAAATGATCAATAAACGTCCGGAGTTCTGAATAATCATAGCATTGCACAGCTAAACAACAAACGTCCACATGTCCTTTTTTCACTGATTAAATCCAAACACTACAAATTCTCAATCAACAGCCTCAGTCCATATCTCAGAGTAAATTGAAAAGCACTGATAGAATTAATTCTTTCTGAGAAATATGCACGCACAAAACCCCGATTCTTGATTAAATATCAAAGAAGCGTCCGCCTGATCAAAACTTGAGCCAACTTAACCAAACCTTAGCAATCTGCTTGAACTGCTTTAAAATCAATGAAAACCCTAAATTTTGTCTGACTGATGAGAAAAGTCTGTTTGACCGATTCTTGAGCCAGTCTGAAAAATCAGGAAAAGTCCGAAGCTGTGATTTCTTGTGAAAAAAGAGGAGGGAAAATTTTGGGGTACAACAGCTAACAATGAAACCCAACAATTTCCCTGATCGGACACCGAAGGTACACTTATTTAGATTCAAGCGGAGACGATACTTCCTCAAACATTGAAACAACTTCAACAAATATTCTACATGCCCTTCTTCAGTCTGGGATTTGGCAATCATATCATCAATATATACTTCGATTTCCTTGTGCATCAGATCATGAAATAGGGTTGGCATAGCCCTCTGGTACGTTGCACCAGCGTTCTTCAACCTGAAGGGCATCACTATGTAACATAATGTTCCCTAGGGTGTGATAAACGTTGTTTTTTACATGTCCTCTGGAGCCATTCTTATTTGATTATACTCGGAAAATCCGTCCATGAACGAGAATACCTTAAATTTTGTTGTGCTATCCACTAACATATCAATGTGTGGCAATGGAAAATCATCTTTTGGACTAGCTTTATTTAGATCTCTGTAATCTACGCACATGCAGACCTTTCTGTCTTTTTTTAGTACTGGGACAATATTGGCAATCCATTGAGGATACACTAGCGTCACAAGAAAACCAGCATTAATATGCTTTAGAACCTCCTCTTTGATTTTTACTACCATATCTGGGTGAGTTCTTCTCAACTTTTGTTTAATTGGCGGACACTCTGGCTTCAACGGCAAACGGTGCTCTATAATATCTGTATCTAGACCAGTCATATATTGATAAGACCAAGCAAAAATATCCACATACTCTTTCAACAACTCAATCAACTTGCTCTTCACATCAGGATGCAACAATGCTCCAATCTTGAATTCCTTCGGATCTTCTTCTGAACCCAAATTGGTCACTTCTAATGGCTCTTTATATGGATGAATAGTATTTTCCTCGTGCTCAAGAAACCGTGAGACCTATTCTTGAATCTCATCATAATCTTCTTCTTCAGCCCCATACACAGGGCATTCAAAGTTGGGAGAGGGTGCAGGGTCATTGTATTCAACTTTTTTTAAATTAATTTGCACATGTGATTTGTGATTGCATTTAGAAACTGACACATATAATAAGTGATCATGCAGATTGAATTTCAGTTATTATTTATTTTGAAAGGTTTTTTCTGATTACCATTTTCCAAGAAAAAGCATAAAATAAAGACATAATTTAGGAAACAAAGACAACCTTTATTATTGATTTTAAAAGTCACAACAAACAGATAAGCCCTACAACATTAATAATTCCACCTTGGGCAGAGTGAAAGCTTTTTCAAAAAGATTAACAAATCAAATTACTTTGAAACATGTATGCAAGAGGGAACATCGATGGTGATCCAGTTCTGAACCCTAACTCCGTGCGTCACATAATTCGGCATTTCCTGCTCTGCTTCATCTTCCACAATGGCGTTAATCCTGGAAACAGTCGGATGAAGATAACCCCCGCTATAGAAAATGTCTTGATACCTGCCTGCAGCAGACTTTGGCTTCATGCCCTTACCTTTATCATTCTTCGAAGAGAACCCCAAGCCAATTATGTTCTTGTTCACAGGTGGATCCATAATTTGTCCCCAAACTTCATTATGACCATTACGCACAACCTGCCGCGTGTACTTCAGCGAAACCATGGAATTCTCATTTCCTCTTATGTTGTCAATGGATAAGACTTGGAACTGGGTTCCAACAGGAGCCCCATCCGCCTCTACAATGCTGAAAGAGGACAAATGAGATATCAACAATTCCTGCTCCCCATTTATGATCACTACTTTCCATTCACGTACAAACTTTAGCTTCTGGTGTAAAGTTGAAGTAACAGCCCCTGCCTCATGTATCCACGACTTCCTTGCAAACAACTGTAAGCGGGAACAATGTCCATGACCTGGAAAGTTATCTGAAACAAATGTGGTCCTATATGAATAGGCAAGTCCACTTCACCAATAACAGATTTCCTTGACTCATCAAATGCTTTCAAAATGATGCCACTCGGGCGCATAGGCGTTCCTTGATATTTCAACTTCATAAGCGTACTCCTCGGTATAACATTCAACACGGATCCATTATCAATCAGCACATTGGATAGTGAATCATTCTTGTAGTTCATAGAGATGTGGAGGGCCAAGTTGTGATTCCTTCCTTCATTTGCTAATTCATCATTGCAGAAACTCAAGTTATTACATGAAGTAATGTTTCCTATTATGCTGCTGAATTGGTCTGTTGGCATATCACTCTCCACAAAAGCTTGGTCCAGTACCCTCATCAAGGATTCTCTGTGAGCAGAGGAGTTCATCAATAAAGCTAAGATAGATATTTTTGAAGGAGTCTGCATTAGTTGATCTACAATTTTATAGTCGCTCATCTTAATTATCTTCAAAATATCATCCACTTCTTTCTCTAACGTAGCTCCACTAGTCTCACCCGTATCCTTCTTAGGTTCATCATTCTCAGCAATTTTCTTTCCAGCACCAACATCTCTTCGAACAACTGGTGCAAACACATGACTGGTGTGGGTCACCCTGCTATTTTCAATAATATTTCAAACATTAGGCATTGGCTGGATGGGAACTTCCATATTATCCTCTAGGATTTTAGCATTATATTTGTAGGGTACAACCTTATTTGACTTGTAGGGGACAGAACCCTGCAAACTAATCACCAATGGAGTAATAGCTGGCTTGCCATGATACTCAACTTCAAAATGGGCAGGTGCACCAAAACAAGGCACAATGACGTTTACCCCTTCTTCAACATAATTAGTCATCAATAAGTCATTTCTGGAAAACAAATCTTCGTCATAAGAGAAATACTCATCTGCGGAGGCATACTCTTCATTTAACTCTTCTTCAGTCAAACAAACCTCAACCATATCAACTTTATGGTAATCATCCCTCTGACTTATGACCTTGATATTTCCACTGTCTAACAACAACTGAACACCCTTCTTCACGATTGAACATCCTCGGGGGTATCGACAGCAAACTCGGCAAGATCCATATTGGTGTTCCCTCTAACCAGCCGTATGGCAGAAGGTAGCATGCAACTGCATGATGTCCTCATTCATATACTCTATATCAAAAATTATGAATTCTCCAGGATATCCGGAAACCATATTCACTTCCTCTTCATACTCTGCCCTAGGCCTGATTATATGGATTAGGCCCTCATCCATCATCTCCTGTAAATCAGCCTTTATCTTATCACAACCCTGTATGTCTGTACTGCAAATAGCACAATCGGCATGGTCATACATATAGTAGCTAAATTACCAGAGGTCTGCATGCATTTTCACCAAATCTCCTCTAACCAGATTAATATCAAAAATATGGAAGTCGCCTGGACAACCGGCTACCATATTCACATCATTTACTCCCCCATGCTTGGGTAGAGGATTATCTTTCACATTAGGTCTCACGTCCTTGAAAGATAGAACACCAGACTTCACCAATTTGTGTACCTCAGTCTTCAAAGGATAACAATTCTCAACATTATGCCCTAGTGCTCCTTGATGAAAAGCACATGTTTGGTCTGCCTTATAATACCAAGGCAATGGTGATGGTATGACGGGAGGTGGTCGGGTCTGAACCAACTTCTTTTGAATCAATGCCGGTAGTAACTCTGTATAGCTCATGGGAATAGGGTCATAACTCTCCCTTCTTTGATTATACCCTTGATTCCCCTGCTGGTATGGTCTCTGATAAGCAACGGTAGTTGGAGCGGCATTCATAACGGGAGTAACTGAGGCGACTTGCTGATGACACTGATAATTCCTTCTAGGAGTGTTTACCCTCCTCTCTTGTATAACATCATTTGCATCCCCTTCTTTCTTCTTGGTAAACCCATAAGATGGCTTCTTCACACCTTCAGATCCTTCACTCTTTGTTAAACGACCTTCTCTTACAACCTCTTCTAAGCGGATACCCATTCCTACCATTTCAGTAAAGTCACTTGGCGCACTTGCAACCATCCTCTCGTAGTAGAAAGCAGTCAGCGTCTTCAAGAAAATCTTAGTCATCTCCTTCTCTTCCATGGGAGGAATCACCTGGGCGGCTACCTCACGCCATCTCTACGCATATTCTTTGGATGATTCCCTGTCTTTCTGAACCATGGACCTGAGTTGATCACGGTCAGGCACCATGTCCATGTTGTACTTGTATTGTTTGATGAATGCTTCTCCCAAATCATTAAAAGTATGGATATTGGCACTGTCCAAACTCATATACCACTTCAGCATAGCACCAGTCAAACTATCCTGAAAAAAGTGAATTAGTAGACGCTGATCATTAGTATGGGTATACATTCTCCTTATGTACATCACCAGATGAGCACGAGGGCAAGTGTTGCCCTTATACTTCTCAAACTCTGGGACTTTAAACTTAGCAGGTATCTTAACATTCGGGACGAAGCATAACTCATTCACATTCTTCCCAAATAGCTCTTTTCCCCTGAGGTCCTTTATCTCTCTTTGCATCTTGTCAAACTGATCTTGAAAATCATCCATACTGTCATAAAGACCCAAGTCTTCACTCGGTGGAGGGAAAGGACGACACACATCATCATTAACAAACGGAACCATATTCACCGAAGGAGGTGCAACAGGAACATGCACCACAGGAGGTGCAGGAGTAACAATAGTCTGAACAACTGGAGTATCCTGAGGACCAAGATTGAAACCTTCAGGTGAAAAATTCTCTGGCATTCCCCATGGATAACCTTGGGGCATGCGATTCTGAACAGCTGGAGTAGCAGATACGAGAATAGTCGGAGCTTCAGTAGTTGCCCTTGTTGGTTGAGGTTGAACACTCGGTGGTTGATTCTGAGCAGCCACCAGAGCTTCCATCAGAGTAGTCAGATTGTCCATGTCGGCCTTCAAAGCAGAAACTTCCTTGCGCAGCTCGCGATTCTCTTGTTCTAAGTTGTCCATCTTCTTTCTGAAATTAGCCCGAGTGTTGTAGTGATGAGTCAGCTTGTTGAACGAAATAAATAAGCTTGGTAAGACACATGGATATGCATAATGAATTCAAGAAAAATGTGCAATATGATGCATGATTTGTAATACACATGATTATTTTTACTTTGTTATTTAATATTTCAAGGGATTTATAGTTTATGGACATATTGCAAATATCAAAGTAATAACGCATTTGAAATACTTAATTTTTTTTATTATAACAACTCCAAAATGGATTACAAGTTTCAACGATCCCAAGTACAAGATGAAAATAAAATCTGAAACCCTGAGAAATAGAACCGATGGAGATCACTCTATACGCTGGCGCTTCCCCGTGAGCCTGGCAATCTGAGCCTTCAACCTCTGGTTTTCTTCCGCATGTATGATGGCAACCTCCTTCCAAGCATCTGAATCAGGAAGTGAGTAATTAGCACCTAATTGAGGATTAGGAGAAAATAAATCCCCTCGCCTCTCCAAAGACTCTATCGCTCGACTCTCAAGGATCTCAATCAAGTCGTCTTTCTCCTTCAAGTCTGCTTTATAGGAACTCTCTAAAGTTTGGAACTTATTCTTCCAAGCATCCTTTTCCCGTTGCATCCTAACCAAAGCAAGTTGCAGCTCTTCTAGATCATCTAATAAGGGAGGAGTGGTCTTCACAAATAGATCAGCATGAGTGTCTCCCGGGTATACAGCATCTTTAACTGAATAACTCTCGATCGGACCCACTGAAGACATGGCTCCAAAGAAACAACACCCCTAGGTCCCAAATCCTTCCTACTCTTCTTATGAATGTGACGCTAGGCCTTCGCAATCTGCTCCCTAGCTTCCCTATGGTCTTCTCCTTCCTTCAGAAAGAAACTACTCAAATGAATACTATTCGGTTTATCCCTCATCGGATAACCAAGCTGTCGCTGTGTAAGAATAGGGTTATAGTTAATTCCTCCTTTTGTACCAAGAAGAGGTACATTGGGGAAACTACCACAATTGTCAATAATCTATATATCCTGGTAAGCTCGATGATATCAATCAATATCCGAGTGAGTAAGTGCCATGATCTTAGGAGCCCAATGGGGTTCCTTCTTGATATCCCAAAAAGCATCAGACTGGGGAATATGAGAGATAAACCACCGGTACAATAGAGGCGTGCAACAAATAATCACCCCCCCATGATAAGAATTCCGAAGATGAATAGAGTAATAAGCATCACCCAACAATGTAGGAACTGGGTTTTTGATCATGAAGATCCTGATAGCATTAATGTCAACAAACTTGTCCACATTAGGAAATAAAAATAACCCGTAAGAAAGTAGAGCAAAGATGGCCTCAAAAGCAATTGTACTCTTCATTTTGGAAAAGTAACGAGCTTTCTCCAATAAGAACTGAGCTAGTAATCCTCTAATTCCTCCTTTAGTAGTCATATGGGCTTCCACCACAGATTTCCCCAGATGAATCAAAGCAACAATCTCATGTGGTTTTGGCTCACCCTCCAAACCAGTAAAAGGAACACGATCGGTAACAGGTAAATCCAATAGATAAGAATACTCCTCCAGTGTGGTTATCAACTGATAGTCGGGAAAAGTAAAGCAATGATACATCGGATCATAGAACTGGACCAAGGTCGAGAAAATACCCTCCTTCATCTTCAGCTTCATGAGAGGAATAATGGATCCATACTTCTTCTGAAAGTCTGCAGAACACTCGATCTCGGGAATTAGACTGATCAACTTATCTATCTTGGGATCCTTAAAACTGTATTTCCCGGTCTTTCTCTTTCCATAATCCATGGTTAGAAAGTACCTGAGATATTCACAAATGGTCAACCTTTAAATCCCTTGAAATATGGTTTCTTAAAAAGATGCTTATGAGTGCATGGATGCATGATGCAGCAATCACACACAAGATCACACATATAGGGTTCATAGGTTCAACGTCACGAGCATAAGGTCGAAGGTACTACCCATAGAATGTTGGTCTAAAAGTTATCACCTGCCGAACAAGGTTCTAGAGCTTCCCATAGTCTACATCCTTCCTTCGGATATTACCAACTTCCCGATTAACTCGGTAATTAGTAATATTCTCAAGAAAGACTCGTCTAAGCGTAGTATCGCGTGACAACTATTTCTGTATTACTCTGTCATAGCTTCCGCAGTACACCTAAAAGGCCAAGATGGGTTTGGTATTCTACGATCCTCAATTTCAGCAGGCTCCTAGGTCGAAAGCAGTACGTCTTTTCGATTACTCGGTAAACGATACTACAGTCAAAGGGGCCTCTATTGAGTGGGGGATCTCATGCGTCCTTTTTTGGGACTACTCCCTCAAAGTTAACATAACTATACCGCCCGTCCTATCTTAAAGTTTGCTCAAGTCCGGGTGTATGACTTATGAGTAATCACCAAGCACCCTGAAAACCAGGAAAATCCAGACAGACATATATACAACATATAACACAAAATACAGTAATAACACATATACATATATAAACAAAGATAGGCTTAACCCACTTAGGGATGGACCAACAAGTGAAGTCGCCATTTTTCTATAGCGGTAGAAATGTTTAAGACTAAGCCATTGGGCTGACTAGACTTTATACAAATCAAAATAAAAATTGCCACCGCGCTTTATTATTTCCAAAGGAATGGGAAAAGAGAGAATAACCCAAAAAGAAGGGGAAAGATTCAAGGTAAGGGGGTTGGTTATGCAAAGGGAAGGTATTAGCACCCTAAACATCTACAGTACTTCGCAAGAACCTCTTTGTGAAATCTGTATATTTTGGCTATGAAAAATGTTGTATAAAAATGGATGGTGGAGGTGAGAAAAGAAATATATTTATTTTACAATTTTTACACCCGCCGCGGTTGCGAACCTTTAGTGCCTACGTACCACCTTTTCGTGCAATAGTGGATCAGGGTACACGTAGTTCCTCTTGTAAAAATTTAAAAACACAAATGTGTTGGTTAATTTTATGAGATAAAACATCATCGTCATTGTCCGTGTGGAAAACATACCTACTACCCACAATTATGAGAAAGGAGAATTTGCATCATCTCAAAGTGGAGGATATTGCCTGGATCTTAAAATCAACAATGCCTCACTCAACACCCAAGTGGAAAATATCTATCTTCACTACATATTGTAGAAGTATAGTTATTTGCACCACTACAAGGATTGACAAGAGTTCAATCTTTTGAGAAAAGTTTAAAGATAAAAGCCAAAGTGGCAAAATGGTTTGAAATGAGATTGATTGACTTTTAGTCTTCTCACAAAAAATGTCAAGGTATTATTAAGTTGATTGGAGTTTATTTATGAAAATGCATGGACATAAGTCCAAGTTTATTATGAAAGTGGTTCAAGTTTAAAAACAAGAAAAGTTTTCAAAAGGAGGAAGAAGATTTTTGAAATTAAAGAAGATGGGAGGAGAAGAAGGGACTATCCTAAAGCATAAGGTAAAAGCTAGAAATAAGAACCATCTAACCAATAAGAAGCCAATACTTGACATTATGAGCCAAGATAGAATTTCCACTCCTTGGATTGAAACCAATCAAGCAAAAAAATACTTGACCTCTTGAGAGAACCAAACTTCAAGTGTATTAAGTCTTCACAAAAATTGAACAGAGTAACGGTTGTATACGGGTGAATTCCAGATTACAAACAAAGGGTGTAATCACAAAAACCTACACACAAAAACAAACAAGCAACCCAATATCTTGAGGTAAACCTCAAGAACTCTAGACAAAATAATCAGATAAGATCACAAGGTCTCCAAGATAGGCCAAGGTTTCTAATCCTAAGTCCAAGAAAAAAGTTTGAGTCTCCATAATGCCAAGGATAATAACCAAATAGTCCAAGTACCATTAAAGTTTTTTATGGTTTATGTTGATTATTAAGTATCTAAAAAAATAAGAAAAGAAAAGCTCAAGTGAGCAAAGTAAAAATGACAAGAAAGTAAATGCTCAAATGAGCAAATATGAAAATGGCATGAAATGTAAATGCTAAAATTAAATGGTACATAAAGCATTAAAAAATAAAAACATAAAGTAAAACAAGTAAATAATTAGTGGTTAGTTGGATGCCCATCTTGAAGCTTGCATTTGGAACTCATTAGAGGATTGATAGAACCAAAGCCTCCACACAACAAGTTACATTTGCTTTTTGTCAAGTATATCATCCATTTAGAATTCTCACAAGTACCATTTAATGATCAACGATGTTTAAGTGATCCGCGTTGACCAAAGGTGTTGTAGATCAATTAGAGGATTTGTATAACCAAAGTCTCCACACAATAAATCTCAAGGTTATTGGATCAAAGAGATCAAATTAACATACTTGGGCTTGTAAACATAAGTTTGGGCCACAAATGATCATTTATTCAAATCAGGACAAAATTTAGCGCTATTTTAAGCAATCGTAAGCGGACTTATATAAAAGTCGCACCTATTTTGACGCCGGTCAATAGCAATCTATGAATCATTTGTTCTGATACATGATATAGAGATCATGCTCCAACAACATTTAGTGCAATAAGAAGGGGATGAGATAAAGAGGGATGAGAGAGAATATACAAACCACTTTTGAATTAAATTTAATCAAACTATTATTAAAATCATTCATCCATTTTTATGGAGTTAAACTCAACACCATGGATCCAATGATGTTAATAAAGTTCATGATTCAAAATTTAACCCAAGATCAGCCCGAAAATAGTCACAAAATAACATTACATTTTAATATATACAAAAGGGTTTAAAAATAATGTTTAAAAATAGAAAATAAAGAGAAAAATATCAACTATGTTCAAATTAATCAAGAAATAAAAAGTAAGACCATAAAAAAATCAGAAAAAAGGCTCAAATAATTTTACAATTTTTTTGGTAATTTTTTTAAAGTCAGAAATATTTTTAAAATTAAAATAAATGGGTAAAATAAACCAAAAATGATTAAAAAAATAGTAAAGTTAGAAACATAAATAACATAAGGTCACCAATATTTGTCAAAATATAATTGGATCACTCCATAATTTTTTCAGAATTTAAAAATGTATAAAAGTATTTTTAAACATTTAAAACAATTCAAATAAAGTGTAAATTTATAAAAAATACCAAAACACAAAATTAAATTGTGAAAAAATAAAAATCAGAAAGAGAATAATCAAAATATTTTTTCATAATTTTTTCAGATTTTTTTGGACTTAAAATGAATTTTCTATGATTTTTTGAAATTTAAAACAATTAAAATATAAAAATCAGAAAATAAAACAAAAGTAAAAATATGTGGACCATTGGATGAGAGTCAAAACGCATTAGTAATTAAATCCAAGGGATCTGGCGCACTGTGCATATCATGGTCATTAGTGAATAAAGTACATAATCAAATATAAATCAGATTTTCAAAAATAACAAGTGGCGTGCCATCATTGGTTGGAAGATGACACGTAGGTCATCTTCAACCTCCAGCCAACGTGATTTGCAGGTCTCTCAAATTGTAAAATCAGAAGCTCAGACCTATGTTGTTCGCTTCGTCTCTTCAAGACAAAGACAACCACACCCTCGCGCCAAATTTATATAAACTTTAGCTCAAGTAATTTGGAAGGAAAGTTTTGAAAAGGGATTTGAGATTTCATGGTCAAAACGTGTTTCCAGTAAAAGGTAAGTGTTGCGACTAGAACCAGGGCAATGAGAGAAACACAATGATATCTGAGTTTTGAAGAATTGATGAAGGAATCTACCTATTGAAATTGAGTTGCAGAGCTCTGAAACTGGACTTCTATGGAGCAGTATAGGGTACAATTCTTGAATGTAATTATGTGGTTAACTTCAGGGAAGATCAAGGAAGGTGAATTGATGGAAAAGTTGGATTGAAAAAGGCTTTAGAATGGATTTTGAAGTTACTGAATTCTGAGTTGTGGAACAAGTTTGGCAGGGTAATTCTGGCTATCCAAGGTTTAGCAAATGAATAGGGAATGACCCTCTATTTATAGGGAATCAAATGGAATGTTCAAGCATGTGAAATGATGAAGTTTGGAGGGAAATCGTGTGAAGTTGCAAACAAGAAAAGTGTGACTTCAAACTTGATCAAAACTCATCCAAAACGCGCGTTTTATTGTGCTAATCCATTATGGAAGTTCACTAAACATGTTTAGAAGCAAAAATGCGAGGAAAAATTGTGATTAGAAGCCAAAACAAAGATTTCAAAATCTCACTTGTGAGGAAACTTCAGTTTCAAGTTACCAATTTCAAAATCACGGCATTCTCAGCTCAAGGGGTCTTAGGGCATGATTCTTGATGCTTTAGAAAGATGAGGTTACAAGCTTTGCAATGGAAAAAGAATGGAATCAAATGGATGCTTGAGCTGAAAGTTGTGTTGAGTCAAAGTTGGAGAAAAAGAGTTGACTTTCCATACTTAGAAATATTTCAAGTTCTTCTTCAAAAATGACCTATAATGTCTTGCATCCAAACATGGCCTTCCACTTAGAATTTTCTCTTGACCAAAAAAGATGGCATGAAGTAGATCTCTTGAATGACATTTTGAAACTTGAACCATTCAAAATTTCCAAAAATTGAGAGAGTTATGAATTGTTGAAGTTGGCAAAAAATCATGAAATGACCTATAATCTTTTGCATCCTTAAGGCAACTTCCATCCATTTTCTCACTTTGCACATAAAATAAGGCATAAATTTCACACCTTCAAGATCATTATGGAAAAAAAATGGGCTCAAGGTGATAAAAATTGACCAAGTTATGATCATTTGAAGTCACACATGGAAAATTGGGGATTCATCTGGAGGACTTGTAATCTTTCTTCCTCATTAAGTCTCTTCCTCATGAAAAATCCTTGAAACTTTTGAAGTGATTTATTGATAACCCTTTTAAGAGAAAGATGTCGTAGGAATCACTCAAAAATACCAAGATATGAGCAAGATATATTCCTTTGAAGTTCAAAACCCTAGCTCCTTAGATCAAGAGAATGCTTTGAGGAACTTTGACAATTTTGAACAAACTTCTTGTACCAACACACATGATTTGTAAATAGAAGTTGTTGAGGATGATAATGAGAACTCATAGCCACCAAAACAACTTCCATATCTTGAACATTGAGAAAAATATGCACTTGTGACCAAATGGAATAAAATCTTGTCCAACCATGACAACTTCTCCAATCAATCCCTTGTGCTTTTTAACCAAATTTGATAACCTTGAAATGTGATGAACCAAAACAACCTTGCCATGCCAATTCTTCCAAAACCAATCCAATGGTGAGGTTTGAACTTCTCAAGCTTTATTGACTAGGGCATGGAAATAAACTCATGAACCCATGTGGTAACTTGTTAAATCCCACTGCCTTTACCTACATGGATAACAAGCAAGACAAACCAACATTGCATTTTATTTAGTTAAAAGAAGAAATCAAGACAAAAACAATATTCATGATCACAAAAGAACATAAGTCAAGGTGCTTGGTGATTCCTCAAAAGGGAAAAGCTAAATATAGGGAGGGGAACCAAGAATCCTAGTGTGATCTTGTTGTGAATGAATCGACATGGTATGATGAAGGGATCTTAGGGGCAAAAATTGGGGTACAACACACACATTATTGAGATTTGATTTGATTTTGTTCCTTGCATTATTTGTTTCTAAAACAAGCCAAATCATGATATTTTCCAATCAATTAGCTCTTGCATGATTTGGATGATTTTCTAGCTGTTCATTGACTCATAATATGCTCATAAAATCAAATCTTGGATTTTATTTCATTATTCTACTATTTAAATTGATTTATTTTGATTTAAATGGATAAAAAATCAAAATAAATAATAAAAATAATAAAATAATAGGTGGATAAGCTCAGGGGTTGTGGGTCCTCTTAGGAATAAGTTTCAAACAAGAAAACAAGGGCCCATTTGGAAAAAAAAGTCATTTTGGTCAATGTTGACTTCATGCACATTTCCAAAATTTTTTCAGCTTTGACAATACATATCTCCCTCAATTTTAACTCTAAAAGGGTGTTCTTTGACTTTTTAGAAAGCTTAGGATGTAACCCGAGCAACCTCTTTGGTTTCATCTAAATTGGATCTTCCATGTTCATGTAAGGAGCTTTGACCCAAAAGGTGTTTTTGTTAACTTTTGAAAAGGACCCATAATGTCTGATTTTATATCTTTTCATGAGTGAATTTCTTGAACTTGAGGGATGAATAGGAGTTGTAGGGAATGGATTCTCTTCAAAATGATCCTTGGATGAGAAATTTCTGATAAAGTATGAGAAAGTTATGCCTGGTCAAAGTTTGTTTGACTTTTCCTATAGAAATCCTAATTTAGCAACTTTTGAGTTTTGATGAATTTGGGGCATTCCTTGAGGAATCATGATCAACCCTTAGTCAAATGATGTATATTACTTCAAAATGTTGATGTTGACCAAAATCTTGAAGTTTGACTGTATGTGGGTCACATTTGACTTTTGACCTAGTATAGTTGATTTTCAGGCATTTGAGTAGTTGACTGGGCAAACTCCTTGTGCAAGGCTTGAAACTTGGCATGGGTGATATTGAGAACATATTAGAGCAATGAAAATCATTTATGACCCTTGGAACTCAAACATCTTGATGAGGAGTGAAACCCTAGTTTGAGGCTCATAGTCTTAGGAGGAGGATTTGTCTGGTCAATCCTTAGTCCACTTGAGCAATTGATGACCTCTAGGAATATGTATTTGAGTGAAATGAGAGGGAAAATTTTGGGGTACAACAGCTGACCCTGTTCAATCTTCTTAAACCTGAGGATGTAGATTGGCTGGTATGCCTTTCGTGATCTGAAGGTGGAAGGTGATTGAACACTAAAGTGCCCAAAAGTTCATACTCGTCTGAAATGATGCTTAATTTGTATAGGTAGTATCAGGAATGGGCTTACAGATGACATTTGAAGAAGATGACGGAGAGTCGTCGGAAATGGGCTTAAAGATGCCATCCAGAATAATGATGATTTTGTGAGATATTCCTTCGTGGGAATTCCTGTTCCTGTTGTTAGGGAGGACTTCGTTGAGGAATGTTGGTCTCTGTTGTAACGCTCGTAACTTAATTAATTATTTAATTAAATTATTTTTGGAATATTTGATAAGATGTGTTGTGATTAATTGGATTTAAGTATTTTATTAAATGGAGAAATAATATTAGAAGTATAATATTATTGATGTGGGCTTGTTTTTAAGGAATAGTAGTAATAAGGGGGTGTATTAGTTTTGAGCCCAATATGGAGTTAAAAGAATAACAGGTTATTTTATTGTTGTTAGAAAGAATAGAAAAGAGGAGGCAGTAGAAGAATAAGGACTGAGCAGAAGAACATGAAGCTGCTGGAAAAACAGGAAAAATGGCAGAACGAGGTTTCGATCGGAAGATTGAAGAGCGACCTTCAATCCAAGGTAAGGGTGGGGTTCTGACTCTATAATTGGGTTCATGATGATTGGTATGTGGGGTTAGAAGTGATTGTTATCTTGTTCATGAATTGAATGTTTATGATGTTGTATGATGTGAAATTGATGAATTTTAGATGAATAATGATGTCCCGATGTTGTTTGATCGATGTAGAATTATAGGATAACTGTAAGTGATGATTATCTATGATCAGATTAAGTTTTTGGGGCTTAAAGTATGAAACCCGTAGTGAAAATGCAGAGAAAATCACAGAATTTATGCAGGATGTAACAGGATGTGTCGAACTCAAATGCTATGTATCGATACAAGAAGGTTTTAAGACTCAGTATGAGTTGACATGAAGAGGTTTTGCATCGATACATTAGGACTTTTAGACTCAGGATGAGTCAATCCGTAGAGGCGTGTGTCGATACATGCTGTGTGTAAGACTCAGTATAAGTCAATCCAATAGAGGATGCGTCGACTCATTTTGCAAGTTTAGTGTAGTACACGTCGATCTAAGGAGATACGCGTCGACCCATGTTGTCGAGTTTTTGGCAGAATCGTTTAGAAAATGCCGTAACTTGAGTTTTAGGATGCCGTTTGAGATGTCGTTCGAAGCGTTGAATAGCTAACGCGATGAACTTTATTCTAGAGGACTAAAATGAAGAATAGGAAGTGTAATCCTAGTAGCCAATTTAGGATTTAGAGTTAGTTCCTGTGTTGATCGTTATGTTGGTTTTTATGCAGAATGATGAGGATGAAATGTTTATAGGCTGCTGTTTGATTTGTAACAGTAGGAGTAATGATAGTAATGATGTAAGATTACAGAATAGCGGTGTGAATTATTATCGTATTAATGTACAAATGAGTTATTGATGAGATGTTATTAATGAAGTTGTGTTTGATGAATAAATGATGTCTGATGAATTATTACGAATGATATGAGATGTTTGATGAAGAGATGTTGGGATGCTTTTGAGATGTAGGCCTTTGGACAACGATGATGTTGTATTGAGATGTTGTTAATTATGGTGTTGTTATTACATTCATGATTGTGTCGCATACATTGCATTTTGAGATGGAGCTTATGCTCGTTGAGATGGCCTGTATTGGTGAATATTGAGACGAAGGCTTATGACTTATTGATGCCTCTATTAATTGGAAAATTTTTGAGATGGGAGTTCTGCTCCAATGGTACCACATGCATTTTCATAGTATTGAGTCGTATTATATGACTGCATAAAAAAGTGTGTATTGATATGGTGAATGTGTACTATTGTCGTTGATTATGAGATGAGAAGTGGTGACGTTATGTGATCTAATTTAATATATTAATTATCATGCACTTTATTATATTGTTAGATATCTCACCCCTTTTGTTTGAATGTTGCCCTTATGTTGGTAACGTGCAGGTAATCGAGAATGAAGGCTATATACCTTCAATAGTTTGAGTCGGTGTCATTGCTCTAATATGTAACACTTGGGGGGATGAACACTTATTGCTTTTGATTGTTGATTATTCAGTTGTTGAACCTTAAGTTGATTATTATTAAGTATTGTATTTGTTGGTTTGAAGTTGTTGTAATGATGATAAAGATGTTATTAAGAATTCCGCTGCGTAGATGTTGAATTATTTAATTAAATATGTTATGACGATGGTTCATCTGATGTTTTAAAAGTGTTATATATCCACGATGAATGCAATGAATTTTGATAGAAGAATTTGTGGCATCCCGGTTCATTTGCATGAATGATTTTTATAACTCTGATTTATTTATATAATTTGTCGGGGTAGAATTGAGGTGTTACAAAGTTAGTATCAGAGAAAAAGGTTGGTCCGACCTTGTCGTCGAGTCGTAGTTGTCTAACAATCGAGTATTGTTAATTTGAGTTCTAACTCTTGTTTATGTTGTAGGGATAAGTTGAGATGGCTGGAAGGAATGATGCTGCACTTGCTGCTGCTTTAGAAGCAATGGCTCATGCAATGGAAAATCAGCCGAATGTTGACAGGAATGCAGGATCTCGTAGCTTGGCGACTTTCTAGAGAGAGAATCTGCCTACGTTCAAGGGAAAGTATGATCCTGACGGAGCATTGGAGTGGTTGAAAGAGATTGAGAGAATCTTCCGTGTGATGGACTGCACTCTAGCGCAGAAGGTCCGCTATGGTACTCATATGCTATCAGTTGAGGCTGATGACTGGTGGCTAGAGACTTGTCAGAAGTTAGAAGCTGCAGGTGAGAATGTCACTTGGGCTGTGTTTCGTAGTGAATTTTTGAAGAAGTACTTTCCTGAAGATGTCCGTGGTAAGAAGGAGATTGAGTTTCTTGAGCTGAAGCAAGGGAATATGTCAGTTGTTGAGTATGCTACCAAGTTTTCTGAGTTGGCTAAGTTCTATCCGCATTACGTTGATGCATATGTTGAGTTTTCGAAGTGTATCAAGTTTGAGAATAGGTTACGCCCGGAGATCAAGAAGGCAGTCGGATACCAGAAGATCCGTGTCTTTGCTGATTTGATTGATAGTTGCAGGATTTATGAGGAGGATAATAATGCTCATTACAAGATTATCAGTGAGAAGAGGGGTAAGGACCAATAGAATCGTGGTAAGCCTTATGATACCCCAGCTGGTAAGGGTAAATATAAAGTTGCTCAGGGCCAGAGAACTAGTGGGGGAGATGCTCCTGCTGGTGTGGTTTGTTTTAAGTGTGGAAAATCTGGGCACAAGAGTGATGTGTGAACTGCTGAAGTGAAGAGATGTTTCCATTGTGGCAAGAACATACATGTTGTATCTGAGTGTGAACTATGGATGTGATTTGTTTCAATTGTAGAGAAGAAGGGCACATTGGTAGTCAGTGTTCGAAACCAAAGAGGGCTCAGTCAAGTGGTAAAGTGTTTGCTTTGGTGGAGAATCAGACAACTGTTGAGGACAGACTTATCAGAGGTACATGTTTCATTAATAGTACTCATTTAATTACTATTATTGATACCGGTGCTACGCATTGTTTTATTGCTGCTGATTGTGTTGAAAGATTGGGTCTTCTATTGTCTTCTTTGAATGGGGAAATGGTCGTCGATACTCCAGCCAAGGGGTCGGTGACTACTTCTTTTGTGTGTTTGAAGTGTCCCTTGTCGATCTTCGACAAAGACTTTGTTGTCGATTTGGTTTGTTTACCGTTAAGAGGTTTAGATGTGATTTTGGGTATGAACTGGTTAGAGCATAACTATGTTCATATTAACTGTTATGACAAGTCGGTGAAGTTTTCTACTCCTGAAGTAGAAGAAGATGGTATGTTGTCTGCTAGACATTTGAGGAAGTTGGTGCAAGAGGAAACACATATGTTCTCGTTGATGGCGTCGCTATCTGTAGAGACTTAAGTTATAATTCAGGAATTGCAGGTGGTGTGTGAATTTCCTGAAGCTTTCCCTGATGAAATTCCTGATGTACCGCCAGAGAGGGAAGTTGAATTTGCTATTAATCTTGTACCTGGTACTAGACGTGTGTCTATGGCACCATACAAGATGTCTGCATCTGAATTGTCAGAGTTGAAGAAGAAATTGGAAGAGTTACTCGAGAAGAAGTTTATAAGACCAAGTGTGTCGCTGTGGGGAGCTCCAATGTTGTTAGTAAAGAAGAAAGATGGAAGTATGAGGCTTTGTGTTGATTATAGACAGTTGAATAAAGTGACGATTAAGAACAAGTATCCGCTTCCAAGAATATATGACTTGATGGACCAATTGGTGGATGCTCGTGTGTTTAGTAAGATTGATCTGAGGTCAGGTTACCATCAGATTAAAGTGAAGGATGAAGATATCCAGAAGACGGCTTTCAGAACGCGTTATGGACATTATGAGTATTCGGTGATGCCTTTCGGTGTTACTAATGCGCCGGGAGTATTCATGGAATACATGAATCGTATCTTTCATACTTATTTGGATCGGTTCGTAGTGGTGTTCATTGACGATATTTTGATTTACTTTAAGTCAGAAGAAAAGCATGCAGAACACTTAAGGGTAGTATTGCAAGTTGTGATACGGTGGGAAAGAACTGACTGTTTTTGGAATGCTGGTTTGCGTTTTGCATTTTTTTTCCGCAAAATGTCGCGGTAAGCAAGAGTCGCCACTGTCTTTTATTTTATCCAACAAGGAAAGGAAAAAGCACAGAAAAATTCCTTTTTCGAGATATTTCTCGGGTCCGGGGGGTAGATTATAGAAAGGGAAGGTGTTAACACCCTTTCTATCAGTGGTTATCCACGGGCTCTTAGGTACTTGCTCAATTGTTTTCAAAATTGCTTTCTTTGTGCTTGTGGGTTTGAAAAAAGGTTTTTGTTTTCAAAACTTCGATTTTACTCTTGCTTCTATCCTCGAGAGTGTAATGAAGTGTTTTTTTTTGAAAACTTTGTTCGAAAAGTGTAAGTGTGAAAAGTTTTTGTTTTTTGAAAGAGCAAGTACTTAAGAACCATCTACCTACTCGAAAAAGGAAACGTTCTATGCTATCTTCCTTTAGACGATGCTATCCCACTATTGATGAGTAGGTATCACCGTCGTTAGAGGTTAAGGGTCAATTCGAATTTAGGGACTTACGGTCACTAAAGCAATGTTAGGACGCCTTAGCGGTAACCCTAATGTCTTAGATAATTTGTTTTGAGGCAACAATATCCGAGGCAACTGTTTCGAGGCAACTATGATCTTTGGACAAGAGGGCGACCTCTAAAACTACCTATACTCAATGACCGCGTATGAAGGCAACCAAGTGTGGTGTACCCTAAGAGTGCGCATGTGCGAGTGTGTCATTTTCAGTTAATTTTATCTTTGTACATGTTAATGGTGATCTATGTTGATTTTAGGTTTAAACATTCAATCTTATCATGCATCCCTATTATCAAGCATCTAACAGTTATATTTTGCGGAAAATAAATTGCGGAAATTAAATTACAAGGCGTCGGGTATTTACATCGCCAAAAGCAACCCTTTGAAATTTAAATGCGGGAAAATAAATAAAGCGATAAAAAATAGTAAATGTCCTATTAAGCTATTACATTCTGGAAACAGATACAATATGATATAAATGGATCGCGTGCGGGAAATTAAATCGAATGCGAGTTCTAGGGTTTTGACCCTTTGTTATTAAAGAAAAAAGATTTTTTTTGGTTATTTTTGAATTAAGAAAGAAATTAAACTAAATCAATTATTGAATTAAATAAATAAATTAATTAATGAAAATAAATATTTTTTGGTTTTTGATATTTAAAGAAATAAAATAAAATAAATTAATGTTAGTCAAAATCTAATTAATTCTAATTGATTTTAATTATTTACAAATATATTAAAGTTATCCTAATTAAAACTAAATTAATTAAATTAATATTTGTTAAAAATAAAATAGTGAAATTTAATTTAGTAAAGAAAATATTTTTTGGTTTTAATTTTATTAAGAAAAAGAATTGATTGGTTAATTAATTAAATAAAAATAATAAAACAAATAAAATTAAATAAAAGAAGTAGAAAGAGATAGGAAGTTTGGGCCTGATTTAGAGGTCTGAATAGCAAATTCCATGGCCCAATTGTGTTGGCCTGGCTGACTTTTTGAGATCTCTTATGCGCTGGTTGACTGGATCCCATGGTAGGCTCTCATTCTGGATCACCAGATCTGGCCTGGGGCCATCTGGCGCTTGATTGAGTGAGGGAGCATGATAGGCCATGCGCTTAGATTTGCACTGGATAACCTGTAGAAAAAATACAAAGAGCATTTGGAGGACCTGGGATTCGAACCCAGGTCCTGTTGGATATTGGATGCACGCCACTACCACTCAACCATTGTGTGTTAATTGTTAGTATATTAAACAAAAATAATAATAAGACAAAACGCGTTATATTGCCAAAAAATAAAAAAAAAGTGCGCGAAAGTTTGAATGGTCCAATCAGAGGGAGACATGTTTGTCGTCCCTGACCTTCCAACCCTGTAACTTTACCTGCGGATTTAGATCCGCAGCTAAATGCGTAGGCTCACTCTAAAATTCATTCCAATCCATGAAAATCAATTCCAAGCATATGGTTGAGTTCGTCCTTCTCTTCCGATCATGTCCATGACCATTATTGGGGCTGATTTTACCTGTAAAAGAAACGCCCAAAAACCAACCACGAAACCCTAGATATGGCACTCGGTCTCACAAATTAGATAAATGAAATTGGATAATACAGGAAGCTTGGAAATTTGATGAGGATTATGAATATGTCCATGATTTTCCAGAATGATGCCAAAATAGAGAGTTACGATTTTGAAAACAAGGCCAAGAAACAGGACACTTACAACACGTTTTGATGGATATGAGAGCTTGCTAGGGGTTGGTTCTGCTTCAGTGATTGTCAAGGAAACGATTGAGATCGTTCTTGGCTTCTGAATTTGCCTCTAAGTGTGATTTTGGTTTCACACTTTTTCCACTTTTTTTCAAGTTTTGTTTTAAGTGCTCTTGCAACCTCTAGGTCTCAATTTCGTGCCTTTGCCTTCTATATGTAATATGCAATGTATTAGGTTAACAAATTTGCCTTGAATCTTTGCACATCAATGCCATGAGATTGGATTTGATTCACCATTGAAAACCTTCCAAAATTGACAAAACTCAATCTTTTTGCACATGGAATGCTTGATACGAGTTTGATGCTGATCTTGATGATGATTAAGTCCTAAAATAGCCAAAAAGATATCAAGCAATCAATATTTGGATTTAATTCGATTTAATTTGATTAAAAATGAAATAATACAATAAAAAATAAAATAAAATAATAAAATTGATAAATGGACACAAGGCTAAAGCTAGGACACGTGTGCAATATGGAAAGTTCAAATCAAGTGGAAAAGAATGGGCCCATTTGACAAAATTTGAAGTTTTGGTGATAGTTGACTTTTGGCAATTTTGCAAAAATGCCCAACTTCAACAATGCACAACTTCTTCAATTTTGTACTTTTGGAAGTTTTCTTGGACTTTTTAGAAAGATTTAGATGTCCTCTAACCAACCCTTTTGGTCTCATCTAATTTTGATATTCCATGCTCAAGTTATAAGCTTTGGCAAAAAAGGTGTTTTTGTTGACTTTCAAAAATGACCTATAATGTCCAAATTTATAACTTCTTGTGAGTGCATTTATTTATCTTTGGGTATGAAGATGGATTGTAGGAAATTGAATACTATTCAAAATGAGCTTTGGATGGGTCATTTATCATAAAGTATGAGAAAGTTATGCTTGGTCAAACTTGAGTTGACTTTTCCTACAAAACCCTAATTTAGGAACTTTTGAGTCTTGATGAATTTTGAGCAATCCTTGATGAATCATGATCAACCCTTGATCAAATGATGAAATATCCTTCAAAATGAGAATGTTGAAAAAAAATCTTGAAGTTTGACTATTTGGGTCACAGTTGACTTTTGCCCTAGCACAGTCGATTTTTGGACCCTTTGAGCAATTGACTGAGCAAACTTCCTCTGCAAGGCTTGAAACTTGACATGGATGACCTTGAGAACATATTAGTACATTGGGTAGCACTTGAGGTCATTTGGACTCAAAGACCTTGATGCAACACAAAACCCTAATTTGGGGTTGACTGCCTTAGCAAATGATTTGTCTGACCCACTCTTGAGCAAACTTGAGCAACTTGGAGATTTTTCTTGCCATGTCTTGAGAAATATGAGAGGGAAAATTTTGGGGTACAACACAAGTTTTGAAAGAGAAGAAGTTGTACGCAAAGCTGTCCAAGTGTGAGTTTTGGTTAAAAGAGGTTAGTTTTCTTGGTCATGTGATCTCAGGTAGTGGCATTATTGTAGATCCATCGAAGGTTGATGATGTGTTGCAATGGGAAACTCCAAAGTCAACTACTGAGATTAGAAGTGAAAATTCTGGCAGCAGATACTCAATGTCACAGTGAATGTTATGACACCTTATCTGACTTTCTATAAGACAGTAAATAAAAACAGTAAAGAACACAGTCAATTATTTACCCAGTTCAGTATGAAACAACACCTACTCTGGGGGCTACCAAGCCAGGGAGGAAATCCACTATAAGAGATATTAATTCAGGAATAAACCAACCAGTTTATCTCCTTCACTTAAGACCTACCCAATGCAACTTAAATCTAAGTTCTACTTAAACCTGAGTTCCTACTCACTCCCCCTCAATCACAGCAGTGATACTTAAAACAATTGACTAATGAATTAATGAAGACACTCTTCAGAACATACACTTGATTATGCTTCACAGCTTTTTAATCAAGTAACACAAACACTCTTGCTTCACAGCTTTGAGTGATACATAAACCTAACTTGACTTTGCTTCAAAGCTTTAGTCAAGATACACAAAACACTCTTGCTTCAAAGCTTTGAGTGGTACAAAAACCCTTACAAACAAAACCTATTCCAAGTCACTTATCACAATAATAATTGCTTGGATTACAGCAGTTAAAACTATACAGTTTCTGATTGATCTTCAGTCCAAAGGGATATTTTCCAAACAGCAATCCTGTTGAATATATAGCAACTGTTTCTTCAGTTAGGGTTTTCACAAAAAGCTAAGGTTAATTAGGTTTAACCATAAGACTTGGTCACAAGACTTTATCAACCAGTTTAGGGTTGAGCTAGGTTAACCCAAAGACAACGGGAGATTCTGTTCTGGAAGGAATGAGCCAACTTCCTGAAAAATCTCAGAATTAACCAAACTGCACTACTGTTAGATCAGTACAGGATGTCTTAACATTTGTTATGACATCAAAATTCCTGTTTACTGATTTTGGTAGAAGGCAATAAATGTGATCTTTTGCAAAATGCTCAGATACACACTCATACACAGTAGCTACTGTATGCCATAATTTTTCTGCATAAAGTACCTAATAAACCAGAATGTTATGACATCAGTCATGACATTCGCACACATGGTTTTACCAAAAATACATGCCAATAACTAAACACTTACAAACTCCCCCTTTGGCAGATTTTTGGCTAAAGCCCCTAAGCAATCAGAGAATATAAAGTAGCAGAATGAATATGACTGCAGAAAAAATATGAGGTCTACCAAGTGATTAACACAGAAATTATCTCCCCCTCTTTAGCCACAAATGGGCCGAAGAAACATGTACTTAAATGTTATACAGTTATCCAAAATAGGTAATAAAAACAACAAATAAAATCTGAAGACACTTGCATCAACAACATCAGCATCAGGCTTGACAATTCCATCAGACTTTAAGCACTGTCACCTTCAGAGGAGCTACTTTCTTCAGCATTGAGCTGATCTTCAGCAGCACCCTCTTCCCTTCTGTTTCCTTCAGTCTCCTCCTGTTCTAATTTGGCAATTAGGTTTTCTAGAGTCTTTTTCCTGGTCTCCAGCTCTTTGCAGGTCTCTTTCAATACAGCTATAACATCAGATGTCTTGGACTGAGTTTTTGCAGATGATGTCTCAGCTGATGTTATGACAATGTCAGGAACATGAGATCCCTGAAACAGCTTGTAGTGTAACCCAAGAGCAGGAGCTCTTTTGCAAGCAGTGTCTCTTTCCACCAGGATATCAGGGTACTGAGCAAGAATGATTCCACATAGGAGGGAGGGAAAGGCAATTGGGCCTTTAACAACATAGCTACCAGCATGTTTTAAGGTTTGATAAAAAATGTACCTGCCATAGTCAAATTCAGTCTTGGTACCAACAGCATAAATGAATCTCCCCAATCCTGTAGAGATGGTTGATTTATGGTTTGTAGGGACCCAGTTGGTTGCACCAATCTTGTGCAGGATGGCAAATTTTATGCTTAGCTTGCTAGCATTTAGCTTGCCTTTTGAGGGCCAACACTTGACTTGTCTTGCTGTGATGGTTTGGCAAACTTCATTGTCAGTAACTTCCAGTTCAGGGCAGGCCTCATTTGATTTTCCAAGAAATTTGTTAATTTCAGATGGAGAGAAATTAACCCTTCTTCCTCTCACATATACACATTCAAAGTCAACTGACCTTCCATCAGCACATTCATCAGACAAATTCACTATGAATTCCTTGACCAGATTTTCATAGCATTTGGTAAATTTTACCACAGTCTTCATTAATCCAGCATCTTTGATCAGGTCCATGATTTCCTTGCAAATCATGGCACCATTGTTTAGTTCTCTTTCCAAGGCTATTCTCTTCAAGCAAACATACTTCCATCTGTTGGCATTTTCAGGGTGGTGAAATGAAATGTTGTCAGTGGGGACTTCAGGAACTCTAGCCATTTTGCTGGAAGGGAGTTTCCTTCTGAGGGGAATGTCTTCAGTATCAATTTCAAAATCTGACTCCTCATCAGAATCAGTAGGCTCAGGTTCTTTTCTCTTCTTTGTTATTGGTTGCCTTGCAGGTTTTGAGAGACTCCCAACATGCACTTGGGCTTTCACCTTCCCTTTGGATAGTCCAGTCTTCACAGTACCAGTCTTCCCTTCAGACCTGGTTTTCTTATCAACAGGTTTCTCTTTGTTCAGACCTTTTGCAGCATCTTGATTACCCTTCCTGTTCATCATTCTCCTAGCTATGCTAGGGTTGATATTTGCAATCAGGTCATTGTCTGAGTATTCCTCATCCACATCAACAGGTGGTTCAACATTCTTCTCTGAAGGGTAGTGAATATCATCCAGGTTTTCAGATGGTTTTTGAATGTTGTCATTTGGTGTCTCAACATTCTCAGAGAGATCTGGATTTGCTTCAACATTTGGGCTTGCTGATTCTTGATTTAATGGAACAGAAATCTCCGGTACATAGTGGTTCTCACTCAGGATTCTTGTAACAAGCCTAGCTATTGCTTGATGTACATAAGCTGATCCTTCCCTATTAGGTACAGAAGATGAAGGTTGAGAGGGATTACCGGATGACATAGCCTGAGACCTTCCTGCATGCCGTGTTCTCAGCTTTTTGACCTAGGAAGGGTTAGTTGCTATTTCTCTGAGAGGAGTAATCTCCAGGACTTCAAAATCCATGCATGAGGTGATTGCTCGAGAATCTTGATCAGATGATGAAGATGAAACGGTTGTCTTGGATGAGGATGAAGTTTGAGACATTTTGATTGACTTGGAAAACCAGTAGCAACTAGGGAGAAAACTTTGATTGAGAGAAAAAGAGATGTTGCAAAGTCGAGAGTGGAAGGAGGCAAATGTGTGTCTATTCAACTTCTTAATAATTTTGAAAGAATTGGGGGAAATATATGATTAACCCACTTGAAATAGACTTAACAAAAATAACTCCTTCAACCCTTGTTTTGAGCAAAATTAATTGCTATAATTTCTCATGTTGGCAAATACCCATCTTGCCCCTCGAGTTTTCAAATTGATTTGCATCAAGAGCCTTGGTAAAAATGTCAGCCAGTTGTAGCTTAATGGCAACATGTTCCAGTTTAATTGTCTTCTCCTCTACAAGGTCTCTGATAAAGTAATTTTTAAGGTCAATGTGCTTGGTCCTACTATGCTGAATAGGGTTCTTGGAAATATTGATTGTACTCAAATTGTCACAGTACAATGTCACAACATCTTGTGAGACATTATACTCAGTGAGCATCTGTTTTATCCAGATAATTTAAGAACAGCTACTACCAGCTGCAACTATTTCAGCACAAAGTTGAAAAGGAATTCTTTTGACATGAATCATAGCTCTGGCAGATTCCTGTATGATCCTATTTTTCCTTTTGTCAACTCCATTTTGTTGAGGAGTTATAGGAGAAGAGAATTCATGACTAATTCCTTCTGAGTAACAAAACTCATTAAACTTACTGTTTTCAAATTCCTTGCCATGATCACTTCTGATTCTGACAATACACCATTCCTTTTCTCTTTGAATTCTTCTGCACAGTTCTTTAAAGACTTCAAACACATCAGATTTTTCTTTAATGAAGTTAATCCAGGTGAATCTGGAATAGTCATCCACAACAACATAGGCATATCTCTTTCCACCAAGACTTTCCACCTGCATTGGTCCCATCAGATCCATATGTAGAAGTTCCAGAACCTTAGAGGTGGTCAGATGTCTTGACTTTGGATGTGACATCCTTGTCTGCTTACCAACCTGACATTCACCACAAACTCTCCCTTCATCAATTTGCAGTCTTGGAATCCCTCTGACTGCTTCCATGGAGATAATTCTTTTCATTCCTCTTAGATGAAGATGGCCAAGTTTTTGGTGCCACCATTTCACCTCTTTTTCTTCTTTGGCAATAGAACACACAGTGGAGTTATTAGTGTTCTCAGGCTGCCACAAGTAACGGTTGTCTTTAGATCTGACTCCTTTCATTACAACTTCTTGTTTTTCATTAATTACAAGACATTCAGATTTTGAGAAGTTGACCTTGAATCCTAGATCACATAATTGACTGATACTAATGAGATTAGCAGTCAGCCCTTTTACCAATAGTACTTCATTCAGATTTGGAACTCCAGGGCAGTCCAAATTACCAACTTCTTTGATTTCACCTTTAGCACCATCTCCAAAGGTCACATAACTAGTGGTGTGAGGTTTAACATGATTGAGAATGTTCTTGATTCCAGTCATGTGCTTAGAACACCCACTGTCAAAGTACCAGTCTTCCTTTGCAGAGACTCTCAGGGAAGTGTGTGCTATCAGGGCAGTAGCCTTTTTCTTCCATTGAGGAGTATGTGGTACCCTGTTAGCCTTAGGTTTGACACCTGGGTTCTGATTAGGGTATCCATACAATCTGAAGCAGAAAGGATTTATGTGACCAAACCTCCCACAATGGTGACATCTCCATCTTTGGTACCTTTTCTTCATATTTCTCTGTTCCCGATGTTGAGTGTTATGTTGTGACATCTGCTTTGACATTTGTTTATCAGACCTGATCTTCTTGTCTGCACCAGATTTCTTTGCTTCCATAAATCCTAGTCCAGACTTGTTTCCCACATTTTGTCCAACCTGAAGGATTTCTTCCAATTTGTCAGTTCCATTTGTCAGCATCTTGATAGATTTGGTCATCTGGTTCAGTTGTGAGTTCAGCAATTGAACTTCCCCTTCTAGATGACTTATAGTTTCAAGGTCTGCCCTTTTTTCAGCCTCCAACTTTATGATGAGCTTTGTTTGTCTCTCATTTTGCACACAGACTTCAGCACTTCTGATACATGATTTCTTGTAAGTATCAGCCAGTTCTTCAAATGTCACTTCCTCATCACTGGTGTCACTTTCAGAGGTACAAACACCAGTTAGAGCAGTAACTAGTTTGGCAGATTCTTCTTTAGAATTACTTTCTAAATCACAGTCAGACCAGGTAACAGTCATTCCTTTCTTTTGTTTCTTAAGAAAGGTAGGGCATTCAGCTCGAATATGCCCATATCCTTCACAACCATGGCATTGAATTCCTCTGCCTTGATTTCCCTTCTCTTCAGACCTTGGTCTTCTGCTGGAGTCATAAGATCTGTTAATGTCAGAGGGAATGTTATCAACATTTTACCTTGACTTTGGATCCATTCTCTTGATGAGTTTGTTGAATTATCTTCCAAGCATGGCAATAGCTTCTGAAAAATTTTCTTCTTCATCCTCCTTGTTTTCATCTTCAGTGTTGGATACAAGTGCTATGCTCTTGTTTTTCTTGTCAACATTGTCACTGATCCCCATCTCAAAAGTCTGAAGAGACCCAATGAGTTCATCCACTTTTAAGTTGCTGATGTCCTGGGCTTCCTCTATAGAAGTTACCTTCATTGCAAATCTTTTAGGCAGGGATCTGAGAATCTTTCTCACCAGTTTTTCTTCAGACATCTTTTCACCCAATGCTCCTGAGGTGTTGGCAATCTCCAAGATGTTCATGTGAAACTCATGAATGGTTTCATCTTCTTTCATCCTTAGGTTCTCAAACTTTGTAGTCAGCATCTGAAGCCTTGACATTTTTACTTTGGATGTGCCTTCATGGGTAGTTTTGAGAGTGTCTCACACTTCCTTGGCCAGTTCACATTGATGTACTAGTCTGAAAATGTTTCTATCAATTCCATTGAACAAGGCATTTAAGGCTTTGGAATTTCCCAGGGCTAACTCATCTTCTTCTTTGCTCCATTCTTCCTCAGGCTTCAGATTGATTGTCCCATCTTTCTCAGTTATGGTGGGATGGTTCCATCCTTTGTCAGCAGCTCTCCAAGCCTTTTTGTCCAGAGATTTTAAGAAGGCAATCATACGAGGTTTCCAGTAGTCATAATTTGTTCCATCCAGAATGGGTGGTCTATTTCCAAAAACTCCTTCTTTGTCCATAGTGCCAGAAAGTGATATCCCTAGATCTCACCCAGTAATACAGGCAGGGTGCCTGCTCTGATACCAATTGAAAATTCTGACAGCAGATACTCAATGTCACAGTGAATGTTATGACACCGTATCTGACTTTCTATAAGACAGTAAATAAAAACAGTAAAGAACACAATCAATTGTTTACCCAGTTCAGTGTGAAACAACACCTACTCTGGAGGCTACCAAGCCAGGGAGGAAATCCACTATAAGAGATATTAATTCAGGAATAAACCAACCAGTTTATCTCCTTCACTTAAGACCTACCCAATGCAACTTCAATCTAAGTTCTACTTAAACCTGAGTTCCTACTCACTCCCCCTCAATCACAGCAATGATACTTAAAACAATTGACTAATGAATTAATGAAGACACTCTTCAGAACATACACTTGATTATGCTTCACAACTTTTTAATCAAGTAACACAAACACTCTTACTTCACAGCTTTGAGTGATACATAAACCTAACTTGACTTTGCTTCAAAGCTTTAGTCAAGAGACACAAAACACTCTTGCTTCAAAGCTTTGAGTGGTACAAAAACCCTTACAAACAAAACCTATTCCAAGTCACTTATCACAATAATAATTGCTTGGATTATAGCAGTTAAAACTATACATTTTCTGATTGATCTTCAGCCCAAAGGGATATTTTCCAAACAGCAATCCTGTTGAATATATAGCAGCTGTTTCTTCAGTTAGGGTTTCCACAAAAAGCTAGGGTTAATTAGGTTTAACCATAAGACTTGGTCACAAGACTTTATCAACCAGTTTAGGGTTGAGCTAGGTTAACCCAAAGACAACGGGAGATTCTGTTATGGAAGGAATGAGCCAACTTCCTGAAAAATCTCAGAATTAACCAAACTGCACTACTGTTAGATCAGTACAGGATGTCTTAACATTTGTTATGACATCAAAATTCCTGTTTACTGATTTTGGTAGAAGGCAATAAATGTGATCTTTTGCAAAATGCTCAGATACACACTCATACACAGTAGCTACTGTATGCCATAATTTTTCTGCATAAAGTACCTAATAAACCAGAATGTTATGACATCAGTCATGACATTCGCACACCTGGTTTTACCAAAAATACATGCCAATAACTAAACACTTACAAGAAGCTTCTTGGGATTAGCTGGTTACTATAGAAGGTTTATCGAAGGTTTTTCTAAGCTGGAACTTCCATTGACTAAGTTGACTTGTAAAGGTAGAGCTTTTGTTTGGGATGTTCAGTGCGAAGAAAGTTTTACAGAATTGAAGAAGAGGTTGACGTCGGCTCCGATTTTGATGTTGCCTAATCTAGGAGAGCCTTTTGTGGTGTATTGTGATGCTTCTAATATGGGTTTAGGAGGTGTGCTTATGAAGAATGGTAAGGTAGTTGCTTATGCGTCAAGGAAGTGAAGGATTCATGAGAAGAACTATCCTACGCATGATTTAGAGCTTGTTGTAGTTGTTTTTGTGTTGAAGATTTGGAGGCATTATATTTATGGTTCTAGATTTGAAGTGTTTAGTGACTAAGTGTTTGAAGTATTTATTCGATCCGAAGGAGTTGAATATGAGGCAGTGAAGATGGTTGGAATTGTTAAAAGATTATGATTTCGGTTTGAATTATCATCCAGAAAAAGCGAACATGGTAGCTGATGCGTTAAGTCGAAAGAATCTACACATGTCATCAATGATGGTTAAAGAGTTGGAATTAATTGAACAGTTCAGAGATATGAGCTTAGTTTGCGAGGTTACTCCGTGAAGTGTTATGTTGGGTATGTTGAAGATTAATAATGAATTTTTAGACAGTATCAGAGAAGCTCAGAAGTTGGATGTGAAACTGGTAGATTCGATGGTTAGAATCGATCAGTCTGAGAATGGTGATTTTAAGCTAGATGAGCAAGGTGTGTTGAGGTTTCGTAACCGGATTTGTATTCTTGATGATGCTGAGATGAAGAAGGTGATACTTGAAGAGAGTCATAGAAGTAAGTTAAGTATTCATCCAGGAGCTACAAAGATGTATCGAGATTTGAAAGGTTTGTTTTGGTGGCCTGGAATGAAGAGTGATGTGGCTCGGTTTGTGTATGCATGTTTAACTTGTCAGAAGTTGAAAGTTGAACATCAGAAGCCTGCAGGGTTGATGCAACCGTTAGAAGTTCCAGAATGGAAATGGGATAGAATTTCAATGGACTTTGTGACGGGGTTACCTAATACTTTAAGAGGACATGATTCGATTTGGGTGATTGTTGATAGGCTTATGAAGTCAGCTCATTTTATTCCTATTAACATCAACTTTCCAGTGTCGAAGTTGGCTGAGATTTACACTAGTGTAATTGTAAAGTTGCATGGTGTTCCTTTGTGCATTGTGTCAGATAGAGATCCAAGATTTACTGTTGATTTTTGGAAGGATTTTCAAGAAGCATTGGGTTCTAAGTTAAGATTGAGTTCAACATATCATCCCCAGACAGATGGTTAGATTGAACGGACGATTTAATCATTGGAAGATTTTCTAAGGGCATGTGTTCTTGAGCAGGGAGGTTCATGAGATACTTATCTTCCGTTGATAGAGTTCACTTATAATAACAGTTACCATTCCAGTATTGGGATGGCACCTTTTGAGGCGTTGCATGGTCGAAGATGTAGAACTCCGTTATGTTGGCATGAATCTAGTGAAAGTGTAGTACTTGGACCTGAACTTATTCGTGAAACTACTGAGAAGGTGAAGTTGATTCGGGAAAAGATGAAAGCTTCCCAAAGTAGACATATGAGTTATCATGACAAGCGAAGGAAGGATTTAGAATTTCAAGCTGGTGAGCATGTGTTTTTAAGAGTTACACATGTGACTGGTGTTGGGTGAGCATTGAAGTCTAAGAAGCTCACTTCTCATTTTATTGGACCATATCAGATTTCGGAGAGAGTGGGGAATGTTGATTATAGAGTGGCTTTACCACCTAATATTTCGAATTTGCATGATGTGTTTCATGTGTCGCAACTCCGGAAGTATATTTCAGATCCATCTCATGTGATTCATATGGATGATGTGCAAGTACGGGATAATCTTACGGTGGAGATGATGCCTGTACGGATCGCAGATCGTGAAATAAAGACTCTGAGGGGCAAAGAGATTGTTTTGGTTAAAATGGTTTAGCTAGGAGCTGTCGGAGAAAGCATGACTTGGGAGTTGGAGAGTAAGATGCGAGACTCCTACCCTGAGTTGTTTGATTGAGGTAAATTTTCGAGGACGAAAATATTCTAAGTGGGAGAGAGTTGTAATGCCCGTAATTTAATTAATTATTTAATTAAATTATTTTTGGAATATTTGAGAAGATGTGTTGTGATTAATTGGATTTAAGTATTTTATTAAGTGGAGAAATAATATTAGAAGTATAATATTATTGATGTGGGCTTGTTTTTAAGGAATAGTAGTAATAAGGGGGTGTATTAGTTTTGAGCCCAATAAGGAGTTAAAAGAATAATAGGTCATTTTATTGTTGTTAGAAAGAATAGAAAAGAGGAGGCAGTAGAAGAATAAGAATTGAGAAGAAGAACGTGAAGCTGCTGGAAAAACAGGAAAAATGGCCGAACGAGGTTTCAACGGGAAGATTGTAGAGCGACCTTCAATCCAAGGTAAGGGTGGGGTTCTGACTCTATAATTTGGTTCATGATGATTGGTATGTGGGGTTAGAGGTGATTGTTGTCTTGTTCATGAATTGAATGTTTATGATGTTGTATGATGTGGAATTGATGAATTTTAGATGAATAATGATGTCTCGATGTTGTTTGATCGATGTAGAATTATAGGATGACTATAAGTGATGATTATCTATGATCATATTTAGTTTTTAGGGCTTAAAGTATGAAACCCGTAGTGAAAACACAGAAAATTGTAGAATTTATGCAGGATGTAACAGGATGCGTCGACCTCAAATGCTATGTGTCGATACAAGAAGGTTTTGAGACTCTGTATGAGTCGACATGAAGAGGTTTTTCATCGATACATGAGGACTTTTAGACTCAGGATGATTCGATCCGTAGAGGCATGTGTTGATACATGTTGTGTGTAAGACTCAGTATGAGTCGATCCAAGAGAGGATGCATCGACTCATGTTGTGAGTTCAGTGTAGTACGCGTTGATCCAAGGAGATTTGCGTCGACCCATGTTGTCGAGTTTTTGGCAGAATCGTTTAGAAAATGTTGTAACTTGAGTTTTAGGATGTTGCTTGAGATGTTGTTCGGAGCGTTGAATAGCTAATGCGATGAACTTTATTCTAGAGGACTAAAATGAAGAATAGGAAGTGTAATCCTAGTAGCCAATTTAGGATTTAGAGTTAGTTCCCGTGTTGATCGTTATGTTGGTTTTTATGCAGAATGATGAGGATGAAATGTTTATAGGCTGCTATTTGATTTGTAATAGTAAGAGTAATGATCGTAATGATGTAAGATTATAGAATAGCGGTGTGAATTACTGTCGTTTTAATGTACAGCTGAGTTGTTGATGAGATGTTATTAATGAAGTTGTGTTTGATGAATAAATGATGTTTAATAAATAAATGACGTTTGATGAATAAATGATGTCTGATGAATTATTATGAATGATATGAGATGTTTTATGAAGAGATGTTGAGATGCTTTTGAGATGTAGGCCTTTGGCCAATGATGATGTTTTATTGAGATGTTATTAATTATGGTGTTGTTATTACATTCATGATTGTGTCGTATACATTGCATTTTGAGATGGAGCTTATGCTCGTTGAGATGGCCTGTATTGGCGAATATTGAGATAAAGGCTTATGACTTGTTGATTCCTCTATTAATTGGCAAATTTTTGAGATGAGAGTTCTGCTCCAATGGTACCACATGCATTTGCATAGTATTGAGTCGCATTATATGACTGCATAAAGAAGTGTGTATTGATGTGGTGAATGTGTACTATTATCGTTGATTATGAGATGAGAAGTGGTGACGTTATGTGATCTAATTTAATATATTAATTATCATGCGCTTTATTATATTGTTAGATATCTCACCCCTTCTGTTTGAATGTTGCCCTTATGTTGGTAACGTGCAGGTAATTGAGAGTGAAGGCTGTATACCTTCAATAGTTTAAGTCGGTGTCATTGCTCTGATATGTAACACTCGAGGGGATGAATGCTTGTTGCTTTTGATTGTTGATTATTCAGTTGTTGAACCTTAAGTTGATTATTATTAAGTATTTTTTGGTTTGAAGTTGTTGTAATGATGATAAAGATGTTATTAAGAATTCCGCTGCATAGATGTTGAATTATTTAATTAAAGATGTCATGACGATGGTTCATCCAATGTTTTAAAGTGTTATATATCCATGATGAATGCAATGAATTTTGATAGAAGAATTTGTGGCATCCCGGTTCGTCTGCATGAATAATTTTTATAACTCTGATTTATTTATATAATTTGCCGGGGTAGAATTGGGGTGTTACATCTGTCTTGGGGAATAAAGTTTAGGAGCTTCGATTGTCCACTACTCTACTGGGGAGTATGAAATTGACCGTATCTGGTCGGGTCCAAGTTTTAACACTGTTGTAAACTGTTGTCTGGAGATAAAAGAGAAGGAACCTGGATAGTAAGGTTACTTTGAAATGAAAGCCTGGATAGTAGGGCTATGGGAAGGAACCTGGATAGTAGGGTTACTTCGAGATGAAAGCCTGGATAGTAGGGCTATGAGAGGGAACCTGGGTAAGGTTTCTTCGTGACGAGTTTGGGTAAAACCGCATCTGAACCGAGAAGGAACCTGGGTCAGGTTGCTTCGTATGGAGTTTGGGTAAAACTGCATCTGAACCGAGAAGGAACTTGGGTAAGGTTTCTTCGTGAGGAGTTTGGGTAAAACTGCATCCGAACCGAGAAGGAACCTGGGTAAGGTTGCTTCGTGAGGAGTTTGGGTAAAATTGCATCTGAACCGAGAAGGAACCTGGATAAGGTTGCTTCGTGAGGAGTTTGGGTAAAATTGCATATGAACCGAGAAGGAACCAGGGCAAGGTTATTTTAGGATAAGTCCGTGTAAAACTTCAGAGGGAACCTGGGTAAGGTTACTTCGTGATGAGTCTGCGTAAAACTTCAGAAGGAAATGTGTGAGGAGGGGCCTGTGTGAGATTTGTTTCTTCAAGATAAGCCCGTGTGAAGCTGCCTTTAGGAGAAACCCGTGTAAAATTGCTTCATGACGAACCCGTGTAAAGCTGCATTTGGTCGTGCATATAATTATTTTGTTTAGTTTCAGGAGCTAATCTTGGACCTGTTGGAAATTGTTGATGATAACCATCTTTACTTAAAAGGTACATGATTAATTATATGTGATGCATGAAATGCATTGTATGATGATATTCTCAAAATAAATGAGATTATGATGTATGCAATATGTATGTGCACGTCATGATGTATGAACATGACATGCTATTGTAACATGCCCGAGTCTGGGAAAATAAATCCCTGACTACTATTAGAGAGTACTAGAAATTGAGTTCCTGACTGTCGTAGAAAAAGTGATTCTTCTACTTCCGCTGGAGATGGTGAACAGAGACGACTATGCCGTGGATTTACTCCTTTTTATTTGTGAATATTCTGCCGGAGAGAGACTCTGCTAGAGAATACCTCTGCGGGGGATGGATTTCTGTAGCGGAGGAATAAACTCTGTTGGGGGTTGAGCCTTTGCATTCAGAGAAATAAACTCTGCTTGGGAGACAAATTTATGAACCGCTTGCGACTTATAAAATTTGGCTGGGGAATATAGACGTCGGCTCTCTGAAGTAGCTCCTGCTTGGGGAAGCCGATGTCACAGCTTTAGTTGCCTCTACTATGTGGGGAGTTATCACTGTCCATAATGTTGTGTTGTAGCACTGTCAAAATTTTTTTTCTTGATGGCACATGATTCATTGCTGGAATGCGTGGGTAATGCCCCAAGTGATCCAGATGGAGATCTGTCCCTGGTTATTTGGCACTCTTGGAGAGACTGCCTCAGGTGTGTTAGACATCATGTCATGCCCCTTGCTTATAGAAGACCTGTTATTGGAAGTGTCTTTCCTGCTGAGGTGATTCTGTCCATTGAGAGGATGTTTGTTCATTGAATATCCATTGTGCGGATTTCTCTACTATCAAACACTTAGTCATATGCACACAATGTCATTTAAAGGATGCAAAAATCATGTATGTATTGAATTATTTTATTTTTTGAAAATGTGTTTTGTGTAGTAAAACAAAATTTATAAGAATGTGATATCAACTCGGGATTGGTAACAAGTCCTACAGAAGTCAGGATACCTTTGTAACAATATGCTCTCAAACTAACCCATGCTTCAGCTAGGACTTTTAAGGGTTATAACGTGGCCTGGTTCACGGTTTAAGAAACAAAGGATAAAGGCTCAAAATTTATTTGTACCCACCCGTTTTCCGTGATGTCCTCCAATCCTATGCTCAGTTAATTGTGCACTTAGAATCCCAGTTGAGTCCTGGAGTACTGTCCTTGATGTTCTGGTGATGGTTCAGATACTAAAAGTTTATTTTGAATAGGAAGTCATTTTTGTAACTTTTTTTGTCGAGGATTTGTAGGACCTCTTTCTTTTTTGATTTTGTTGTCCCTTCTTTTTCCTGAACTGTTTCTTTTTGTGATTATAGTCAGCGGGATGCCCTAGTTTTTTCCTTAAGTCCCTTTCATGGGTTTTGACTTAACGGGCTTTTCTTTTGCAAAATAATGACTACCTGCTTTGATGATTATGTGGAACCATTACCATCTTCTGATTTAGAAGGACGTCTTCAAGGCCATTCATTGGGTGCAAAGCGAAAGATTGTGACTGAATGCGCCTCTGAATTAACTGAGAAAACTACCCTGCCCCAGGTTATGATTAAGGGTTTTAATTTGTGTGAAAGAAAAACTCCTACTTCTTTGGCTCAAAGGGGTTTGCTAGGGATTATCTTCCTTATAACTCCATTGTTTAGGATTTGAAACAATGCTTGTACATCGTTAGTGGGGTAAGTTCAAAAGAATACTGTAGAGATTATGGTATCATTTTCATCATCCTCCCTCTAAGGCTTAGAGCTTTTAATCGAGAGTTGAATATCGCGAAAAGAAATTATAAAGTAGTTTAAGCATAATGAAAACAAATTAATTCAATACAAACATGTGTAATGCATTAATGAAATAACAAAGTTTTGACATGACAATAATTGTTCGAATAAACAAAGAAAATACAACTTGAGAATTCAAATGATCAAAAAGGCTTTCGATTCTAGCCATGATTTGGCATGGGAGCAGTGATTACATTGGCAGTCTCAGGAGGGTCGAATTCAATCTCCTTGGTGTTAATCATATTCTAAATCTTGTATTTCAGCGCCCAACAATCGTTAGTATCGTGTCCCGGGCTTCCAGAATGATAAGCACACCTTGCATCTGGATTGTAGTTCGGAGAGGAAGTCTTAGGGTTTGAATGAGGGTCTATCACCATAATCAGATTCATCTTCAACATGTGTTACAATATTTGTGACAATGGCATGTTGATTTGGGTGAACTGCCTTTGAGGTCTTTCTACCCTTGGCTGATTGTTCCGTTGTTGTGGTCGTTGTGTGCATGCTGAATTAGAGACCAGCACTGCCCCCACAGATTGGCGGTAGTCTGCCTTATTACGCCCCTTCTGGCCGTGCACAACATTGGCTTCCCTCTTACCACCAAATGACTTCTTCTCAGCACTAGAAGATGTAGCCATCGGGATCTTCCCGCTCCTGATACCATTTTCGATCCTCTCTCCTGTCAAAACCATCTTTGTGAAACCGGATGAGGAACTCCCAATTAGCAAATTGAATAATGGTCTTGTCAGAGTGCCCATGAACATGTCTACCATTTCACGATCAGTCAGAGGAGTTTGTACTCTGCCAGCTAGATCCCTCCATTTTTATGCATATTCCTTGAACCCTTCTTTCGAGCCCATGGACATATTCTGCAGTTGCACTCGAGTTGGTGCCAAGTCAGCGTTGTATTGGTACTTCTTGTAGAAAGAAGTAGCCATGTCTTCCCAGGTATGGATGTTGGTTCCTTCCAACTGATAGAACCAATCCCGTTGAGTGTCGGCCAAACTTTATTGAAAGAAATGGACCCATAACTTCCGGTCAGCGGTGTGAGGCTGGATCTTCCTGACATAGGATCTTAAATGCAACTTAGGGCAGGAGACCCCGTCGTACTTAGTGAATGTGGGGACCTTGAACTTTGGTGGGATGATCACACCAGGAACCAACCTTAATTCTTCAAAGTCCAAGCCAGGTACTCTTTGGATCTCCATTGCACTCAGACGATCCTCTAACTGTTTGTATCTATCCTCCGTGGGAGGATACTGTTCATCATTGTAATCTGTGTCATTATTAGAAATCTCAGGGCTAGGGTCCTCCTCCCTTGTCTCTCCTCCTTGTTTCTCCCCTTCTTTGGACGAGGAGGTCAGATCAACCGGTTTCTTCAATGGTCCCTTGAATCTTCTGCCCAAATTCAGGACACCAACGGTCTTCCTCTTCTTCTTCTTTTTCTCTTTCAGAATAAGGGCCTTCAGATCTTCCCGCCCTTTAGCCAAGGCCACATACATTTGCTGAAATTGGGAATTTTGTGCCTGGAGGTCCTTGATACTTTGTTCAGAAGACATTATTGCTGAAATAAACAACGAAGAAGATGAGAAACCTGTTATGGTACCTGTTTATGCAATGTCATGGATTATATGCGTATGCAATGATTTCAAGGACTCTTAAAGGCTCAAATTTGCTTAACCAAAAGAAACACACGTTAATTGTACTAATAAGTTTGAATTGTTACAAAGAGTGCCTTTTAGGCTTACAATAAAACCAAACAAAGCTTAAAGCAAAAAAAGAAAATTAGGCTTCCCATAAGCGCATCCTCTTTGGTGCAATGTAGGCGTTTATATTCCTCTCTTCATGAAGTAGCCTAGTGAGTTCCAGGACCTTCTTCTTGCTGGCATAGAATTGAGTTTCAAACGTATCTCGCCCCTCTTTAAGTTGAACCCATGATTTTTGTAATTCCTCATGATCAGTTGGCATGTCAGGATGGAGAGCAAGATAAGAAGTGTCTTCTTTAGCAACCGGTTCCACAATCATTGGTAGGACAGCAGGGTAAGGCATCATAAGGATTTGAGCACAGGCTCGTATCCATTTGAGGTAATGCTAAAGATGGATTGAGTTCTTGTGCCCCATTGTCTTTCTATCAACTATATGTACCATGCCCCAAGCTCGCATGAACCTTTTATGGTAACCCTGAGCATCGTTCTCGTAGTCGAAGATGATTCCTTGGATAAGTGTATCATGAGGACCATCCCTTATCGCGTATCCAAACTGTCGCAGCGCCAAACAAGGATTGTAAGTGATTCATCCCCTAATTCCTAAGAGAGGGACATTAGGGAATTCTCTGCATCGATCAATGATGGTAACATTCTCCGAGGATCGAGGACACCAATGAATACCTGAATGTGTAAGAGTCATTAGCCTATGAGACCATCTCAAACCATGTTCATTCTTCAAGACAAATCGGGGTAGGTGCGAAATAAACCACCTAGCCAAAAGAGGAGTGCAACATAGAAGGGTCCCTCTTCTCTTTATAGTGCGAGTATGCAGAGAATGTAGGATATCTCCAAGCAAAGTAGGTACCAGATTGAGTGACAGGAAAACCTTAACGGCATTCACATATATGAGCTGGTCTGGATTAGGAAATAATTCTAACCCATAAATGAGAAGGGCTAATACCTCTTCAAAATCTTGTAAGTCCAGGGTATCCCAAAAATGACGATTTTTCTCAAACAAGAACTTAGCCAAAAAACCCTTGACACCTCTCCTGGTTTCCCAATTTGCTACTACGTCAGACCGCTGTAAGGACAAAGCTTTAGCCAGATCTTCAGGTTTAGGGTCTCTTTCCATTCCATTGAAAGGTACATTGTTAAGGATAGGCACCCCCGGTAACAGAGAAAACTCTTCCATAGTAGGCACTAACTGGTAATCCGGAAAAGTGAAGCAGTGATGTAGAGGGTCAAAGAACTGGAAGAACACTTTTAGCATTTCTTCATCAGGGTTTGAGGTGACCAAGCTGAGAAGTCCACCATGTCTTTCAATGAAGGGAGAACTTTCAGGAACCTTTGATACCAATTCCTTAAGCTGAGGAGGTACCTTTACCAGACTGACTTGGATAGTGAATCTGTGGGGGAGGGCCATGTGTAACACTCCAATTCTACCCCAACAATTATATAAATAAATCAGAGTTATAAAATCATTCATGTAAACGAATCAGGATGCCACAAATTCATCATTAAAAAATCATTGCATTCATCATGGATACATAACACTTTAAAACTTCGGATGAACCATCAGCATAATACATTAATTAAATAATTCAACAATTTAACATCTATGCAGCAGAATTCTTAATAACATCTGTATCATCGTTACAACAACTTCAAAACAACACATACTTAATAATAATCAACTTAAAGTTCAACAACTGAATAATCAAAAATCAAAAGCAACAAGCATTCATCCCCCGAGTGTTACATATCAGAGCAACGATACCGACTTGAACTACTGAAGGTATACAACCTTCACTCTCGATTACCTGCACGTTACTTCAAACAGAAGGGGTGAGATATCTAACAATATAATAAAGCGTATGATAATTAATATATTAAGTTAGATCACATAACATCACCACTTCTCATATCATAATCAACAATAATCACAACAATAATACACATTCACAACATCAATACACACTTCTTTATGCAAACATATAATGCGACTCAATACTATGCAAATGCATGTGGTACCGTTGGAGCAGAACTCCCATCTCAAAAATTGCCAATTAATAGAGGCATCAACAAGGCATAAGCCTTCATCTCAATATTCTCCAATACATTCCATCTCAACGATCATAAGCTCCATCTCAAAATGCAATGTATGTGACACAATCATGATTGTAATAACAACACCATAATTGACAACATTTCAAACAACACCATCGTTGGCCAAATGCCCACATCTTAAAAGCATCTCAACATCTCTTCATCAACATCATTCATTGACATCATTTATCATCATCATTTATCATCGTAAATTATCAAACACAATCTCATTAATATCATCTCATCAACAACTCAGCCGTACAGTAATACGACAGTAACTCATCAATTTCACAATGTTGGCCATAGGCCTATACAAGATATTGCCTATAATTAGTTAATCAACTAAGGCTTACTTCTACATCACCAAATCTCTACATACTACTATTCTGTAATATTACATCATTATTATCATTAATCCTACTGTTGCAAACCAGACAGTACTTTACAAATGTCTCATCCTCATCCTTCTTCATAATGAACCAACATAGCGATTACCAAGGGAACTAACTCTAATCCTAATTTGGATACTAGGATTATCCTTCCTATTATTCATTTTAATACTCAAGTATAAAGTTCATTGCATTCTCCATTCAACACTTCGAACGACACCTCAAACGGAGTCCGAAAACTCAAGTTACAACATTCTCAAACTGATTCTGCCAAAAACCAGACAACATGGATCGACGCATAACATCTTGGATCGACGCGTACTACACTAAACTCACAACATGAGTCGACACATTCTCTCTTGTATCGACTCATCCTGAGTCTGCAACTCTGCATGTATAGACACATGCTCCTACGTATCGACTCATCCTGAGTCTAAAAGTCCTCCTGTATCGGCACAAGACTCCTTCGTGTCGGCTCATCCAGAGTCTAACATCATTCATGTATCGACGCATACCATTTGTGGTCGATGCATACTGCTCTGTCATGCATAATTTCTACGATTTTCTCTGCATTTTCACTACGGGTTCCATACTTCAAGGCCTAAAAACCTAATCTAATCATAGATAATCATCACTTACAGTTATCTTATGAGTCTACATCAAATAAACAACATCGGAACATCGTCATTCATCTTTCAATCATCAATTCTCATCATACAACAACATGTAATTCAATCATGAACAAAACAACACTTTCACATCTAATCCCATAAACCAATTATCATGAACCCAATTATAGAGTCAGAACCCCACCCTTACCTTGGATTGAAGGTCGCTCTATAACTTCCGGTTGAATTCCCGTTCTTCCGTTTTCCTCTCTTCCAACAACCTCACGTTCTTCTTTCCAACCTTTATTCTTCTTACTGCTTCTTCTCTCTATTATTTCTAAAAATAATAAAATAACATATTATTCTCTTAATTCCTTAATGGGCTTAAAACTAATACACCCCCCTTATTACTACTTCTATTCCTTAAAACAAGCCCACCTCAAAATAATATTATACTTATAATATTATTTCACCACTTAATAAAATAATTAAATTCAATTAATCACAACACATCTTCACAAATATTCCAAAAATAATTTAATTAAATAATTAATTAAATTACGGGCGTTACAACTCTCTCCCACTTAGAATATTTTCATCCTCGAAAATCTACCTCAATCAAATAACTCAGGGTAGGAGTCTCGCATCTTGCTCTTCAACTCCAAATTCATGCTTTCTCCGGCAGCTCCTAGCCAAACCACTTTAACCAAAGCAATCTCTTTGCCCCTCAAAGTATTTATTTCACGATCCGTGATATGTACAGGAATCGTCTCCACCGTAAGATTATCCCGTACTTGCACATCATCCATATGAATCACATGAGATGGATCTGAAATATACTTCCAGAGTTGCGACACATGAAACAAATCATGAAAATTCAAAAGATTAGGCGGTAAAGCCACTCTATAAGCAACATTCCCCACTCTCTCCGAAATCTGATATGGTCCAATAAAATGAGAAGTGAGCTTCTTAGACTTCAATGCTCGCCCAACACCAGTCACAAGTGTAACTCTCAAAAACACATGATCACCCACTTGAAATTCTAAATCCTTCCTTCGCTTGTCATGATTACTCTTCTGTCTACTTTGGGAAGCTTTCAACTTTTCTCGAATCAACTTCACCTTCTCAGTAGTTTCACGAACAAGTTCAGGTCCAAGTACTAAACTTTCACCAGATTCATGCCAACATAAAGGAGTTCTACATCTTCAACCATACAACGCTTCAAAAGGTGCCATCCTAATACTAGAATGGTAACTGTTATTATAAGTGAACTCTATCAACAGAATATAAGTATCCCACGAACCTCCCTGCTCAAAAACACATGCCCTAAACAAGTCTTCTGATAACGAGAAATCGTATCATATAATTACTACATTTTTTTATCGATTTTCATATTACATTAACTCGTTTAACTCCCGATTGTTCCGAGTTTTTGTGTCTTTTCACAGGTACAACATGTTTCAAATCAAATAAGTGAAAAAGGATCACATGAAGGAAGCTAACCAAGAATCAAAAGAAAAAGAACCAAATCTGCAAAGTCTGCAGATTTTGTTGCTGTGACGACCGTCACACCCCATGACGAGCGTAACGCGCTCACAACTTGAAGGACGCTCGTCACACATCATTGACGAACGTAACACACTATTTAAGCACATTACGATCGTCACCTCCTCATGACGACCGTCACACGCTTAAAGCAATGTTATGCATTACAGGAGACGTGGGCAACGTAATGGATAGTTTTCTTCTCCTAAAATTCCTCAACTTCAGCAACTATCAATCCGAGTCTTACTCCACTCAAGCAATTCCTAAATTCTCTCAACTTCAAAAATCCTCTTCTATAAATATGAGGCAGTTCAATGGATCAGGGTCAGAGATTTTTCTACAGAGCCAAACTTCTGCTTTTCTGCATTATTCTATTTTATTTGCTTTTGAACCATTTTATACCTACTGTAACTTTTAGTTTCCAGAATTAGCTTCCAAAGTGTTAGTTCTTCATCTAAGAATTAACACAGTCGTAGATTTCAATTAATTGCAAGGAATTTGTACGCACTCAAGATTACCACAACAACATTATTTACAGGTTTTTATGCAATTGGTTTTTATTTATTCTTATGCCATGTTAGTTATTTTTATGAATTATATTTTACCTTGCATGATTACTAAATATAATATGTCCGGCTAAATTCGTTTGTACCGGTATGTGACTCCTAAGCACCAAAGGAATTTGGTGATAACTTGGCTAAAAACTTTTATAAATAATTTCTGGTTTCCAATTTCCATGTTTAATTTAACTACCCTTGTCATGAGAGTGAGAGGATATTTAACACGATTTTGCCACGAGAGTGGGAAATTAATTAAGGCAAGAACCTGCATGCGAGAGCTGGGGTTCGACCCAGATAGTGGTAACGAAACATTAATTTTTAAATACACGAGAGTGTTTTAACAAATTAATTAAACTCAAATTGTTTTCAAAAAGTGTTATTAAATTTAAAGTGCATCCACTAGGTTTAGTAGCATGACTTATTTCATGAACACAAGAGTGTATGTCTCAGGTTTTTAAACAATTCGTTTTTACCGAAATACTTTATATGCCAAGCGATTCACCGAATTCCCGAAGTCCGACTATCACATACCGATATAGCTATTACTATTGTTTTTAATTAAACTATTTCCCCCCCTAAAACCAAATATTCATTGCTTAGTTAAACAATTGTAACATTATATCGTATGCGATTGATCCTCAGTCTTTGTGGGTTCGATAATCATTTAAAACTAGAACGACTACACTGTATACTTGCAGTTAGTATCCCAATAGACTCATAAAGTCCCGATCAAGTTTTTGGCGCTGTTGCCGGGGACTGATTAGTCAATTAAGTACGATTCTTCTGTTGCGCGTTTAGACTAGGCAACAAAAACCCTTTTTCGATTTGTATGCCAAGGACTCGCTCACAAGGCGAACCACTTGACAAATCGACGGACGAACCTGAACGCATCCTTTCCATAAGACGAACAGTCAAGGATTACTGTTTAAATCACGTTATTCCTTTACCCAAACCCGAAATCAAGATTGATTCCAAAACAGATTCTAATTCTTCCTCTGAAACCGAAACTAATCCAGAAGTAGACATGGCCGAAGAACGAACGACCCGTCCACTGAAGGAGTACGCAGCTCCATCACAACAAGAACCCCACAATAACATTGCTGCTCCAGCAATAAATCAAAACGATTTTGAATTGAAACCGTCATTGATATCAGCTATCCAACAACGCCAATTCTCGGGAAATCCTACCGAGGATCCAAATAAAAATCTTACAAAATTCGTTCAATTTGCCGACACAGTTATAACAAATGGTGTTAGTAAAGATGCAATAAGATTACGTCTTTTCCCTTTCTCGCTAAGAGATAGAGCTTGGGATTGGTTGCAATCCTTGCTGTTGTACCCAAAAATTTTCCCTCTCATTTTATCAACATTTCTCATCACAAGATTCTTGGAACTCAACACAAGCTAGGGTTTTCTCTGCTCAAGACACCTCCTTGCACTGTTGACCTAAATTAGGGTTTGAGTTTGCACATGGATTTTTGGACCTTCAATGCCCAAATTGACTTTCATACTTCATGTTGGACTCATAAGTTTGTCCATACCAAGTTTCAAGTCTTGAATCAAATTTTTGCCCAGTCAATTGGATAGTTGACCTAGAGATCAACTGTATTGGGGAAAAAGTCAATTGTGACCAATTTACAGTCAAACCTCATGAATTTTGACCCACATCAACATTATGAACTCATATGAACCATTTGATCAAGTTTGGACCATAATTCCACAAGAAATTTGATCAGATCACCAAAAGGGCAAAATGGTCATTTTTAGGGTTTTGACTGTACAAAGGAAAATTTTGACTGTTTGACCTAGCCAATGGCAAATCAAGTTCAACCATGGACTCAAGGACTCAATGGAATCATCTTTACATATTCAACAATTTCAAAAGATCTCAAATGCATTGGATTGACAGATGAATTTTTCAGTCAACTGATCAAAATTTGACTGTATATTGAAAAGTCAAACTTTGACTTTTTGGTCAAAATCAAGTGCCAAGGGTCATTTTTCATCAAGATGTGTCAAATTATGAAACTTGTTCATCAAGAAACCCAAAATTGCAAGTTAGGGTTTGAAATTGAAAAATTTCATAACTTAGAAATTTTCTTAATTTTTCCTAACTTTGCCCCATATTTTCACCATGATGCAAATGGATTCAAACAAAACTCACAACATGAAAGTTGTAGTCCTCCACAAAGTATACAACCTTTATTCACAAAGTTTTCTCAAAAGAAGCTTGTATCTCAAGTTATGATTTTTAGAACAAGGGTCCCTAAAACTTTTAACATAGAGAAATTTTGCCCTAGTTTAGGCAGGATTTTGACCCATCTTCTTGGCCATTTTTCACATAGTTCCACTTGGAGTCTAAAGTTTCATTTCAAAGATGGATTATAATACTTGTTGCAAGATTTACAAATTGTCCAAGAACTCCTCAAACACATTTGTGGTTAGGGAGAATCGAATGCTTGAAGTTGGCAAAAACTCACTTTGTATCCATGGCCAATACATGTTCATACAAGTTGCAAAATCTGTCCAAACTAGCTTTGTACTTAATTACAGGTCTCTAAACCCTTCAACACTTAAAAATTGAATGCAAACTCATTGGAAATTGGTGTTATTCTGATCATTAGAGCTTGGCACAATGAATAAATCCATTTATGGCATAAAGGTTGCAATACCATTTCCATAAAGCATACTTTTTGAAATTTTGTATTTCTTGAGCCTTGGACCTCTTTCTTTGCAGCAAACAAGTTCCACAAACTCAGGCAAAGGTACAAGAAACTTGTGCATGCTTGGAGATAGCCTGTACAGGCCTACCTCATATCACTTCACACTTTTCTTTCAAAACAAGTCAACTTGCCAAAAGGACATAACTTGCATATCTGATATAATCAACTCTTGCCAACATTCCAAACAAGTTTTTTGCATTGCCTTGAGCCAGAAACACGAGTTGTTGAACCCTTAAGCCTTCCAAAACACCAAATCACATTCTTCTTGCAAAACAGGGCACTCCCTGCAGATTCACATCCATCACACAAACCCCTCGTGCGTTTTGCCCCAAACCAGTTCCAATACCTTCCATTCAAATAACTCAAGCTATCCCAAACCTCCATTGCCAATTGTAACTCCATTTACAGTGTTCACCATTTCTGTTTTGAAGCTTTGCAGGTTGAGTTCTATAGAGAGATTCAGACCATTTCAAAGCAAACTAAGCATTAGGAAAGGTCCAAGGAATATCAAGCAAGCTCAAAAGAACTTCAGGCCTCACTGAAAGCTGCTGCATTGTCCAACTCGAATCCAACTGAAACAGGTTTTTTCTCACTTCCTATCTCTCTATTTAGGAACATTTAGCCTTATGTTTGTGAATGAAAAATGTAGTATTCAATGCCATGAAGCTGTACATATGCTCAGTTTTCATTTATATTAAGCGTGCTAAGAGAATATCATCCATGAACATGCTGAAAAAACTAGGTCAGATTTTAGGGCTAGAGAAATTCTCTCTGGTCTTTGAGAGTTAGATCAAGTTTTTTATATGGTTAGAATCGTGGTTTGATGCTCTACAAGTTTCATGTTTTGAGTTTTGGTAAAAGATCACAAATACAGGAGTTAGCATTTGATCAGGGCAAGCGCGCGTGTTTCAGTCACAAGGACAGGGACAAAGCTGGACTTTGGGCTGGGCTGGCTTGTTCTTGCTTTTGACACCCCCTCTTTCCTTTTTGCACCCCTGACCTATTTTCTTTATATTTTGTTATTTTTGTATTTTTATTTCATTTCTGACTTTGTTTATTTATTTCCAAATATGAAGAATGCTTAAAAATATTTTCACATTTTTTTTACATTTATTTGACATTTTATTCTATTATTTCTAACATTAAAACATTATTAATATTACATTTTTATTTTTATTATTATTTATACTAAAAAACACTTTTTTTAAATATATTTCATTTTTGTACATATTAATATATTTTTGTATATAAATAATATATAATATTTATCTTCTTAAAAGAAATTAGGGTTTACCCTAAAATAAATAAAATTAATCCTTTTTTATTTATTTATTTCTTTATATTTCTTTACATTGAAAATATTTTTACATACATAAAAACTTATTTTTTGCAAAATACATTTTATTCTATATTTATTTATTTTGTTTATTTAAATATTGTACATTTAAATATTGATGCATTTGAGATTCAGTTTGGTTGTAATAACTTAGGGTTTAAATTTCTTGCAAAATAATCCCCTATTCAAAATTGTACCCCCATCTCCATAATCTTGTTGTAATAGCTTAAAATTTAAATTCTCGCACTTTTACGCTTTTAATTATGCCATGATTAGAGAATTAGGGTTTGTATGTAAAAATCCAAATTAACAAATAGTTTGACCTAATCAAATACAAAAATGCATGAAAACCAAACACAATGCACCCTTGCACCCCTAGGGTTACAATCCACTTGTTGCCTTCAAAAATGGGCCATGGTATGCATGTTGAGTACTTTGGCAAAACAAAAACAAAACAAAAGATCATAGTCCCTCGATGACACTATCTTGGTTGCCTAAACAAAAATGATCAAGTCCCTCAAGAAAATTACCAAAGATACTTGACACAATTGCTATCATGGTCTACACGATGACCCGCGCTTGTCCCGTTTAATATCCTAACACAAGGTTGTTCACCAAATACAATGGTGAAACAACATTATTAAAAGGTTTAAAAACATAAGAAAGAACTTTGAGTAAAATAGGGTAGATAGCTCCTAGTTACTTGATCAAAAGCTTGCAAAAACATCCTTGCTATTTTCAAACACACTTCACAACACAATTTCAAAATCCAACTTTCAAAAGACAAAAAACACCTTTGTATACATTCAAACAAGAATCATTACAAAGGTTGCCACAACGGTGGCCTCTTTTCAAAACATCTTTCAAAACCACACACAAAGCACCATTTCAAACAATTGAAAAGCAAAGCAAGTGATCTAAACAAGTAACTAAGAGCCCATGGATAACCATGGATGAAAAGGGTGCTTGCACCTTCCCTTTTCATAATCTACTCCCCGAACCCAAGAAAACATCTCAAAGGTCTTTCATGTGCTTTTTGACCTTTCCTTAGGATAAAATAAAAAGTCGGTGGTGACTCTTGCTAAACCGAAACATTTGCAAACACAAACGCAAAACCTCAAGTCAGTTCTCCCACCGTATCACAGAACTGGCGACTCTGCTGGGGAAATCTTTAAAAGTGGAGTAACCTTAGGGCTTAGATCACCCTTTGCATGCTTATCTTGATTGCTTTGATTGCTTTACATTTGGTTCTCTTGTTTGGGCTTGAAATCCTCTACCCGGATTTGGGAAACATTCATAGGTAAATAGCAATACATTGTTGAAACTGTGCGGGGTATACCGACATGGTTGAAGCAATAGCTATATTAGTGCGACATATTTGTGAGTATCAATAGCCTTTGAGTCAATCAAAGAGAATACGGGGCCGCTGAGTGATGTCATGAAGCACTAATGAACTCTTAGAACCTTACTTGACCATCTTGGCCTTTTATTAGGAGTAGTGAGATGACCGGCTTTGGTGCAGTCTGAAGTTGGTAGATACTCGATACTACACTCATTGAGGGTTGTTTTCTTGGAATATTTTGGTCGCCAGTTAAGTGGCTAAACCAAAACAATGAACATAGAAAATAATCCAGTGATATTGAGCTCCTTAGAACCCGGTTACTATTTATAGGACATGTTGAGCCAACTAACTTCAAGAGGGTACTTACCTATGGAACCTCATGCAAGCCTGAAACTAGGATCTTGTGTGACTTGTTTGTACATGTGCTTGTGCATACATTACAAACATCATAAAGCATCATGTGCATCCACTAACCATTTCAAGGGTTTGGATCTTCATCTTTGTTCTTGTTTTGTAGGTCATGGAATCTCTTCGCAGGAAAACAATACAAGTCAACCTTGTGAGAATCCCTCCTCAACTCAAGGAGCTTACTTCCAAGATTCCAGAGAATTCTCCCTTCAGTGAAAGACATGGTGGACTTCTCAGCTTGGTCAACTCCAACATTAAAGAAGACATGGTGAAAGTCCTCTTCCAGTTCTTTGACCCCCTGCACCACTGTTTCGCATTCCCTGATTACCAACTATTACCTACTTTGGAGGAATTTTCTCAACTCTTGAGGATTCCTATTCTTCATCAACTACCCTACAACGGTACGAAAAGAGAACCAAAGCCTGAAGATGTTGCTCAAGCATTACACTTGCAACCATCTGATATCAAAGGTCATTGGGAAACCAGAAGTGGTGTCAAGGGTTTCTCGACAAAGTTTCTGTTTGAGAAGGCACAAGATTGCTGGAATTCTTTAGATCTGCAAGCTTTTGAGGAGATTGTAGCACTACTCATCTATGGGTTGGTCTTGCTCCCAAACCCTGATCAGCTTATAGATGTGAATGCTGTCAAGATTTTCATATCTCGGAATCTTGTACCTACATTGCTTGGGGACATCCTACACTCATTTTACACACGAATAATGAGGAAAAGAGGTGTTCTCATGTGTTGTACTCCTCTTCTAGTAAGGTGGTTTATTTCTCACCTTCCACAATCAGTTTTGAAGAATGAGCAGGGTTTAAGGTGGTCACAACGATTGATGACCCTCACACATTCTGATGTTCATTGGTGTTCTCGGTCCAGATAAAATGTTATCATCATTGATCGTTATGGGGAATTCCCTAATGTCCCACTACTTGGCGTTAGGGGAGGCATTACCTACAACCTATGTCTAGCTTTGAGACAATTTGGATATGCTTGGAGGGATGGCCCTCATGATATGCTGATTCCTGACCTAGTTTTTGACTTCGACAACGATGCGCAAGGACTTAGACAAAGGTTCATCAGAGCTTGGAGGATGCCCAACAAGATGGATAGTAAGACACTAGGGCACAAGAATTACATCCCCCTTGAGCCTTACCTCAAGTGGGTACGAACCCGCGCCCAGAGTCTTATGATGCCTTATCCTTACATTCTCCCCGTGATCAAAGAGCCTGTTAGGGAAGGAGAGGTTCCATACACCCTCCTACATCCTGACATGCCAACATCATTGGAAGAATTGCAAAAGAGTTGGATCCAACTCAAATAAGAACGGAATACTTTTGAAGCCAGCTTCTACGCCAGTGAGAGGAAGGTTTTGGAGCTTACCCGCCGACTTCATGAAGAGGAAACTCTCAACACTTACATCGCACCAAAAAGGATGCGCAATGTCTTTTTACATTAAGAATTTTGTAATATTTTTCCCATGGGGCATTTATGTACTAACAAATTTCTTCTTAATATGACATGTGTTCTTTTTTTGTTTGCAACAAATTTGAATTTCTGAATCCTTGAATGCATTACATGAATAACATATCATTCATCATACGCATAAACAGGTCTTCACACCAGGTTTCCTTATCTTTCTGCTATTTATTTCAGCAAGATGGATTGGGAGCAGACGGTTAAGGATCTGCAAGCACAAAATTAGCAATTCCAGCAACTCCTCGTGACCTTAGCAATGGGTTAAGAGGACCTTAAAGCACTGTTGGAGAAAGAGAAAAAGAAGAGAAGGACAGGTGTGGTTACTATGGGAAGAAGGTTTGAAAGCCAGGCTAGAAAGGCCCTCGAGTTCCCCTCGACGTCTGATGAAGGGGCTGGTAAAGGAAAAGGAGCTGCGATGCCTTCTGAATTTGAAGTTGAAGAAGAAGAAGAGGAAGAGGATGAAGATTACTCCGAACAGCAATATCCCCTGGAGGATGATAAGTTTAAAAATCTTGAGGATCGGTTGGCAACCATGGAGTTGCAAAGGGTACCGGGTTTAGATTTCGAAGAACTAGGTTTGGTCGCTGGGATCGTCATTCCTCCCAAGTTCAAAGTACCTACATTTTCTAAGTATGACGGTTTGTCCTGTCCAAAGATGCATCTGAGATCCTACGTCAGAAAGATCCAACCTCACTCCTCTGATAAGGATCTTTGGGTACACTTTTTTCAAGATAGTTTGTCAGGCACACAATTGGACTGGTTCTACCAGCTTGAGAGATCGGATGTTCATAATTGGGAAGACTTAGCTGCTGCGTTCTACCGACAATACCAATACAATGCTGATTTAGCGCCTACTCGTACTCAGCTACAGAATATGGGTATGGCTTCTAATGAGGGATTTAAAGAGTATGCCCAGAAGTGGCGTGATCTGGCTGGAAGGGTGCAGCCACCATTGTCAGATAGAGAGCTACTTGACATGTTTTTAGGGACCCTCTCTGGCCCATTCTTCAATCATTTAATCGGGAGTTCATCTGCAGGATTCACCAAATTAATTCTGACCAGTGAAAGGGTCGAGGCTGGCATTAAAAGTGGTAAAATTCAGAAGGATGCCTCCGCTTCTAATGCTATTAAAAAGACCTTCCCAACCAAGAAAGAAGCTTCTGCTGTGTATTCTCAGAAAAATCAAGGAAGAGCGGAGCGTCGACCAACGGTAGAGGCTGTGATAATTCAAAACTCTTCAACCGATCAACCTCGCAGCAATCAGCCAAGATCAAACCAGCAAAGGGTAGAAAGGCCACAATGGCAGTTCACCCGAATCAACATGACGCCGACTCAAGTCCTCCCTCATTTGTTAAAGCTGAATCTCACCAATTTGAAAGAAGCGCCGAAGAACCCTAATACCTCTTCTCCTTATTATCACTCCAATGTAAAATGTGCGTACCACTCTGACAGTGTAGGGCATGATACCAACAACTGTTGGGCTCTTAAAAACAAGATCCAAGACCTGATAGACACCAAGGAGGTAGAGTTTGATGCTCCTGAAAAACCCAACGTGATATCCGCTCCAATGTCCAAGCACGGCCATAATGTTCATGCCATTATGGAAGATCTTCATGTTACCAATGTTGCTGACCTTTTGACTCCGTTACCTGTGATTAAAGTGAATTTGATGAAAGCCGGGATATTCCCAGGCTGTGGAAAAGAATGTTACTTTTGTTTAAACATATGAGCTGATTGCCTAATGTTGAAATCAGGCATCCAACGCCTGATGGATGCCTAAGAGATACTCTTTCAAAAGACTCCTGTTGATACCACCACTCCCGTTACTCCTGCTACCTTTGTTACTCCTACCAATGACATTGCAATAATAACCATCTCCGACAATCTTCTCAAGACCTGCAAAAGGCCTGTCAAGATTACGCCTGATCCTAAGTTTGTGCCATTGAAAATCACCATGCCGGGGCCTGTCCCGTATAAATCTAACAAGACGATACCATGGAATTACGGAGGAGAAATCTTCTACCATGGTGTCAAACAGATTGAATCAGTACAAGAGAATTCCGATGATGAAACCCCTGATATAGGGAATATTGTGGGAACGAGCAAGATAACTCGCAGTGGAAGGATCTTCTCTCTGGAGATTGCTCCTCCACGAGCAGTCTTCGAACCCTCGAAAGCTTCTGTACCTGTCAAGCCATCTGTGCGAAGCCCGATAAATGAAGAATTGGATACTCCTGAAGTTAGACCCTATGTTGATACTACCGATAAGGGTAAGGGGATACTAGAAGCGCCTGTCAGGATGAAGGCTCGGACTGTGGTAATCCCCGAAACCACCCAGAAAGAAATGGAAGAAATCTTAAAGATAATCAAGAAGAGCGACTACGATGTCATGGAGCAGCTAGGGCAGACCCCTTCCAAAATCTCCATGTTGGCTCTCCTACTTTGCTCAGAGGCCCACGCTAAGGCCTTAATCAAATTTTTAAAGACGGCACACGTGCCTCAAGAAACTTCTGCAGACCAGTTTCAAGAGTGCGTGGCTAGCCTTACAGCTGATAACGGTCTTGGTTTTTTTGATGCTGATTTGAACCTTAAAGGAAGGAAGCACAATGATGCACTACACGTCTCGTTGGAGTGCAGAGGGACTACACTGGCCCATGTCCTAGTTGATACCGGTTCATCTTTGAATGTCCTACCGAAGAAGGCGTTGGACAGGCTAGACTGTGAAGGTTTGACTTTAAAACCCAATAACATCATTGTTAGAGCCTTCGACGGTTCTAAGCGGATGGTTCACGAAGAGGTGGACATCCCAATCAGAGTGGGCACCGAGACCTTCAACTCTACTTTTTATGTGATGGACATCCGTCATTCATATTCATGCTTGTTGGGAAGGCCATAGATCCATTATGCTGGGGCAGTTACCTCCTCTTTACACCAAATGCTAAAGTATCCTGTTCAGGGTAAGATTATAACGATGCACGGTTAGGAAGAGTGCATGATAAATCACCTAAATTCCTTCCGCATGTGGAGTTGGATGGTGAGTTCATAGAAACGCCTTTCCAACATTTTGAGGAAGTTTCTCCTGAAGTCGCAGTGGCAAAGACAATGACTGATGTGTCTATCGTTTCCAAGCCTGTATCTCGGATGGCATCTCTCAAGGATGCGGAGGCTGTAATCAAAGAAGGAAGGAGTACAATATGGGGGCAACTGCCTGATTTTTCTCATAAGACGGACAAGTTCGGACTAGGTTTTACTGCTGCTGGCTAGAAAGCTGTGCGTCGCTCCCGGGCTGGAGGACCAACCATTAAAATCACTCACCATGGAATTAATGCCTTAGAAGATGATGATGAAGAAGACAAATTTGAAGATTGGATCTTTCCAACCGACGAAGGAGGATTAAACAACTGGGAAGCGAAAGACTTCGTTCCCATCACTTTCATCAACCAGTAATTTATCTTCGAACAATTTCCTATTTTGGTCTGAAATAATTAAACAATTCGTACACACTCTTTTCACCTTATGCCTTACCCATGGCATGTAGGTCCATTTGTAAGGGCTTGATTTCTTCATTATCATATGCCATGTTTAAATGAATCATTGGACGTTTTCATCCATAAACCGTTGTGTTCATTTTCTTTCCTTTTACATTTTGTTTTGTTTAAGGATGGCTATCCCTTACACACACCTACACTCACAAAATGCAGGTACCCATCCACTCCAGATTCCATGGGTGACTATTCTGCTTTAGCCTTTGGTAACTCTGAAGATTTGGTCAATCATGCCGAGTACAAAGGTGATGAAGACTGTGAAGTGCCTGAAGAGTTAGCCAGACTTTTGCAACAAGAGGAAAGGGCTATTCTGCCCCATGAAGAGTTGCCAGAGACCATCAACTTGGGAACAGAGGAAGAAAAGAAAGAGGTAAAAGTGGGTGCCAACCTGGAACCAAGTGTCAAAGAGCGCTTAGTGGAATTGTTGAACGAATATGTTGAGATCTTTGCCTGGTCCTATGAAGACATGCCAGGATTAGATATAGATATCGTGGTTCACTGTCTCCCTACAAGAGAAGACTGTCCACTGATCAAGCAAAAAGTCCGCCGAATGAGGCCCGACATGTCTGAGAAGATCAAAGCTGAGGTAATGAAGCAATTCAACGCTGGCTTTCTGGCTGTTACTTCCTATCCATAATGGGTTGCTAACATTGTGCCCGTGCCTAAAAAGGATGGAAAAGTCAGAATGTGTATAGACTACAGGGATTTGAACAGGGCTAGCCCTAAAGATGATTTTCCACTGCCACACATCGACATCCTGGTTGACAACACATATCAACATAAGGTATTTTCCTTCATGGATGGATTCTCGGGATACAACCAGATCAAAATGGCCCCCGAAGACATGGAGAAGACTACTTTCGTCACGCAGTGGGGTACCTTGTGCTACAAAGTGATGCCATTCAGACTGAAGAATGTCGGGGCAACCTATCAACGCACCATGGTAGCTTTGTTTCATGACATGATACATCATGAGATTGAAGTCTACGTAGACGACATGATAGCCGGTCCACAGACAGAAGAAGAACACCTTGATCATCTACGAAAGCTATTTGTCAGATTGAAGGAGTATAAGCTCAGACTGAACCCAAGCAAGTGCACTTTTGGAGTTAGGTCTGGTAAACTTTTGGGATTTATTGTCAGCAACAAAGGCATTGAGGTTGATCCAGCTAAAGTAAAAGCTATACAAGAAATGCCTGCCCCCCGCACTGAAAAGGAGGTTAGAGGTTTCTTGGGACGCTTAAACTATATCGCAAGGTTCATATCTCACCTAACATCTACCTGTGAGCCAATCTTCAAGCTGTTGAAGAAAGATCAGGTACTTGAATGGAACAATGATTGTCAAGTTGCTTTTGATAAGATCAAGGAGTATTTGCTGGAACCTCCTATCTTGATGCCGCCCGTCAAAGGAAGGCCGCTAATCATGTATCTGACTGTTTTGGATAACTCAATAGGGTGCGTACTGGGCCAACATGACGAGTCTGGTCGAAAAGAGCATGCCATTTATTACCTTAGCAAAAAGTTTACCGACTGTGAGACTCGCTACTCACTGCTCGAGAAAACTTGTTGCGCTTTGGTATGGGCTGCTCGCCGGCTAAGACAGTATATGTTGACACATACCACCTTGCTGATTTCTAAAATGGATCCGATTAAGTACATCTTCGAGAAGCCTGCTTTATCTGGAAGAATCGCTAGATGGAAAATGATCCTGACAAAGTATGATATCCAGTATACTACCCAAAAAGCTATAAAGGGGAGTGTACTAGCTGACCATCTAGCTCATCAAGCCGTCGAAGATTACCAATCTATGAGATTCGACTTCCCTGACGAGGACATCATGACATTGGACAACATTGAAAGTAACAGACCGTATGAAGGACCTGAACAAGGATCCCGATGGACCCTGTACTTTGATGGTGCTTCAAATGCACTTGGCAACGGTATCGGTGCGGTACTCATTTCTCTGGAAGGTTGCCATACACCCTTCACTGCCCGACTTTGCTTCAGCTGTACCAACAACATGGCTGAATATGAAGCTTGTATCTTCGGTCTCAAGGCTGCTATAGACTTGGGAATCAAATCTTTGGTCGTATTTGGGGACTCGGCTTTGGTTATCAGTCAAGTCAAAGGAGAGTGGGATACTAAACATCCTAATCTTATCCCATACAAAGAACATGTCCTGACATTGTTGCCTCATTTCGAGCAGATTACCTTCGAGCATTTTCTGTGAGAATAAAATTAGCTAGCAGATGCTCTAGCTACAATGTCTTCCAAGTTTAAACTCAACTGGGATAATGAGGATCCCCAAATCACCATCGAGCGAATGGACGAACCTGCGCACTGTCATGAGATTAATACCGAAGAAGTAGTGGAACAACCCTGGTTTCATGAAATCAAGAGGTATCTCCAGACTCGAGAATACCCTGAAGGAGCTTTCGTCAATGACAAAAAGTTCTTAAGGAGATTTGCTACCAAGTTCTTCCTGAGCAATGGTATCCTTTATAAGCGCAGCCATGATTGTGTTCTACTTCGTTGTGTAGACAAGGTTGAAGCAGAGTTGATCATGACCGAAATACATAGTGGCACCTTTGGCACCCACTTAAGCGGACATACGATGGCTAAGAAGATTCTAAGGGCAGGCTACTACTGGTCTACCATGGAAGCTGATTGTCATCAACATTCTCGTACTTGCCACAAATGCCAAGTCTATGCTGACAAGGTATATATTCCTCCTGTTCCTCTCAATGTTCTAACAGCTCCTTGGCCATTCGCGATGTGGGAAATTGACATGATTGGAGAGATCAAGCCTACGACATCCAATGGACATCGCTTCATTCTGGTGGATATTGATTACTTCACTAAGTGGGTCGAAGCAGCTTCCTACGCCTCTGTTACAAAGAATGTGGTTTCCCGCTTCATTAAGCAGAATCTCATATGCCGGTATGGTATCCCTGAAAGGATTATCACGGACAACGGTACAAATTTGAACAACACTATGATCACCGCTCAGTGCGAGCAGTTCAAGATTTATCATCACAATTCATCTCCCTATCGGCCAAAGATGAACGGTGCTGTGAAAGCCGCAAACAAAAATATCAAGAAGATCATTCAAAAGATGACAGTCACCTACAGGGACTGGCATGAGATGTTACCGTTTTCTCTGCATGGATATCGTACCACGGCGCATACTTCAACAGGGGAAACCCCCTTTTCTTTGGTATATGGCATGGAAGCTGTTTTACCTATGGAAGTTCAGATTCCTTCCTTAATCATGAAGGATACTGGTTTGAGTGAAGACGATTGGATTCAGACCCGGCTTGACCAACTTAATTTTATCAACGAGAAGCGACTTACTACTATTTGTCATGGTCAGACGTATCAGAAACGGATGATCAAGGCTTTCAACAAGAAAGTCAGACGTCAAGTATATCAAGTTGGAGATCTTGTAATCAAGCGGATCATCTTGCCGCAAAGTGATCCCAGGGGCAAGTGGACTCCTACTTACGAAGAACCATTTGTGATCAAGAACATCTTTTCTGGTGGGGCAATGATTATGACCACCATGGACGGCGACGACTTGCCTCACCCTGCAAACGCAGACATAGTCAAAAGATACTACGCATAAAACGACCCGACAAGTTGAAAACCTGAAAGGGCGACTTGGGCAAAAATGGGCATCCCGGTGAATCGAAAACCCGAAAGGGCGGTTCAGGCAAAAATTAGGGATAAAAAAAAATTTGTACACCCGACAAGTTGAAAACCCGAAAGGGCGACTTGGGCAAAAAAGGGTTTCCCGGTGGACTGAAAACCCGAAAGGGAGGTCTAGGCAAAAATTAGGGAATTAAAGCGTATGACTATGTCTCGTCAGATCACTTTAAGGACAATCTCTTCACGGACAAGCTTCAGGTTTCTGACCAATCCAATCATCGGCGGACGAAGCAACAAATGGACAAGATACTCAGAGTTGTGAAAGCTATAGCAGAATGGGAACCCCATGGAATTATTGCACATAGTCATCTTTTCTTTTGTATAAATTTTTTTCTCAATTTTACGACAACATTCTCTTACTAGGATGTCTGTCTCCTTTGTACAAAGATACTGACATAAGTTAATCCAAAGATACTTCAAAGTGCAAAAATTTGCTTACATTTCTTTTCTTTTTTACACTTATGTTTTAATTGAAAACGTCCAATGTTTTGTTAAATAGGCATATGCATTTGAATATAATCATTGCTTACAAATGAAACGAAATAAGAAAAGATAATTACTGATAGGTTGAAGGTGTAGGAAGATGTCTTTGTGCTATTCCAGAAGAAATCCCCTACAGTACATCATCCAGCTCCTCAACAAAGCTAAAACCTTGGGGTATATATCCCCAGCGGAGTTAAATTTCAAGATCCCAAGCGGAGCTAGTGTTTTCTAACTTTATTCCCCAGCAGAGTTAAGTTTCGAAGTTCCCATCAGAATTAAGTCTCTAAACTCCCGATCCCCAGTGGAGCCCGAAAACCCTGAAACACATATCCCCAGCGGAGCTAGAATATTCTAAACCTTCTTCCCCAACAAAGTCAAAATTCCAACTATCGATCCCTAGCGGGAACCATTCAGTTTTCCCCAACTTCCCCAGCAGGTTATCTTAAAAGTCTGAGAGTCAATCAGATAACAGTTAACTTTTTGTCTTATCCCCGACCAGGATGATTTCCCAGTAGATTGGCATACAACCCAAGCTCCTGATTCCCCAAGTAGAGTAAACACTCTCCCCACAGAGTTATTTCCCAACAGAACGAAGATTCTAGTTCATGTTCCTCCATTGGAAGCCTCCCAGGTTCTAATTTCCCAGTAGAGGTCTTCAGAGTTTTCCTTATTTCCCAGGAATATCATTCCCCACAGAAGTTGTCAAAGCTCTTGTTAGATCCCCACAAATCACCAAGGATTTTCAATCCCCAGCCGTGGTCCCAGGATTTCTCATTCTCAACAATCAAAGATCTTTAATCCCCAAGCAGTCAACAAGGATTTCTCATCTTCAACAATCAAAGATTTTTTGGAATCCCCAACATCGGTCAAGGATTCACTTTCTCCGGCAGCAGTCTAGGATTTCATTATCTCCAGCTATCAAGGATTTATTCTCCTCAGCAAGATAACTACTCATCCTACATGCATATCCTTTACATTCATATATCATAAACATTGATGGAACACATTTCATTGCATCATACATATCATGCAACATAACTTTGTGTTTTAGCTAACATTTTTCCCTTTTCAGGATAAGATTAAAAGGCTATCATTAACAATTATTCAGATACAATATGGATACACCCCAGACACGGAGGTCATTCTATTACTCATTCAGAATTTCAAGTCAAAATACAGTATGGATAAACCCCAGACACGACGGTCATTCTACTACTCATTCAGACTTCAGCAATCCGATACAGACTAGATACGCTCCAGACACGACAACCATTCTATTTGTCATTCAGATTCGACTATCAACTTCAAGTTCAGATACTCTCCAAACACAGATGCCATTCTGGCCCTTACACCAGAAGTTTGATTCTCCCCAATACAGTCGCCACGGAAGTCATTTTGTCACTTGTCCAGATCCCAGTTACAGTACGGATATGCTCTAGACACGGAAGTCATTCTGCTACTCATACAGATCTCAACTTCAGATTCAATATGGATACACCCCAGACACGACGGTCATTCTACTACTCATTCAGACTTCAACAATCAGATACAGACTAGATACGCTCCAGACACGACGGCCATTCTATTTCTCATTCAGATTCAACTATCAACTTCAAGTTCAGATACACTCCAGACACGTCAGTCATTCTGATATTCATTCAAAGATCAAATACAGTTACAGCTCGGATATGCTCCAAACACAGACGCCATTCCCTTGCTCATACAAACCCAATCTCCAGATACAACTCAGATACGTTCCAGATATGGATACCATTCTGATGTTCATTCTACTGATCTTCAACAAACAAGTCTTGGATGGAATCTTTAAGCCCATCTCCAGCAAGATTCTACCATCTCCAAATGGCATCTTTAAGCCCATTCCCTCAGCAACATTTTGACGAGTGCAAATTTACGGGCACTCTAGTGCCCAATCCTCTTTTACCTTCGAGTCACGAAAGGCAAAACTTGCCAATCTAACTCTTCAGGTTCAAGAAGATTGAACAGGGGAAACTGTTGTACCGCAAAATTTTCCCTCTCATTTTATCAACATTTCTCATCACAAGATTCTTGGAACTCAACACAAGCTAGGGTTTGCTCTGCTCAAGACACCTCCTTGCACTGTTGACCTAAATTAGGGTTTGAGTTTGCACAAGGATTTTTGGACCTTCAATGCCCAAATTGACTTTCATACTTCATGTTGGACTCATAAGTTTGTCCATACCAAGTTTCAAGTCTTGAATCAAATTTTTACCCAATCAATTGGACAGTTGACCTAGAGATCAGTTGTATTGGGGAAAAAGTCAACTGTGACCAATTTACAGTCAAACCTCATGAATTTTGACCCACATCAACATTATGAACTCATATGAACCATTTGATCAAGTTTGGACCACAATTCCACAAGAAATTTGATCAGATCACCAAAAGGGCAAAATGGTCATTTTTAGGGTTTTGACTGTACAAAGGCAATTTTTGACTGTTTGACCTAGCCAATGGCAAATCAAGTTCAACCATGGACTCAAGGACTCAATGGCATCATCTTGAAATATTCAACAAGTTCAAAAGATCTCAAATGCATTGGATTGACAGATGAATTTTTCAGTCAACTAATCAAAATTTGACTGTATACTGAAAAGTCAAACTTTGACTTTTTGGTCAAAATCAAGTGCCAAGGGTCATTTTTCATCAAGATGTGTCAAATTATGAAACTTGTTCATCAAGAAACCCAAAATTGCAAATTAGGGTTTGAAATTGAAAATTTTCATAACTTAGAAATTTTCTAAGTTATGAAATTTTCTTAATTTTTCCTAACTTTGCCCCACATTTTCACCATGATGAAAATGGATTCAAACAAAACTCACAACATGAAAGTTGTAGTCCTGCACAAAGTCTAAAACTTTGATTCACAAAGTTTTCTCAAAAGAAGCTTGGATCTCAAGTTATGATTTTTAGAACAAGGGTCCCTAAAACTTTTAACTTAGAGAAATTTTGCCCTAGTTTAGGCAGGATTTTGACCCATCTTCTTACCCATTTTTCACATAGTTCCACTTGGAGTCTCGATTTGCATTTCAAAGATGGATTATAGTACTTGTTTCAATATTTCCAAATTGTCCAAGAACTCCTCAAACACATTTGTGGTTAGGGAGAATCGAATGCTTGAAGTTGGCAAAAACTCACTTTGTATCCATGGCCAATACATGTTCATACAAGTTGCAAAATTTGTCCAAACTAGCTTTGTACTTGATTAGAGGTCTCTAAACCCTTCAACACTCAAAAACTGAATGCAAACTCATTGGACATTGGTGTTATTCTGATCATTAGAGCTTGGCACAATGAATAAATCCATTTATGGCATAAAGGTTGCAATACCATTTCCATAAAGCATACTTTTTGCAATTTTGTATTTCTTGAGCCTTGGACCTCTTTCTTTGCAGCAAACAAGTTCCACAAACTCAGGCAAAGGTACAAGAAACTTGTGCATGCTTGGAGATAGCCTGTACAGGCCTACCTCATATCACTTCACACTTTTCTTTCAAAATAAGTCAACTTGCTAAAAGGACATAACTTGCATATCTGATATAATCAACTCTTGCCAACATTCCAAACAAGTTTTTTGCATTGCCTTGATCCAGAAACACGAGTTGTTGAACCCTTATGCCTTCCAAAACACCAAATCACATTCTTCTTGCAAAACAGAGCACTCACTGCAGATTTGTTAGAACAAAGTTTGAATCTACTACCCTAAGTTAAAGTTTTGATGATAACAAAATGCAAGAATATATAAATTGTATGATTCATATAAGACATATATGCTACCTAAAAATTATATTGTGTTTTACAGAAACTCTGATGAGTATCAGCATAAGAATATCATCATCAGCATCAGAAGATGAAATATCAACATCAGCATCAGAGGATGTTATATCAGATGCCAGAATCAGAAGATCAAAGCATGTGCTTACGCTGAAGCCTGATGAACAGATCTGCGCGTAACAATCTAAACTCTGATCAAGACAACAACAATTCATCAGCACCTAGCAGCGTCAGAATAAGCCAAAGCCAGAACACGCTTAATTGGAAACGGTACTGTGCATTCAAGATACTTTATTATCAACGACATTATTCCAGACAAAGATCTGCTTAATATGGAAAGAATGTAATTGGCATTGAAATGGAATAACTGACTCCAACGTACCATTTTCAATGCTATATAAACAAGCAAGTGAGGAACGAATTGGCTAATGCTCTACAACTCTCTACACGCCTAAAGAGATTCATCTTCATCCTCATTCCTAGTTTGCTAAAGCTCTCAAATTACGTATTCTATTGTTTTAGCATTCCAGTTCTCATAAGCTTAATTTGTGTAGTATCACTGTTGTGATAAATAGTTTTGTAGAAAACATTCAACACACTTAGATTTCATTTATCTGTAAGAAAGTATTTCCTTGAGAAACCGGTTTGTGGTTTTGACTCAAGAAGGCTTTAGCAGTTGTTAAAGCAGTTGTAATATTCAGTTGAATATAGTGGATTAAGACCTCATTGGAGAGAGGCGAAATCACCTTGACGGGTGGACTGGAGTAGTTCGAGATCAACGAACCAGGATAAAAATAACGTGTTGTCTGCATTTGATTTCAAGTTTTACAATTCAACCCCCCTTCTTGTGTTTTTCACTTATTCAATTGGCATCAGAGCGCCTGGTTTTGAGCTAAAACACTTAACCGTGTCAGTACAAGATCCAGCGTCAGAAAAATACAATGGCAGGAACATATCAACACAGCAGCAATGACAACAATGAAGATAGAGACAGATTCAGCGGCAAACCTCCAGTCTTTGATGGAGAGAATTTTGATTACTGGAAAGACATAATCGAAAGCTTCTTTCTGGCACATGATGCTGATCTGTGGGACATGGTGACAGATGGATACACGCACCCAGTGAATGCAAGCGGTCAGAAGATTGATAGGAAAGCAATGTCTGATCAACAAAAGCGTGACTTCAAAAATCACCACAAGGCCATAACCATTCTTCTCAGCGCCATCTCTTACGCTGAATATGAAAAGATATCTAACAGAGACACAACAAAGAACATGTTTGACTCACTCAGAATGACGCATGAAGGCAACATTCAGGTCAAAGAAACTAAAGCTCTTGCGCTCATTCAGAAGTATGAGGCATTCAAAATGGAAGAAAGGGAATCCATTGAAACAATGTTCTCAAGATTCCAAATTCTGGTGGCTGGTCTCAAGGTTCTGGACAAAGGATACTCTACTGCTGATCATGTCAAGAAGATCATCAGAAGCTTGCCAAAACAGTGGAGGCCAATGGTTACAGTGCTGAAGCTAGCTAAAGATCTAAACAAAATTTCTCTGGAGGAACTTATCAGCTCCCTCAGAAGTCATGAGATAGAGCTAGAAGCTGATGAACCTCAGAAGCAAGGTAAACCTCTAGCATTAAAATCTAACAGAAAATCTGACTCTAAAGTTTTGCAGGCAGTTGAAGAAACATCTGATGGGTCCTCATCAGAAGAAGACGAACTTTCCCTCCTCTCCAGAAGAGTGAACCAACTATGGAAGCAGAGGCAAAGGAAGTTCAGGAATCCCAGAAGATCTGATCAGAATGAGTCCGCTTCCAGATACAGAAGGTCAGACTCTTCCTCTGGATATAAAAGATCTGAAGGCTCTTCAGGAAGCAGAAAGCCAAACACCAAGGACATCACTTGCTATGAATGCAACGAGCAAGGACACTATAAGAGTGACTGTCCAAAGCTTCAGAGGGAAAAGCCCAAAAAGAAGTTTGGAAGAGAAAAGAAGAAAAGTCTCATGGCTACATGGGATGACTCTGACTCGTCTGAAGCTGACTCAGAATCAGATGATGAGAGAGCAAACATAGCTCTCATGGCCAACATATCAGAAGACAGTGAAGCTTCTGAATCAGACTCAGAATCAGACACCGAAGAGGTATTTCCTGACTTTGCAATTAATTTTACCAAGGCTGAACTTGCTGAAAGCCTTAACGAAATTCTGGAAAGGTACTAGCAGATCAGAGTTAAATTCAGAAACCTGAAAAGGAATCTGGATTCTGACTCTGACAAAACTGAGAGTCTCAAATTGGAAAATTCTGAGTTAAAAAATAAAATTTCAAAATTAGAAAATGTTTTACAAAACTCTCAGAAGGAAACAATTTCTGAAACTCCCAGCAGCGCTGATGAGATCATCAAGGAGTATGATCATAGCTTTTAGAAGTTCCTTGCTAAAAGCATAGATAGAAGCAAAATGGCTTCAATGATCTATGGAGTTAGCAGAAACGGCAGAAAGGGAATAGGATACCAAGGTAAGGTTCCTACACCAAAGAATGCCATGGATTTAAATATTAAACACACTCCTCTGAATTCACACTTTGTGTATGGTCACACACATGACATTAAATATACTAGTAGTATTTATTATGTGAAACCAAAATTCAACCAGAGTTTTGGTAAAGCTAACAAATCAGGACCCAAGAAAATATGGGTACCTAAGGATAAAATAATACATGTTGCAGATATCTTTAGCAGCAAATCAGAAACACCAGTCATGGTACCTGGACTCTGGCTGCTCACGACACATGACAGGAAGAAGGCATATGTTCCAAAGCCTGGAACTTAAGCCTAGAGGCCACGTAGGTTTTGGAGGCAATCAGAGGGGAAAGATCATTGGCTCTAGAACTGTAGGTAATGGAAATCTTCCCTCTATAAACAATGTTCTGTTAGTAGATGGATTAATGCATAATCTGTTATCCATAAGTCAATTAAGTGATAACGGTTATGATATAATCTTTAATCAAAAATCATGTAAAGCTGTTAGTCAGAAAGATGGGACTATCCTATTTAATGGAAAGAGGAAAAACAACATTTATAAAATCAAACTTTCTGAACTGAAAAGTCAGAATGTAAAGTGTCTTCTGTCTGTTAACAATGAGCAATGGATCTGGCACAGAAGATTGGGGCATGTTAGTATGAGAAGAATATCTCAGATTAACAAACTCAATCTGGTCAGAGGACTTCCTAATCTGAAGTTCAATTCAGATGCTCTGTGTGAAGCATGTCAGAAAGGCAAGTTTGCAAAACCTTCTTTCAAATCTAAAAATGTTGTTTCTACCTCTAAGCCATTAGAACTTCTGCACATTGACTTATTTGGACCAGTTAAAACTGCTTCAGTCAGTGGCAAGAAGTATGGGTTAGTAATCGTAGATGACTATAGCAGATGGACATGGGTAAAGTTCTTAAGACACAAGGACGAGTCACACTCTGTGTTTGTCACCTTCTGTAACCAAGTTCAGAATGAAAAGGATCTTAGAATCGTTAAAGTCAGAAGTGATCATGGTGGAGAGTTTGAAAACAAATATTTTGAGTCATTGTTTAATGACAAAGGCATTCTGCATGATTTCTCTTGTCCTAGAACTCCCCAGCAAAATGGAGTTGTAGAACGAAAGAACAGAACATTGCAAGAAATAGCCAGAACCATGATCAATGAGACAAACGTTGCTAAGATCTTCTGGGCAGAGGCAATAAACACAGCGTGCTACATTCAGAATAGAATCTCTATAAGACCTATTCTGGAAAAGACTCCATATGAATTGTGGAAGAACAGAAAGCCCAACATTTCATATTTTCATCCATTTGGATGTACTTGTTTTATGTTAAATACAAAAAATTATTTGAACAAGTTTGACTCTAAAGCACATAAGTGTATCATGTTAGGATACTATGAATGCTCAAGAGGGTACAGAGTATACAATACAGAAACACAGATTGTGGAAGAATCAATCAGTGTTTGTTTTGATGATAAGCTTGACTCTGAAAAGTCAAAGCAGAATGAAGTATTTGCAGGTATGGAAGTAGAATTCACAGGTTCTGAAGACAAGTCATCAGAAGCTCTCAACAAAGACACTCCTTCAACATCTGAAAGGAGCACTGCAAGCAATCCAGCAAAAACTGCTGATCAACCTCGGAAAAGACTACCCAGAAGCAACATGGATCATCCAGAAGAAACAATCTTAGGAAGAAAGGAATATCCAATCAGAACAAGAGCCAGCTTCAGAAACTCTGAAGAATCCCTCATGGGACTTGTTTCTCTGATTGAACCTTCCTCAATTGATGAAGCACTTCTGGACAACAACTGGATCCTAGCAATGCAAGAAGAGCTGAATCAATTCACCAGAAATGACGTATGGGATCTTGTTCCCAGACCAAAAGGATTCAACGTCATTGGAACAAAATGGGTGTTCAGAAACAAGCTGAACGAACAAGGTGAAGTTATCAGAAACAAAGCACGACTGGTAGCACAAGGTTATAGTCAGCAAGAGGGAATAGACTATACAGAAACCTTTTCCCTAGTCGCCAGGTTAGAATCTATCAGACTTTTAATTTCGTTTGCTGTTAATAAAGGCATCACTCTGTATCAGATGGATGTCAAGAGTGCATTCTTAGATGGATATATAGAAGAAGAGGTTTATGTGCACCACCCCCCTGGTTTTGAAAGTACAAAAAATCCAGAATATGTTTTCAAACTAAAGAAGTCACTATATGGTCTGAAACAAGCTCCCAGAGCTTGGTATGAAAGACTAAGTAACTTTCTGTTAGAAAAAGAATTCACCAGAGGGAAGGTGGACACTACCTTAATCTGTAAGTTTGTTAAGAATGACATCTTAGTTTGTCAAATTTATGTTGACGATATTATTTTTGGATCTACTAATCCTTCTCTTGGAAGAAAATTTGCTAAGTGTATGCAGGCAAAATTTGAGATGAGCCTCATGGGAGAACTGAAATTCTTCCTGAGAATTCAGATCAATCAAAATCCAGAGGGAACTTACATTCATCAGAGCAAATATGTCAGAGAACTTCTGAAGAAATTTGATCTCTCAGAATGTAAGTCATCAAAGATTCCAATGCATCCCACGTGCATTCTGGAAAGAGAAGAGGTAAGCAAAAAGGTAGAACAGAAGGTCTACAGAGGTATGATTGGTTCTCTTCTTTATCTGACGGCTTCAAGGCCTGATATTTTATTCAGTGTATGTATTTGTGCAAGATTCCAATCAGATCCTAGAGAATCTCACTTAACAGCTGTTAAGCGAATTTTCAAGTATCTGAAAGGTACTACTAATCTGGGTTTATTTTATAGAAAATCTAGTGATTACAGCTTAGTAGGTTACTGCGATGTTGACTTTGCTGGAGACAAAGTAGAGCGTAAAAGTGCTTCTGGAAGCTGCCAGTTTCTGGGAGAAAATCTGATCTCTTGGTCCAGCAAAAGGCAATCCACAATTGCGCTATCAACAACAGAAGCTGAGTACATAGAAGCAGCTGGATGCAGCACACAAATGCTCTGGATGAAAAGTCAGCTTGAAGACTTCCAGATTTTTGAGAGTAACATCCCTATACTCTGTGACAATACTTCTGCCATTTGCTTAAGTAAAAATCCTATTTTGCATTCTAGGGATAAGCATATAGAAATAAAACATCATTTCATTAGGGACTATATTAAGAAAGGAATTTTGAACTTAAAATTTATTGATACAGACCATCAATGGGCTGATATCTTCACTAAACCACTTTCTGAAGATAGGTTCAACTTCATTCTGAAACATCTCAGCATGAAGCTCTGCCCAGAGTGAAAATGTTTTAATTTTATATATTAACTTTCAGAATATGTTTTATTTTACTGTGAACTTCTGATCAATCTTCCTTCAGAAAGTTAGACATGCAGATTGTATCAGAGTCTATCCATAAAGATCTGAGCGTCTCATTTCAAGGATAGATGTGCTGCTCACCAAATCAAACAAGTGTCATCCATTCATCAGCTAATCTCTGAAGCAGAACACGCGTGCACGCTTCTGAGAAGGCAAAACGTTGATTGGATGCATTGAGACACATGTCTGGTAACCGTTCCAAATATCTTTCTCAAATCCCCCAAAATCAGCAAACATTAAATGCGTGTAATCATGAGTTAAATTGTAATCATGAGTTAATTCTCTCTCTTAAAATCGTTTACGTTTTCAAAACATCTTTTGAAATCTATTTAAACGCCTTAACATCATTCATTAAATTTTTACCGTCTCTTGCAATCATCTAAATATTTTCTGCATTCTTACTTGTGTGTTCATCTTTTTCCAAAGAAAACCCTTTTTCAAGCTTTTTCTCAAAGAAACCCTAGTGTGAACATGGAAACTTCTAGCAATGTTTCTGCAGGTTCCCAGCAAGAGGCTTCATCTGAACAATATCAAATCCCCTTCAGAACTCTACTTACTCCGGTGAAGAACCTGGAAGTTTTGTCTAAACTGATCGTTGATTTCAACAGTCTGAAAGAAAATGGCTTCGATTTGACTGAAGAAATTAGGGCACAAGGATGGGAGAAGTATTTTGATAGGTTGGTGGGTCCAACATTCCCCATTCTGGTTAAGGAGTTCTGGATTCATGCGTCTGCTTCAACTCATCAGGTTACATCATACATCATGGGAAAGAAGATAATGATCACTGAGGATCACATTGCTAGGCTGATTGGATACAACGGTGGTGGCATCCGCTGTATTGACATGGCAGAAAGAGCTGGAAACACTGGCATAATGGCTAGACAGATTTTCACTCATGGGGCTCCCAGTAACAAAATAAGAGATTTTATGGATCAGCACAGAATCTGGGCAAAGATCATCTTGGGCTGCTTCAACCACAGGAAGCCCACAAGCTCTCCTGACTACATCAACATAGATCAACAATTTATGCTCTATTTTATTGCTAAGAAGACCAAGATCAACCTTGCTCATCTTCTGTTCAATCATCTGAAGACCAGCGTCAAGGAGACGAGAGAAGAAGAAAAGACTAAAAGGGATTGGATACCCTTTAGAAGATTAATATCAGATATTCTAACTGAGAATAGGCTGATAGAACACCTGATAGAGGCTCAGGAAATAAGCTCTCTGGAACCAGCTGTTGGCAAGCAGCTGAACGCCAAGAATCTGAAAAAGATGAAACTGATAGAGAATATTAGAAAGGAGCCCAACGTCACTCCTCTTGCTGACATCACCAGCAGAAGAGTCCCTCTGAGCGACTTTCCCATATTCTCTGAGATTGACTCTAAACCAGTCATCGTTCTCAGATACTTGGATGCGTGTAAAGCTGATGGCACAAATCCTGATCTGAACATCAAAGATCTGCACCAGCAAACACAAGAGGTTACTTTGAAGAAGAATAAGAAGAGAAAGGTTGCCTTAGAAGGACCATCCCAGCATACTCCAAAGAAGAGAGGTAATCTATCTGCTGTTAATGTTTTAAATTCATCTGCTGTTCCAACATTGATTCCAACCCCAGCTTCATATGAACTCCCAATTCCCATACCAACCATTGATGATACCGAACCAGAGTTTGACCCTTCTGAGTCACTAACTCTCAGAAGATCCCGAACCAAACCCCAAAATCCAAAACCCACAACATCAACAGAATCAGAACTTGATAAAGTTCTTTCTGAAATTGATCAACGTTCTTCCGCTCCCCTCTCAGAAAATCCAAACACTCAACCAGAAACTGCCCATTCACCTCAACCAGAATATACACTCTCACCAATACCAGAAAATCCACATTCACCAGAACCAGAAACTACTCCACCTCCCTCTCCACAACCAGAACTTCATCCACCTTCACCTCAACCATCATCTCCACAACCTGAGTCTCAACACTCTGAGTCTCACCACTCTGAGGCTCAAACCCCTGAACCCCATTCACCTCAATCCTCTGAACCACAACCCTTGGCAATTCAACTGCCTTGTGGTACAACTGTAAACATACCCCAACTGCCATCCTCACCAGAAACTACCCCTCCTAATACTCCACACAGTCTAATAATCATTTTTGACTCTCCTACTCCCTCACCCAAACAAAATACAGATGACCACAGCAAGACCTTCATTGACCTAATAGTCCTTGACCGCCTTGTTGACCTTAAAAATAAAATCTCCATTCCTAAACCCAAACAACTAGATGTTGGTTCTAACATCTTGAATTTTGAAACAGGAATGCAGAATTGGATTGCTTCTCTAAAGCAGGTTTGTCCTGGAATGATTGATCCTGCTGCGTCAGACCAACTCTGGACACAATTCAGAAATTGGATACGCGCTGAAACCTTTAAGCTGCAAGACATAAACTATGAACAAGCTCAACAGAACTTCAGCAAGCTGCTGAAAGAAGTTGAAGGTCCAGTCATGAGTCAGCTGCTGAAGGAGGAAGTGCTCTTTCTGGATAGTGAGCCATGGTCTGAAAAGCGTCCAGCATCAACTGTTCAACCAGCAGAAGATCAGACAATTCAAGCTGAAGATTTTATTCAAGCAGAAGATGTTGCAGAAAGCTCTCAGAAGCTTCGTGATTCTGACGTCTCTCAAGCTGCCTTGGACAGGCAGACTCTTGAAGAGCTGAAGCAAAATGATATTCGTCTGCAAAAAAGAATGGATGAGAATGATCAACGGATGAAGGAAAGGAGGATGTGCAAGATAGTAAGATTGATACAGTGGTCAGCATGGTGCATCAGCAGAAGGAAACTGCTGATCAGATTAAGAACATGCTAGAAGCTCTGTTCACACGCCTTCTACCCCAACCTTAGATTTTGTTTTTCATTGTTTTCTTTCCATGTTTTCTGTACTATCTTCTAAGCTTTGAACTAAATACAAGAGTTTTTCTGCACTGATCGTTTTAACTTCAATTACTCGCACTTTTTGATTGCTGACAAAAAGGGGAGAAAAAGAATGATATTTTTCAATAACGGATTACTGAGACAAAGTCCCAAACATTCTAACACTCTGATATACTTGAATGTTTCCTTGTTCTGCATAAGCTTACAGGTACAAGAAGTTAATTATCTCTGATACACTGAAGCTCTGCTCAAGTAAAAGAAAGTTCAAAGAAAGATCTGATGTTCAAAGAAAGTCAATAAAGATCTGATCCTAAAGAACTCATGGAATTGAAGGGAAGTAATAAATTCAGGGGGAGTATTTCCGATCTAAACTCTGATACCTCTTTATCCCTTATCTTCTTATCTTTGATAACTTCCTATTTAATTCTAATACAATTTATTTTTTGGTTATCTCTGATACTTTTCTCGTTAATTTTCAATTGAAAAAAATCTAGCTTTTGTCATCATCAAAAAGGGGGAGATTGTTAGAACAAAGTTTGAATCTACTACCCTAAGTTAAAGTTTTGATGATAACAAAATGCAAGAATATATAAATTGTATGATTCATATAAGACATATATGCTACCTAAAAATTATATTGTGTTTTACAGAAACTCTGATGAGTATCAGCATAAGAATATCATCATCAGCATCAGAAGATGAAATATTAAAATCAGCATCAGAGGATGTTATATCAGATGCCAGAATCAGAAGATCAAAGCATGTGCTTACGCTGAAGCCTGATGAACAGATCTGCGCGTAACAATCTAAACTCTGATCAAGACAACAACAATTCATCAGCATATAGCAGCGTCAGAATAAGCCAAAGCCAGAACACGCTTAATTGGCAACGGTACTGTGCATTCAAGATACTTTATTATCAACGACATTATTCCAGACAAAGATCTGCTTAATATGGAAAGAATGTAATTGGCATTGAAACGGAATAACTGACTCCAACGTACCATTTTCAATGCTATATAAACAAGCAAGTGAGGAATGAATTGGCTAATGCTCTACAACTCTCTACACTCCTAAAGCGATTCATCTTCATCCTCATTCCTAGTTTGCTAAAGCTCTCAAATTACGTATTCTATTGTTTTAGCATTCCAGTTCTCATAAGCTTAATTTGTGTAGTATCATAGTTGTGATAAACAGTTTTGTAGAAAACATTCAACACACTTAGATTTCATTTATCTGTAAGAAAGTATTTCCTTGAGAAACCGGTTTGTGGTTTTGACTCAAGAAGGCTTTAGCAGTTGTTAAAGCAGTTGTAATATTCAGTTGAATATAGTGGATTAAGACCTCGTTGGAGAGAGGAGAAATCACCTTGACGGGTGGACTGGAGTAGTTTGAGATCAAACGAACCAGGATAAAAATAACGTGTTGTCTGCATTTGATTTCAAGTTTTACAATTCAACCCCCCTTCTTGTGTTTTTCACTTCTTCAAGATTCACATCCATCACACAAACCCCTCGTGCGTTTTTCCCCAAACCAGTTCCAATACCTTCCATTCAACTCACTTAAGCTATCCCAAACCTCCATTGCCAACTGTAACTCTATTTACAGTGTTCACCATTTCTGTTTTGAAGCTTTGCAGGTTGAGTTCTATAGAGAGATTCAGACCATTTCAAAGCAAACTAAGCATTGGGAAAGGTCCAAGGAACATCAAGCAAGCTTAAAAGAACTTCAGGCCTCACTGAAAGCTGCTGCATTGTCCAACTCGAATCCAACTGAAACAGGTTTTTTCTCACTTCCTATCTCTCTATTTAGGAACATTTATCCTTAGGTTTGTGAATGAAAAATGTAGTATTCAATGCCATGAAGCTGTACATATGCTCAGTTTTCATTTATATTAAGCATGCTAAGAGAATTTCATCCATGAACATGCTGAAAAAACTAGGTCAGATTTTAGGGCCAGAGAAATTCTCTATGGTCTTTGAGAGTTAGATCAAGTTTTTTATATGGTTAGAATCGTGGTTTGATGCTCTACAAGTTTCATGTTTTGAGTTTTAGCAAAAGATCACAAATACAGGAGTTATCATTTGAACAGGGCAAGCGCGCGTGTTTCAGTCACAAGGACAGGGACGAAGCTGGACTTTGGGCTGGGCTGGCTTGTTCTTGCTTTTGACACCCCCCTCTTTCCTTTTTGCACCCCCTGACCCATTTTCTTTATATTTTGTTATTTTTGTATTTTAATTTCATTTCTGACTTTGTTTATTTATTTCCAAATATGAAGAATGCTTAATATTTTCACATTATTTACATTTATTTGGCATTTTATTCTATTATTTCTAACATTAAAACATTATTAATACTTTTTTATTATTTGTTTAAATTTAAAAACAATGTAAATAATACTTTTACTTTTATTTCTTATTTTTATTCATACTGAAAATATTTTCTTGAATATATTTTATTTTATTTTTATTATTTAATATATATATATATATATATATATATATATATATATATATATATATATATATATATATATATATATATATATATATATATATATATATATATATATATATATATATATATATATATATATATATATATATATATATATATATATATATATATATATATATTATTAAAAAACATAAGATAAAAATACAAAAATATTACATTTTTATTTTTATTATTATTTATACTAAAAAACACTTTTTTAAAATATATTTCATTTTTGTACATATTAATATATTTTTGTATATAAATAATATATATTATTTATCTTCTTAAAAGAAATTAGGGTTTACCCTAAAATAAATAAAATTAATCCTTTTTTAGTTATTTATTTCTTTATATTTCTTTATATTGAAAATATTTTTACATACATAAAAACTTCTTTTTTGCATAATACATTTTATTCTTTATTTATTTATTTTGTTTATTTAAATATTGTACATTTAAATATTGATGCATTTGAGATTCAATTTGGTTGTAATAACTTAGGGTTTGAATTTCTTGCAAAATAATCCCCTATTCAAAATTGTACCCCCATCCCCATAATCATGTTGTAATAGCTTAGAATTTAAATTCTCGCACTTTTACGCTTTTAATTATGCCATGATTAGAGAATTAGGTTTGTATGCAAAAATCCAAATTAACAAATAGTTTGACCTAATCAAAGACAAAAATGCATGAAAAACAAACACAATGCACCCTTGCACCCCTAGGGTTACAATCCACTTGTTGCCTTCAAAAATGGGCCATGGTATGCATGTTGAGTACTTTGGAAAAACAAAAACAAAACAAAAGATCATAGTCCCTCGATGACGCTATCTTGGTTGCCTAAACAAAAATGATCAAGTCCCTCAAGAAAATTGCCAAAGATACTTGACACAATTGCTATCATGGTCTACGCGATGACCCGCGCTTGTCCCGTTTAACATCCTAACACAAGGTTGTTCACCAAATACAATGGTGAAACAACACTGTTAAAAGGTTTAAAAACATAAGAAAGAACTTTGAGTAAAATAGGGTAGATAGCTCCTAGTTACTTGATCAAAAGCTTGCAAAAACATCCTTGCTATTTTCAAACACACTTCACAACACAATTTCAAAATCCAACTTTCAAACATTGAAAACTTTTCAAAAGACAAAAAACACCTTTGTATACATTTAAAAAAGAATCATTACAAAGGTTGCCACAACGGTGGCCTCTTTTCAAAACATCTTTCAAAACCACACACAAAGCACCATTTCAAACAATTGAAAAGAAAAATAAGTGATCTAAACAAGTAACTAAGAGCCCATGGATAACCATGGATGAAAAGGGTGCTTGCACCTTCCCTTTTCATAATCTACTCCCCGAACCCAAGAAAACATCTCAAAGGTCTTTTTTTGTGCTTTTTGACATTTCCTTAGGATAAAATAAAAAGTCGGTGGCGACTCTTGCTAAACCGAAACATTTGCGAACACAAACGCAAAACCTCAAGTCAGCTCTCCCACCGTATCACACTTGCCGTCAAATTCCGTCACTACGTGGGAAGGACTTAAGACTGTATTTTCAGCACGATACTTTCCCCCAGGCAAGACTGCTGCATTAAGAGCTCAAATCAACAGATTTAGGCAGAAGGATACTGAATCGCTATTCGATGCATGGGAATGCTACAAAGATATGGTGCGAATGTTCCCACATCACGGATTAGAAAACTGGCTGATCATCCACACGTTTTATAATGGACTCTTGTACAACACAAGACTCTCTATAGATGTCTCCGCATGTGGTACACTGATGGACAAGCCTTACGACGAAGCTAACCAACTCATTGAAAATATGGCTCAAAACCATTATCAGTGGGAGGAGAAAGAACACCTGTGGAGAAAACTCAAACCAAAAGTGGGATGTACGAGATTAGTAGCCTAGATAAAGTTAATGCTAAGGTAGATGCTCTTACCCAAAAGATAGAAAGCTTGACCTTACCTCCTGCAGCCACCGTGGCTGCAGTTACCCCAAACTGCGAAGTTTGTGGAGTTCCTGGTCATGTTGGAACCGAATGTCAAATCTTAGAAGGAATATCAGTTGATCAGGTGAACTACGCTCAAGGTAATCCTTATGCTAATACCTATAACCCTGGTTGGAAGAACCATCCTAACTTCTCGTACAAGAACAATAATGCTTTATATGCACCTGGCCAAGCACCTGCTGTACCTTCAGGCTATCAAAAACCCGCTGTTAATGTTCCTAACATTCCTAAGAAATCTAACCTTGAAATCCTAATGGAAAATTTTACCGCTAATCAAGCTCAACAAAACAAAGAATTCCTCAATCAAAACGTTCACACCGGTGAACAATTGAAGCTATTAGCAAATAAGGTAGATGCCCTAGCGACTCACAATAAAATGTTAGAAACCCAAATCTCCCAAGTAGCACAACACCAAGCTAGTTCTGCCGCACCTGTTGGTACGTTTCCTGGACAGCCACAACCCAATCCTAAAGGACATGCTAATGCTATCACATTACGAAGTGGGACAACACTTGATGGACCGGTAAATCCTAGACTCCAAAACTCGACCATGTATCAAAAACCTGAAAAGAAAGCAGAGAAATCGAAAGAACAATCTGAGAATGTAGAGGAAGACGAGAATGAGAACAAAGAGGTTTCAGAAAAACCTTATGTACCTCCACCGCCATATAAACCACCAATTCCATACCCTCAAAGACTTGCAAAATCCAAAAACGAGGGGCAATTCAAGAAATTTGTAGAACTTCTGAAGCAATTAAATGTTACTATTCCGTTTACAGAAGCTATAACCCAAATGTCGTCATATGCTAAATTCCTAAAAGAAATATTGTCTAATAAGAAAAAAATTGTTGAAAACGAAACCGTCATGCTAACTGCAAAATGTAGCGCCATAATTCAAAATAACATGCCTCCAAAGCTAAAGGATCCTGGTAGTTTCTCCATACCATGTGTAATTGGAAAATCTGTCATAGACAAAGCTCTATGCGATTTAGGAGCAAGTGTTAGTCTAATGCCCTTATCTATTTGCGAGAAGCTCAAACTAGGTGACATGAGACCTACCAAGATGTCCCTACAACTAGCCGACAGATCAGTCAAATTCCCTGTTGGTATGCTAGAAAACATTCCTGTCCGAATAGGACAATTTTACATACCGATTGACTTTATAATAATGGACATAAAGGAAGATTCAAACATTCCCATCATATTAGGAAGACCATTTTTAGCCACTGCAGGAGCCATTATTAACGTTAAGAAAGGAAAGCTTACCTTCGAGGTAGGAGAAGAAAAAGTAGAATTCATTCTTTCCCAATTCTTCAAAGCCCCTGCTATAGATGACTCATGTTGTTTCCTAGATATTATTGATGAATGTGTCAAAGAACTAGAAAGCCAAGAAGACACCTATTCTGGGATGTTGAAAATTCCTACACCAACTATCTTTAAGGACGATGACTGGAAACAAGAATATCAAGATGCCAACCTAAGCGAATGTTTCTCCTTAACACCCGATCCTACCCCAACTGATAAGAAAACTGGTATAGAACTTAAAACGTTACCTGAAGATCTTAGGTATGAATTTTTAGATAAAGAACTCGAATGGCCAGTTATAGTCAATGCCAATTTAGGGAAGATCGAAACCGAAAAACTTCTTAATGTGTTAAGGAAGTATCCAACCGCGTTAGGATATAATATATCAAATCTAAAAGGAATAAACCCTTCTCTCTGTATGCACCGCATTATGCTAGAGGAGGACTGCAAGACTTCTAGAGAACATCAAAGACGAATAAATCCTATCCTAAGTGAAGTCGTTAAGAAAGAAGTGCAGAAACTACTAGAGGCAGGCATCATATACCCAATATCAGATAGCAACTGCGTCAGTCCAGTTCACGTAGTACCTAAGAAAGGAGGTGTTACGGTTATAACAAACACAAAAGGCGAATCGGTGGCACAATGTACCCAAACAGGATGGAGAATGTGTATCGATTACAGAAAACTAAACAAAGCCACGCGCAAGGACCATTTCCCATTACCATTCATTGATCAAATGCTCGAGCGCTTAGCCAAACATTCCCATTTTTGCTATCTTGACGGATACTCAGGATTCTTCCAAATTCCCATTCATCCCGATGATCAAGAGAAAACTACGTTCACATGCCCCTATGGTACCTTTGCATATCGAAGAATGCCATTTGGACTATGTAACGCACCTGCAACTTTCCAACGATGCATGATGGCGATTTTCGCAGACTTTTTGGACGGAATTATGGAAGTATTCATGGACGATTTTTCTGTCTGTGGAGAAAGTTTATCAAATCTTGAACTAGTACTGAAACGATGTGTCAATGTCAACCTAGTGCTCAATTGGGAAAAATGTCACTTCATGGTGAGACAAGGAATTATGTTGGGTCACATTGTATCAAACAGAGGAATTGAAGTCGATAAAGCAAAAATCGAAGTTATCAAAAACCTTCAACCACCCAAAACAGTTAGAGAAATAAGAAGTTTTCTAGGACACGCTGGTTTTTACCGACGTTTTATAAAAGATGTCTCTAAAATCACTAAGCCACTAACTGAATTATTAATGAAATAAGCCGAGTTTATTTTCGATGATAAATGCTTAAACGCATTTGAAACGCTTAAAGAAGCCTTAATTTCAACACCTATAATGCAACCTCCTGATTGGAACTTACCATTTGAAATAATGTGCGATGCGAGCGATTATGCTGTAGGCGCAGTCCTAGGACAACGTAAGGATAAAAAGCTTCACGCTATCTACTACGCAAGAAGAACACTCGATCCCGCACAAATGAATTACGCCACTACGGAGAAGGAACTCCTAGATGTTGTATTCGCATTGGACAAATTTCGTTCCTACTTAGTAGGCGCCAAAATCGTTATTTACACGGATCATGCTGTGATACGATACTTGCTAAGTAAGAAAGACGCCAAACCACGACTACTCAGATGGATCTTACTCCTACAAGAGTTTGACTTGGAAATAAAAGACAAAAGGGGGACTGAAAACGTGGTAGCGGACCATTTATCAAGATTGGATGGAATCCAAACCGAGAGTGTTCCCATAAACGAAGATTTCCCATATGAACGCCTTATTGCTAAACTAGAGATAGCTCCTACCGACAATTTAGATCAATGCAATGAACATTTAACAACTGCGGTAGTAAAAGCAATTTGTACCAACACCACATTACCATGGTACGCTGATTTCGTTAACTACTTAGCCGCCAGTGTTTTACCACCCGATTTAACGTACCAACAGCGGAAGAAATTCTTCCATGATCTTAAACACTACTTTTGGGATGAACCACTACTCTTTAAAAGAGGCGCCGATGGTATCTACCGTCGCTGTGTTCCTAACAATGAAATAGACGACGTCATTGCTCATTGCCATTCCGCCCCTTATGGTGGACACGCTAGTACATCGAAAACTTGTGCAAAAATACTTCAAGCTGGTTTCTTTTGGCCCACTTTATGGAAAGACGTCCACGTAGCAATTATGAACTGCGATAGATGTCAGCGCACAGGAAATATATCTAGACGTGACGAAATGCCGCAAAAAGGGATTCTCGAAGTAGAAATTTTCGATGTATGGGGAATTGATTTCATGGGACCGTTCCCCGCATCTTTTGGAAATAAGTATATATTGGTAGTTGTTGACTACGTATCAAAATGGATTGAAGCCGTCGCTGCACCCACAAATGATACACGAGTAGTACTTAAACTATTCAAGCATGTTATTTTCCCACGATTCGGTATACCAAGACTAGTAATCAGTGACGGCGGTTCCCATTTTATCTCTAGAATTTTCGAAAAACTACTTTCAAAATATGGCATTAAACATCGCATAGACACACCATACCATCCTCAAACGAGTGGGCAAGTGGAAGTGTCAAATAGGGAAATTAAACAAATCCTTGAGAAAACCGTAGCCACATCCAGAAAGGATTGGTCCTCCAAGCTAAATGATACTCTTTGGGCATATAGGACAGCTTTTAAGACCCCTATCAGAACAACTCCGTTTAAATTAGTTTATGGAAAATCTTGTCATTTGCCAATAGAATTAGAACATAAAGCTTACTGGGCCATTAAAACCCTTAACTTAAATTACAAGACTGCTGGCGAGAAACGAATATTAGATATCCATGAATTAGAAGAATTGCATTTAGACGCTTATGAAAATGCTAGAATCTATAAGGAGAGAACAAAAAAAAAGGCATGATAAGCGTATCTCGCGGAAAGAATTTAAGGAAGGAGATATCATACTCCTATTCAACTCTAGACTGAAACTCTTCCCGGGTAAATTACGTTCCAGATGGTCAGGACCATTCAAAATTAATAAAGTTTTCCCAAGTGGCGCGATAGAAATTAAAGGAAATTCCATCAAACAATTTATAGTCAATGGCCAGCGCTTAAAGCATTATTTTAACGCCGAAAATCTAAACTATTCGGCTTATCTGCAGTTAAGTGAGCCACATACCCCGATACCAAACTAAATAGGTACTGTCTGTCGAGCCATCGACATAAAACAAAAGCGCTTCATGGGAGGCAACCCATGTTTACTTTTATTTATTTTTGTTGTTTTGATATGTTTTTATTTTTATTTTTTCTTAATCTTTCAAATTTTCATGTTGCATCCCTTACTCCTTTTTATTTTTTATTTTTTACTTTTTTATTTTAAACTTCTTTTTCTTTTTGATTAACTTCGGAATTTTAACCTGAAAATACTAACTTAGTTTTTCATACATTTATTAAACATTTTCAGGGTAATTCATTAGCTTTCATATTTAGCTCCATGGCACACATAAACTACATGAACATAACCCTGAGAGGTAGGAATCAGAAAAGGCGCTTTGAGGATCTAGTTGAGCGTGAGATGTGTCCTACCATTTATGCTGACGACCATGCTATGACTGCTTTAGGCATTCGTGAGAGTGTCATGTATCTGCTACACCAAATAGGCTGGGACGTTGCTCCAATTCGGAGACGTTATTGTACCTACCGTAAGTTGACCCTTGAGTTCTTGAGCACACTGAGCTATCTACCAAATCATGGGTTAGGTTTCAACCGCAGGCTGATCACCTTCAAACTGTTTGATATGGACTACCGCTACAATCATAGGGAGTTTGCCAACCTGTTAGGATTCCCTAATGGCCCTGATGTTATCACCATGACCCAAGAAGACCTATTGCTAGATACTGACCTTGATTTCTTCTGGGGTAGCATTGCTGGAAACAACCATCCCGAGCCATCTGACATTTACTCGGAGTCCATCCACAACCCTGCTATCAGGTACTTCCATAAGATCATTGCCCACACCCTTTTTGGAAAAGAGCAGAATGTTACATCAGTGTCACGTGATGAGCTTTTCATCATGTACTGTGCTTCTCAGAACCGTCCAGTAAAAGGTGCCACCTATATGCTTGCTAATATGGAATGTATTATACAAACACCAAATGCCCCAATCCTCTTAGGTGGGTTAGTCACTATGATCTCCAATGCAATTGGACTCTGAAGGCCTATGTTAGGATCAACTCCGCACTATGGAATTAAGCCAATGAATATTGAATTTTGCTTAAACACTAGTTTTATAGGAAATATTGGGCCAAATGAATTTGAGCTGCTAATCAACCATGAAACAGTCCACCAGTTTGTACTCCCAAACCCTATCACTAGTGTCCATAATAGAGCAAATTGGCTTTTTGATCTCCACCATCCTCCTACACCGCCTTCGTCTCCTTCCACTATTGACATCTATGAAGTCCCAAATACCTATCGAGATGCTGAAGATCCTGAAACACCACCTGGCTACCACCAGTTTCCTGACCCATGGGAGCAGCATGTAGTTTCCACTGAGTCCACCTTCCAGGCTCCCGAGATACCACCACCACCTCCACCTACTGTCACCCTCGACTCTTTGAATGCATAAATTACCGGAATGCGGGGTGAGCTTACATCTTTACGTGTGGATTTCATTGCTTTTATGGATTTGGTGACAGACCAACTGGATTTCATGCACCAACATATGTTCCCTACTCATCGTGGCTAGGAGTTGTCGTCGTTATGCTGATTTGTTCCGCTCTTGCATTTGTATACACAGTGAGGACACTATTTAGTTTAAGTATGGGGGAGGAACCTAGTTTGTTTTAGTATTTTATTATTATTCTGTGCATTTAAGTTATTATTTCCAAACAATTTTACTCGTTAATGAAATTTCAATTATTCAACAAGTTTCAATTCTATTATCTTACTGCTATTATTTCATTTTTAACCAAGTTTATTCTTTACAATTTTTTTAGAAACATACATTTTATTTGAATTTCAGTATATTTTTCATTTTTTATTAATTTTACTGTGTGTTACATCAGATATTAAATTTACTGTTCATATTTTCTGCAAAATTTTTGTCATACGACGTGTGTTGGAAATATTGTGCCTGTTTATTGTGCTAGGATATTGTGGTATAATGTTTGGAAATTATAATGTGTTCATTTCATAAATATAACTATTTGAATCTGTGACGCTCGTAACGCCTCCATGACGAGCGTAACACGCGTTTCACTGTGTTACGCCCGTCAGCCCAATGTGACGACCGTCACGCGCGCCCAATAGCAAAATCTGCTATTACAGAAGCCATTCCACCTTTCCTCTCATTCCTCTATTTTTCCCAAAACCGTAACATATCCATTCAAATCTTCTCTCAACTTCCAACACTCTAACACTTAAAACTCCATCAACCCACTACTCAATCCACATTCTAAACCATTTTCACAATTCAATATTTTGCACGCACCATGGCCAACAATCAGCAAGTCCCCAATCTCACTTTCAGATCCGGCGAACAAGGTGAAACCCAACGACTCAAATTCCAGAAGTTCCAACGCCGCGGTCGAGGAATTTGGGACTGCTAGACAACGTCCGACAACTTTTGCAGAGCGTGAACTTATGGAACCTGTGCCGCGAACCGCAACCCATTTACGAAACTCTCACCTTTGAGTTTCTGAGTTCCTTTGCATACATTACTCCCCCTGGTGCCACGAACCAACTCTCAGGCGTGGCCAAATTTCGTATGTTTGGCACTGAGCATCAGCTGCCCCAAACCGACATCTCACGACTGTTCGGTTTCTGTTCTGACGAAGGTGTTCACCTCCGGGTGCCGGATAATTTTGGCGAGGAAGCTTTTAACTTATGGCACAATATGACGAACATTCGTGCCGGATACTACGACCACCTCAACGCCACACATATTCATAATCCAACTATCCGATACTTTCACCGCATCCTCTGCAACACCATCTTCGCCCGTGACAGCAACCACAAGCTCAACTCCAAGGAGCTCTTCTTCATGCATTGCACATTCACCGACCAAAAGATCAACGGCGCCCCATTTTTACTGGCTCATATTCACTCTATTTGTGCTAGAGGCGGAAAACCCTTCTATTTCGGAGGGCTTGTCACTTCTCTTGCCATAGCCCTGAATTATGGTGCCGCTCTCGCAGATATGCCTTCTATGGCATCGGCTTTGCTGACTCTGGACCACTGCAAGGCCGCACACCTCATTTATGAGCGGGAGGATGGCAGATTCCATCCTATGATCAGAAACATTGTTTATCAAAACACCACTTTGCCTTGCAGGGACCGAATCGATCCATAAAACAGAGCTAACTGGTTATTCGATCCTGCAGCTTCCGAGGGGCGTGTTCCTACTCATGAAGACCAGCCCAATGCCCCCGCAGACGAAATGCAAGAAGAGATGGACAGTGCTGCCCCCGTCCACGACACTCCAGGACCTTCATCTGCACCACCTCCTATTACCCTTGAAGAAGTTCTCCGCGCCATCCATCTGCAAAATCAAATGAGTGCCGCACTTGAAAGAAGACAACAGGAACAATATGAGTATTTATGCGCACAAAACACTCAGATCTTGACTGGACAGCGGAGCATGAATGAGAGGTTGGACGAGGCCCTGTCGGAACTCAACGCCTTAAGGTTGGACGTCAGCACCCTTGGCTACCAGGACACTGACACAGAAGCCACTCCTACCAGGCGCTCTCGGACCAGGAGTAGAGGACGTGGTCATCATTAGTTTTCTTTATTTTCTAAGTAGTTTACTTTTTCTATTTCATTTCCCTTCTGTTTGTTTTTGTATTTGTATTTCCCCTCCTATATACCGCAACATTGAGCACAATGTCGGATTTAGTGTGGGAGAGATACCTTTCCATCTTCTATAAACAAGTAAATTTTTATGATATGTCTCAATTCAAATTCTTCGCTTTATTTAGCCATACTGAAATTTTTTACTTTATCTTCGCATTAGCCCGACATACCTATTTTAACGAAATCCCAGTTGAGGAAGCCGAAAACGATTCAACAAGATCGATACGGTTATGACACCGTAGACTTCCTACTTACGCGATCCGTTTCAGTAATCATTATACCTATATCTTGAGTTTTAGTTCTAAAGTAACCCCTAGTAGTTTATACTAGCAGTCAGCACCGTCTTGACACAAACCACGTGGAGAATCAATGAATATAAGTGTTTGATGCCTGATCAATGAAATATCCTTCTTATCTCGCTGCTAAAAGAAAAGAAAATTTTGTGCACCAAAATACAAGGTCACATATAAGAGTTAAGCAAATAATGAAGGAATCCACTGTTGGTTGGTTTAGAGGTATCTGATCTGAACTTGGTAGGGCGTGCTACGGTCCGATCCCCCACAACCTCCAATTTGGATAACATATGGGTTGCCACATTCGTGTACCAGACCCCGTGCTAAAAGGATCAAAGTCACTAACCGGTTACTCCACTACGTGCGTGCTAAGACAAAGGGCTTAATGTGATTGCGCCAGAACAAAACCGGGTGAAATAGATACGAGAAACTCTGGGCAGAATTATAACGGAACTGTTGGATAGTTTGTTTGAAATGGAAGCCTACGACTAAGCTTATTGCTTGTGTCATTAGCGTATCGTTAGTGTTTCACTCAAGTATCGGTCTAACTGACGAGGATTTCCCGTAATTGCTTTAAAAAATCAAAGGTATGTCATGCATATGCGCTTGATAAAACTTGTCCGATCTTTCTAAATGACTATTTGCTTGAGGACAAGCAAAGGTTTAAGTATGGGGAAATTTGATAACGAGAAATCGTATCATATAATTACTATATTTTTTATCGATTTTCATATTACATTAACTCTTTTAACTCCCGATTGTTCCGAGTTTTTGTGTCTTTTCACAGGTACAACATGTTTCAAATCAAATCAGTGAAAAAGGATCACATGAAGGAAGCTAACCAAGAATCAGAAGAAAAAGAACCAAATCTGCAAAGTCTGCAGATTTTGTTGCTGTGACGACCGTCACACCCCATGACGAGCGTAACACGCTCACAACTTGAAGGACGCTCGTCACACATCATTGACGAATGTAACACGCTATTGAAGCGCATTACGACCGTCACACGCTTAAAGCAACGTTATGCATTACAGGAGACTCGGGCAACGTAATGGACAGTTTTCTTCTCCTACAATTCCTCAACTTCAGCAACTATCAATCCGAGTCTTACTCCACTCAAGCAATTCATAAATTCTCTCAACTGCAAAAATCCTCTTCTATAAATATGAGGCAGTTCAATGGATCAGGGTCAGAGATTTTTCTACAGAGCCAAACTTCTGCCTTTCTGCATTATTCTATTTTATTTTCTTTTGAACCATTTTATACCTACTGTAACTTTTAGTTTCCATAATTAGTTTCCAAAGTGTTAGTTCTTCATCTAAGAATTAACACGGTCGTAGATTTCAATTAATTGGAAGGAATTTGTACGCACTCAAGATTACCACAACAACATTATTTACAGGTTTTTATGCAATTGGTTTTTATTTATTCTTATGCCATGTTAGTTATTTTTATGAATTATATTTTACCTTGCATGATTACTAAATATACTATGTCCGGCTAAATTCGTTCGTACCGGTATGTGACTCCTAAGCACCGAAGGAATTCGGTGATAACTTGGCTAAAAACTTTTATAAATAATTTATGGTTTCCAATTTCCATGTTTAATTTAACTACCATTGTCACGAGAGTGAGAGGATATTTAACACGATTTTGCCACGAGAGTGGGAAATTAATTAAGGCAAGAACCTGCATGCGAGAGCTGGGGTTCGACCCAGATAGTGGTAACGAAACATTAATTTTTAAATACACGAGAGTGTTTTAACAAATTAATTAAACTCAAATTGTTTTCAAAAAGTGTTATTAAATTTAAAGTGCATCCACTAGGTTTAGTAGCATGACTTATTTCATGAACACGAGAGTGTATGTCTTAGGTTTTTAAACAATTCGTTTTTACCTAAATACTTTATATGCCAAGCGATTCACCGAATTCCCGAAGTCCGACTATCACATACCGGTATAGCTATTACTATTGTTTTTAATTAAACTATTTCCCCCCTAAAACCAAATATTCATCGCTTAGTTAAACAATTGTAACACTAGATCGTATGCGATTGATCCTCAGTCTCTGTGGGTTCGATAATCATTTAAAACTAGAACGACTAAACTGTATACTTGCAGTTAGTATCCCAATAGACTCATAAAGTCCCGATCATCTTCCAACGATTGAATATTCGTTCAGTTTGACCATCTATCTGAGGATGATATGCTGAACTCAACCTTAACTTAGAACCCAATGCTTCTTGAAAACTCTTCCAAACATCAGAAGTAAATCTTGGATCTCTATCTGACACAATGCACAAAGGAAAACCATGCAGCTTCGCAATCACACTAGTGTAAATATCAGCCAACTTCGACACTAGAAAACTGATGTTAATAGGAATAAAATGATCCGACTTCGTAAGCCTATCAACAATCACCCAAATTGAATCATGTCCTCTTAAGGTATTAGGCAACCCCGTCACAAAGTCCATTGAAATGCTATCCCATTTCCATTCTGGAACTTCTAACGGTTGCATCAACTCTGCTGGCTTCTGATGCTCAACTTCCGACTTCTGACAAGTCAAACATGTATACACAAATCGAGCCACATCACTCTTCATTCCAGGCCACCAAATCAAACCTTTCAAATCTTGATACATCTTTGTAGCTCCTGGATGAATACTCAACTTACTTCTATGACTCTTTTCAAGTATCACTTTCTTCATCTCAGCATCATCAGGAATTCAAATCCAGTTACGAAATCTCAACACACCTTGCACATCTAGCTTAAAATCACTATTCTCAGACTGATCAATCCCAACCACCAAATCTACCAGTTTCACATCCAATTTCCGAGCTTCTCTGATACTGTCTAGAAATTCATTAATAATCTTTAACATACCCAACGTAACACTCTACGACGTAACCTCATAAACTAAGGTCATATCCCTGAACTGCTCAATTAATTCCAACTCTTTAACCATCATTGTTGACATATGTAAAGTCTTTCGACTCAATGCATCAGCTACCACATTCGCTTTTCCTGGATGATAATTCAAACCGAAATCATAATCCTTTAACAGTTCCAACCATCTCCGTTGCCTCATATTCAACTCCTTCTGATCGGATAAATACTTTAAGCTCTTATGGTCACTAAACAATTCAAATCTAGAACCATAAAGATAATTCCTCCAAATCTTCAACATAAAGACAACTGCAGCAAGCTCTAAATCATGCGTAGGATAGTTCTTCTCATGAGTCCTTAACTGCCTTGACGCATAAGCAACTACCTTACCATTCTGCATAAGCACACCTCCTAAACCCATCTTAGAAGCATCACAATACACCATAAAAGGCTCTCCTGGATTAGGCAACATCAAAATTGGAGCCGACGTCAACCTCTACTTCAATTCCGTAAAACTTTCTTCGCACTGAACATCCCATACAAAAGCTCTATCTTTACAAGTCAACTTAGTCAGTGGAAGTGCCAACTTAGAAAAACCTTCTATAAACCTCCTATAATAACCAGCTAATCCCAAAAAGCTTCTAATCTCAGTAGCTGACTTCAGAGTTTCCCATTGCAACACATCATCAACCTTCGATGGATCTACAACGATGCCACTACCTGAAATCACATGACCAAGAAAAATAATCTCTTTCAACCAAAATTCACACTTGGAAAGCTTTGCATACAACTTCTTCTCTTTCAAATCTTGCAATACTACTCTTAAGTGTTCAACATGCTCTTCTTCTGACTTAGAGTAAATCAAAATATCATCAATGAACACCACTACGAACTAATCCAAATAAGTATGAAAGATACAATTCATATATTCCATGAATACTCCCGGTGCATTAGTAACACCAGAAGGTATCACCGAATACTCATAATGTCCATAACGTGTTCTGAAAGCCGTCTTCTAGATATCTTCATCCTTCCCTTTAATCTGATGGTAACCCGACCTCAAATCAATCTTACTAAACACACGAGCATCCACCAATTGATCCATCAAGTCATCTATTCTTGGAAGCGGATACTTGTTCTTAATCTTCACTTTATTCAACTGTCTATAATCAACACATAGCCTCATACTTCCATCTTTCTTCTTTACTAACAACACTGGAGCTCCCCACGGCGATACACTTGGTCTTACAAACTTCTTCTCAAGTAACTCCTCCAATTGCTTCTTTAACTCTGACAATTCAGATGCAAACATCCTGTATAGTGCCATAGACACAAGTATAGTACCAGGTATAAGATCAACCGCAAATTCAACTTCCCTCTCCGGCGGTACATCAGGAATCTCATCAGGGAAAACTTCAGGAAATTCACACACCACATGCAATTACTCAATTATAGCTTGAGTCTCTATAGATAGCGACGCCATCAACGAGAACATATGTGCCTCTTCGTGCATCAACTTCCTCAACTATCTAGCAGACAACAAACCATCCTTCTCTTCTTCAGGAGTAGAAAACCTCACAGACTTGTCATAACAGTTAATATGAACCCAATTATGCTCTAACCAGTTCATACCCAAAATCACATCCAAACCTCTTAACGGTAAACAAACCAAATCAACAGCAAAGTCTCTGTCAAAGATCGACAAGGGACACTTAACACACACAAAAGAAGTAGTCACCGACCCATTGGCTGGAGTATCGACGACCATTTCTCCATTCAAAGAAGACAACATAAGATCCAATCTTTCAACACAATCAGCAACAATAAAACAATGAGTAGCACCGATATCAATAATAGTAATTAACGGAGTACTATTAATGAAACATGTACCTTTTATAAGTCTGTCCTTAAAAGTTGTATGATCCTCCACCAAAGCAAACACTTTACCACTTGCCTGCACCCTCTTTGGTTTCTGACACTGACTACCAATGTGCCCTTCTTCTCTACAATTGAAACAAATCACATCCTTATGTTCACACTCAGATACAACATGTCTGTTCTTACCACAACGAAAACACCTCTTCACTTCAGTAGTACACACATTACTCTTATGCCCAGGTTTCCCACATTTAAAACAAACCACACCAGTAGGAGCATCTCCCCCTAGTCCTCTGACCATGAGAAACTTTCTGTTTACCTTTACCAGCTGGGGTATCATAAGGCTTACCATGATTCTGTTGGTTCTTACCCCTCTTCTCACTGATAATCTTGTAATGAGCATTATTATCCTCCTCATAAATCCTGCAACTATCAATCAAATCAGCAAAGACACGGATCTTCTGGTATCCAACTTCCTTCTTGATCTCCGGGCGTAACCCATTCTCAAACTTGATACACTTCAAAAACTCAGCATCTGCCTCAGCGTAATGTGAATAAAACTTAGCCAACTCAGAAAACATGGAAGCATACTCAACAATCGACATACTACCTTATTTTAGCTCAAGGAACTCAATCTCCTTCTTACCATAGACGTCTTCAGGAAAGTACTTCCTCAGGAATTCCCTACGGAACACAGTGTCATACCCTAATTTTTGACCTAAGATCCCTGCTTCATCTGCATTATTTTTTTTACACATCAAGGTCACAGAATACGATAGGTTTCGAATGTTTCGCTTTCGAGTTTTGACTGTGTAGAGATTACCGAGTGTTGTGAGCATTTTATGAATGACTAACCACTAATAAAGCACGAAGTGTATGTTTTGCTGTTTTGTTTTCATGTGCAGAAAATAGGTCTGAAAGAAGAGCATCAGACGTTGTACGTCGATCAGGATTTCGAGTCTCAGAACAGAAATGCTGTCGTTCGTTAATTTCCAAAAGACTGGTTCATCAAAGAATTTCAGAGAATTTGTGCGTTTATTTCCAAACTCTGTCCAGCAAATGGTCTCCGTTTTTCTCCGAATATTTTTCAGGAAGAACAGTCGAAATTCTACCGGCTTTGGTTCATGTGTGTTTCACATTGTTCTAAAATACAAGAAAAACCAAGTTATACCGTCATTTTCGATTTCTTGGACCAAAAGTCATCTACAAATTTTCTCATGATGCGGGTTGAATTTCTCCGAAATGGGATAATTAAATTTAAAACCGTTCTGGAAGAATTTATTCGGAATATTCAGAATATTTGGAATTTTCTTTATTTGAATCTAAGTGATAATTAAAGAGGAGCTATCAAGAGATCTCATCCAAGAATATTCATTTATCGCATGGAATATTTATTCAAGATTATTTTTGTGATTATTTTTGGTGGATCTACATCATGGTTATTTAAATACATGAAGCATTATTTCAAGAAGTTAGTGGGGAATTCTATTTAATTACATGAGGAATTTTTATTTGGTTACAAAATTAATCCATATGATTTATTTGGATTTCTATTACAAGAATGCAAGATTAAAGTCCAAGACTTGCATTATTATTTATTCTTCACTCAACAATTCATCCAAGTATTATTCAATTATTTCCCAAATTTAAATGGAAGATCTTGAATTTTTATCAAGATATATCAAGATTCATGTTTGTGTGAAGATTCAAGATTATTCATAACTATCAAAGAGTGTAAATATATTGAAGAATGCATATTTATTCATGTTACAATTTATTGGAGTTTATTACAAGGTTGCAAGAAGCTACAAGTGTGTACAAATGCATTTTTCAACATAAAAAATTTCAACAAAGTTGCTAATGCAGCCCACGTTTGCAACCTTTCTTCAAGCCCACTTTTGCTGCATTTTTATTGGTGAACAATGCTCCAAACAGCCTGAAAAAAAACAGCAAATAGAGATGTTGTAAAATGCTACAAAACAGTAAAAAACAGTAACATACAGCAACTCCAAGTGCTGCCAAAACCTGCTCTAACCTGCATCAAAGTAGCAGCAATTTGTATCAAAATGGCTAAAGTAATTTGTGTGAACAAAGCATAGAAACAGCTTGCCAAAATAGTTCAAATTTCTACTGTTTTCCCCCTCAAATCCCACATACTCCACTATAAATAAGAGTCTTTGTCAACACAAAAGAAAAGGAAGAAAAATTCAGCAAGTAAGACAAAACTAGAAAAAATAGAGTGTTGTTCTAAAGTTTCAGCAAAAGTGAAAACAGAAAATTGGTGTTGTTCTAAAAAAAATCCAACAAGGAGAAAAGATAGCAAACTCAAGGAAGCTTACCATTTTGTTAGAAGCCCCATCAGAGAGGCTCCGATAGGTATTATTCTTTTTCTCCTCTCTATCTACTGTTGCATATGTTCATGATTGAATCACTTGCTGTACCATTTTTTTTTGCCATGCAATATTTACCTTATCATTCTTTTCATTGTTGTACTGTATTTAAGTTGAGTTGCTGCATGATTGTTAGCATTTAAACATGTTAATATTCATAATATCGGTAATAATAACAAGTGTAATAAAAAGCTTACTTCTTCCGTCGCGTAATACCGATTTATCGCTTGCTATCCAAAAACTTGTTTAGAACTTGCTGTCCAAAAATATTTGTTATCCATTTTGCTGTTACAAAATAAAAAAAAACACCTTTGTTATCCAAAACACCCTTGCTGTCCAAAAATATTTGTTATCCATTTTGCTGTTACAAAAAAAAAAAAACACCTTTGCTGTTCAAAACACCCTTGCTGTCCAAAAATATTTGTTATCCATTTTGCTGTTACAAAATAAAAAAAAACACCTTTGTTGTCCAAAACACCCTTGCTGTACCAAAAATCTTTATACCGGCATGAAATCTGTCAAACGCCATAACACGTTAGCAATAAGTTTTTATTCCAACATCTCCTCTATTCTCTGCTGTGGTCTCTTAAAAAAAATATTTTGTTAATAAATATTAATGCTATAATAAAATAACTTTTAATACTTACTGTTTTGTTATCAACATTCAAAGAAGAACTCGGCCCCTGTAAACCAACAGTTTTGAACTCACCTGCTCTGGCCACCACCCCCAGCCTCGCCTCCACCACCCTCACGGCCAAGCTCACCAAGTCCACGAATCCGCACCTGTGATCGGTGGATCTGGAACTGACTGTTTAACGCTGGTTCGCGAAATGTCGCGGAAGCAAGAGTCGCCACCGTCTTTTATTTTCTCCAATTGGAAAGGACAAAAGCACAGAAAAATTCCTTTTAAGAGATCGCTCTCGGTTCGGGAGGTAGATTATAGAAAGGGAAGGTGTTAGCACCCTTTCTATCCATGGTTATCCATGGGCTCTTAGATACTTGCTCATTGTGTTTTCAAAAATGGTTTGTTTGCTTTTCGATGTGGGTTTAAAAGTTTCTTTGAAAAATTTCAGATCGACTCGTACGTCAGAGTGTTTGAAAAGTTTGCTTTGAAAGCTTTTGAAAAGTGTCAGTGTGAAAAGTCTTTTTGAGTTTGTTTGAAATTAGAGCAAGTATCCTTGAGAACCTACCTACCCTAAGGAATTCGTCTGTGTAAATGTCCTTTAAAGTAGCGCCATCCCACCATTGAGAGGTAGGTAGCACCACCGTTGGAGGTGTTCGGGTCAATTCGAGTTTAGGGACATGGTGATCACCAGAGCAATGGGAAGACACCTTAGAAGCTACCCTCATGCCAGGTTCCCGGATCATGAGGACTTACTAAGACGTCCTCTACTCGACGACCACCTTTCGAGGCAAGGCAACAGTGAGGCGTACCCTAGGGGTGGTGTGTGACTTGTGTGTCGTTTTCAGATATTTTGTCTTGTTCATGGTATAGGTGATCTACGCGTTTGTTTTTATTTATTGTCATTCATTCTTGCATGTCATTGTTAACAGTTAAAAAAATGCGAGAAAGGTAAAGTTCCTAAACTATTACAAAGGCGCGGGTCCACATCGCCAAATTAAACCAGGACCCGATTTAGCGGAAAATAAATAATGCGAAGAAATAAAAGTGCGAGAAATTTAAATTACATGGCTTTGGGATATTTACAAAATTATAATGAGCGATAATAAAATAAAATGCGAGAAATAAAGAAATTAACAAAATTAGGGCGTTGGACCCTTTTGCAAATAATTAAAGGTTAATGAGAATTAAAAATTAAATGATTAAATGTTTTTTTGGTATTTTGTATTTTTTAGATTTAATGAGAAAAAGGAGAATTAATTAAAATTAAATTAAACGGCAAACCCTAATTCTAATATTTTTTATTTATTAAGAAAGAATTAAAATATGACCTAAATTAACCTAATTCATTTATGTACAATTTAAATAGGAAAATAAATAAATAAATAATAATTATTATTGTGGAAAAAAGGGAAATAAAAAGAATTAACAATTAAAACCTAAATTCTACATTTTTGGATTTTTATTAAAAAGGAATTAAAATTAAACCTAAAAAACACTACATAATTTACATTCTAATTTATTTATGAAAAATAATTATAATAAAATAAATATTATGTTTTTTTTGTATTTTCTGATTTTTTTTATAATGTTTTTTAGATCTTTGTTAAAAATAATTAATTAAAACAAATAATTAAAATAAACATAACAATTAAAATAAATGAAAATAAAAAGGAAATCAAACCAGAGTGGGGTGTAGTCCCCAATTTAGGAGGTATGAAGTTGGAAAGCCTGGCCCAATAAAGAGTTGATTCGTTGACTTTCTTGGATCAGGTGTCAGCGCTTTGACCTGGTGCATGGTGCATCTTAAATCTTGACCCTTGATCTAAATCTCCAGGATGCGTGGGCGATGGATATTGAGTGTGTATGGTGAACGTTCACGTTAGGCCTGCATGGGATCAGTTATAGAAAAATAATATGGGACTTTGCCAGACCTGGGACTTGAACCCAGGTCTTGAAGGTCACCAGCTCAACACTTATCCATTGAACCAAACGCGTTAATTGGTATATTATTATAAACAAATAATCAAAAAGGAAAACCAACGCCCACTAGCTAAAACGCGCGCAAATTTGAACTAACGAACCACCAGCTGACAACTCATCATCGTCTTCATCCCTTTTTTATTTTTTCTGAAACATAAGCAAACGGCAACGGTTTTAGAAACGTCGCTTTAGGGGGGATTCAAGAAAATAGCGACTAGCTTTCCTTGCTATATAAATCCATCGCGAGGCATGCTTCTTGTTCATGGGACCACGCTGAGTTCAACCATGGTGGTTTGGAGCTCTGATTTTGCCTCTACGTAAAAACCCTATTTCAAGAAACCTGTAACCCTAATGTTCTCATATGGCAAAATCGTGTACAACATGCAAAACTTCAATCAAGCATAAGGGTTAGTTTCAGAAGCTCAAAATAAACATGATGCAATGAATAGAATGTTGAAAAAGTGCTTAAAAAATGCTATATGATTTCAATATTTTCTTGGTACGGTTTGAGTTTCAGATACCAGTTCAAGGCGTCTTTGTTGATGTTAAGGATTGAGAAAGGTTCAAGAATGCCTCAGGATGCTATTGGAATAAAAATTGGAGCTTGAATCACACTAAAACCTTGATTTCAGTATTGGTGTTTTTAGGAGAAAATTCAAGAATGCAATGGAGTTTTGGGGCGCAGCTTTGAGTCCCCTTGGCATTAGGTCTTCATTCTGATCATATAGGGAGTGATCTAAGTCAACAAAAACCAACAAAATCTCATGAATTCATTATTTGGAGATTTGATTTGCTTAATATCTTTTCCAATCCTTTTTCATGTTGTTTTTGTTCAATCATGATCCAATTACACCAAAACTTGCCTATTTAAGACTTACACGAAATATTGAGCTTATAATGTGCATGAAAAGATTTTTTTAGGTTAGTTTGATATTTTTCATATATTAAAATCATTTAAATGAATATAAATTAATATTAATTCAAATAAATAATTAAAAATTATGAGAATACTTCCCTTTGGGCCTAATGGTCGTGCATAGGCTTGGCATGAAGAAATTTGGAAGATAATTGGGCCCATTTGCATTTTTAGGCCTTTTGCATCCTTGTTGACTTTCAAAAATTTCCAAAAATTTCCCAACTTCCACAAGGCATAACTTGGTCAATTTTTAAGCTTTTCACATGTTCTTGGACATTTTGGAAAGGTCTTTGAGTCCTTTAACCAATGCCTTTGGTCCCATGTCATTTTGATTTACCAATCTCAAGTTATGGCCTTTGACTTAAAGTCATTTTTTATTGACTTTTGAAAATGACCTATAATGTTGAAATTGATAACTTTTTGTGAGAGCATTTCTTGGACTTGGAACATGAAGATGAATTGTAGGAAATGTCTTTCTCTTCAAAATGAGCTTTGGATGGAATTTTTCTGATAATCCATGTGAAAGTTATGCCCTGGTCAATTTCAGTTGACTTTTTCAGCTGTCCAAATATAGCAACTTTTGCATTTTTGATGATTCCTGAGCCAAATTTTGAGAATCATGATCAAGCATTGATCAAATGATGTTTGTGGCTTCAAAATGATGTGTTGACTAAAAATTTGAACTTTTGACTGTCAAATGACCATTTTGCCCCTACAGTTGACTGTAGTGCAATCTAGGGTTTTGACTGTGCAATTTTGAGCTGAATGCCTTGAAACTTGACATGAGGATACTTGACCATCTTTGTAAGCATATGAGACTTGATTGGGCCTTTGAAAAGTTCATTTGCTTGACCAGAACTCAAACCCTAGTTTTGACTGTCTAGGAGACAGTTGAGCTGCACAACCCTGGGGGAATTTTGTGACCTTGACTTGGCAATTTCTTGATGAATATGGGAGGGCAAATTTTGGGGTACAACAGTTGCCCCTGTTCAATCTTCTTAGACCTGAGGATGCAGATTGGCTGACGTGCCTTTCGTAATCCGAGGGTAGAAGATGATTGGACACTAGAGTGCCCAGAAATTTGCGCTCACATAGTAGCAATGATGGTGAGGGAATGGGCTTATAGATGCCATTTGGATGTTGCTTGGATAGGATGATGGGCTTATAGATGCCATCTGGATGTTGATCGCGTAAGAGATTCCTTAGCGAGAACCTACATACCTGCAAAACAGAAAAATGAGTACCTGACACGCCGCAGGAGCTGATTTTAGATGCTTGATATAGATATGTCCTGACTGATTACAGGAGCTGGGTCTGGAGCTTCAAACGCTGATGAATGAACCGGGGATGGTTACTGCCTTAGCATGAAGGGTAAGAGAATCCTGAATGATTTCAACCTCAACAACGCTCGTTGAGAAAATCTTGGTGAGAATTACCATCTTCGTAGTGTCAGGAAGAGAACCAAAGGACATTACAATCTCAAAGGGAGTTACCTCACTCACGTTGGAGAGGGAACTATAGGAAATTATAATCTGAAAGGAAATATCACCTCACGCTCATGCCGGAGAGGGAAACATCTGAAGAAGGAATTACCACCTCACACGCCGTTGGAGAGGGGACCATAAGAGAATATCACCTCACGCTCATGCCGGAGAGGAGAACATCTGAAGAAGGAATTACCACCTCACACGCCGTTGGAGAGGGGACCATAAGAGACTATCACCTCACGCTCATGCCGGAGAGGGGAACATCTGAAAAAGGAATTACCACCTCACACGCCGTTGGAGAGGGGACCATAAGAGAATATCACCTCACGCTCATGCCGGAGAGGGGAACATCTGAAGAAGGAATTACCACCTCACACGCCGTTGGAGAGGGGACCATAAGAGAATATCACCTCACGCTCATGCCGGAGAGGGGAACATCTGAAGAAGGAATTACCACCTCACACGCCGTTGGAGAGGGGACCATAGGAGAATATCACCTCACGCTCATGCCGGAGAGGAGAACATCTGAAGAAGGAATTACCACCTCACACGCCGTTGGAGAGGGGACCATAAGAGAATATCACCTCACGCTCATGCCGGAGAGGGGAACATCTGAAGAAGGAATTACCACCTCACACGCCGTTGGAGAGGGGACCATAAGAGAATATCACCTCACGCTCATGCCGGAGAGGGGAACATCTGAAGAAGGAATTACCACCTCACACGCCGTTGGAGAGGGGACCATAGGAGAATATCACCTCACGCTCATGCCGGAGAGGAGAACATATGAAGAAGGAATTACCACCTCACACGCCGTTGGAGAGGGGACCATAAGAGAACTTCTACTGAGTCTTTATCAGAAAAACCTGTTTGGAGTCGATTTAACTGGACTGGAGAAGTCTTTGAAATATGTTTGAGAATTTCAACTGCACCCTTCCTGAAAGGTAGAGGTTAGTTATATGCGATGCATGATATGGATCAAGCAAACATGGATACGATTTATATGATATGATGTGTACATGCATGCTATAATGATGTATGTGATGATTCATGCATGTTTTCGTCTAGGAAAATAAATCCTTGACGGGTGCCGGGAAGTCATATCCTGGGCTGATGTTGAGGAAGAGATTTTGCTTCCGTTGTGGATGATTCGTTGCAAGAATACCGATAGGAGAAGATAACTCCGTTGAGGAATAAACTTGGCAAATGAAATAATTTCTGCGGGAGAAAAGATACTCTAGCGATCATGCTGGGGAGTGCTACTCTGTGGGGATAGCGATGCTTTGCTGAGTTGATGAAGATAACTCCGCCGGGGATACCGTTGATAAGTTATGCTGGGGATATCTTTGTTGTGCTGGAAGTGTTGATAGACTTCGCTGGGGGTAGGAAGATATTTTGCTGAGGACGCTCTTTCCGTGGCTTTTGGCTGAGGATAACCCAGTTATATCCTGTTACGGAAATAACTCTTTAAATCAAGCCGGGACGACGCGTTCGTGCCTTGCGAGGGGATAAGCTTCCAGAATCTACTGGGGATAAGCTTACTGCTTGGGGAGTATGGACTCCATCTTTCCTGGGGAAACTGGCTTGGACTCTTCTGGGGGAGTTTGAATTGCAGGGAAGAAGTGATTCCTTTGTGTGTTGATATACCGCCGGGGAACAATCTTTAGGTCCAGGACTGCCGGGGATGCTTGTTAGGAATGTGTGCTGCTGGGGAGGTATTGAGATCTACGGGAGGATACTCAACCTCCTTGATATTTGATGATTTTGCTTGGAGAAGAATGTATTGACTTGTTGAACCACTCTCTGGAGGATTAAGATACACTTGGCCGTGTTCTTTAGCTGAACCTACCTTAGTACCTTGGGGGATAGAACAATTAGCTGCTCGGACAACTCTTTATTGCCCCTGTTTCCAGTGTCACCTGCAATGAATTCCTTTGTTTCGTATGCAAATATTTATGAGTTAGCAAATTATTGTCAATGCATACATCACAAATTGAACCTCGGACGTTCTTCGCAAAACAAAACAGAGAAAGGAAAAATACTTGGCACGTTTAACTGAAAATATATTTTTATTGATTTTTGAATGGCCTGAAAATAGGCGTTTTGTGTACAAGAGGCTGACGTCCTAGTAAGAGGTGCGTCGCCGATCAAAAGAATTTATACAAGTTTTGTACAAAAGAAAAATAAAACAGCTGTGTGAAAGATGAATGATCCACTGGGTTTCAACTCTGCTATTGCCTTTATAACTCCGAGCGTCTCATCTCTTGATGACCTTGGTTGAAGGTGAAGCTGACTGATCGATGCCGTTTGAACTTGATGTAGATACCGGATTCTGGATGCAAAGTGATCAATGAGACATAGTTTTACGCTTTATCCCTAATTTTTGCCTGGACCGCCCTTTCGAGTTTTTAGTCCACCGGGATACCCATTTTTGCCCAAGCCGCCTTTTCAGGTTTTCGACTTGCCGGGTGTACAGATTTTTTCATTTTCATCCCTACATTTTGCCCGAACCCTTTTGGTTCGACGGGAAGCCCTAATTTTTGCCTAGGCATGTCAGCCTAGCGGGTCTTTTTCATGCGTAGTATTTTTTAACTATGTCTGCATTGGCGGGGTGAGGAAGGTCGTCACCATCCATGTTGGTTAAGATCATTGCCCCTCCTGAGAACACATGCTTAACCACAAATGGCCCTTCGTATGTAGGGGTCCATTTGCCCCTTGGATCACTCTGAGGAAGGATGATTCTCTTGATAACCAGATCCCCAACTTGATATTCCTGTGGTCTGACCTTTTTGTTAAATGCCCTGATCATTCGTTTTTGATACGTCTGACCATGACAGATAGCAGCAAGTCTCTTTTCGTCAATGAGATTGAGTTGGTCAAGTCGTGTCTGGATCCAATCATCTTCGTTCAGGTTTGCATCCTTCATTATCCGGAGAGAGGGAATTTGCACTTCGATCGGCAAGACTGCCTCCATGCCATAAACCAGAGAGAAAGGAGTTGCCCCGGTTGACGTCCTAGCTGAGGTACGGTACCCATGCAGAGCGAACGGTAGCATCTCGTGCCAATCTTTGTAAGTCACTGTCATCTTTTGCACGATCTTCTTGATGTTCTTATTTGCTGCTTCTACAGCCCCATTCATCTTCGGTCTGTAAGGAGAAGAATTGTGGTGCTGTATCTTGAACTGTTCGCAAAGCTCAGCAATCATCTTATTATTCAGATTGGTACCGTTGTCTGTAATAATTCGCTCAGGGACACCGTATCGACAAATCAGATTGTGCCGAATAAACCGTGCCACAACAGTCTTGGTTACCGTAGCATAGGATGCTGCTTCAACCCACTTCGTAAAATAATCAATCGCCACTAGGATGAAGCGATGTCCATTGGATGCCGTAGGTTTTATTTCACCGATCATGTCTATGCCCCACATCGCAAACGGCCAAGGCGCAGTTAGAACATTCAGGGGAACCGGAGGAACATGCACCTTATCTGCATAGATCTGGCACTTGTGGCATGTCCTGGAGTGTTGGTAGCAGTCAGCTTCCATTGTGGACCAGTAGTATCCTGCCCGTAGGATTTTCTTAGCCATAGTATGTCCACTGGAATGCGTACCAAAGGTCCCTTCATGTAGCTCTTCCATGATTCTCTCTGCTTCAGTCTTGTCCACACAACGCAGTAAGGTTGAATCATGGTTTCTCTTGTACAAGATGCCGTTGCTTAGGAAGAACTTAGCTGCGAACCGCCTCAGGAATTTCTTATCATTGACAGAGGCACCTTCAGGGTATTCCTGAGCTTCCAGATATCTCTTCACTTCGTGATACCAAGGCTTCTCAGTTACCAGTTCAGTTTCGATATCACAACAGTATGCCGGTTCGTCCAGTTTCCAGATGGTGATCTGGGGAGCTTCATTATCCCATTTAACCTTGAACATTGAAGACATAGTAGCTAACGCTTCCGCTAACTGATTCTCTTCTCTTGGAAAGTGCTCAAAGGTTATCTCTGTAAAGTGGGGAATCAGGGTCAACACACATTCTCTGTAAGGAATCAAGTTTGGATGTTTCGTATCCCACTCTCCATTGATCTGATTGATCACTAGGGCGGAATCTCCGAAGACATTGAGGAACTTGATCCGTAAGTCGATCGCAGCTTGAAGACCCATGATACATGCCTCATACTCCGCCATGTTGTTGGTGCAGTTGAAACATAGCCGGGCGGTGAGTGGAGTATGAGTACCTTGTGGAGATATGATGATGGCGCCGATACCATTTCCCAAAGCATTGGAAGCTCCGTCAAAGTGCATAGACCATCGGGATCCTGGTTCAGGTCCTTCATCCGGTCCAGGTATTTCACAGTCAGTTACGATCATGATGCTTTCATCCGGAAACTCGAAGTTCATTGATTGGTAGTCATCTACAGCTTGATGAGCTAAGTGGTCTGCCAATACACTCCCTTTGATGGCTTTCTGGGTGGTGTACTGAATGTCGTATTCCGTCAAGATCATTTGCCATCTTGCAATTCTCCCAGACAGAGCAGGCTTTTCAAATATATACTTTATCGGATCCATCTTTGAGATCAACAAGGTAGTGTGAGTCAGCATATACTGTCTCAGCCGGCGAGCAGCCCATACCAAAGCGCAGCAAGTTTTCTCAAGCAGTGAGTATTGGGTCTCACAGTCGGTAAACTTTTTGCTAAGGTAATAAATGGCATGCTCTTTTCGGCCAGACTCGTCATGCTGCCCTAGCACACACCCCATTGAGTTGTCTAGCACTGTCAGATATAGGATCAGAGGTCTCCCTTCAACCGGTGGCATGAGGATGGGTGGTTCTTGGAGGTACTCTTTGATTTTGTCGAAAGCAGCCTGACATTCATCGTTCCAACGCACTACCTGATCTTTCTTCAGCAGCTTGAAGATTGGCTCACAGGTAGCAGTCAAATGAGATATGAATCGAGCGATGTAATTCAGGCGTCCTAAAAAGCCTCTGACTTCCTTCTCTGTCTTAGGAACTGGCATCTCTTGAATAGCTTTGACTTTAGCAGGGTCCACTTGAATACCTTTATCACTGACCACGAAGCCTAGCAACTTCCCAGATCTTACCCCGAAGGTGCACTTGTTCGGGTTCAATCTCAGCTTGTATAGTTTCAACCGGTCAAACAACTTCTGTAGATGATCTAGGTGCTCTTCCTCAGTCTGGGACCTAGCAATCATGTCGTCCACGTACACTTCGATCTCATGATGGATCATATCATGAAACAAGGCAACCATGGCACGCTGGTAGGTTGCCCCAGCATTCTTTAATCCGAACGGCATGACCTTGTAACAGAAGGTGCCCCACTGAGTAACAAATGTAGTTTTTTCCATGTCTTCAGGTGCCATCTTGATCTGATTGTAGCCTGAAAAACCATCCATGAAAGAGAATACTTTGTGTTGGGCTGTATTATCAACGAGGACATCAATGTGAGGTAAGGGGAAGTCATCTTTGGGGCTGGCCCTGTTTAGATCCCTGTAATCAACACACATTCTGACCTTACCGTCCTTTTTAGGTACCGGCACCACATTAGCAACCCACTGAGGGTACGAAGTTACTGCAAGGAACCCGGCATCAAACTGTTTCATCACCTCAGCCTTAATCTTCTCGGACATCTCTGGACGCATCCGACGAACCTTTTGTTTAACTGGAGGGCAGTCTTCCTTGGTCGGCAAATGATGAACGACAATATCGGTATCCAACCCTGGCATGTCTTCGTAGGACCAGGCAAAGATCTCCATATAGTCATGTAACATCTTGGTTAACCGTTGCTTCACGCTGAGCTCTAGGTTGGCACCAATCTTTACCTCTTTTCTATCTGCTTCAGTACCCAGGTTTATGGTTTCCACTGGCTCTTCATGGGGTTGAATTGCCCTCTCTTCCTGAAGTAACAGTCTTGCAAGCTCGCCAGGCACTTCGCAATCATCTTCACCTTCGTCTTCGGCTAAGTCGATCGGATTTTCGAAGTCATAATTGGCATTAGCAGAGCTGTTATCAGCGAAATCCAGAGTGGATTGGAACCTGTATGAGTGAGTGTGTGTGTAAATACAGCTGTTTTGAAAATTATGTAAAGGAAAGGAAAGATAGAAAAGGAACACAATATTTGCAATGCGAAAGACGTCCAAGATTTTCATTCATGATGTATAAAATGACAGTTCATATGCCCTCACAAATAGAACCACGGTGCCTCGGGTAAGACACCGGGCCATAGAGTTTATCATAGTTTATTACAAAATGAAACAAAGAAATTTATTACTTAGTAACCAAAGAAACATGGAGGTTGTCCTTTGCGCTCCAATTGTTGGGTCCACCATCAGTTGCCGGGTAAATCCAGCTATCGAATTCAGCTTCATCCACTTCCTCTTCATCACCAATAGCATTAACTCCATGAGCAGGCAGGGGAGCTGTCACCACATTAGGCTTGTCAGATGCCTCGAACTGTACCTCCTTAGCGTCAATGAGGTCTTGCAGCTTGTTCCTTAGTGCCCAACAGTCATCAGTGGCGTGCCCCGGGCTATCTGAATGGTAAGCACAACGGGCATTTGGGTTGTACTTAGGAGAGGTAGTGTTAGGGAACTTTGGTGCCTCCTTGACAGATACCAAATTGGTTGCAAGCAGCTGTGGCAGAATCTGCGATAGGGTCATGCTTAACCGGGTAAACTCTCTCCGGGGTCTATCAACCCTTTGAGGATTGTTTGGCCGGGGAGCGGCAGCAGGCTTAGCGATCATTACCGCACTGACAGATTGGCGGTGGTCAGGTCTTTCTGATTTCCTGGAGCCATACACGGCACTAGACTCCTTTTTAAACGGTTTCTTGTCCGACCCAGATGATGATGCAGCCTTTGCAATCTTCCCAGACTTCAACCCAGCTTCAATTCTCTCTCCAGTTAAGATCAAATCAGTGAAACCAGCAGAAGAATTCCCAATGAGATGGTTAAAGAATGGCCCAGATAGGGTCCCCAAGAACATGTCCACTAACTCTCGATCAGTCAAAGGTGGCTGCACCCTGCCAGCCAGATCTCTCCACTTCTGCGCGTACTCTTTAAAACCTTCGCTTGCACCTAACGACATACCCTGGAGTTGGGTACGTGTGGGGGCAAGGTCGGCATTATACTGATACTGCTTGTAGAAAGCAGTAGCCAGCTCCTCCCAGTTACGAACTTTGGTCCCATCCAGCTGATAGAACCATTCGAGATGAGTCCCTGAAAGACTCTCCTGGAAGAAGTGGATCCATAGATTCTTGTCCGCAGAGTACGGCTGAATCTTTCGCACATAGGACCTTAAATGCAGCTTGGGACAGGATGCCCCGTCATACTTGGAGAAGGTGGGAGCTTTGAATTTATGCGGGATAACCACACCAGTCGACAAACCCAGATCTCCGAAATCCAGCCCAGGTGCCTGTTGCACTTCCATGGCCTTCAACCTGTCTTCCAGTTGTTTGTACCTGTCATCTGCAGGAGGATACTGTTCCTCATCAAAATCTGTCTCGTTGTCGGAGACTTCTGGAGTAGGAAGCTTTACTTCTGCCTGAGAAGGACTCTTGCCAACAGAAGAAACAACCTCTTCTTGGTGCAGAGTATTACCCAACCTTCGGCCCGAGTTGAATAGAACAGTTCTTCTTTTCTTCTTCTTCTCCTTCTTCAGGAGCATAGTCTTCAGTTCCTCTTGGCCTTTAGCTAGACCCAGGATTAGTTCTTGAAACTGCGCATTCTGCGCCTGGAGAGCTTTGATAGAAGTCTCAGTTGATTCAGATCCGGAATTCATGATGCTGAAATAAACAGCGAAGAACTGTAAGCAACCTGAAAAAGGGGAAAAACCTGCTATGCACATGATGTATGAAATGCGTATGCGATGCATTCAAGAGTTCGAAAGTTCAAATTCGTTGTAGACAAGAAAAGAACACACGTTATCATTAACGAAATCATTGTTTAATACATCAAGGCCTCATGGGCAAAAAGAAATACAAAAGTCAAGTCAATCCCAAAATACACTGCGCATCCTTTTCGGAGCTATGTAGGTGTTGAGATTCCTCTCCTCATGCAACAGGCGAGTGAGCTCCAGGACCTTCTTTTCACTGGCATGCAGACTAGTCTCCAAAGAATTCCTTTCCTCCTTAAGCTGGATCCAGCTCTTCTGCATCTCTTCCCAAGATGTGGGCATATCAGGGTGCTGAATAACATGAGACACTTCCCCTTCCAAGACAGGCTCTTTGATTACTGGAAGCATGTGAGGATAAGGCATCACTAACTTCTGAGAGCGGGCTCGTACCCACTTGAGATAAGGCTCCAAAGGGATGGAGTTCCTATGCCCCAGTGTCTTGCTGTCTATCCTACTGGGCATCCTCCAGGCTCTGATAAACCTCTGACGAAGTCCTTGAGTATCACTGTCGAAGTCAAAAACTATGTCGGGGATTAGCATGTCATGAGGACCGTCCCTCCGAGCATAACCAAACTGTCTCCAAGCCAGGCATGGGCTATAAGTAATACCTCCTCTGATTCCAAGTAAAGGAACATTAGGGTACTCCCCACAACGATCAATGATAGTGACATCTCCTCTGGATCTAGGGCACCAATGTATATCTGCATGTGTAAGAGTCATCAACCGTTGTGACCATCTCAAACCCCGCTCATTCTTCAGGACTGATTGGGGAAGGTGCGAAATAAACCACCTTCCCAGGAGAGGAGTGCAACACATAAGGACACCTCTTTTTCTCATGGTTCGAGTGTAACATGAGTGAAGGATGTCCCCCAGCAATGTAGGTATAGGATTCCTGGACATAAAGATCTGAACGGCACTGATATCAATGAGCTGATCTGGATTAGGGAACAACACCAAACCATAAACAAGGAGGGCTACCACTTCTTCAAAAGCTTGCAAGTCAAGAGAGTTCCAACATTCAAGGGCTTTCTCAAACAGAAACCTGGCTAAGAACCCTTTGACACCACTTCTAACTTCCCAATGTCCCTTGAGGTCAGATGACTGTAGGTGCAAGGCTTTAGCAATCTCTTCGAGCTTAGGTTCCTTTTCTGTACCGTTGAAAGGTAGCTGATCAAGGATAGGGATCTTCAGGAGCCGGGAGAACTCCTCCAATGTAGGTACCAACTGATAGTCCAAGAAGGTAAAACAGTGATGCAGGGGATCAAAGAACTGGAACAAGACCTTTATCATATCTTCCTCAAGGTTGGTGTTGACCAAGCTGATGAGGCTTCCATGCCTGTCACTAAATGAAGAGTTCTCGGGAATCCTGGATATAAGCTCCTTAAGCTGAGGAGGGATCCTTATAAGATTGACCTGAATTGTCTTCCTACGAGCAGTTTCCATGTCCTACAAAACAAGAACAAAGATGAAAATTCGAACCCCTGAAATGGTTAGTCAATGCATATGATGCTGGATGATGTCATGATGCTATGATTAAACACACCACAGATATTTACAAAGACAAACATGTAGGGCAAACAAGGCACACAAGACAAGCCCTTAAGGTTTAAGGCCAGCATGGGGTCTGGGTAGTACCCTCTTGAGTTGGTGGGTTCATACCTGTCCTAATCAAAGTAACCGGGTTCTAAGGTTCCCAATATCACGGGATTGCTTTCATTGTTCATCGTTTCGATTTAGCCACTGAACTGGCGACCGAAATATTCCAGGAAAGCAACCCTCAATTGAGCGTAGTATCGAGTATCAACCAACCTCGGACTGCACCAAAGTCAGTTATCTCACTACCCTAAAGAGGCCAAGATAGTTCAATTAAGGTTCCTAAGGTCTGTTGATGCTTCATGACACCACGCGGAGGCCCCGTACTCTCCTTGACTGAACTCAAGGGTTACCGGTACACACCAAAGTGCCACATCAACGTAGCAGACTGTTTCAACCGTGTCGGTATACCCCGCACAGTTCCCTCACAGCCTTGTTGCTACTTTCTAAGAAAGGTATCCCCCAGATCCGGGTGTAGGATCTATAGAACTCCCAAGCAACCCACAATTTAAAGCACACAAGGAAAACAATTGAAAACATAGTTATAAGCTAGCCCTAAGGTACACCTCACTTTATAAAGAGTCCCCAGCAGAGTCGCCAGTTCTGTGATCGGTGGATCTGGAACTGACTGTTTAACGCTGGTTCGCGAAATGTCGCGGAAGCAAGAGTCGCCACCGTCTTTTATTTTCTCCAATTGGAAAGGACAAAAGCACAGAAAAATTCCTTTTAAGAGATCGCTCTCGGTTCGGGAGGTAGATTATAGAAAGGGAAGGTGTTAGCACCCTTTCTATCCATGGTTATCCATGGGCTCTTAGATACTTGCTCATTGTGTTTTCAAAAATGGTTTGTTTGCTTTTCGATGTGGGTTTAAAAGTTTCTTTGAAAAATTTCAGATCGACTCGTACGTCAGAGTGTTTGAAAAGTTTGCTTTGAAAGCTTTTGAAAAGTGTCAGTGTGAAAAGTCTTTTTGAGTTTGTTTGAAATTAGAGCAAGTATCCTTGAGAACCTACCTACCCTAAGGAATTCGTCTGTGTAAATGTCCTTTAAAGTAGCGCCATCCCACCATTGAGAGGTAGGTAGCACCACCGTTGGAGGTGTTCGGGTCAATTCGAGTTTAGGGACATGGTGATCACCAGAGCAATGGGAAGACACCTTAGAAGCTACCCTCATGCCAGGTTCCCGGATCATGAGGACTTACTAAGACGTCCTCTACTCGACGACCACCTTTCGAGGCAAGGCAACAGTGAGGCGTACCCTAGGGGTGGTGTGTGACTTGTGTGTCGTTTTCAGATATTTTGTCTTGTTCATGGTATAGGTGATCTACGCGTTTGTTTTTATTTATTGTCATTCATTCTTGCATGTCATTGTTAACAGTTAAAAAAATGCGAGAAAGGTAAAGTTCCTAAACTATTACAAAGGCGCGGGTCCACATCGCCAAATTAAACCAGGACCCGATTTAGCGGAAAATAAATAATGCGAAGAAATAAAAGTGCGAGAAATTTAAATTACATGGCTTTGGGATATTTACAAAATTATAATGAGCGATAATAAAATAAAATGCGAGAAATAAAGAAATTAACAAAATTAGGGCGTTGGACCCTTTTGCAAATAATTAAAGGTTAATGAGAATTAAAAATTAAATGATTAAATGTTTTTTTGGTATTTTGTATTTTTTAGATTTAATGAGAAAAAGGAGAATTAATTAAAATTAAATTAAACGGCAAACCCTAATTCTAATATTTTTTATTTATTAAGAAAGAATTAAAATATGACCTAAATTAACCTAATTCATTTATGTACAATTTAAATAGGAAAATAAATAAATAAATAATAATTATTATTGTGGAAAAAAGGGAAATAAAAAGAATTAACAATTAAAACCTAAATTCTACATTTTTGGATTTTTATTAAAAAGGAATTAAAATTAAACCTAAAAAACACTACATAATTTACATTCTAATTTATTTATGAAAAATAATTATAATAAAATAAATATTATGTTTTTTTTGTATTTTCTGATTTTTTTTATAATGTTTTTTAGATCTTTGTTAAAAATAATTAATTAAAACAAATAATTAAAATAAACATAACAATTAAAATAAATGAAAATAAAAAGGAAATCAAACCAGAGTGGGGTGTAGTCCCCAATTTAGGAGGTATGAAGTTGGAAAGCCTGGCCCAATAAAGAGTTGATTCGTTGACTTTCTTGGATCAGGTGTCAGCGCTTTGACCTGGTGCATGGTGCATCTTAAATCTTGACCCTTGATCTAAATCTCCAGGATGCGTGGGCGATGGATATTGAGTGTGTATGGTGAACGTTCACGTTAGGCCTGCATGGGATCAGTTATAGAAAAATAATATGGGACTTTGCCAGACCTGGGACTTGAACCCAGGTCTTGAAGGTCACCAGCTCAACACTTATCCATTGAACCAAACGCGTTAATTGGTATATTATTATAAACAAATAATCAAAAAGGAAAACCAACGCCCACTAGCTAAAACGCGCGCAAATTTGAACTAACGAACCACCAGCTGACAACTCATCATCGTCTTCATCCCTTTTTTATTTTTTCTGAAACATAAGCAAACGGCAACGGTTTTAGAAACGTCGCTTTAGGGGGGATTCAAGAAAATAGCGACTAGCTTTCCTTGCTATATAAATCCATCGCGAGGCATGCTTCTTGTTCATGGGACTACGCTGAGTTCAACCATGGTGGTTTGGAGCTCTGATTTTGCCTCTACGTAAAAACCCTATTTCAAGAAACCTGTAACCCTAATGTTCTCATATGGCAAAATCGTGTACAACATGCAAAACTTCAATCAAGCATAAGGGTTAGTTTCAGAAGCTCAAAATAAACATGATGCAATGAATAGAATGTTGAAAAAGTGCTTAAAAAATGCTATATGATTTCAATATTTTCTTGGTACGGTTTGAGTTTCAGATACCAGTTCAAGGCGTCTTTGTTGATGTTAAGGATTGAGAAAGGTTCAAGAATGCCTCAGGATGCTATTGGAATAAAAATTGGAGCTTGAATCACACTAAAACCTTGATTTCAGTATTGGTGTTTTTAGGAGAAAATTCAAGAATGCAATGGAGTTTTGGGGCGCAGCTTTGAGTCCCCTTGGCATTAGGTCTTCATTCTGATCATATAGGGAGTGATCTAAGTCAACAAAAACCAACAAAATCTCATGAATTCATTATTTGGAGATTTGATTTGCTTAATATCTTTTCCAATCCTTTTTCATGTTGTTTTTGTTCAATCATGATCCAATTACACCAAAACTTGCCTATTTAAGACTTACACGAAATATTGAGCTTATAATGTGCATGAAAAGATTTTTTTAGGTTAGTTTGATATTTTTCATATATTAAAATCATTTAAATGAATATAAATTAATATTAATTCAAATAAATAATTAAAAATTATGAGAATACTTCCCTTTGGGCCTAATGGTCGTGCATAGGCTTGGCATGAAGAAATTTGGAAGATAATTGGGCCCATTTGCATTTTTAGGCCTTTTGCATCCTTGTTGACTTTCAAAAATTTCCAAAAATTTCCCAACTTCCACAAGGCATAACTTGGTCAATTTTTAAGCTTTTCACATGTTCTTGGACATTTTGGAAAGGTCTTTGAGTCCTTTAACCAATGCCTTTGGTCCCATGTCATTTTGATTTACCAATCTCAAGTTATGGCCTTTGACTTAAAGTCATTTTTTGTTGACTTTTGAAAATGACCTATAATGTTGAAATTGATAACTTTTTGTGAGAGCATTTCTTGGACTTGGAACATGAAGATGAATTGTAGGAAATGTCTTTCTCTTCAAAATGAGCTTTGGATGGAATTTTTCTGATAATCCATGTGAAAGTTATGCCCTGGTCAATTTCAGTTGACTTTTTCAGCTGTCCAAATATAGCAACTTTTGCATTTTTGATGATTCCTGAGCCAAATTTTGAGAATCATGATCAAGCATTGATCAAATGATGTTTGTGGCTTCAAAATGATGTGTTGACTAAAAATTTGAACTTTTGACTGTCAAATGACCATTTTGCCCCTACAGTTGACTGTAGTGCAATCTAGGGTTTTGACTGTGCAATTTTGAGCTGAATGCCTTGAAACTTGACATGAGGATACTTGACCATCTTTGTAAGCATATGAGACTTGATTGGGCCTTTGAAAAGTTCATTTGCTTGACCAGAACTCAAACCCTAGTTTTGACTGTCTAGGAGACAGTTGAGCTGCACAACCCTGGGGGAATTTTGTGACCTTGACTTGGCAATTTCTTGATGAATATGGGAGGGCAAATTTTGGGGTACAACAGCACCCTACTACAACCTGTCTGTTCCACCCGATTTTCCTCTTGATACACCACCAAACGCTCAACATACTAAACAAATAATGGATCCAATTTTGACGTGATGAGCGAAATCAATAGAAATATAGGAATAGAGAGAAGAAGGTTGGATCTGTAATGGAGAGAGGAAGGAGAAGAGTGAGTAGGCATGAGAGAGATGAAGGATAAAGTGATCCGTATGAGAGAGGAAGGATAACGTAATGTTGTTTTTGTTTTTTACAACTCACCTTACTGTTTCTTTTCTTTTGTTTTTATTAAAAACATAATAATAATATAAAATTCCTCCTTTTCCTCTTCCCAATATAAAAAGCATGTTAATAATTTTTTTTTGTTTTTCCTTCCCTATGCATACAGCAAGCGCCGCGCCTCCCTAGCTTTAGGTTCACATGTTGTTTTGGTTTTGTTGTTTTTTTTATTAAAAATATAATAACAATAATATGATTCCTTCTTTTCAAAAGTAGTGAAACAATATAATAATTATTCTTTCCATGCCAACAGTACAACGCTGTTTTGTTTTTCCAAACCCACTTTATTGTTTCCTTTTTTTTGTTTTTTATTGAAAACATATAATAATAAACCTATTCTTCCTATTCCTAATAATAAGAATTTAATAATAAATCTTGTTGTTCCATTTCCAATGCTTACATTCAGCAAGCGGCGCCCACCTCTTAACATTAGGATTACTTATTATTTTTTTTTGTTCCTTCCATTTTTCTTTATTTTAAAAAGCATACTATTATTTTCCTTCTATTATAAAAAACACATAAAAAATGTTTAATTAAATTTCATCTTTTATTTAATTTTGTCAACATACTATTATTTTTTTTCTATTTTATTTTTGTGTTGTTGTTTTATTTAATTATTCAAAAATACATGTTTCATGATTTAATTTTTGTTATGTGTTTAATTATTAGAAATCTATGATTTCGTAATTTAATCTTCATGTGCTTTTGATTATTTATTTAATCGTTAAAATGCATGCTAGTATGATTTAAATTTCATTAGTTAATTGTTTAATTGTAATTTTAAATTAATCGATCGATAATCTGTATATCTTTCGTCCGTCTCAAATCCAAGGGAATCGTTAATTTTTGTCGACTTCATGTCATCAAATACATCGTGCGAATACCCTCATTCATCTTTCGTTTATTATTTTGTTAAAAACTTAAGATAATTTTCCAAAAATATTCAACCTTTCAAAACTCATACCTTTTAAGTCAAAACTTCGACGTTAGGTCGTCGGATTTTTGAAAACTCGTCCATACCCATTTTCGGCCAAACAATTTATTTTAAATCAAACAAACTTTTTTTAAATAAACAGATATTTCAAAAGGTTCCTATAGAATACTATAAATACATTGGGTGCTAATACTTTCCCATTGTATAACCAACCCCCGAACTCTAGACCTCTTTTAAAAAACGCCTTGTATTTTCATTACTTTTAAAGTATTATTTTACATTGCATATTTTAGGGTTTTATTTTGCTCTTTTCCCTTTTACCTTGGAAATAATAAAGCGCGGTGGAGACTCTTGCTTTTGTGAGACGAATTAATTAATAGTTCGATCTCCGATTTACCCCGCTACATTTTTTATCGCTACAGAAATGGCGACTCTGTTGGGGAAAGATTGACCTCTTGCTGGTCCATCCCTAAGTGGGTTAAGTCTAGTTTGTCTTATCTGTTTTATTATTATTTATTTGATTTGTTTGATTATATGTTTATATTGGGGTTGTTTGGGTTTTTTTGCAAAGGACGAATCCTATACCCGAATTAAGTTACACTTAAGAATAGGACGAGCGGTATAGTCATGTTAACTTTGAGGGAGTAATCCCGAAGAAGGAGGCATGAAATCCCCCACTCAGTGGAAGGCCCTTTTGAACGTAATATTTGTTTACCGAGTAATCGGGAAGACATTATTATTTTCGACCTGGGAGCCAGAGAAGCTGAGAACCGTAGAACCCTAACCCATCTTGGCCTTTTAGGTGTAGCGCGGAGACTATAACGGAGTAATCCGAAAGTAGTTGTCACGCGATACTACGCTCGGATGAGTTTCTCTTGAGAATATTGCTAATTATTGAGTAATCAAGACATTGGTAATAACCGAAGGAGGGATGTAGACTCAGGGAACTCTTAGAACCCTGTCTTACAGGTGTGATTAAATCGTTAGTACATACCCTGGGGTGGGATTTACCTTTGACTCCATGCTCGAAGTGTTGAACCTTTGAACCTCATATTTGTGAACTTGTGTGTAACTGTTGCATTATCATTCATCCATACATCCATAAACATTTTTTGTAAAAACTTGTTTTTCAAGGAACTTAAGAATGACTTTTGCAGACATCTCAGGTACTGTTATTATGGAATTTGGAAGAAGAAACACTCGAAGTTATAGTTTTAAGGAGCCCGAGGTTGAAGAGCTGAAGAGTTTGATTCCTAAGATCAAGAACCCGACGGAGTTTCAGAAGAAATATGGGTCCATTATACCTCTCATGAAGCGCAAGATGAAGGAAGGCATCCTTAGTACGTTGGTCCAATTCTACGATCCTTTGTATCGATGCTTCACCTTTCTGGATTACCAGTTAATGCCCACCTTAGAAGAGTACTCCTACATACTTGGTTTGCTGATCATCGACTGTGTTCCTTTTTCTGGCTTAGAAGAGGAACCCAAATCTCACGAGATAGCGACCATCACCCACTTGAGGAAGTCAGAGATATAGGAGAACATGACTACCAAAGGGGGAATCCGAGGCTTATCTGTGCAGTTTTTGTTGAAGAAAGCTCGTCATTTCACTGAGATAAAAGATACTATTGCCTTTGAAGATGTTTTTTCTTTACTCGCTTATGGCCTATTCTTGTTCCCTAACATTGATAAGTTTATGGATATCAACGCCATCCGAATTTTCTTGATTGAAAATCCGGTCCCTACGCTGCTAGGAGATACCTATTACTCCATCCACCTTCGAAACTCTTATCAAGGAGGGATGATTATTTGTTGTGCACCGTTGCTGTATCAGTGGTATGTTTCTCATCTACCTAGGTCTGATGTTTTCTGGGATCTCGAGAAGGAGCCACGATGGGCGCAAAAAATTATGGCTCTCACTCATTTCGACATTGATTGGTATAATCGAGCTTACTATGACGTGAAGATCATCGATAGCTGTGGTGCTTTTCCTAACGCGCCTCTTCTTGGTACGAAAGGAGGAATTAACTATTATCCTGTTCTCGTGCGCCGTCAGTTTGGATACCCGATGAGGGACAAGCCGAACAACATCCATGTGAGTGGCTTCTTTCTACAATAAGGACAAGATCACCAAGCAGCTAAGAAGGAGATCGAAGGAGCTTGGCGTCACATCCATAGGAAAGGGAGAGACATGTTAGGACAAAGAGGTGCTGTTTATTTGGAGCCTTACCTACAATGGGTTCGTGCTAGGGATGGTGCTCTCAAGATGCCTTACAAACCCGAGAAACCTTTATTCCCTACTGTTGCATCATCATCTATTGATATCCTTATCGAGAACATGGGAGAATACCAAGGAAATCTGGCTAGGATGAAGTCCGAGAGAGATGCATGGAAGGAAAAGTATAATATGTCGGAATATGAGAATAGGGTCCTGACTCGACAGCTAAAGGAAAAGGAGGATTTGCTATTTATTCAAGACGGCTGGTTCATTGATCATGATGAGAAGCTTCGTCAAAAGGATGCAATACTCAAGAAATATGCTAGTGAAAGAAAGAGAAAGAAGGAAGATTCAGTAAGCGTTGCTCTTGTTCCTAATCCACAAAAGGAAATCATTGATCGGCTGGTAGCTGAGAAGAAAGAAATGGAAGACTTTTATGAAGAGAAGATTAAGAAGCTTCAGTTACAGTTGGCGTTTGGTCCTTCATCTGATGATTATGGGTGATCTTTAGTTCTTAGTTTTATTTTTACTGTTGTCATTTTGTAAAACTCTGTAAAAGGGCTTCATGTTCCAAAGTTGTAATTTACTGCTTTTTATTGGGTTGTTGTCCCAAAGTTGTAATTTACTGCTTTTTATTGGGTTGTTGTCCCAAAGTTGTAGTTTATTGCTTTTTATTATTGGGTTGTTGTCCCAAAGTTGTAATTTATTGTTTTGTTGTTCCAAAGTTGTAAGTTGTAATTTACCGCTTTGATTAATGAAATGAGTTTTTGTTGTTCCAAGTTCCTTTACCATTGATGTGTGCAAAATTATCGAAGTTCCTTGAAAAAACTATCAAAATGAATGATCATTTGCATCATATATCATGCATCATACAACATTCCACTTCACATGTTTTATAAAGTCTTATCCATGTTTCTTTTTCCACTCCGATAGATTGTCAAGCTGTCTCATCGGTACGATACCCGAGCCAATCGTCAAAGGAAGATGGAAGATCTGGAACAAGAAAACCATGAGCTTCGCGAGGAGGTTGCTACCCTTCGTGTCAGAACGGAAAAGTTAACTGCGCTAGTGGAAAGTTTGATGGCTGCTCAGAATCAGCCATCGACTGCAGCTGCTGAGATTCAGACTTCAACTATTGTGGTTTATGAGATTGTCACCGTTCCAACACCTGTGACTCAAGTCAACTCTCCGCTTCAACATCAGATGCCGAAAGGTTTTCCGTGGGGAATGCCTTATAACTTCATGCTAGAAGGGTATCAGCATGCCGTACAACCTCAAATTCAACCTACTAAGTCCTTTCCTCAACCGGAGACAACTACTGTACCGCCTATAATTCCGTCTGTGGCACCTTTCCCTCAACCAGTGATGACAACTTCTACTCCTGTGGTTCATTCTATGCCATACCTGAATGAGACTACTTATCATGCTGAGCCTGTTGAAAGTCTGGGTCTTTTCGATAGAATGGAGGACTTTCAGGACCAGTTTCAAGAGATGCAGAGGGAGATCAGAGCGTTAAAAGGAAAAGATTTGTTTAGAAAGAATGCCCATGATTTGTGTTTAGTTCCAAATGTAAAAATTCCAGCCAAATTCAAAGTGCCGAACTTTGAAAGGTATAAAGGTGACTCGTGTCCGCGGAGTCATTTAACCATGTATGTAAGAAAGATGTCTACATATTCTGATGATCATAATTTGTTAATTCACTACTTTCAAGACAGTTTGACTGGTGTCACTCTAAAATGGTACATGGGTTTAGACAACACCCGGATCCGTAATTTCAACGATCTTAGTGAAGCTTTTGTTTGCCAGTATAAGTACAACGTCGACATGGCGCCGGATAGAGATCAACTCCGGGCGATGTCTCAGAAAGACATGGAGTCCTTTAAAGAATGTGCCTAGAGGTGGCACGAGATTTCTGCTCAGATTTATCCCCCTCTTGAAGAGAAGGAAATGACAAAGATCTTCCTGAAGACTTTAGGTTCTTTTTATTATGAAAGAATGATTGCCAGCGCACCCAATGACTTCACCGAGATGGTAAGTGTGGGCATGTGGTTGGAAGAAGGGATTCGTGAGGGACGTTTGGTTAAGGAAGGAAGTCCATCTAGCAGTATCAAGAAGTTTGGAAGTGTTTTCCCTAAAAGGAAAGAACAAGATGTCAGTGTAATTTTTCCTGGGAGATCAAGGAGAGGCTATTCACATGTTCCGGCAGTCACTCCGGCTGTCCACCCAACAATGGTGACCCCAACTCATCAAACCCCACCAATTCAGCAACGACCATTTCAACAACAGCCTCGACAACAAGCTCATCAATTTAATAACCAGAATCATTCACCAAGGAAACCGCAATTTGACGCCATTCCCATGGCAAAAGAGAAGATGTCTGGGATCTTTTGTTTCAAGTATTGCCAATCATGAATAAAAATGTTATTTTGTCCACTACTGTTTTATTTTTCACTTTTTCTGGAAAATGGTATTGAAAATTAATTGGTAGTAATAGGAAAATATAATAACTTCTCTTTTTCTATCTGTACAACATTCACGTTAATTGATTTTCTAAAATAAAGCATAATCATATGTGCAGATTAATCCATGACTTAACCATTGAAAACAATGATCCTATGCCCCCTCCCAACTTTGAATTCCCTGTGTTCAGAGCCGAGGAAGAAGATAGTGAAGAGATTCCTGATGAAATTTCCTGTTTACTTGAGCACGATGAAAAGACTATTCAGCCATTTGAAGAGCCTATAGAGATGATCAATTTGGGTAATGAAGAAGATAAAAAGGAAGTCAAGGTCGGAGCATTACTTATCCCAGAGGTCAAATAGAAAATGTTGAAGCTTCTCAGAGAGTATGTTGATGTGTTTGCTTGGTCCTACCAAGACATGCCAGGTTTGGATAACAATATTGTGGAGCATCGTTTGCCATTGAGACCTGAATGTCTTCCGATTAAACAGAAGTTGAGAAGGACTCGTCCCGATATGGCTGACAAGATCAAAGAAGAAGTTCAAAAGCAAATTAATGCAGGTTTCCCGGTTACATCAGTCTATCCTCAATGGTTAGCCAATATAGTTCCTGTTTCTAAGAAGGATGGCAAAGTTCGGATGTGTGTAGATTATAGAGATCTAAATAGAGCTAGCCCAAAGGATGATTTTCCATTACCATACATTGACGTATTGGTCGACAACACTGCAAAGTTCAAAGTCTTTTCATTCATGGATGGTTTCTCTAGTTATAATCAAATCAAGATGGCACCAGAAGATATGGAGAAGACAACTTTCATTACACCTTGGGGAACATTTTGTTATCGGGTAATGCTGTTTGGTTTGAAGAATGCTGGTACAACGTACCAAAGGGCCATGACTGCTTTGTTCCATGATATGATGCATAAAGAGATAGAAGTTTATGTAGATGACATGATTTCCAAATCACAAACTGAAGAGGATCACTTGGAACATTTATTGAAGTTATTCCAGCGTTTGAGAAAGTATAAACTCCGTCTGAATCCCAAAGAGTGCACTTTTGGTGTTCGTTCTGGAAGACTTCTGGGTTTCATTGTCAGTCAGAGAGGTATTAAGGTAGATCCTGATAAAGTCAAAGCTATTCGGAAAATGCCCGCACCCAAGACGGAAAAACAAGTAAGAGGATTCCTTGGGAGACTGAACTATATTTCTAGATTTATATCTCATATGACTGCTACCTGTGGGCCGATTTTCAAGCTTCTCTGAAAGAACCAAGGATGTGTGTGGATAGAAGATTGTCATAAATCTTTTGATAGCATCAAAGAATATTTACTTGAACCTCCTATATTGATTCCTTCGGTAGAAGTAAGACCTTTGATTATGTACCTGACTATATTGGAAGATTCCATGGGATGTGTGCTTGGTCAACAAGATGAGACTGGAAGAAAGGAACATGCCATATATTATCTGAGTAAGAAATTCACAGACTGTGAGTCTCGGTACTCAATGCATGAGAAGACCTGTTGTGCTTTAGCTTGGGCTGCTCGCCGTCTGTGCCAGTATATGATTAACCACACCACTTGGTTGATCTCCAAAATGGATCCGATCAAGTATATATTTGAGAAGCTCGCCTTATCTGGAAGAATAGCCCGTTGGCATATGTTGTTATCTGAATATGACATTGAGTATCACACTCAGAAAGCAATCAAAGGGAGTATTTTAGCCGATCATTTGGCTCACCAACCAATTGACGATTATCAATCTATCAAGTTTGACTTCCCAAATGAAGATGTTATGTACTTGAAAGCTAAAGATTGTGAAGAGCCGTTACCTGAAGAAGGACCTGATCCCGAATCCCGTTGGGGTTTGATATTTGATGGAGCTGTGAATTCTTATGGAAATGGAATTGGGGCAATCATCGTCACTCCCCGAGGTACTCATATCCCGTTCACGGCGAGATTGAAGTTTGACTGCACGAACAACATGGCTGAATATGAGGCATGTATTATGGGTCTCGAAGAAGCAATGGATCTAAGGATTAAGATTCTTGATATATACGGAGACTCGGCATTGGTAATTAATCAAATCAAAGGAGAATGGGAGACTCATCATCCTGGTTTGATCCCTTACAGAGATTATGCTAGAAGATTGTTAACCTTCTTCAACAAAGTGGAATTACATCATATCCCTAGAGATGAAAACCAAATGAATGATGCTTTGGCTACTTTGTCTTCAATGTTTCAAGTGAATGGTTAGAACGATGTGCCTACAATTAGAGTTATGCGCCTCGACAGACATGCTCACGTGTTCTCAGTAGAAGAGGTCACCGAAGACAAACCTTGGTTCTATGACATTAAACGTGTTCTTCAAACTCAAGAGTACCCGCCTGGGGCATCCATTAAAGATAGGAAGACGTTGAGGAGATTGGCAAGTAGTTTCTTCCTCAATGAAGAAGTATTATATAAGAGGAATTATGACATGGTCCTACTCAGATGCGTAGACAAACATGAAGCAGACATGCTGATGCAAGAAGTACACGAAGGATCCTTTGGCACTCATGCCAACGGACATGCAATGGCTAAAAAGATGTTGAGAGTTGGTTACTATTGGATGACGATGGAATTTGATTGCTGCAAATATGTGAAGAAATGTCATAAATGCCAGATTTATGCGGACAAGATACATGTGCCACCGACCCTCCTCAATGTGATCTCTTCACCTTGGCCTTTCTCTATGTGGGGAATTGATATGATTGAAATAATTGAACCCAAAGCTTCAAATGGTCATCGTTTCATCTTGGTAGCGATCAATTATTTTACTAAATGGGTGGAAGCAGAATCTTATGCTAATGTAACCAGACAGGTGGTAGTCAGATTTATCAAGAATCAGATCATTTGTCGATACGGCATCCCGAACAAGATCATCACTGATAATGGCTCGAACTTGAATAACAAGATGATGAAAGAGCTTTGTGAAGAGTTCAAGATCGAACATCATAATTCTTCTCCCTACAGGCCGAAGATGAATGGGGCTGTTGAAGCTGCTAACAAGAACATCAAAAAGATTGTCCAGAAGATGGTGGTAACTTATAAAGATTGGCATGAAATGCTTCCGTTTGCTCTGCATGGATACCGTACTTCAGTTCGAACTTCAACAGGCGCAACCCCATTTTCCGTAGTTTATGGCATGGAAGCAGTACTCCCCGTGGAGGTTGAGATCCCGTCTATGAGAGTTTTGATGGAAGCTAAACTTTCTGAGGCCGAATGGTGTCAAAGTAGATATGATCAGTTGAATTTAATTGAAGAAAAGAGATTGACAGCGTTGTGTCACGGTCAACTATATCAGTAGAGAATGAAGAAGGCTTTTGATAAGAAGGTTCGACCATGCGAGTTCAGAGAAGGTGACCTCGTGCTCAAGAAGATATTATCTTTCCAACCTGATTCTAGGGGCAAGTGGGCTCCGAATTATGAAGGACCGTATGTCGTTAAGAAAGTTTTCTCTAGAGGTGCCATGATTCTCACAAATATGGACGGTGAAGAACTCCCGCACTCCGTGAATGCCGATGCAGTCAAGAAGTATTTCGCCTAGGTTTGAGTTGACAGTTCGCTAAGTTGAAAACCCGAAAGGGCGGCTTAGGCAGGCTTTTGGTCAGACCAGTCTTGGCGTCTGAGCACATCTCAGAATTCGAAGTTGTTAGGGAGAATAGTGATCATTGTTTTTGTGTAACCTTTTTCTTTCATTGTACTATTTCCTAGATTTTTGTAAACCATTGGAGTCGCATTATTAGTGAACTACCATCTTATTAATGAAATTTGAGCATTTATCTTTTTTGTGGGCAAAATTTCAGCTTTTACGGTAATATTTGAAACAAAGTTATTTAACGCATTCCTATTTTTAAATGTGTCGTGAATACTGAAAGGAATATTAACAGTTGTTCCGAGGATGGTCAAGCCATGAAATGCAAAACAATACAGTAATTTATCCTTGCATGATGACCATGTTTTCTTTCAAAATCGTCATGAGGTGTTGGTTGTGTAACTTGCGTTTCTAGCGGTACTAAGTTTGGTGACTCCCTAGCATTTCCGGTTAAGCTTTCTTTCGTTTATCTTTATTTGAGAAAATTTCTGAAGTGTGGTACACTTTGTATCATGTCAATGGTCTATTGGTGTTAGAATATTGGATTTGAATACTTTTCCCCCAGAATATTTGAGCCTTGTAGCGTGATACGCTCTGACGTTGCTTTTTGGTTCCAGTTCCAGTTATTTTCTGTCTCTTTAAAATTGGCCGAGTATTTATTATTTCGTGATATCTTATCATCTTCAAGATATTTCATCTACCTGTTTTGTCAGCATAACATTCATTTACACTTATATCACGCATGCATATTCACATTTGTCGTTGATTTTTGGGTTGTATACTTTGTTTATGCTTATTCAGACAGAGTACATGTTCGTTCCAAGTAGAATGTTAACTTAGGCAGAAAATGTGCTTCCTTTCTAAATTTCCCAACTGAGCTAATCCTCGTGGATGAATTTTTGATTTAGCCTTCCTTGTCCATTTCTGGATAGGATGAATCCCCAATTGAGTTATTTTCTCATTGGGTGGAGTCTTGTTTGACTGTCTTCTCTCTGGTTTATTCCTGGATGGAGCTTTGTCTCTTGCATAGGCTATCTCGTGGTTTTCTCCAAGCTAGGCAACCTAGATGAACGACACATTTATTTTGCACATTCGAGTTTTTGATCTCCCCAGGAAGGATCTATTCACGGTTCCCTTTGAAGAAGAATTTTATTCTCCGGCAGTGTTATCACAACTTTCTTCTGAAACACTTTTTGGAAAACGGCAAGCGGCAGTCTCTTCATGAGCAACTTGTACGTTATTATTTTATTTTGGAAAACGGCAAGCGGCGGTCTCTTCATGAGCAACTTGTACGTTATTATTTTATTTTGGAAAACGACAAGCGGCAGTCTCTTCATGAGCAACTTGTGCGTTATTATTTTTGGAAAACGACAAGCGGCGGTCTCTTCATGAGCAACTTGTGCGTTATTATTTTTGGAAAATGGCAAGCGGCGGTCTCTTCATGAGCAACTTGTGCGTTATTATTTTTGGAAAACGGCAAGCGGCGGTCTCTTCATGAGCAACTTGTGCGTTATTATTTTTGGAAAACGGCAAGAGGCGGTCTCTTTATGAGCAACTTGTACGTTATTATTTTTTGGAAAACGGCAAGCGACGATCTCTTCATGAGCAACTTGCGTGTTATTGATATTTTTTCTGGAATACAGCAAGTGGCGGCTTCTTTATTTGAGCAACTTGTATGTTATTGGTATTTTTTTTTGGAAAACAGCAAGTGCCGACTTCTTTATTTGAGCAGCTTGTATGTTATAGACATTCCTGGACGACAGCAAGTGGCAGCTTCTTTATTTGAGCAGCTTGTATGTTAGTATTTTTGGAAGACAACAAGTGGCGGCTTCTTTATTTGAGCAGCTTGTATGTTATAGACATCCTTCGAAGACAGCAAGTGGCGACTTCTTTATTTGAGCAGCTTGTGTATCTACAACCATATATTATTTCTGCATTAATTGATATCTCTCTGGAAATCTCGTAGAGAAATTTGTTGTGAATCTTTGCCTTCAGAAGTCGGTAGTCCGTTATCAGCGAAAATTTGATACATCTTTTTGTCTATCTTTGACCTTGAGTTGTGAACTCACCGTTGTTTTGGGTCAATAATATATGCAAGGCGCCTTCTTTGTTAGGGTCAGAGGTCATATTCTCTCAATTTTATTCGTCGTTAAGAGCCTATCATTCGAAGTCAATGACTCATTTCCCCAGTAGTGTATAATCTATGTTCATGTGGTTTGTTGGTGCTTGGTTCCTCCAGCATTATCTTGTCTCATACAGTATCATTCTCCATAAATTTAAATACTACATTCATATCATAAACATAATGGCGGTATCTTAGGGAAAAAATTGCGCATTATGTATTTAAGTAACTTCAATCTCGTCGAGACGAAGATTTTAATCTTCATATCTCTGGATAGAAGAAACTTAAATAGGGGCAGCTGTCATACCCCAATTTTTGACCTAAGATCCCTGCTTCATCTGCATTATTTTTTTTACACATCAAGGTCACAGAATACGGTAGGTTTCGAATGTTTCGCTTTCGAGTTTTGACTGTGTAGAGATTATCGAGTGTTGTGAGCATTTTATGAATGACTAACCACTAATAAAGCACGAAGTGTATGTTTTGTTGTTTTGTTTTCATGTGCAGAAAATAGGCCTGAAAGAAGAGCATCAGACGTTGTACGTCGATCAGGATTTCGAGTCTCAGAACAGAAATGATGTTGTTCGTTAATTTCCAAAAGACTGGTTCATCAAAGAATTTCAGAGAATTTGTGCGTTTATTTCCAAACTCTGTCCAGCAAATGGTCTCCGTTTTTCTCCGAATATTTTTCAGGAAGAACAGTCGAAATTCTACCGGCTTTGGTTCATGTGTGTTTCACATTGTTCTAAAATACAAGAAAAACCAAGTTATACCGTCATTTTCGATTTCTTGGACCAAAAGTCATCTACAAATTTTCTCATGATGCGGGTTGAATTTCGCCGAAATGGGATAATTAAATTTAAAACCGTTCTGGAAGAATTTATTCGGAATATTTGGAATTTTCTTTATTTGAATCCAAGTGATAATTAAAGAGGAGCTATCAAGAGATCTCATCCAAGAATATTCATTTATCGCATGGAATATTTATTCAAGATTATTTTTGTGATTATTTTTGGTGGATCTACATCATGGTTATTTAAATACATGAAGCATTATTTCAAGAAGTTAGTGGGGAATTCTATTTAATTACATGAGGAATTTTTATTTGGTTACAAAATTAATCCATGTGATTTATTTGGATTTCTATTACAAGAATGCAAGATTAAAGTCCAAGACTTGCATTATTATTTATTCTTCACTCAACAATTCATCCAATTATTATTATTCAATTATTTCCCAAATTTAAATGAAAGATCTTGAATTTTTATCAAGATATATCAAGATTCATGTTTATGTGAAGATTCAAGATTATTCATAACTATCAAAGAGTGGAAATATATTGAAGAATGCATATTTATTCATGTTACAATTTATTGGAGTTTATTACAAGGTTGCAAGAAGCTACAAGTGTGTACAAATGCATTTTTCAACATAAAAAATTTCAGCAAAGTTGCTAATGCAGCCCACGTTTACAACCTTTCTTCAAGCCCACTTTTGTTGCATTTTTATTGGTGAACAATGCTCCAAACAGCCTGAAAAAAAACAGCAAATAGAGATGTTGTAAAATGCTACAAAACAGTAAAAAACAGTAACATACAGCAACTCCAAGTGCTGCCAAAACCTGCTCTAACCTGCATCAAAGTAGCAGCAATTTGTATCAAAATGGCTAAAGTAATTTGTGTGAACAAAGCATAGAAACAGCTTGCCAAAACAGTTCAAATTTCTACTGTTTTCCCCCTCAAATCCCACATACTCCACTATAAATAAGAGTCTTTGTCAACACAAAAGAAAAGGAAGAAAAATTCAGCAAGTAAGAGAAAACCAGAAAAAATAGAGTGTTGTTCTAAAGTTTCAGCAAAAGTGAAAACAGAAAATTAGTGTTATTCTAAAAAAAATCCAGCAAGGAGAAAAGATAGCAAACTCAAGGAAGCTTACCATTTTGTTAGAAGCCCCATCAGAGAGGCTCCGATAGGTATTATTCTTTTTCTCCTCTCTATCTACTGTTGCATATGTTCATGCTTGAACCACTTGCTGTACCATTTTTTCTTTGCCATGCAATATTTGCCTTATCATTCTTTTCATTGTTGTACTGTATTTAAGTTGAGTTGCTGCATGATTGTTAGCATTTAAACATGATAATATTCATAATATCGGTAATAATAACAAGTAATAAAAAGCTTACTTCTTCTGTCGCGTAATACCGATTTATTGCTTGCTGTCCCAAAAACTTGATTAGAACTTGCTGTCCAAAAATATTTGTTATCCATTTTGCTGTTACAAAATCAAAAAAACACCTTTGCTGTCCAAAAATATTTGTTATCCATTTTGCTGTTACAAAATATAAAAAACACCTTTGCTGTCCAAATATATTTGTTATCCATTTCGCTGTTACAAAATAAAAAAAAACACCTTTGCTGTCCAAAACACCCTTGCTGTACCAAAAATCTTTATACCAGCACGAAATCTGTCAAACGCCACAACACGTTAGCAATAAGTTTTTATTCCAACATCTCCTTTATTCTCTGCTGTGGTCTCTTAAAAAAATATTTTGTTAATAAATATTAATGCTATAATAAAATAACTTTTAATACTTACGGTTTTGTTATCAACATTCAAAGAAGAACTCGGCCCCTGTAAACCAACAGTTTTGAACTCACCTGCTCCGGCCACCACCCCCAGCCTCGTCTCCACCACCCTCACGGCCAAGCTCACCAAGTCCACGAATCCGCACCCTACCACAACCTGTTTGTTCCACCCGATTTTCCTCTTGATACACCACCAAACGCTCAACATACTAAACAAATAATGGATCCAATTTTGACGTGATGAGTGAAATCAATAGAAATATAGGAATAGAGAGAAGAAGGTTGGATCTGTAATGGAGAGAGGAAGGAGAAGAGTGAGTAGGCATGAGAGAGAGGAAGGAGAAAGTGATCCGTATGAGAGAGGAAGGATAACGTAATGTTGTTTTTGTTTTTTACAACTCACCTTACTGTTTCTTTTCTTTTGTTTTTATTGAAAACATAATAATAATATAAAATTCCTCCTTTTCCTCTTCCCAATATAAAAAGCATGTTAATAATATTTTTTTTGTTTTTCCTTCCCTATGCATACAGCAAGCGCCGCGCCTCCCTAGCTTTAGGTTCACATGTTGTTTTGGTTTTGTTTTTTTTTTTTAATTAAAAATATAATAATAATAATATGATTCCTTCTTTTCAAAAGCAGTGAAACAATGTAATAATTATTCTTTCCATGCCAACAGTACAACGCTGTTTTGTTTTTCCAAACCCACTTTATTGTTTCCTTTTTTTTTATATTGAAAACATATAATAATAAACCTATTCTTCCTATTCCTAATAATAAGCATTTAATAATAAATCTTGTTGTTCCATTTCCAATGCTTACATACAGCAAGCGGCGCCCACCTCTTAACATTAGGATTACTTATTATTATTTTTTGTTCCTTCCATTTTTCTTTATTTTAAAAAACATACTATTATTTTCCTTCTATTATAAAAAACACATAAAAAATGTTTAATTAAATTTCATCTTTTATTTAATTTTGTCAACATACTATTATTTTTTTCTATTTTATTTTTGTGTTGTTGTTTTATTTAATTATTCAAAAATACATGTTTCATGATTTAATTTTTGTTATGTGTTTAATTATTAGAAATCTATGATTTCGTAATTTAATCTTCATGTGTTTTTGATTATTTATTTAATCGTTAAAATGCACGCTAGTATGATTTAAATTTCATTAGTTAATTGTTCAATTGTAATTTTAAATTAATCGATCGATAATCTGTATATCTTTCGTCTGTCTCAAATCCAAGGGAATCGTTAATTTTTGTCGACTTCATGTCATCAAATACATCGTGCGAATACCCTCATTCATCTTTCGTTTATTATTTTGTTAAAAACTTAAGATAATTTTCCAAAAATATTATACCTTTCAAAACTCATACCTTTTAAGTCAAAACTTCGACGTTAGGTCGTCGTATTTTTGAAAACTCGTCCATACCCATTTTCGGCCAAACAATTTATTTTAAATCAAACAAACTTTTTTTAAATAAACAGATATTTCAAAAGGTTCCTATAGAATACTATAGATACATTGGGTGCTAATACCTTCCCATTGTATAACCAACCCCCGAACTCTAGACCTCTTTTCAAAAACGCCTTGTATTTTCATTACTTTTAAAGTATTATTTTACATTGCATATTTTAGGGTTTTATTTCGCTCTTTTCCCTTTTCCCTTGGAAATAATAAAGCGCGGTGGCGACTCTTGCTTTTGTGAGACGAATTAATTAATAGTTCGATCTCCGATTTACCCTACTACATTTTTTATCGCTACACACAGCCCAAGTGACATTCTCACCTGTAACTTCCAATATCTGACAGGTGTCTAGCCACCAGTCATCAGCCTCAACCGCTAGCATATAAGTACCATATCAAACCTTTTGGCGCTGGAGTGCAATCCATCACACGGAAGATTCTCTCAATCTCTTTCAACCAAGCCAACGCTCCGTCAGGATCATACTTTCCCTTGAACGTAGGCGGATTCTCTCTCTGAAAATTCGCCAAGCTACGAGATCCAGCATTCCCGTCAGCATTCGTCTGATTCTCCATCGCATGAGCCATTGCTTCTAAAGCAGCAACAAGTGCAACATCATTCCTTCCAGCCATCTCAACTTCTCACTACAACACAAACAACGGTTATAACTCAAATTAACAATACTCGATTATTAGATAACTACGACTCGACGATAAGGTCAGACCAACCTTTTTCTCTGATACCAACTTTGTAACACCCCAATTCTACCCCGACAATTATATAAATAAATCAGAGTTATAAAATCATTCATGCGAACGAATCAGGATGCCACAAATTCATCATTAAAAACTCATTGCATTCATCATGGATACATAACACTTTAAAACTTCAGATGAACCATCAGCATGATACGTTAATTAAATAATTCAACAATTTAACATCTACGCAGCGGAATTCTTAATAACATCTTTATCATTGTTACAACAACTTCAAAATAACACATACTTAATAATAATCAACTTAAAGTTCAACAACTGAATAATCAAAAATCAAAAGCAACAAGCGTTCATCCCCCCGAGTGTTACATATCAGAGCAATGACACCGACTCGAACTACTGAAGGTATACAATCTTCACTCTCGATTACTTGCACGTTATCAATGTAAGGGCAACATTCAAACAAAAGGGGTAAGATATCTAACAATATAATAAAGTGTATGATAATTAATATATTAAGTTAGATCTCATAGCATCATCACTTCTCATCTCATAATCAACAATAATCACAACAATAATACTCATTCACAACATCAATACACACTTCTTTATGCAATCATATAATGCGACTCAATATTATGCAAATGCATGTGGTATCGTTGGAGCAGAACTCCCATCTCAAAAATTTCCAATTAATAGAGGCATTAACAAGGCATAAGCCTTCATCTCAATATTCGCCAATACATGCCATCTCAACGAGCATAATCTCCATCTCAAAATGCAATGTATGCGATACAATCCTGAATGTAATAACAACACCATAATTGACAACATCTCAATACAACATCATCATTGGCCAAAGGCCTACATCTTAAAAGCATCTCAACATCTCTTCATCTACATCATTCATCGACATCATTTATCATCATCATTTATCATCGTAAATTATCAAACATAATCTCATTAATATCATCTCATCAACAACTCAGCCGTACAATAATACGACAGTAACTCATCAATTTCACAACGTTGGCCATAGGCCTATACAAGATATTGCCTATAATTAGTTAATCAACTAAGGCTTACTTCTAAATCACCAAATCTCTACATACTACTATTTTGTAATATTACATCATTATTATCATTAATCCTACTGTTACATACTAGACAGTACTTTACAAACGTCTCATCCTCATCCTTCTTCACAATGAACCAACATAGCGATTACCGAGGGAACTAAGTCTAATCCTAATTTGGATACTAGGATTATCCTTCATATTCTTCATTTTAATCCTCAAGTATAAAGTTCATTGTGTTAGCCATTCAACGCTTCGAACGACAGCTCAAACGGAGTCCGAAAACTTAAGTTACAACATTCTCAAACTGATTCTTCCAAAAACCAAACAACATGGATCAACGCATAATGTCTTGGATCGACGTGTACTGCACTAAACTCATAACATGAGTCGACGCATCCTCTCTTGTATCGTCTCATCCTGAGTCTGCAAGTCTGCATGTATCGACACATGTTCCTACGTATCGACTCATCCTGAGTCTAAAAGTCCTCATGTATCGACGCAAGACTCCTCCGTGTCGACTCATCCCGAGTCTAACATCGTTCATGTATCGACACATACCATTTGGGGTCGATGCATACTGCTCTGTCATGTATAATTTCGGCGATTTTCTCTGTGTTTTCACTACGGGTTCCATACTTCAAGCCCTAAAAATCTAATCTAATCATAGATAATCATCACTTACAGTTATCCTATAAGTCTACATCAAATAAACAGCATCAGAACATCGTCATTCATCTTTCAATCATCAATTCTCATCATACAACAACATGTAATTCAATCATGAACAAAACAACACTTTCACATCTAATCCCATAAACCAATTATCATGAACCCAATTATAGAGTCAGAACCCCACCCTTACCTTGGATTGAAGGTCGATCTATAACTTCCAGTTGAATTCCCATTCTGCCGTTTTCCTCTCTTCCAACAACTTCACGTTCTTCTTTCCAACCCTTATTCTTCTTACTGCTTCTTCTCTCTATTCTTTCTAACAATAATAAAATAACCTATTATTCTCTTAATTCATTAACGGGCTTAAAACTAATACACCCCCTTATTACTACTTCTATTCCTTAAAACAAGCCCACCTTAAAATAATATTATACTTCTAATATTATTTCACCACTTAATAAAATAATTAAATCCAATTAATCACAACACATCTTCACAAATATTCCAAAAAATAATTTAATGAAGTAATTAATTAAATTACGGGCGTTACATCATGTCCTACAAAACAAGACAAAAGTAAACCCTAAGAATCCTTGAAATGGTTAGTATGATATACTATGTTACGATGTCATGATTATGCTCAGATATAGCAGATATAGAAAACACGGGTAAATCACATAAAGACCTTAGGTTTATGGCTTGCATGGATTTTAAGGTATACTTTCTTGAAGTTGGATTGGTTCAACCTGTCCTAAATATAGTAACCGGGTTCTAAAGGATATCAATATCACCGATCTTTCCCCCAAATTTCGTTTCGATAGACAATTGACTTGCCACCAAACAAAACTTGAGAGTCAAACCTCAATAAGTGTAGCATCGAGTATCAACCTACTTTGGGTTTACACCAAAGACGGCTATCTCACTACGTCCTAAAAGCCAAGTTGGTCAATTAAGGTGCTAAGGTCAGTTGATGCTTTATGATACCATGCAGCGACCCCGTATTCTCCTTGATTACTCAAGGGCTACCGGTACACACCAAAGTTTCACATTAACATAGCTACTGTTTCAACCGTGTCGATATATCCCGCACAACTCCCTCACAGTTTACTGCTACTTACCTAAAAGGAATTTCCCGATCCGAGTTTAGGATCCAAACAACCCAAACAGATACCCTTAAAATAAATCAAGCAAGACAAGCCAAAGAAGCAATTAAGAATGACCTATATCCTAAGGTAAACCCCACTTTTTATTATTCCTTAATAGAGTCGCCAGTTCTGTGATACGGTGGCAGAACTGATTGTTAATACTGGTTTTGTGTTTTTGTTCGCAAATGTCATGGTAAGCAAGAGTCACCGCCGACTTTTATTTCATCCAACAAAGGAAAAGGAAAAAGAACAGAAAAAACCTTTTTCGAGATATTTCTGAGTACGGGGGGTAGATTATAGAAAGGGAAGGTGTTAGCACCCTTTCTATCCATGGTTTTCCATGGGCTCTTAGGTACTTGCTCATTTTTGAAATTACTTGTGTGTGTTTTGAAAAGTTTTTGTTTAACTTCGCGGTAACCCTTGTATCTGTCCTCAAGAGTGTGACAAAGTTGTTTTTGAAAACTGTTTTGAAAGTGTTTGTGTGAAAGAGTTTTTGTTGTTTTGAGCAAGTAATTAAGAGTTTCTACCTACTCGAAAAAGACTGTTCATTTTCTCGTTTCTTTTAGACAGCACTATCCTACTATTAAGGAGTAGGTATCCCCATCGTTGGTGTTTGAGGGACAATCGAAAGGGACGTTTTTACGGTCACATAAGCAATGATTAGGAAACCTTAGTAGTTACCCTAGGGTCTTAAAGATCTTTCCGAGGCAACATTCGAATGGGTCATTTTTTATCTTTTGGGACTAGAGGGAAACCACTAAAACTCCCTATACTTCATGATCGTTTATCGAAGGCAACCGAAGTGGGGAAAACCCTAGGAGTGAACATGTGCATGTGTTTGATTTCAGTTGATTACCTTTGCACAATTAGGGTTTTCTACTGTATTAATTTGATTTATCTTTTGCATACAAGCCTATTATCCATACATCTAGACAGTTTATAGTTGCAGAAAATTAAAAGCGGAAAAGTAAATCTACGATATTACAAGGCTTCAGGGAAGGGATTACATAACCAAAAACTGAGGATTGAACAGTAAAATGATATGCGGTAAACCCTAATTAAAAGCTATTACAAAATTGAAGCAAATACAATAATTGGAATTAAAAATAAAATATTGCACGCAAGAATAAAGTAAATATCCTAAAGAATCTATTTAAATAAAGAAGATATTTTTTATTTTTTTGATTGAGAAAATTAAATGTTTGCAAATTAAACCTAATTTTCTAATTTATTTTAGTTATGGAAAAAGAAATTAAATTACCCTAATTAAATTAATCTAATTAATTAATGAAATCAATTATTAAAAAAAAACCTAATTCTAATGTTTGGTGATTTTATGATTTTAATAAAAAAAATATTTTTTGAAATAAACAAAATAAACAAAATGAAATAATAAAAAAATAAGAAAGAATTAAAAAGAAAATTGGGCCTGTATGAAGTGAATTGGGGGTTTGTTACTGAATTTGCCCAGCCCAATTTGCTGATGGCCCAATTATCCAACGCGCGATTCAGTGAAGCCTGCCTCTGAGGGTCCACCATGGGGGTGAATTGTTGGGCGCTGGATCTGGATCTGAGATGATCCCATGGTTGGATCTGAGGATGCATGATGATCTTGTGAAGGTGAGGCGCATGGGATCCTACAAATTATGTTAGGAAAATAAAATAACAAGATGCTTGGACCTGGGATCGAACACAAGTCCCTTTTCTCACCAGCGCTGCCTTTTACCATCCGTGCTACATGACTCATTCGTTAACATAATAAACAAATAATAACATAACATAAACAAGGTTGCATGCCCATAAAAACGTGCCAACATTCAAACCGGCCAGTGGGAGTCAGCCACATCACTCATCTTCTCCCCAGAACTATCATTTTTGACCACACTTTTATCTATGGACTACATCCGTTACTATAGCTTATAGCAACAGATCAAGCGTCACTAAAGCCCCTGCAAAAATCAAAATTCTCAAAATATGCAATATAAATTAATGGTGAGGCTATGAATCAACTCGTTTTGGTCCCCTGAACACGATGATGACATTGGTTTGTCCCAATCATGTCTAAATCAGAAAGCCCCGATTTGAAGCTTAGAACCCTTGCAATGGTATCCTTTAATTCCTGCACTTAAAACTCAATCAAACAAACCAGAAAGCATCGAAACCTTATGATAAACAAAAATGAATGTTAAATTTTATTGAAAATGCATGTATGCATGTAATCGAAAATCAAAAAAAGTTGGGGAACCGAGTTATGGATTTTACGATTCTGAATATTGTGGTCACTTGTGAAGGTCTGGAATTGATCAGAGGAACTCACTGAAGCTGTTTGTGATCTTGGAATGGCTTGAACCAGCCTGTGGAGGAATATGTGATCAACACTTTTCTTCCAAAATTTGCAACTTTGTTCTTCAGTTTTCACGACCCAATCCTTGTTCTTCTGCTCTGGGAATGTTATGGACATATAATAGACTGATTTAGGTTAACAAAATTGGACTGTATCTTCATACATTATTGAGATTTGATTTGATTTTATTCCTTGCATTATTTGTTTCTAAAACAAGCCAAATCATGGTCTTTTCCAATCAATTAGCTCTTGCACAATTTGGATGATTTGCTAGTTGTTCATTGACTCATAATATGCTAATAAAATCAAATCTTGGATTTTATTTCATTATTCAACTATTTAAATTGATTTATTTTGATTTAAATGGATAAAAAATCAAAATAAATAATAAAAATAATAAAATAATAGGTGGATAAGCTCAAGGGTCGTGGGTCCTCTTAGGAATAAGTTTCAAACAAGAAAACAAGGGCCCATTTGGAAAAAAGATTCATTTTGATCAATGTTGACTTCATGTACATTTCCAAAAATTGGTCAACTTTGACAATACATATCTCCCTTAATTTTAACCCTAAAAGGGTGTTCTCTAACTTTTTAGAAATCTTAGTATGTTCCCTAAGAGACCTCTTTAGTTTCATCTCAATTAGATCTTCCATGTTCATGTAAGGAGCCTTGACCCAAAAGGTGTTTTTGTTGACTTTTGAAAAGGACCCATAATGTCTAATTTTATATCTTTTCATGAGTGAATTTATTGAACTTGAGAGATGAATAGGAATTCTAGGGAATTGGATTCTCTTCAAAATGAGCCTTGGATGAGAAATTTCTGATAAAGTATGAGAAAGTTATGCCTGATCAAAGTTTGGTTGACTTTTCCTACAAAAACCTTAATTTAGCAACTTTTGAGTTTTGATAAATTTGGGGCATTCCTTGAGGAATCATGATCAACCCTTGATAAAATGATGGATATTACTTCAAAATGTTGATGTTTACCAAAATCTTGAAGTTTGACTGTATGTGGGTCACATTTGACTTTTGACCTAGTACAATTGATTTTCAGGCATTTGAGCAGTTGACTGGGCAAACTCCTTGTGCAAGGCTTGAAACTTGGCATGGGTGATCTTGAGAAAATATTAGGGCAATGGAAATAATTTAGGACCCTTGTAAATTAAACATCTTGATGAGGAGTGAAACCCTAGTTTGAGGCTCATAGTCTTAGGAGGAGGATTTGTCTGGTCAATCCTTAGTCCACTTGAGCAATTGAGGACCTTTAGAAATATGTATTTGAGTTAAATGAGAGGGAAAATTTTGGGGTACAACAGGGATGTACCAACATTTGGTCGATTTTTCCCAAATGAAGTCTCCATTTTTTCTATAGCGGTAGAAATGTTGAGACTAAGCCATTGGATTGACTTGACTCGCACAAATTAAATAAAAATCGCCACCGTGCTTTATTGTTTCCAGAGGAATGGGAAAAGAGAGAATAACCCAAAAATAGGGGGAGAGAATCTAATTTCGGGGGTTGGTTATGCAAAGGGATGGTGTTAGCACCATAAACATCCACAATACTCTTAAGGAACCTCTTTGTAAATTTGCGCATTTTGGCTATAAGTGTTGTATAAAAATAGATGGTGGAGATGAGAAAAGAAGTATTTTTTACAATTATTGCACCTACTACGGTTGCGAACCTTTAGTACCTATGTACCACCTTCCGTGCAATTAGGGATTAGGGTACTCGTAGTTCACCTTTAAAATTTTTAAAACACAAGTGTGTTGGTTAATTTTAAGAGATGAGACATCATTGTCATATCCGAATGGAAGAACATACTTACTAACCTCTATTATGAGAAAGGAGAATTTGCGTCATCTCAAAGTGGAGGATATAGTTTAGATTTTAAAAATCAACAAAGCTTCACTCAACACCCAAGTGAAAAATATCTCACTTCACTACATATCGTAGAAGTATAGTAGCTTGCATCACTACAAGGATTGACAAGAGTCTAATATTTTGATAAAATTTTAAGGTAAAAAGAAAAAATGGCAAAATGTTTTGAATGAGATTGATTGACTTTTAGTCTTCTCACAAAAAATATCAAAGTATTATTAAGTTGGTTTAATTTTGATTAAGAAAGGATTTTTGAAAATGTATGGACCTAAGTCCAAGTTTATTGTGAAAGTGGTTAAAGTTTAAAAAACAAGAATAGTTTTGAAAAGGAAGGAGAATATTTTTGAAATTAAAGAAGATGAGAGGAGATGAAGGGACTATCCTAAAGCTTAAGGTAAAAGCTAGGGAAAAGAACCGTCTAACCAACAAGAAGCCAACACTTGACACAATGAGTCAATGTAGAATTCCCATCCTTTGATTGAAACCAAACAAGCAAAGATATTAAACCTTTTAATAATACCAAGCTTCAAATGCATTTAGTCTTCCCAAAAATTGTGCAGAGTAACAGCTGTATACAGATGAATTCCCAATCACAGACAAAGCATAAAATCAGAATAACCTGCACACAAAGAAAACAAACAACCCAATATTTTAGGGTAAACTCCAAGAACTCCAGACAAAATAACAATAGAAGTCACAAGGTCTCAAGGGTAGTCAAGGTCTCTAATCCTAAGTCTAAGAAGTCCATAACTCCAAAATGCCAAGGATAGTAACCAAATGGTCCAAGTAACCTTAAAGTTTTTTTATTGTTCAAGTTGGTTATTAATTATATTCAAAAAGAAAATGAAAGCTCGGGTGACAAAAATAAAAATGACATAAAGACAAATGCTCAAGTGAGCAAAGATGAAAATAGCATGAAATGTAAATGCTAAAATAAATGGTGCATAAAAGTAAAGGCGTAAAGTAAAAGCATAAAAATAAAAGTCAATTGTTAGTGAGTTAGAAATTAGAGGTTAGTTGAATGACCATCTTGAAACTTGCATTTTAAAACTCATTAGAAGATTGATAAAATCAAAGCCTGTCAAAAACAAGTTCCATTTGCTTTTTATCAAATATATCACTCATTTCAAATTTTTGAGGCAACAACAAATGATCAATGATGTTTAAATGATTCACTTAGACCAAATTTTATGAAAGTTCATTAGAGGATTGATGAGACCAAAGACTCCTAGCAATGAACCTCAAGGTTATTGGATCAAAGGTTTCAAATTAAACATACTTGGGCTTGCAAATATAGGTTTGGGCCACGAATGATTATTTCTCGAATCCGGACAAAATTTAGCGCTTTGTTAAGAAATCGTAAGTGGACTTATATAGAATTCACACCTATTTTGAGGCCGGTCAATAGAAATCTTTGTACCATATGTTTGGAGAAATGATATGTAGATCATCCTCTAATAACATGTAGTACAAATAAGAAAGGGATAAGATGAAGAGGGAAGGGATGCATTGTATGGAATTAGGGTTTCAAATATCATAAACATCATTCATTCATTTTGGGGGATTTGGTTTCTCAACCTATCAATACTCAAGATCCAATGAGGTTGAGGAATTTGTCACCAAATGAGATCCAAGTCAGAACCAAATAAAAAATAGTAAAATAGTATTTAGTAAAACAATATTTAAATGGTTAATAAAAAGGAAAATAAATGGTAAAATACATAAAGTATATTAAAATACCAAATAAATATCCTAAAAAGAAGTCAGGGGTCAAATATGAGTTAATAAATGTTGACAAAATATTTCAATTTTTTTTTAAAGTCAGAGACTATTTTTTAGAAATAAAAGAAATAAGTGAAACAAACCAAAAATGATAAAAAATAGTAAAATAAGAAATAAAAATAAAACAAAGTCATCAAAATTGCCAAAAGACCAAAGGACCTTTCCATAATTTTTTTCAAAATTTATAACATTTAGAAAATAATTTTAAACAATTAAAACAATCAAGAGAAAGTGAAAAATCATAAAAAATATCAAATCTGAAAATAAAATTGTGAAAAATAAAAATTGGAAAGATAATATTCCAAAATATTTTTGTGAATTTTTTCATAATTTTTGGACCAGAAATGAATTTTTTTAATGGATTTTTGAAGTTTAAAACAAATAAATATAAAAATCAGAAAATAAAAATAAAGCCAAAAAAATGTGGACCACTGGATCATTGTCAAAACGTGTTAGTAAGAAGATCTAACGGATCTAACACACTGTGCATGATATGGTCACTATTAAAAATCACACCAAATCATTTTTAAATCAAATTTTAATAAAATAAAAAGAAAAAATATGATCAATTGGAAGAAAATCAAAATGCATTAGTAAACAGATCCAAAGGACCTGATGCGTTGTGCATATCATGGACCCTTAGCCAAAACATGCTGAATCAAAAAACAAACAACCAATGAAAATAAAACAAATGTCCAACGTTCATTGGTTGAAGAACGACATGTAGGTCGTCTTCAACCTCCAGACACTCTGCGTGTGAAATTTTTTGAGATTCTTCAAACAGAAATGTTAGAAGCTCAGACTGATTTCATTGGATTCGTCTCTTCAAGACGATCCTAACCTCACCCTTGCGAAAAATTTATTTAAACTGAGCAAAGAGAAAAGTGCAGAAAAAAAAAAATAGCAAGCACTTTAGGTTGAGATTTCTCACTCAATTCTCAATGATTTTAAAAACTATAAGAAGCACAAAAATCAGAAGGATGAGTAGAGTAGAATAGGCTTTTATTTGGAACGAATTGGTTCAGAAAACTACTTGAACTAGGCTCACTAAAATAGCTCTGAAAGTGAACTTTTGAAACTCAAGATATGGCTCGATTTACTTGGTTTAAGTGTTGGAGAGTTTGTATGTTTATGGAGGATGACAAATATGTAAAGAAATTGTGAAGAGGGAGCTTGAAACTGTGAAATGGAATTTCAAATTTCTGAGTTACAAATGAACTTTGGCAGGGTGTGTTTGGCTCTCAAAGCTTGTGTAAACGAGTGCAATGTGGTCATCTATTTATAGGCATGTGAATGTGAATGAGAATTGAAAGAATTAGTGGAATTTGGAGGGAAATCGTTAGAGGCCGTGGACATGAGAAACGTGTGACTCCATGTGCATCAAAACTCACTCAAACCTTGCATTTCAAGGCTCTAATCCACTTTGGAAAGTTGGTTAAACATGTCCAGATCAAAAAAGCGCGCTAATTTGGTGTTTATAAGCCACATTATGGATTTTAAATTCTGACTTTGGAGAAAACTTCAGTTTCAAGGTAGCAACTTTGAAACCATGGTATTCACAACTCAAGAGGTCTTAGGGCATAATTCTTGAAGAATTTGAAAGATAAAGTCACAATATTTGCAATTTGAAAAGAGTGAGATCAGTTGGATGCTTGAGCTAGGGGTTGTGATGAGTCAAAGTTGAGAAAAAGATGATGCCTTTTATACTTAGAAAAATTTCAATTTTCTTCTTCAAAAGTGACCTATAACGTTTTGATTCCAAACAAGGTATTCCTTCAAAATTGAGCTTTGAAAAATTATGGTTTCATGAAGTAGACTTCCTAAAGAGCATTGTGAAACTTTAATCACTCAAAAATACCAAGTATTGAAAAAGTTATGGGCTTGTGAAATTGGTGAAAATCCATGAGGTGGCCTATAACCTTTTGAGTTCTTAAGGTATCTTCCAACCATTTTCAAGTCTTGCACATATAAGAAGAGTTAAATTTCACATTACTAAGATCAATATGGAAAAATAATGGTCTCAAGGAGATAAAAATTGACGAAGTTATGATCTTTTGAAGCCACATAAGGGAACTTGGTAGCCTATCTAGAGGACTTGTAATATTTCTCAATCATTAGTGATCATTCACACAGAATTTGCTTGAAACCTTTAAAGTGATTAATTGATAACCTTTTAAAGAGAAGCATATATTTGTAATCACTCAAAAATATCAAAAGATGAACAAGATATAGCCCTTTGAAGTTCAAAACCCTAAATCTTAGAGCACCAAAAAGACTTGGAAACCCCTTTCAATTTTAACAATCTTTCTTACACAATCACTTTTTCCATGTGAATAGAAGTTGTTGTGGATGATAATAAGAAACCATAGCAACAATAACCACTTCTAAATATTAATAATTGAGAGAGTTATGCATTTGTGATCAAGGAATTAAGAACTTGTCCAATTAGGTCAAACTTCTTCAATCAATTCTTGCATCTTTTGACTTCTTTTGACAAATTGAGGCATGATGAATCATAGTAGACCTTGTCATGATATTTCTTTAAAGCATTCTCAAAGATGAAGCTTGAATCTCAATGAATATTTGTCGAAGATGGCATGGAAATAAACTCATGAACCTATGAATCCACCTGATGAAATGTGTTGTGCCCTTACCTATACTATCATCAATTAGACCAAACATTCATTGTATTTTTTAGTTAAAAGTTAACCAACACAAGACATATATGATCATAATATACAAATTAAAGTGCTTGGTGATCCCTCATGAGCAAACCTAAAGATAGGGAGAAGAACCAAACCCTAGTGTGATCTTGATATGATTGAGTTGATATGAGATGATAGAGTAATCTTAGGGGAAAAATTGGGGTACAACAACTGCCCTTATTTAAGTGTCTTCTATTCGAAGATACGAAGGTTAAAATCTTTGTGTCGACGCGATTGAAGATACTTAAATATAAAACAAGCCCTATTTTTAGCCCTAAGATGCCCTGAAATGCTTATGATTGTGCATGAAAACAAACAAATCCAAAGGTGACACAAGACACCATTGGGGAAGCAGAAAAATAAAGTAAAGGATCAAAAGGAAATCCGACCAGGAAAATAAATCACTGGTGAACAAAAGACTCGAATCTATTGGGGTAAAGCCCAAGGAGGAGATAAAGCATCATCAACTCAAATAAATGAGAAAAAAGCAAAGTAAAGGATGACAATGATCAACAGATAATTGCAAACTATCCACTCACTAAGAAGATAGAAAAAGAGTAACATCGACCCATAAGGGAAAGAAATGGTAAGATAATACCGGTAAAAACTAATGTTATGGCAGGTAACAAATTATTAGCATCAATACTTATGACTTAAAACATATGAACTTCTTTAGAGCAAAGCGAATCTCAATGACGAACTATCTCCCATAATGACGAGACTACCATTCATCGGAGTAATAAATCTCTACAATGAACTATCTCCTATAATGATGAGACTACCATTCATCGAAGTAAAAAATCTCAACAACAAACTATCTCCCATACTGACAAGACTACCATCCATTGGAGTAACAAAATTCAACAACGAACTATCTCCCATAATGATGAGACTACCATCCATTGGACTAAAAAATCTCAACAATGAAATATCTCCCATAATGACAAGACTACCATCCATTGGAGTAACAAATCTCAACAACGAACTATATCCCATAATAACGAGACTACCATCCATTGGAGTAAAAAATCTAAACAATGAACTATCTCCCATAATTACGAGACTACCATTCATTGGAGTAACAAATATGAATCTTCTTAGGGGGCTAACAGACTTACTAGGTAAGTACAAGTTTCTCAAATAAAGAGACCACCACTTGCTGCTACGGAAGGAAATACAATAATGTTGTTGGGAAATGAATCTTGGCTCCTTTGGGAAATGCCATAACAGTCCTGCTGAGGAGATAAAGTATTCTCATGCAAAATAAATGCACATTCTCAAACCAGGGCTTAAAGCCTGCATAAAATAGAATAATAATGTTGTCGGGAACCATAAATTCAAACCAGAAATAAACTGGAGTGAAATAGTCAACCAAGATAGAACTTGATGAGAAATAAACTCAAAAGGGAAACATGGATCTAACCAGATAATGAGCTGAATAAGAAGGCTAAATCAAAATTCTTCGACGAGGGATAACTCAGTGGGGAAATTGAAAGAATATACACTTTCTGCTTAAGGTTGGCACTCTATTGGAGAGAGGGTAACATAACTCTGCAAAAATTAATGAATGCAGATGGGAAATGAATTTTAATTCAATTATACATGATGTATGTATGAATGTAAGAATGTTATCATGTATATGCTAACAAAACAGACACACAACACTAGAAATAACCAGACAAAACCAACTTGGTTAAAGTCAACACTCGGCTATGTCACATCCAGGATGAAAATTTCATAAGAAATTAAGCACCAACCGAGGAAACAAATTCCTTTTTCACGGCTTAAATCCACTAGGAATAAACATAATTCGAAAGTAATTAAATCATAATAATAAATCAAAATAGATACAGGGATATAACATCCTCCTTCAGACTTCACCGGGGAATATCTCACAGACTTCGATGGGGAAAACAATGTCTCAATGTTTAGATTTCCACTGGAGATTGTAATACTGACTTCTCCAGGGAAGATGAAAACCACGTCGTGGAGAGATCAACTGGAAATCTCGTGCTGTCTTTATTGGGGAGTTCAACACCACATCATTGAGGGGAGCCCAAAATACAGTCTTAAATACCAAGAGTGATGATTACACAAACTTCTATGGGGAGGAATTATGAAACCACATGAGGATAACAACTTTCAGAGATAATCATTATTTCAACTCTACTTGGGGATGTAAGAAGTCAAACAATACAACAAGAAATCAAAATTATGGGGATTTTAAATCAAACCCAGCACTTGGCGGGAGAAAACCCAAAAAGTTGACAACTGTTTCAACACTTCTTAGAAAAGATATTGCCCTTGTCTAGTTTCCTGGGAAACAAACAACAACAATAATGCCATCACTGCAAAGGGAGATGTTTTGCAAATGATTTTACTTCAGCAGACAAAGGGAGAAGGGACTTTCGTTATATGAGCAGAGAATTTACTGGGGAATATGGGATAGAGGCTTCAGACCATGCAAACCTGAAATCAAAATAATCAACCTGGAGAGAAAATCTTAACCAAGACTTGACTAGGGAAAATGGGATTACAAATCCAACACCACACCATTTATCAATTGGTATCATCTCCAACTATTTTTAGAAACACAAAGGGATCATGCGCATACCAGCAAGAGTGTCCTGGGAGAACTTTCCTGGGAATACACATTTCCAAAATTTCAGAGTTCGTCCATCCTCGAAATCACTATTTTTGTTTTTCTTGAATCACAAAATCTAAAGTAAAAATTAATTTCTAAATTCTTTTCAAAAACAATTTTATTGTTAAATCTCTTTGTTTTGAAAATTACTATCAATAATAAATGGAATCTTTGTAAACAAAATAAAAATAAGAATTACAAAGAATTAGATAAAAGATCAAACTTTATTAATAGAATGGTAGTCTGTGAATGGCGAGACCCCATAGATGATTACAAAATTTGGAAAATGGTAATATATTGGAAAATATACATTGAATTACAATGACCACTATTCTCCCTAACAACTTTGAATTCCTGAGCAGTGACTTCCGTTGAAATATGGTGAGGATCCAAGAAGATTGTTGCTTCAATAATCAAGTGTTGTCTAACGCAGTTACTTGCTAAGAAACCCCTAACTTTTTCCCAGGTTTCCCTTGCGGGTTTTCAACCTAGCGGGAAGATTTATTTTGTTTGTTTCTTTTACTTTTGCCTACTGAGACAATATTTTTTTGCCTAAGCTGCCCTTTCGGGTTTTCGACTTAGCGAGCTGTTCTTTTATTTCTTTAGGCAAACTATTTCTTGACTGCATCAACATTCATAGGGCGTGGAAACTCCTCTCCATCCATAGTTTCAAGAATCAATGCACCGCCAGAGAAGGCTTTCTTGACAACATACGGGCCTTCAAAATTAGGAGTCCACTTGCCCCTAGAATCAGTGTTAAAAGACATAATTTTTCTAAGCACGAGGTCGCCTTCTCTAAATTCACGAGGTTTGACATTCTTATCAAAACCTTTCTTCATTCTCTTCTGGTATAACTGACCATGACACAAAGCCGTCATTCTCTTTTCTTCAATCAAGTTCAATTGGTCAAACCTATTATGGACCCATTCAGCCTCTGACAATTTGGTTTCCATTATCACACGTAAAGAGGGAATCTCAACCTCAACGGGGAGAACTGCTTCCATACCATACACAAGAGAGAACGGGGTTTCCCCTTTCGAAGTGCGGACGGATGTACGGTATCCGTGCAAAGAAAAAGGGAGCATCTCATGCCAATCTTTATAAGTAACAACCATTTTCTGGATGATCTTCTTGGTATTTTTATTAGTAGCTTCAACAACCCCATTCATCTTTGGCCTGTAAAGAGATGAATTGTGATGGACAATCTTGAATTCTTCATAAAAGTCCTGTCATCATCTTGTTATTAAGATTCAAGCCATTGTCAGTGATAATCCTGCTTGGCTCACCATACTGACATATAAGATTGTTCTTGATAAAGCGTACTACCACCTGCTTAGTAACATTAGCATAGGAAGCTGCTTCCACCCATTTAGTGAAGTAGTCTATTGCCACCAAGATAAAATGATGTCCATTTGACGCCTTGGGTTCAATCATTCCAATCAGGTCAATACCCCACATAGAAAAAGGCCACGAGGAAGAAATAACATTGAGAAGCGTTAGAGGCACATGCATTTTATCAGTGTAAATCTGGCACTTATGGCACTTCTTTGCAAATTTATAGCAGTCAGATTCCATTGTCAGCCAATAGTAACCTTCTCTAAGCATCTTTTTTGCCATCGAATGTCCATTGGCATGAGTACCAAAGGAACCTTCATGGATTTCATGCATCAACATGTCTGCTTTGTTTCTATCCACGCATATGAGCAAGAGCATGTCATGATTTCTTTTGTATAGCACATCTTCATTGAGGAAAAAGCTGCATGCCAACCTTCTCAATATCTTTCTATCTTTGTTTGACGCACCAGTCGGGTATTCCTTAGTCTGGAGGAAATGCTTGATATCATAATACTAAGGTTTTTCGTCTGACGTTCCCTCTGTTGCAAACACATGAGCTGGTCTATCCAAACGTCGCCCTGTGATACGAGGCACATCGTTCCAAGTATTTACTTGATACATGGAAGACAAAGTGGCTAAAGCATCTTCCATCTGATTCTCATCTATGGGAATATGATGATATTCAACTTTATTAAAGAAGGGTGATAATCCTCTATCATAGTCTTTGTAGGGAATCAAGCCAATATGATGAGTATCCCATTCTCCTTTAATCTGATTTATTACCAAAGCTGAATCGCCATATACATTTAGAATTTTGATTATGAGATCTATAGCTTCTTCGAGACCCATGATACAAGCTTCATACTCTGCCATGTTATTGGTACAATCAAATGCCAATCTTTCCGTAAAAGGAATATGTTACCCATGAGGAGTGATAATCATAATACCAATTCCTTTCCCATAAGCATTTCAGCTCCATCAAACACCATACCCCATCGGGATTCAATATTAGGACCTTCCCCAGGCAAAGGTTCATCACAATCTTTTACTTTCAAAAACATCACATCCTCATCAGGGAAATCATATTTAACTGGCTGATAATCATCAACTGGTTGGTGAGCAAGATAATATGCCAACACACTGATTTTTATAGCCTTCTGAGTATTGTATTCAATATCATATTCATACAACAACATCTGCCAATGAGAAATTCTTCCAGTAAGAGCAGGCTTTTCAAAAATATACTTAATTGGATCCATTTTGTAAATCAATCAAGTAGAATGATTCAACATATATTGCCGTAACTGTTTTGCTGCCCAGGCCAGAGCACAACAGGTTTTTTCCAGCATAGGATATTGTAACTCACAGTCAGTAAACTTCTTGCTGAGATAATAAATGGCATATTCTTTTCTCCTGGTTTCATCTTGTTGTCCCAAAATACAGCCTATAGAATTATCGAACACAGTCAGATACATAATCAATGGTCTTCCTTCAACAGGAGGAAGCAAGATAGGAGGTTCAAGCAAATACTCTTTAATTCTTTCAAATGCCTTTTGGCAATCATCTGCCCACACACAACCTTAATCTTTCTTTATTAACTTAAAGATAGGCTCACACGTTGCAGTCATATGAGAAATAAATATGGAAATGTAATTCAAACACCCAAGGAAGCTTCTAACTTTCTTTTCAGTTCTTGGTGCAGGCATTTCTTGAATTTCCTTAACTTTGTCAGGATCAACTTCAATTCCTTTTTGGCTGACAATGAAACCTAACAATTTTCTTGATCGAACACCAAAGGTGCATTTATTTGGATTCAAGCGGAGACAATACTTCCTTAAACGCTGAAATAAATTCAACAAATCTTCTATATGCCCTTCTTTAGTCTTGGATTTGGCAAGCATATCATCAACATATACCTCAATTTCCTTGTGCATCAGATCATGGAATAGGGTTGTCATAACCCTCTGGTATGTTACACCAGCGTTCTTTAACCCGAAGGGCATCACTCTGTAACAGAATGTTCCCCAGGGTGTGATAAACGTTGTTTTTTCATGTCCTTAGGAGCCATTATGATTTGATTATATCCGAAGAATCCATCCACGAACGAGAATACTTTGAATTTCGCTGTACTGTTAACCAACATATACATATGTCGCAATGGAAAGTCATCTTTTAGACTAGCTTTGTTTAGATATCTATAATCCACGCACATGTGAACTTTTATGTATTTCTTTGGTATTGGGACAATATTGGCAATCCACTGAGGGTACACTAATGTTACAAGAAAACCGATATTAATGTGCTTTAAAACTTCTTCTTTAATTTTCACTTCCATATCCGGGTGAGTTGTTCGCAACTTTTGCTTGATTGCCGGGAATTCTGGCTTTAGTGACAAATGATGTTCCACAATATTAGTATCCAGCCCCGACATGTCTTGGTAAGACCAAGAAAAGATATCCAAATATTCTTTCAACAGTTCAATCAACCTACGCTTCACGCGAGATGAAGCAATGCTCCAATCTTGACTTCTTTTGGATCTTCCTCTATACCCAAATTAATCATCTCCAGCGGCTCTTTATATGGTTGAATGGTACTTTCCTCACGCTCAAGCAACCGTGAAACCTCTTTTGGGATTTCATCATATTCTTCTTCTTTGGCCACATACACATGATATTCAAAGTTAGGAGAGGGTGCAGGGTCATTGTACTCAACGGGTTTTTTAATTAATCTGCACATATGATTTATGATTGCTTTTAGAAACTGACACATATAGTAAGTGATTATGCAGATTTATTTACAATTATTATTTATTTTGAAAGTATTTTTTTGATTACCATTTTCCAAGAAAAAGAAGAGAATAAAGACACAATTTAGGAATCAAAAACAACTTTTATTAATGATTTTAAAGATAAAAACAACATATATGCCCATACAATATCAATACTTTCACCTTGGGCAGAGTGAAAGATTTTTGAAATGATTACCAAAAACAAATTACTTTGAAATGTGAATGTAAGAAGGAATATCAATAGTGATCCAATTTTGGACTCTGACTGCATGCATCATGTCGTTCGGTATCTCTTGCTCTAATTAACCTTCCAGAATAGCATTGATCTTAGGAGTAGTTGGATGAAGATAACCCCAGTTGTGAAAGATGTCTTGATATTTGCCCAAAGCAGACTTCAGCTTCATAATCTCATCTTTACTATTCTTCATGGAGAAACCCAAACCGTCTCTATTCTTATTCACAAGCGGATCAACAATCTGCCCCCACGCCTTGCTAGGGCCATTATGCATTACCTGTTAAGCATCTTTAAATAAGGCTATAGAATCCTCATTTTTCCTCATATTATCAATAGATAAATCTTGGAACTGAGTTCCAACAGCATCTTCATCAGCTTCCACAACACTGAAAGAGTATAAATGATATATTAATAAAGCCCGCTCTCCATTCATGATGACCACCTTTCCTTCACGAACAAACTTCAGCTTCTGCTGCAAAGTTGAAGTAACAACTTCTGTCTCGTGGATCCATGGTTGTCCCAATAAACAATTGTAGGCGGGAACTATATCCATAACCTGGAAAGTAATCTGAAATAAGTGCTAGCCTATGTGAATAGGAAAATCTACTTCTCCAATGACAGACTTCCTCAAACCATCAAAAGTTTTCACAATTATGCCACTCGGGAGTTCCCTGATACTTCAACTTCATGAGTGTGCTCCTTGGTATGAAATTTAAAGCATACCCATTGTCAATTAGCACATTGGACAATGAGTCATTCTTACAATTCATGGAGATATGGAGAGCCAGTTTATGATTCCTTCATTCATCGGGAAATTCATCATCATAGAAACTCAGGTTATTACAAGATGTAATATTCCCCACAACACTGCTGAATTGGTCCAGAGACATATCACTTCCCACAAAAGCTTGATCCAATAATCTCATCAAAGATTCCCTATGGGCAGAAGAATTCATTAGCAATGCTAGAATGGATATCTTAGATGGAGTTTACAACAATTGATCTACAATCTTGTAGTCACTCATCTTGATAATATTTAACAAGTCATCTACATATTTTTCCAAAGAAGTACCACTAGATTCACCCACTGCTTTCTTAGGTTCAGTACTTTCAGCAACCCTCTTATTAGAATTAACATTCTCTCAAATGACAGGTGCGAAAACACGACCATTGTGGGTCACTCGGCTGGCTTTAACAATATTGTTGACATCAGACAAAGGTTGGATGGGAATTTCCACACCATCCTCCAGGATTGTCACATTGTATTTATATGGCACGACTTTGTCTGATTCATATGGGACAGGGCCTGGTAGGCAAATAACCACTATAGAAACAACTGGCTTGCTATGGTACTCAATCTCTATAGATGCGGGAACACCAAAACATGACACAATAACATTCACTCCTTCTTCAGAATACTTAGACATCACAAAATCGTTGTTGGAGGACATATCTTCATCACAAGAAAAGAACTCATTTGCAGAAACATACCCATCATCTGACACAGTGTCAGCTGAGTAATCTTCAATCACTTTAACTCCATTGTAATCATCTTTATTTCTTGAGATTTTGATAGTACCATTATCTAACAACAACTGAACGCCCCTTGTCACAATGGAACAACCATGAGAATCTCTGCAGTAGATTAGGAAAAAACCCATAATGGTGTTCTTCTTGGCCATCCATGTGATAGAATGTAGTGTGGAGCTGTACCAAATCATCATTCATATAATTCACGTCAAAAATCTAGAATTCAGCGGAACATGCATAGACCATATTCACATTTTCCTTGCATTTTGCCCTAGGCCTGATTATATGCATGAGACCTTCGTCTATCATTTCCAGAAGACCAGCTTTTATCTTATCATATCCCTGGATATCTGTACTACAAATATTACAACCAGCATGGTCCTGCGTATAATAGTTGAATTCACAGAGGTAAGCATGCATCTTCACCAAATCCCCTCTAACCAGGTTGATATCAAAAATCCGGAAGTCCCCAGGATAACCAACAACCATATTTACAGCATTTTATCCTCCATGTTTAGGCAAAGGATTATCTTTCACGTTAAAACAAACATCTTTAAAGGATAGGAGGACACATCTCACCATCTTTTATACTTCAGATTTCAAAGGATAACAGTTCTCAATGTTGTGCCCTGAGGCTCCTTGATGAAAAGCACACGTCTATCCTGTCTTATAATACCAGGGTAAAGGTGAATGTATAACAGGGGGAGGCCTAGTTTGAACCAACTTCTTCTGAATCAAAGTCGGGAATAAATTTGCACAGCTCATTGGAATGGAGTCAAAAGCTTCTCTCTTCTGACTCTGCCCTTGGTTTCCCTGAGGAGATGGTCTCTGATAGGCAATAGTGGTTGGAGCTACATTGATAACTTGAGTCACAGAAGCAACCTGTTGCTGGTACTGATAACGTCTTCTAGGTGGTTTAATCTTTCTCTCCCCAATAACATAATTCGTTTCACTTTCTTTCTTTCAAGAGAACCTGTATGATGACTTCTTTGTCCCTTCATCTTTCGTCAAGCGCCCTTCCCTGACAGCTTCTTCTAAACGAACACCCATGCTTACCATTTTGGTGAAATCACTCGGTGCACTGGAAACCATTATTTCATAATAAAATGATCCAAGGGTTTTCAGGAAGACCTTGGTCATTTCTTGTTCTCCCATATGTGGTACCACCTGGGCATCTATCTTTCACCAACACTGCATATATTCTTTGAATGACTCCTTGTCTCTCTGAGACATTGCCCTTAACTGGTCACGGTCAGGTGCCATGAAAATATCGTACTTATACTGCTTGATGAAGGCCTCACCTAAATCATTGAAGGTGCAGATATTGCTATTGTCCAAACTCATATACCACTTCAAATCGGCACCAGTTAAACTATCCTGGAAGAAATGAATGAGCAAATGATGATCATGATTATTGGTAGACATATTTCTGATATACATCACCAGGTGGTCACAAGGACAAGAGTTGACCTTGTACCTCTCAAATTTCGACACTTTAAACTTCACTGGTACTTTTATGTTTGGAACTAGGCAGAGTTCACTGACGTTCAGTCCAAATAATTCTTTTCCTCGAAGGGACTTCATTTCCTTTTGCATCTCATTGAATTGATCCTGAAAGTCATCCAATAGGTCATAGAAACTCATACTTTCACTCGATGGAGGAATATGACGATAAACTTCATCATTAACAAACGACATAACATTCACTATAGGAGGTGTAGTATAATGAATCTTATTTCTAGCCACATGAGTAACATGCGCCATAGGAGGTGCAGGAGTAGAAGCAACTTAAATAACTAAAGAAACTTGGGCATCAAGAGTGTAACCTTCTGGCATAAAATTTTCAAGCATTCCCCACGGGTAACCCTGAGGCATACGATTCTGAGTAGCAGTAACTGAAGTAACAGAAATGGGAGCTGACAGGACTTCTGAAGTGACTGTTATTTGTTGTAGATGAGCATAAGGAGGAACAAGTGGTGGATGATACTGAGCAGCCACCAATGATTCCATCAAAGAAGTCAAATTAGCCATACCGGCCTTCAAAGCAGTAACCTCTTCGCACAACTTGCGATTCTCTTGTTCAAGATTCTCTATTTTCTTCCTGGAATTAGCCTGAGTATTATACCAGTGAAGCAGCTTGCTTCTAAATGAGGTAGAGAAACATAGTAAGACACCTGGGTATGAACAAAAATGAAAGAAATATGTGCAAGATGATGCATGATATGCAATGCACATGATTTATTTATCATTATTAATATTTCAAGGGACTCAAAGAATTATAGACGATTTGCAAATACTAAAGTACTAACACATGTTGAAATACTGAAAATCTCAATATAATAATTTTCAAAATGGATTACAACTTCTAATACAAGTTTCAACAATCTTAAGTACAAGAGAAGATAGAATCTAAAATCCTAAGAAAGAAAAGCTGATGAAGATATCTTGACACACTGACACTTTCTTGTGAGTCTTGCAATCTGAGCCTTCAACTGCTTGTTCTCTTCTGCATACCTGTCGGCGAGCCCTTTCCAATCACCAGAGTCGGGATGTGAGGAACTAAGTCCTGATTGAGCTATAAAGGAAAATAAATACTCTTTCCTCTCCATCATCTCCACATCACGACTCTCAAGAATCTCAATCAAGTCATCCTTCTCTTTCAAGTCTTCCCGGTAGGACATCTCCAAAGTCTGACACTTATTCTTCCAAGCGTCCTTCTCCTGCTGCATCCTAACTAGGGAAAGTGGAAGTTCTTCCACATCATGTAAAAGGGGAGGAGTGGTCTTCAAAGACATATCAGGTAAAGGTTCTTCACAGGAATATGGCATCTTCAGCTGAATTTCCCTTGCTCGTACCCACCGAAGACGAGGCTCCAAAGAAACTGCTCCTCTAGGTCCCAAGTCTTTTCTACTCTTCCTGTGAATATGGAGCCAGGCCTTCGCAATTTCTTCCTTAGCTTCCTTACGATCCTCTCGCTCTTTGAGGAAGAAACCACTTAGATGAATACTATTTGGCTTGTCTCTCATCGGATATCCAAGCTGACGTTGTGCAAGAACGGGATTATAGTTAATTCCTCCCTTTGTACCGAGAATAGGTACATTGGGGAAACTACCACAACTGTCGACAATCTCCACATCATAGTAAGCCTGATGATACCAAACAATGTCGTAATGAGTGAGAACCATAATCTTCGGAGCCCAACGATGTTCCTTCTTGATATTCTATAAAGCATCAGACCGAGGTAAGTGAGAAATAAACCACTGATATAACAAAGGATGCAACAAATGATCATCCCTCCATGATAAGAATCCTGAAGATTAATGGAGTAATAAGAATCTTCTAATAATGTAGAAACTGGATTCCCAATAAAAAAGATCGTGATGGAATTGATATCCATGAAATTGTCGATGTTAGGGAATAAGAACAACCCATAGGCAAGTAGAGCAAAGATGGCTTCAAAAGCAACCGTACTCTTCATCATAGCAAAGTAGGAAGCTTTATCTAATAAAAACTGAGCTGTGATTCCTCCTTTGGTAGTCCTGTTGGCCTCAATCTCAGACTTCCCCAAATGAATCATAGCAACAATCTCATGAGACTTGGGCTCTCCCTCCAAACTGGTGAAAGGAACACGATCGGTAACAGGTAAACCTAGTAGGTAAGAATACTCCTCCAATGTAGGCATCAATTGATAATCATGGAAAGTAAAACATTGATACATCATATCATAAAACTAGACCAAATTCGAGAGAACATCCTCCTTCATCTTGAGCTTCATAAGAGACACGATGGATCCATATTTTTTCCGAAAATATGTAGAACTCTCGATCTCGAGAATCAGACTCATCAATTTATCTATCTTAGGATCCTTGAAACTATACTTCAGAGTATTTCTTTTTCCAGAATCCATGGCCAAAAATTACCTGAGATATTCGCAAAAAGTCAACTTTAAGTCCATTGAAACAATTTTTTTAAAGGATTCTCATGGGTGCATGAATTCATGATGCAAAAATCACACACACGATCACAAACATGAGTGGGGGAGGGTTCGTAGGTTCGACATCACGAGCATGAGGTCAAAGGTACTACCCACAAGATATGGACTAATAGTTTATCACCTGCCGAACAAGGTTCTAAGAGGTTCCCATAGTCTACATCCTTCCTTCGGATATTACCAACGTCTCGATTAACTAAGTAATTAGTAATGTTCTCAGGAAAAACTCGTCTGAGTGTAGTATCACATGACAACCATTTCTGGGTTACTCCGTCATAGTTTCCGCACTACACCTAAAAGGCCAAGATGGGTTAAAGGTTTTACGGTCCTCAGCTTCAGCAAGCTCCCAGGTCGAAAGAAACACGTCTTCTCGATTACTCGGTAAACAACACTACAGTCAAAGGGGCCTCCACTGAGTGTGAGATCTCATGTCTCCTTTTTTGGGATTACTCTCTCAAAGTTAACATGACTATACCGCCTGTCCTATCTTATGTTTTCCCAAGTTCGGGTAGAGGACTTATGAGAAATCACCAAGCATCCTGAAAACCAGAAAAATCCAGACAAACATATATATAACACATACTATATAAACAATAATAGCACATACACAAATAAACAAAGGTAGGCTCAACCCACTTAGGGATGGACCAGTATTTGGTCGATCTTTCCCCAATGAAGACACCATTTTTTCTATAGCGGTAGAAATGTTGAGACTAAGCCATTGGATTGACTTGACTCACACAGATCAAATAAAAATCACCACCACGCTTTATTGGTTCCATAGGAATGGGAAAAGAGCGAATAACCCAAAAAGAGGGAGAGAGAATCTAAGTTTGGGGGTTGGTTAAGCAAAGGGAAGGTATTAGCACCCTAAATATCTACGGTACTCCGCAAGAACCTCTTTGTAAATTTGTTCATTTTGGCTATAAGTGTTGTATAAAAATAGACGGTGGAGATGAGAAAAGAAGTATTTTTTTACAATTTTTGCATCCACCGCGGTTGCGAACCTTTAGTGCCTACGTACCACCTTCCGTGCAATAGGGGATCAGGGTACTCGTAGTTCACCTTTAAAAATTTTAAAACACAAGTGTGTTGGTTAATTTTAAGAGATGAGACATCATCGTCATATCTAAATAGAAGAACATACTTACTACCCACGATTATGAGAAAGGAGAATTTGTATCATCTCAAAGTGGAGGATATAACTTGGATTTTAAAAATCAATAAAACTTCACTCAACACCCAAGGGGAAAACATCTCACTTCACTACATATCATAGAAGTATAGTAGCTTGCATCACTACAAGGATTGACAAGAGTCTAATCTTTTGAGAAAATTTTAAGGTAAAAAGTCAAAATGGCAAAAACTCTTTGAATGAGATTGATTGATTTTTAGTATTCTCACAAAAATGTCAAAGTATTATTAAGTTGGTTTAAGTATGATTAAGAAAAGATTTTTCATAACGCATGGACCTAAGTCCAAGTTTATTGTGAAAGCGGTTCAAGTTTGGAAAACAAGAATAGTTTTGAAAAGGATGGAGAAGATTTTTGAAATTAAAAAAGATGGGAGGAGATGAAGGGAATATCCTAAAGCATAAGGTAAAAGCTAGGGAAAAGAATCGTCTAACCAACAAGAAGCCAACACTTGACACAATGAGTCAATGTAGAATTCCCATCCTTTGGATTGAAACCATACAAGCAAAGATATTAAACCTCTTAAGAATACCAAGACCCAAATGTATTAAGTTTTCACAAAAATTGGGCAGAGTAAGAACTGTATATAGATGAATTCCTAATCACAAACAAAGCATATAATCAGAATAACCTGCACACAAAGAAAACAAGCAACCCAATGTCTCGGGGTAAACCCCAAGAACTCCAGACAAAATAACAATAAAAGTCACAAGGTCCCAAGGGTAGTCAAGGTCTCTAATCCTAAGTCCAAGAAGTCCATAACTCCAAATGCCAAGAATAGTAACCAAATAGTCCAAGTAACCTTAAAGTTTTTTTATTGTTCAAGTTGGTTATTAAGTATCTTCAAAAAAAAATGAAAGCCTAAGTGAGCAAAATAAAAATGACATAAAGATAAATGCTCAAGTGAGCAAAGATGAAAATAGCATGAAATGTAAATGCTAAAATAAATGGTGCGTAAAAGTAAAGGCGTAAAGTAAAGCATGAAAATAAAAGTCAATTGTTAGTGAGTTAGAAATTAGAGGTTAGTTGAATGACCATATTGAAACTTGCATTTGAAAACTCATTAGAAAATTGATAAAATCAAAGCCTCTCAATAACAAGTTTCATTTTCTTTTTTGTCAAGTATATCATTCATTTCAAATTTTCGACGCAACAACAAATGATCAATGATGTTTAAATGATTCACTTAGACCAAATTTTATGAAAGTTCATTAGAGGATTGATAAGACCAAAGCCTCCTAACAATGAACCTCATGGTTATTGGATCAAATGTTTCAAATTAAACATACTTGGGCTTACAATTGTAAGTGGACGTATATAGAAGTCGCACCTATTTTGAGGTTGATCAATAGTAATCTTTGTACCATATGTTTGGAGAAATGAAATGTAGACCATCCTCTAACAACATGTAATACAAATAAGAAAGGGATAAGATGAAGAGGGATGAGATGCATTGTATTGAATTAGGGTTTCAAATATCATCAACATCATTCATCCATTTTGGTGGATTTGGTTTCTCAACCTATCAACACTCAAGATCCAATGAGGTTGAGGAATTTGTCACCAAATGAGATCCAAGTCAGAACCAAATAAAAAATGGTAAAATAATATTTAGTAAAACAATATTTAAATGGTTAATAAAAAGGAAAATAAATAGTAAAATACACAAAGTATATTAAAATACCAAATAAAAATCCTAAAAAGAAGTCAGTGGTCAAATATGAGTTAATAAATATTGACAAAAATTTTCAATTTTTTTTTAAAGTCAGAAACTATTTTTTAGAAATAAAAGAAATAAGTAAAACAAACCAAAAATGGTAAAAAAATTAGTAAAATTAGAAATAAAAATAAAACAAGTCATTAAAAATTGCCAAAAGACCAAAGGACCTTTCCATAATTTTTTCAGAATTTTTAACAATCAGAAAATAATTTTAAATAATTAAAACAATCAAGAGAAAGTGAAAAATCATAAAAAATATCAAATCTGAAAATAAAATTGTGAAAAAAAGTAAAAATAAAAAATATAATATTCCAATTTTTTTTTTTGTGAATTATTTAATAATTTTTGGACCAAAAATGATTTTTTTAATGGTTTTTTGAAGTTTAAAAAAAATAAATATAAAAATCAGAAATTAAAAATAAAGCCCAAAAAATGTGGACCACTGGATCATTGTTAAAACGTGTTAGTAAGCAGATCCAAGGGATCTGACACGCTGTGCATGATATGGTAACTATTGGAAATCACACCAAATTGCTTTTTCAATTAAATTTGAATAAAATAAAAAGAAAAAAATGTGATTTATTGGATGAAAGTCAAAAAGCGTTAGTAAACAGATCAAAAGGACCTGACGCGCTGTGCATATCATGGACCCTCAGCCAAAACACGCAGAGTCAAAAAAGAAACAACCAATGAAAATGAAACAAATGTCCAACGTTCATTGGTTGAAGAATGACACATATGTCGTCTTCAACCTCCAGACGCCCCGCATGTGGGATTTTCTAAGATTCTTCAAACAGAAACGTTAGAAGCTCAGATTGATATCATTGGATTTGTATCTTCAAGACGATCCTAACCTCACCCTCGCGAAAAATTTATATAAACTGAGCAAAGAGAAAAGTGCAGAAAACAAAAATATTAGCGAGCACTTTAGGTTGAGATTTCTCACTCAATTCTCAATGATTTTAAAAATTGTAAGAAGCTAAAGAATTAGAAGGATGAGTAGATTAGAATATGCTTTTATTTGGAATGAATTGGTTCAAAAAACTACCAGAACGAGGCTCACGAAAATAGCTCTAAAAGTGAACTTCTGAAACTCAGGATATGGCTCAATTTGCTTGGTTTAAGTGTTGGAGAGTTTGTATGTTTATGGAGGATGATGAATATGTAAAGAAGAGTTTAAGTTCACATTATTAAGATCAATATGGAAAAATAATGGGCTCAAGGAGATAAAAATTGACCAAGTTATGACCTTTTGAAGCCACATAAGGGAACTTGGTAGCCTATCTAGAGGACTTGTAATCTTTCTCAATCATTAGTGATCTTTCACACAAAATATGCTTGAAAGCTTTGAATTTATTTGTTGATAACCCTTTAAAGAGATGTATATATTTGGAATCACTCAAAAATCTTAAAATATGAACAAGATATAGCCCTTTGAAGTTCAAAACCCTAACTCCTAGAGCACCAAAATGACTTGGAAACCCCTTTAAATTTTGACAATCTTTCTTGCACAATCACTTTTTCCATGTGAATAGAAGTTGTTGTGGATGATAATAAGAAACCATAGAAATAATAACCACATCCAAATATTAAGAATTGAGAGAGTTATGCATTTGTGATCAAGGAATCAAGAACTTGTCCACTTAGGTCAAACTTCTTCAATCAATTCTTGCATCTTTTGACTTCTTTTGAAAAATTGAGGCTATATGAATCATAGTAGACCTTGTCATGATATTTATTTAAAGCATTATAAATGATGAAGCTTGAATCTCAGTGAAGTTTATTAAAGAAGGCATGGAAATAAACTCATGAACCTATGAATCCACCTGATGAAATGTGTTGTGCCCTCACCTATAATATCATCAATTAGACAAAACAATCATTGTATTTGTTAGTTAAAAGTTAACCAACACAAGACATATATGACCATAATATATAAATCAAAGTGCTTGGTGATCCCTCATGAGCAAACCTAAAGATAGGGAGAAGAACCAAACACTAGTGTGATCTTGATATGATTGGGTTGATATGAGATGATAGTGGAATCTTAGGGGCAAAAATTGGGGTACAACAATGAGCTTCATTAACATCATTGGATCTTGGGTGTTGAGTTTAACTCCAACAAAATGGATGAATGATTTTAATGATAGTTTGATTAAAATCTTTGGTTCAAATGTTTACTCTCCCTCTTCATCTTATCCCTTTCTTACTTGTGCTACATGTTGTTGGAGAATTATCTACATATTGTTTCTCTAAACATATGTTACATAGATTGCTATTGACTGACCTCAAAATAGATGCGACTTCTATATAAGTCCACTTACGATTGCTTAACATAGCGCTAAATTTTGTCCCGATTCGAGAAATAAACATTTGTGGCCCAAACCTATGTTTGCAAGCCCAAGTATGCTTAACTTGGAACCTTTGATCCAATAAACTTGAGGTTCATTGTTAGGAGGTGTGATCGGTGGATCTGGAACTGACTGTTTAACGCTGGTTTGCGAAATGTCGCGGAAGCAAGAGTCGCCACCGTCTTTTATTTTCTCCAAATGGAAAGGACAAAAGCACAGAAAAATTCCTTAAAAGAGATTGCTCTCGGTTCGGGGGGTAGGTTATAGAAAGGGAAGGTGTTAGCACCCTTTCTATCCATGGTTATCCATGGGCTCTTAGATACTTGCTCATTGTGTTTTCAAAAAGGTTTGTTTGCTTTTCAATGTGGGTTTAAAAAGTTTCTTTGAAAAATTTCAGTTCGACTCATACGTCAGAGTGTTTGAAAAATTTGCTTTGAAAGCTTTTGAAAATGTGTTAGTGAAAAGACTTTGATTTGTTTTTGAGATTAGAGCAAGTATCCTTGAGAACCTACCTACCCTAAGGAATTCGTCTGTGTAGATGTCCTTTAAAGTAGTGCCATCCCACTATTGAGAGGTAGGTAGCACCACCGTTGGAGGTGTTCGGGTCAATTCGAGTTTTAGGGACATGGTGATCACCGGAGCAATGGGAAGACACCTTAGAAGCTACCCTCATGCCAGGTTCCCGGATCATGAGGACTTACTAAGACATCCTCTACTCGACGATCACCTTTCGAGGCAACAGTGAGGCGTACCCTAGGGGTGGTGTGTGCGATTTGTGTGTCGTTTTTCAGCTATTTGTCTTGTCATGTTCATTGTGATCTACGCTTGATTTTATTATGGCCATACATTATTTCATGCTTTTGTTAACAGTTAAGATATTTGCGGGAAAGTAAATCTAAGGCTATTACAAATGGCGCGGGTGCACATCGCCAAAATTAAACCGGACCCGATTTGACGGAAAGTAAATAAAGCAATAAAATAAAAGTGCGAGAAATAAAATCGTTACAACGCTTTGGGAGAATTACATAATTACAATAAACGACATAAAATAAATGCGCGAAATTAAATTGAAAACGAGGGCGGCGGACCCTTTTAATGAAATTATTATTAACAAATTAAATTAAAGAAAAAGAAAAGATTTTTGAGTTTTGGTTATTTATGAATTTTTGATAAGAGAATTAAACAAAATTAAGAAATTAATTAATTAACCCTACTTCTACAATTTTTATTTATTAAGAAAAAAAAACATGTTAAAATTTAGACCTAAAATTAAATTAATTAGTTAATGGCAAAGTTTATTTACAAAAATACTATTAAGTAATTAATTATGATAAAGGAAAAGAAAAAAGATAATTAAAACCCTAATTCTACAATTTTAAGTTTATTGAAAAAAATATTTAAATTAAACCTAATTTAATCCTAATTATGCTAATTAAAATAAATAAATATGAAATAAAAAAAAGAACAACAAGTGAGGCACTTGGGACGGCACCCTTCCGTCAGTAAGTTCTGTTGAACTTTTCAACCAAACATTTCTAGCCAACCAATTTTGACAAGTGGCAAATAAAAATTATGATAACAAAAAAAACAAATTATGTAAATAAGAAGTAGTATATTGAAAACCAAACAGAGATCTGATATCTCTTTCTCTCATTCACGTTTCCTCTTCCCTTTAAACCTTCTTCTTCATTCCTTTTCCTCCTTCATTGTTCTATTTTTTTTTGTACCTAATAACAACAAACAACCATGTTAAAACAAATAACAAAAAAGATAAATCACACCTTGAATTAATGGAAACGGTTGGTGGTCAGAAGGAGAGAGCTGGGTTCAGATCCGTTGCGCGAACGGAGGGTGGCCGCGGTTTGGAGGCTGAGCGGCGGTTGTCGTGGGGAGGAGAGTGAATTCGGCAGTTGCTGGCCGTCGCGAGTGGGTACGCGAAGTTGGCTGTTGGAATCGGTATTGGGTGAAGGGCGTTGTTGCAGATCCACTCGCCGTTCAAGCGGACAGCTCAGTCGCGGCCAGTGGTGATGCGTGTTCGGCGGCGCGATTGAGATGCGTGGGCGGCCAGAAGTTTGGTGGTGGTGACAGTTGCGGTGAATGCAGTCGCGCGTGTGGAGACGAGTGACGCGGCAGTTATCGACGAGATACGGTTGATTCGCGGCAGATTCAAGTTTTCTGTTCTGGATATGATTTCTTTCTCCTCCAATCTTGCCTTGTTTAATTTGTTGTCTGTTGTTGATTTGTTGAAAGGTTGTGTGATGCAGGTCAATTGCTTCTCGAGAAATCAAGAGCAACCGAAGCCACAATTTGAGTAATCATACGGAAAAAACTTCAGACTTTGAAGTCATTTGGAATTGAAAGGGACGGTGGAAATTCGCACAGTTTATAAGTTTGTCTAACAGGGATGGATAAAAGGTTTATGATGATTGTTTGAAATTGTTATAGAAGCCGAAATCATAGTTTACAAGTTTGTCTAACAGGGATGGATAAAAGGTTTATGATAATTGGTTTTGGATTGTGAAGGTTTTAGGATTTACTGTGGTGTTTCAATTTTGAACCTTCAAGCATGGAAACAAAGGGAGTTTTGGTGATGCTGTGCACGTGGAAGAGAGGGTTTTTGCCAAAGGTTCTTTAGTGAAATTGGAACAAAGTCATAAGAATTGGTGAGTCGAAGTGTGTGATGCCATGAATTTGTGAATGGTCACTGAGTGTAAAAAGTGAGGTTTTCTTGCGGATGAAAATAAGAGTTTTTTGGGAAAAATATGTATCGTGGAATAAGTTTTTGAATCCATTTATCTCTTGCGCAGCTTTTCGTGTCCTTTTATTAGGTTTTTGTTATGCCTCTATGTATGAATGGATTAGGTTAAAGATTTGAGTCCAAAAGCCTTGTAACCATGAATCCAATATATTTTTTTTAATGGCAAAACACTTTCTAATATTTTCATGCAAATTTAGTTCAAATCATGGCTAATTAACAAGATTCTTTCCAAATTTGATTATGCACAAAATCTTGAGATTATTTCATGCACAAAAAGATTCAAAAACTAGGTTTAGTATTTTTCACATATTTAATTTAATTAAATGAATTATTAATAATTAAAAATCCAAATAAATAAATAAAAATGATAAAAAAACTTCCCTTTGGGCCAAATGGTCGTGCACATGCCTTGGATGATGAATTGTGGAAGAAAAATGGGCCCATTAGCATTTTTAGGTCATTTGGATCAAAGTTGACTTTTCAAAATATCCAAAAATTTCCCAACTTCCACAAGGCATAACTTGCTCAATTTTTAAGCTTTTCTCATGTTCTTGGACATTTTGGAAAGGTATTTGAGTCCTTTAACCAATGTCTTTGGTCCCATGTCATTTTGATTTACCAATCTCAAGTTATGGCCTTTGACTTAAAGTCCCTTTTTGTTGACTTTTGAAAATGACCTATAATGTTGAAATTGATAACTTTTTGTGAGAGCATTTCTTGGACTTGAAGTATGAAGATGAGTTGTAGGAAATGTATTTCTCTTTAAAATGAGCTTTGGATGGAATTTTTCTGATAATCCATGTGAAAGTTATGCCCTGGTCAATTTCAGTTGACTTTTTCAACTGTCCAAATATAGCAACTTTTGCATCTTTGATGATCTCTGAGCCAAATTTTGAGAATCATGATCAAGCATTGATCAAATGATGTTTGTGGCTTCAAAATGATATGTTGACCAAAAATTTGAACTTTTGACTGTCAAATGACCATTTTGCCCCTACAGTTGACTGTAGTGCAATTTAGGGTTTTGACTGTGCAACCCTTGGAGAATTTTGGAGCTTGGCTTGGCAATTTCTTGGAGAATATGGGAGGGCAAATTTTGGGGTGCAACAGTTGCCCCTGTTCAATCTTCTTAGACCTGAGGATGCAGATTGGCTGGCGTGCCTTTCGTAATCTGAGGGTAGAAGATGATTGGACACTAGAGTGCCCAGAAATTTGCGCTCACATAGTAGCAGTGCGATGATGGAATGGGCTTATAGATGCCATTTGGAGATTGGTGGATAGGATGATGGGCTTATAGATTCCATCTCGATGTTGATCGCGTAGAAGATTCCTTAGCGAGAACCTGCATACCTGCAAAACAGAAAAAATGAGTACCTGACACGTTGCAGGAACTGGTTTTCAGATGCTTGGTATAGATGTGTCCTGACTGGTTGCAGGAGCTGATTTTAGATGCTTGGCATAGACATGTCCTGACTGGTTACAGGAGCTGAGTCTGGAGCTTCAAATGCTGATGAATGAACCAGGGATGGTTACTGCCTTAGCATGAATGGTAAGAGAACCTTGGGTGATTTTAACTTCAACAACGCTCGTTGAGAAAAATCTTGGCGGGAATTACCATCTTTGCAATATCGGGAATAGAACCATAGAAAATTATAATCTGAAAGGAATGATCACCTCCCCCTCATCGTCGGAGAGGGAAACATCTGACAAGGACTTACCACCTCACACACCGTCGGAGAGGGAACCATAGAAGAATATCACCTCACACTCATCGTCGGAGAGGGAACCATAAGAGAATATCACCTCACACTCATCGTCGGAGAGGGAAACATCTGGAAAAGGACTTACCACCTCACACACCGTCGGAGAGGGGACCATAGGAGACTATCACCTCACACTCATCGTCGGAGAGGGAAACATCTAAAAAAGGGATTACTACCTCACACACCGTTGGAGAGGGAACCATAAGAGAATATCACCTCACACTCATCGTCGGAGAGGGAAACATCTGAAAAAGGACTTCTGGAAGCAGTATCAGAACGTCACCATATATGGTTTACAATCTGAAACTATATCTGGAAGGAAATCTGGAAGCAGCATCAGAACGTCACCATATCTGGATCATATCTGAAACTATATCTAGAAGGAAACCTGGAAGCAGCATCAGAACGTCACCATATCTGGATCATATCTGAAACTATATCTAGAAGGAAATCTGGAAGCAGCATCAGAATGTCACCATATCTGGATCATATCTGATACTATATCTAGAAGGAAATCTGGAAGAAGCATCAGAACGTCACCATATCTGGATCATATCTGAAACTATATCTAGAAGGAAATCTGGAAGCAGCATCAGAATGTCACCATATCTGGATCATATCTGATACTATATCTAGAAGGAAATCTGGAAGCAGCATCAGAACGTCACCATATCTGGATCATATCTGATACTATATCTAGAAGGAAATCTGGAAGCAGCATCAGAACGTCACCATATCTGGATCATATCTGATACTATATCAAGAATGAATTGCGATAGTTGATAGTAGTCATTTTTGTATTGATCTTTTTCCTGAAAAGGTAAAACATAATTGTATGCAAAATCATGATGCATGAACTGTATGTCTTCAAAATTAATGAGATTCGTGCCATATGATGCATATGCATGCTATAATGTACGAAGGTATGATGTTTATGAACATATGTTTTCGTCTCAGGAAAATAAATCCTTGACGGGTGCTGGGAAGTCACTCCTGGGCTGATGTTGAAGAATAGCTTTGCTTCCGCTGGGGAGGATAGTTGCAAGTATATCGGTAGGAGAAGATGACTCCGTTTGCGGAATAAACTTGGCAAATGGAAGATTCTGCGGTGAGAAAAGGTACTCTGACGACCATGCTGGGAAGCAATACTCTGTGGGGATAGAGATGCTTTGCTGAATTGCTGATAGCTTGTTGGGGATATCCTTGTTATTGGAAGTGTTGAAGGACTTCGCTGGGGTAAGACGACTTCGTCGGGGACGCTCTTTCCATGGCTTTTGGCTGAGGATAACCCAGTTATATCCTGTTAAGGAAATAACTCTTTAAATCAAGCCGGACGACGCGTTCGTGCTCTGCGAGGGGAGAAGCTTCCAGAATTTACTGGGGAATAGCTTACTGCTTGGGGATGTGAATTCCAACTTTCCTGGGGGAATTGGATTGGACTCTCCTGGGGAGGTATTGAACTGTATTGGTTACGTTCTTCAACAGGACCTACCCTGATACTTTGGAGGACAGAGCAATCAGATTGCTTAGACCACCCATTATTGCCCCTGTTTATTATGGGGTGCTGATAGTTGTTGGCGGACAAACCTTCTTCTAGTAGGCAGATGGCAGGACATAGTCGTACGTTTTAATCCCTAACTTTTTCCTGGACCGCCCTTTCGGGTTTTCAGTCCACCGGGATACCCATTTTTGCCCAAGCCGCCTTTTCAGGTTTTCGACTTGCCGGGTGTACAGATTTTTCCATTTCATCCCTTCATTTTGCCCGAACCCTTTTGGTTCGCCGGGAAGCCCTTATTTTTGCCTAGGTATGTCAACCTAGCGGGTCTTTGATTGTGCGTAGTATTTTTTTGACTATGTCCGTGCTTTCAGAATGTAGGGAGTTGCCCCTGTTAGAAGTGTTTTGTCATGCCACCAGAAGGTATTTGATCAAGCGAGATTCGTTGCTGGGAATTCATGTCCAATGCCCCAAGTGGCTCATGCGGAGATTTGCCCCAGGCTATTTGGCCCTTTGAGAGATTCTCCGAATCTTGATTGGACTGCCCCAGATAATGGACCATGGTCATGTCTGCCCCTTGATTGGAGATACTCTGTTCATTAGGTATTTCTCGTGCGAATTTCCCTGCTGTTCAAACAAAAAGTCATATGCAAACAAAGTTATGTTAAAAATGCAAAGCCTATGTCTGTCTTGAAGATTTTGAAAATGCATTCTTTTTCATAAAACAAGTGAATGTTTGTAAAACGTGATGTCAACTCCGTATTTACTGTAAGCCTTAAGGAGTCAGGATACCTTTAGTAACAGTATGCTTTCGAACTAACCCATGCTTCAGCTAGGACTTTTAAGGGTTATAACGTGGTCTGGTTCACGGTTTAAGAAACAAAGGATAAAGGCTCAAATTATTTGTACCCACCCGCTCTTCGTGATGTTCTCCAAACCTAAACTCAGTTGATCATACGTTAGACCTTGTTTGAGTCTTTGTTTTGATTTTCCGGTGATGATTCGGATGTTGAACGTTTATTTGAATAGGCAGTCATTTTTTGTCGAGGGTTTATAAGACCTCTTTCTTGATTTTGTTATCCCTTTCTTTTTTTGCCTGAACTGCTTCCTTTTTTGGAATTACAGTCAGCGGGATGCCCCAGTTTCATAAGTCCCCTTTGTAGGTTTAGACTTTTTGGGCTTTTCATTTATGAATTTTGATGATGACTGCCTGTCCTTTTGATTGTTCTGAACCATCACTGTCTTTGTTCGTTTTGTAAAGATCTCTTCGGTGCCGTTCGTCATGCACTTGGATCAACTGAGAGACTACCCTGCCCCAGGTTATGATTAAGGGTTTTAATTTTCGAAAAGAAAAACTCCTACTTCTTTGGCTCAGAGGGGTTGACGAGGGATTATCATCCTTATAACTCCAGTGTTTAGGGATTGAAACAATGCCTGTACCTCATCAGCAGGGTCTGTTCAAAAGCATACTGTAAAGATTGCGGTATCGTTTTCGTCATCCTCCCTCAAGAGGCTTAGAATTAACGAGAGTTGACATCAGAAAAAATATGAAAACAATTTGCATATAGTGAATGCAAATATATTGATTCAAAATAGACATAAGCGATGCATTAATGGGATAACAATGTTTTAACATGAATAAATGTTTGAACGGTCAAAAGAAAAAACACAACTTGAACATTCGACTGAACAAAAGTTTCCTAGTCTCGGAACTTGTCACTTCAACTGGTGAGCCTTGGAGGAATGGTAGAAAAATTCAGCCTGTCCATCTTGTGTGAACTCCAATGCCCCTTCATCGATCAGGTCCTGGATTTTGTTCCTCAGATCCCAACATTCATTGGTATCATGTCCTGGGCTAGCAGAGTGGTAGGCACACCTCTTATTGGGATCATAGGCAGGAGATGCTGTGTTGGGGTTCCGGGGATGAGCCCTTAATGTGATCAGATTCAACCTCAACAGGCGTTGTAAAGCTTGAAACAGCGACATGTTAAGCTGGGTGAATTGCCTCCTGGGCTTGTCTGGCTAAAGCTGGTGAAGTTGCTGCTGAGTTTGTGGCCCTGAAGCCATTTGAGGGGCTCTCCCCCTATCTCCATGTCTCAAAGATGGTTGAATGATGACTGGCTTTTTATCCTTAGATGTTTGCCCCAGTTGGTTACCCTGAAGCAGTTGGTTGACGAGAAACCGGAGCTCATCTTGTCTTTGAGCTAAACCTTGAATGGCATTCCTCTGTCCCAGCATCTGGGATTTCATTGCATCCATCTCCGCTTATAGGTGTTTTAGCCCTTCATCCTCAGCACTGTCCCTGACTAGAGTCTCCATGAGAAGTGTCTTTAGCTCCTCCTGCCCCTTGGATATATTCAGGAGGATTTCCCCGAACTGAGTCTCTTGAGCAAGAAAGTCCTGGTTATCTTGTTGGGGAGCCATGGCTGAAATAAACAGCGAGAAGGGTAAGTGACCTGCAAAGAACGGGTACCTGTAATGCAATGATATGTATGATATGCATGCAATGTTTTCAAGGACCTCGCGGGGTAAACAAGAAATTTGTTAAAATTTGAAACCGGTAGCTTGACTGAAGGCACTGCATATTGTTGAGAGTCCTTCTTCAAGGGTCAAAGGCTCACCATATCCAGTGGGTCATAGCCCCTGACACCCTTGGCTAGAGGAAAATAAATCCCCTTTGCCCCTTGCTGGGTAATTGGTTTATCATGACCTGCATCACAAGCCCTTGAGATCCTTGAAACGGGTTAGGATGTATGCAATGGTATGATGTCATGTATGCATGGGGTAATGTAGGTAAACCCTGTTATGAGTCCCAATTAAGGACTATAAACAACCCTGCAAGAAATTCAGTATACTTTGTTATGAGTCCCAATTAAGGGCTATAAACAAAACCTGCAAGAGATCTAGTAAACCCTGTTATGAGTCCCAGTTAAGGACTATAAACAAAACCTGCAAGAAATTTGGTAAACCCTGTCATGAGTCCTAGTTAAGGACTATAAACAAAACCTGCAAGAAATTTGGTAAACCTTGTCATGAGTCCTAGTTAAGGACTATAAACAAAACCTGCAAGAAATTTGGTAAACCCTGTCATGAGTCCTAGTTAAGGACTATAAACAAAACCTGCAAGTAGTTCATGTGTCAGCTAACAAGCATGCAAGTAGGCAGGTACAAAGGCACACAAGTCACACAAGAGAAACCCTTAGAGTTTAAGCCGGCATGGGGTCTGGGTATTACCCTCTTGAAGTTGGTGGGTTCAACCTGTCCTAATCAAAGTAACCGGGTTCTAAGGTTCCCAATATCACGGGATTGCTTTCATTATTCATCGTTTCGATTTAGCCACTGAACTGGCGACCGAAATATTCCAGGAAAGCAACCCTCAATTGAGTGTAGTATCGAGTATCAACCAACCTCGGACTGCACCAAAGTCAGTTATCTCACTACCCTAAAGAGGCCAAGATTGTTCAATTAAGGTTCCTAAGGTCTGTTGATGCTTCACGACACCACGCGGAGGCCCCGTACTCTCCTTGACTGAACTCAAGGGTTACCAGTACACACCAAAGTGCCACATCAACGTAGCAGACTGTTTCAACCATGTCGGTATACCCCGCACAGTTCCCTCACAGCCTTGTTGCTACTTTCTAAGAAAGGTATCCCCCAAATCCGGGTTAGGATCTATAGAACTCCCAAGACAGTCCCACAATTTAAAGCAAGCAAAGAAAGCAATTGAAAACACAGTGATCTTAGTCCTAAGGTACACCTCACTTTAAGTTAAGTCCCCAGCAGAGTCGCCAGTTATGTGATCGGTGGATCTGGAACTGACTGTTTAACGCTGGTTTGCGAAATGTCGCGGAAGCAAGAGTCGCCACCGTCTTTTATTTTCTCCAAATGGAAAGGACAAAAGCACAGAAAAATTCCTTAAAAGAGATTGCTCTCGGTTCGGGGGGTAGGTTATAGAAAGGGAAGGTGTTAGCACCCTTTCTATCCATGGTTATCCATGGGCTCTTAGATACTTGCTCATTGTGTTTTCAAAAAGGTTTGTTTGCTTTTCAATGTGGGTTTAAAAAGTTTCTTTGAAAAATTTCAGTTCGACTCATACGTCAGAGTGTTTGAAAAATTTGCTTTGAAAGCTTTTGAAAATGTGTTAGTGAAAAGACTTTGATTTGTTTTTGAGATTAGAGCAAGTATCCTTGAGAACCTACCTACCCTAAGGAATTCGTCTGTGTAGATGTCCTTTAAAGTAGTGCCATCCCACTATTGAGAGGTAGGTAGCACCACCGTTGGAGGTGTTCGGGTCAATTCGAGTTTTAGGGACATGGTGATCACCGGAGCAATGGGAAGACACCTTAGAAGCTACCCTCATGCCAGGTTCCCGGATCATGAGGACTTACTAAGACATCCTCTACTCGACGATCACCTTTCGAGGCAACAGTGAGGCGTACCCTAGGGGTGGTGTGTGCGATTTGTGTGTCGTTTTTCAGCTATTTGTCTTGTCATGTTCATTGTGATCTACGCTTGATTTTATTATGGCCATACATTATTTCATGCTTTTGTTAACAGTTAAGATATTTGCGGGAAAGTAAATCTAAGGCTATTACAAATGGCGCGGGTCCACATCGCCAAAATTAAACCGGACCCGATTTGACGGAAAGTAAATAAAGCAATAAAATAAAAGTGCGAGAAATAAAATCGTTACAACGCTTTGGGAGAATTACATAATTACAATAAACGACATAAAATAAATGCGCGAAATTAAATTGAAAACGAGGGCGGCGGACCCTTTTAATGAAATTATTATTAACAAATTAAATTAAAGAAAAAGAAAAGATTTTTGAGTTTTGGTTATTTATGAATTTTTGATAAGAGAATTAAACAAAATTAAGAAATTAATTAATTAACCCTACTTCTACAATTTTTATTTATTAAGAAAAAAAAACATGTTAAAATTTAGACCTAAAATTAAATTAATTAGTTAATGGCAAAGTTTATTTACAAAAATACTATTAAGTAATTAATTATGATAAAGGAAAAGAAAAAAGATAATTAAAACCCTAATTCTACAATTTTAAGTTTATTGAAAAAAATATTTAAATTAAACCTAATTTAATCCTAATTATGCTAATTAAAATAAATAAATATGAAATAAAAAAAAGAACAACAAGTGAGGCACTTGGGACGGCACCCTTCCGTCAGTAAGTTCTGTTGAACTTTTCAACCAAACATTTCTAGCCAACCAATTTTGACAAGTGGCAAATAAAAATTATGATAACAAAAAAAACAAATTATGTAAATAAGAAGTAGTATATTGAAAACCAAACAGAGATCTGATATCTCTTTCTCTCATTCACGTTTCCTCTTCCCTTTAAACCTTCTTCTTCATTCCTTTTCCTCCTTCATTGTTCTATTTTTTTTTGTACCTAATAACAACAAACAACCATGTTAAAACAAATAACAAAAAAGATAAATCACACCTTGAATTAATGGAAACGGTTGGTGGTCAGAAGGAGAGAGCTGGGTTCAGATCCGTTGCGCGAACGGAGGGTGGCCGCGGTTTGGAGGCTGAGCGGCGGTTGTCGTGGGGAGGAGAGTGAATTCGGCAGTTGCTGGCCGTCGCGAGTGGGTACGCGAAGTTGGCTGTTGGAATCGGTATTGGGTGAAGGGCGTTGTTGCAGATCCACTCGCCGTTCAAGCGGACAGCTCAGTCGCGGCCAGTGGTGATGCGTGTTCGGCGGCGCGATTGAGATGCGTGGGCGGCCAGAAGTTTGGTGGTGGTGACAGTTGCGGTGAATGCAGTCGCGCGTGTGGAGACGAGTGACGCGGCAGTTATCGACGAGATACGGTTGATTCGCGGCAGATTCAAGTTTTCTGTTCTGGATATGATTTCTTTCTCCTCCAATCTTGCCTTGTTTAATTTGTTGTCTGTTGTTGATTTGTTGAAAGGTTGTGTGATGCAGGTCAATTGCTTCTCGAGAAATCAAGAGCAACCGAAGCCACAATTTGAGTAATCATACGGAAAAAACTTCAGACTTTGAAGTCATTTGGAATTGAAAGGGACGGTGGAAATTCGCACAGTTTATAAGTTTGTCTAACAGGGATGGATAAAAGGTTTATGATGATTGTTTGAAATTGTTATAGAAGCCGAAATCATAGTTTACAAGTTTGTCTAACAGGGATGGATAAAAGGTTTATGATAATTGGTTTTGGATTGTGAAGGTTTTAGGATTTACTGTGGTGTTTCAATTTTGAACCTTCAAGCATGGAAACAAAGGGAGTTTTGGTGATGCTGTGCACGTGGAAGAGAGGGTTTTTGCCAAAGGTTCTTTAGTGAAATTGGAACAAAGTCATAAGAATTGGTGAGTCGAAGTGTGTGATGCCATGAATTTGTGAATGGTCACTGAGTGTAAAAAGTGAGGTTTTCTTGCGGATGAAAATAAGAGTTTTTTGGGAAAAATATGTATCGTGGAATAAGTTTTTGAATCCATTTATCTCTTGCGCAGCTTTTCGTGTCCTTTTATTAGGTTTTTGTTATGCCTCTATGTATGAATGGATTAGGTTAAAGATTTGAGTCCAAAAGCCTTGTAACCATGAATCCAATATATTTTTTTTAATGGCAAAACACTTTCTAATCTTTTCATGCAAATTTAGTTCAAATCATGGCTAATTAACAAGATTCTTTCCAAATTTGATTATGCACAAAATCTTGAGATTATTTCATGCACAAAAAGATTCAAAAACTAGGTTTAGTATTTTTCACATATTTAATTTAATTAAATGAATTATTAATAATTAAAAATCCAAATAAATAAATAAAAATGATAAAAAAACTTCCCTTTGGGCCAAATGGTCGTGCACATGCCTTGGATGATGAATTGTGGAAGAAAAATGGGCCCATTAGCATTTTTAGGTCATTTGGATCAAAGTTGACTTTTCAAAATATCCAAAAATTTCCCAACTTCCACAAGGCATAACTTGCTCAATTTTTAAGCTTTTCTCATGTTCTTGGACATTTTGGAAAGGTATTTGAGTCCTTTAACCAATGTCTTTGGTCCCATGTCATTTTGATTTACCAATCTCAAGTTATGGCCTTTGACTTAAAGTCCCTTTTTGTTGACTTTTGAAAATGACCTATAATGTTGAAATTGATAACTTTTTGTGAGAGCATTTCTTGGACTTGAAGTATGAAGATGAGTTGTAGGAAATGTATTTCTCTTTAAAATGAGCTTTGGATGGAATTTTTCTGATAATCCATGTGAAAGTTATGCCCTGGTCAATTTCAGTTGACTTTTTCAGCTGTCCAAATATAGCAACTTTTGCATCTTTGATGATCTCTGAGCCAAATTTTGAGAATCATGATCAAGCATTGATCAAATGATGTTTGTGGCTTCAAAATGATATGTTGACCAAAAATTTGAACTTTTGACTGTCAAATGACCATTTTGCCCCTACAGTTGACTGTAGTGCAATTTAGGGTTTTGACTGTGCAACCCTTGGAGAATTTTGGAGCTTGGCTTGGAAATTTCTTGGAGAATATGGGAGGGCAAATTTTGGGGTGCAACAGTTGCCCCTGTTCAATCTTCTTAGACCTGAGGATGCAGATTGGCTGGCGTGCCTTTCGTAATCTGAGGGTAGAAGATGATTGGACACTAGAGTGCCCAGAAATTTGCGCTCACATAGTAGCAGTGCGATGATGGAATGGGCTTATAGATGCCATTTGGAGATTGGTGGATAGGATGATGGGCTTATAGATGCCATCTCGATGTTGATCGCGTAGAAGATTCCTTAGCGAGAACCTGCATACCTGCAAAACAGAAAAAATGAGTACCTGACACGTTGCAGGAACTGGTTTTCAGATGCTTGGTATAGATGTGTCCTGACTGGTTGCAGGAGCTGATTTTAGATGCTTGGCATAGACATGTCCTGACTGGTTACAGGAGCTGAGTCTGGAGCTTCAAATGCTGATGAATGAACCAGGGATGGTTACTGCCTTAGCATGAATGGTAAGAGAACCTTGGGTGATTTTAACTTCAACAACGCTCGTTGAGAAAAATCTTGGCGGGAATTACCATCTTTGCAATATCGGGAATAGAACCATAGAAAATTATAATCTGAAAGGAATGATCACCTCCCCCTCATCGTCGGAGAGGGAAACATCTGACAAGGACTTACCACCTCACACACCGTCGGAGAGGGAACCATAGAAGAATATCACCTCACACTCATCGTCGGAGAGGGAACCATAAGAGAATATCACCTCACACTCATCGTCGGAGAGGGAAACATCTGGAAAAGGACTTACCACCTCACACACCGTCGGAGAGGGGACCATAGGAGACTATCACCTCACACTCATCGTCGGAGAGGGAAACATCTAAAAAAGGGATTACTACCTCACACACCGTTGGAGAGGGAACCATAAGAGAATATCACCTCACACTCATCGTCGGAGAGGGAAACATCTGAAAAAGGACTTCTGGAAGCAGTATCAGAACGTCACCATATATGGTTTACAATCTGAAACTATATCTGGAAGGAAATCTGGAAGCAGCATCAGAACGTCACCATATCTGGATCATATCTGAAACTATATCTAGAAGGAAACCTGGAAGCAGCATCAGAACGTCACCATATCTGGATCATATCTGAAACTATATCTAGAAGGAAATCTGGAAGCAGCATCAGAATGTCACCATATCTGGATCATATCTGATACTATATCTAGAAGGAAATCTGGAAGAAGCATCAGAACGTCACCATATCTGGATCATATCTGAAACTATATCTAGAAGGAAATCTGGAAGCAGCATCAGAACGTCACCATATCTGGATCATATCTGATACTATATCTAGAAGGAAATCTGGAAGCAGCATCAGAACGTCACCATATCTGGATCATATCTGATACTATATCTAGAAGGAAATCTGGAAGCAGCATCAGAACGTCACCATATCTGGATCATATCTGATACTATATCAAGAATGAATTGCGATAGTTGATAGTAGTCATTTTTGTATTGATCTTTTTCCTGAAAAGGTAAAACATAATTGTATGCAAAATCATGATGCATGAACTGTATGTCTTCAAAATTAATGAGATTCGTGCCATATGATGCATATGCATGCTATAATGTACGAAGGTATGATGTTTATGAACATATGTTTTCGTCTCAGGAAAATAAATCCTTGACGGGTGCTGGGAAGTCACTCCTGGGCTGATGTTGAAGAATAGCTTTGCTTCCGCTGGGGAGGATAGTTGCAAGTATATCGGTAGGAGAAGATGACTCCGTTTGCGGAATAAACTTGGCAAATGGAAGATTCTGCGGTGAGAAAAGGTACTCTGACGACCATGCTGGGAAGCAATACTCTGTGGGGATAGAGATGCTTTGCTGAACTGCTGATAGCTTGTTGGGGATATCCTTGTTATTGGAAGTGTTGAAGGACTTCGCTGGGGTAAGACGACTTCGTCGGGGACGCTCTTTCCATGGCTTTTGGCTGAGGATAACCCAGTTATATCCTGTTAAGGAAATAACTCTTTAAATCAAGCCGGACGACGCGTTCGTGCTCTGCGAGGGGAGAAGCTTCCAGAATTTACTGGGGAATAGCTTACTGCTTGGGGATGTGAATTCCAACTTTCCTGGGGGAATTGGATTGGACTCTCCTGGGGAGGTATTGAACTGTATTGGTTACGTTCTTCAACAGGACCTACCCTGATACTTTGGAGGACAGAGCAATCAGATTGCTTAGACCACCCATTATTGCCCCTGTTTATTGTAGGGTGCTGATAGTTGTTGGTGGACAAACCTTCTTCTAGTAGGCAGATGGCAGGACATAGTCGTACGTTTTAATCCCTAACTTTTGCCTGGACCGCCCTTTCGGGTTTTCAGTCCACCGGGATACCCATTTTTGCCCAAGCCGCCTTTTCAGGTTTTCGACTTGCCGGGTGTACAGATTTTTCCATTTCATCCCTTCATTTTGCCCGAACCCTTTTGGTTCGCCGGGAAGCCCTTATTTTTGCCTAGGTATGTCAACCTAGCGGGTCTTTGATTGTGCGTAGTATTTTTTTGACTATGTCCGTGCTTTCAGAATGTAGGGAGTTGCCCCTGTTAGAAGTGTTTTGTCATGCCACCAGAAGGTATTTGATCAAGCGAGATTCGTTGCTGGGAATTCATGTCCAATGCCCCAAGTGGCTCATGCGGAGATTTGCCCCAGGCTATTTGGCCCTTTGAGAGATTCTCCGAATCTTGATTGGACTGCCCCAGATAATGGACCATGGTCATGTCTGCCCCTTGATTGGAGATACTCTGTTCATTAGGTATTTCTCGTGCGAATTTCCCTGCTGTTCAAACAAAAAGTCATATGCAAACAAAGTTATGTTAAAAATGCAAAGCCTATGTCTGTCTTGAAGATTTTGAAAATGCATTCTTTTTCATAAAACAAGTGAATGTTTGTAAAACGTGATGTCAACTCCGTATTTACTGTAAGCCTTAAGGAGTCAGGATACCTTTAGTAACAGTATGCTTTCAAACTAACCCATGCTTCAGCTAGGACTTTTAAGGGTTATAACGTGGTCTGGTTCACGGTTTAAGAAACAAAGGATAAAGGCTCAAATTATTTGTACCCACCCGCTCTTCGTGATGTTCTCCAAACCTAAACTCAGTTGATCATACGTTAGACCTTGTTTGAGTCTTTGTTTTGATTTTCCGGTGATGATTCGGATGTTGAACGTTTATTTGAATAGGCAGTCATTTTTTGTCGAGGGTTTATAAGACCTCTTTCTTGATTTTGTTATCCCTTTCTTTTTTTGCCTGAACTGCTTCCTTTTTTGGAATTACAGTCAGCGGGATGCCCTAGTTTCATAAGTCCCCTTTGTAGGTTTAGACTTTTTGGGCTTTTCATTTATGAATTTTGATGATGACTGCCTGTCCTTTTGATTGTTTTGAACCATCACTGTCTTTGTTCGTTTTGTAAAGATCTCTTCGGTGCCGTTCGTCATGCACTTGGATCAACTGAGAGACTACCCTGCCCCAGGTTATGATTAAGGGTTTTAATTTTCGAAAAGAAAAACTCCTACTTCTTTGGCTCAGAGGGGTTGACGAGGGATTATCATCCTTATAACTCCAGTGTTTAGGGATTGAAACAATGCCTGTACCTCATCAGCAGGGTCTGTTCAAAAGCATACTGTAAAGATAGAGGTATCGTTTTCGTCATCCTCCCTCAAGAGGCTTAGAATTAACGAGAGTTGACATCAGAAAAAATATGAAAACAATTTGCATATAGTGAATGCAAATATATTGATTCAAAATAGACATAAGCGATGCATTAATGGGATAACAATGTTTTAACATGAATAAATGTTTGAACGGTCAAAAGAAAAAACACAACTTGAACATTCGACTGAACAAAAGTTTCCTAGTCTCGGAGCTTGTCACTTCAACTGGTGAGCCTTGGAGGAATGGTAGAAAAATTCAGCCTGTCCATCTTGTGTGAACTCCAATACCCCTTCATCGATCAGGTCCTGGATTTTGTTCCTCAGATCCCAACATTCATTGGTATCATGTCCTGGGCTAGCAGAGTGGTAGGCACACCTCTTATTGGGATCATAGGCAGGAGATGCTGTGTTGGGGTTCCGGGGATGAGCCCTTAATGTGATCAGATTCAACCTCAACAGGCGTTGTAAAGCTTGAAACAGCGACATGTTGAGCTGGGTGAATTGCCTCTTGGGCTTGTCTGGCTAAAGCTGGTGAAGTTGCTGCTGAGTTTGTGGCCCTGAAGCCATTTGAGGGGCTCTCCCCCTATCTCCATGTCTCAAAGATGGTTGAATGATGACTGGCTTTTTATCCTTAGATGTTTGCCCCAGTTGGTTACCCTGAAGCAGTTGGTTGACGAGAAACCGGAGCTCATCTTGTCTTTGAGCTAAACCTTGAATGGCATTCCTCTGTCCCAGCATCTGGGATTTCATTGCATCCATCTCCGCTTATAGGTGTTTTAGCCCTTCATCCTCAGCACTGTCCCTGACTAGAGTCTCCATGAGAAGTGTCTTTAGCTCCTCCTGCCCCTTGGATATATTCAGGAGGATTTCCCCGAACTGAGTCTCTTGAGCAAGAAAGTCCTGGTTATCTTGTTGGGGAGCCATGGCTGAAATAAACAGCGAGAAGGGTAAGTGACCTGCAAAGAACGGGTACCTGTAATGCAATGATATATATGATATGCATGCAATGTTTTCAAGGACCTCGCGGGGTAAACAAGAAATTTGTTAAAATTTGAAACCGGTAGCTTGACTGAAGGCACTGCATATTGTTGAGAGTCCTTCTTCAAGGGTCAAAGGCTCACCATATCCAGTGGGTCATAGCCCCTGACACCCTTGGCTAGAGGAAAATAAATCCCCTTTGCCCCTTGCTGGGTAATTGGTTTATCATGACCTGCATCACAAGCCCTTGAGATCCTTGAAACGGGTTAGGATGTATGCAATGGTATGATGTCATGTATGCATGGGGTGATGTAGGTAAACCCTGTTATGAGTCCCAATTAAGGACTATAAACAACCCTGCAAGAAATTCAGTATACTTTGTTATGAGTCCCAATTAAGGGCTATAAACAAAACCTGCAAGAGATCTAGTAAACCCTGTTATGAGTCCCAGTTAAGGACTATAAACAAAACCTGCAAGAAATTTGGTAAACCCTGTCATGAGTCCTAGTTAAGGACTATAAACAAAACCTGCAAGAAATTTGGTAAACCTTGTCATGAGTCCTAGTTAAGGACTATAAACAAAACCTGCAAGAAATTTGGTAAACCCTGTCATGAGTCCTAGTTAAGGACTATAAACAAAACCTGCAAGTAGTTCATGTGTCAGCTAACAAGCATGCAAGTAGGCAGGTACAAAGGCACACAAGTCACACAAGAGAAACCCTTAGAGTTTAAGCCGGCATAGGGTCTGGGTATTACCCTCTTGAAGTTGGTGGGTTCAACCTGTCCTAATCAAAGTAACCGGGTTCTAAGGTTCCCAATATCACGGGATTTCTTTCATTGTTCATTGTTTCGATTTAGCCACTGAACTGGCGACCGAAATATTCCAGGAAAGCAACCCTCAATTGAGTGTAGTATCGAGTATCAACCAACCTCGGACTGCACCAAAGTCAGTTATCTCACTACCCTAAAGAGGCCAAGATTGTTCAATTAAGGTTCCTAAGGTCTGTTGATGCTTCACGACACCACGCGGAGGCCCCGTACTCTCCTTGACTGAACTCAAGGGTTACCGGTACACACCAAAGTGCCACATCAACGTAGCAGACTGTTTCAACCATGTCGGTATACCCCGCACAGTTCCCTCACAGCCTTGTTGCTACTTTCTAAGAAAGGTATCCCCCAAATCCGGGTTAGGATCTATAGAACTCCCAAGACAGTCCCACAATTTAAAGCAAGCAAAGAAAGAAATTGAAAACACAGTGATCTTAGTCCTAAGGTACACCTCACTTTAAGTTAAGTCCCCAGCAGAGTCGCCAGTTCTGTGATCGGTGGATCTAGAACTGACTGTTTAACGCTGGTTTGCGAAATGTCGCGGAAGCAAGAGTCGCCACCGTCTTTTATTTTCTCCAAATGGAAAGGACAAAAGCACAGAAAAATTCCTTAAAAGAGATTGCTCTCGGTTCGGGGGGTAGGTTATAGAAAGGGAAGGTGTTAGCACCCTTTCTATCCATGGTTATCCATGGGCTCTTAGATACTTGTTCATTGTGTTTTCAAAAAGGTTTGTTTGCTTTTCAATGTGGGTTTAAAAAGTTTCTTTGAAAAATTTCAGTTCGACTCATACGTCAGAGTGTTTGAAAAATTTGCTTTGAAAGCTTTTGAAAATGTGTTAGTGAAAAGACTTTGATTTGTTTTTGAGATTAGAGCAAGTATCCTTGAGAACCTACCTACCCTAAGGAATTCGTCTGTGTAGATGTCCTTTAAAGTAGTGCCATCCCACTATTGAGAGGTAGGTAGCACCACCGTTGGAGGTGTTCGGGTCAATTCGAGTTTTAGGGACATGGTGATCACCGGAGCAATGGGAAGACACCTTAGAAGCTACCCTCATGCCAGGTTCCCGGATCATGAGGACTTACTAAGACATCCTCTACTCGACGATCACCTTTCGAGGCAACAGTGAGGCGTACCCTAGGGGTGGTGTGTGCGATTTGTGTGTCGTTTTTCAGCTATTTGTCTTGTCATGTTCATTGTGATCTACGCTTGATTTTATTATGGCCATACATTCTTTCATGCTTTTGTTAACAGTTAAGATATTTGCGGGAAAGTAAATCTAAGGCTATTACAAATGGCGCGGGTCCACATCGCCAAAATTAAACCGGACCCGATTTGACGGAAAGTAAATAAAGCAATAAAATAAAAGTGCGAGAAATAAAATCGTTACAACGCTTTGGGAGAATTACATAATTACAATAAACGACATAAAATAAATGCGCGAAATTAAATTGAAAACGAGGGCGGCGGACCCTTTTAATGAAATTATTATTAACAAATTAAATTAAAGAAAAAGAAAAGATTTTTGAGTTTTGGTTATTTATGAATTTTTGATAAGAGAATTAAACAAAATTAAGAAATTAATTAATTAACCCTACTTCTACAATTTTTATTTATTAAGAAAAAAAAACATGTTAAAATTTAGACCTAAAATTAAATTAATTAGTTAATGGCAAAGTTTATTTACAAAAATACTATTAAGTAATTAATTATGATAAAGGAAAAGAAAAAAGATAATTAAAACCCTAATTCTACAATTTTAAGTTTATTGAAAAAAATATTTAAATTAAACCTAATTTAATCCTAATTATGCTAATTAAAATAAATAAATATGAAATAAAAAAAAGAACAACAAGTGAGGCACTTGGGACGGCACCCTTCCGTCAGTAAGTTCTGTTGAACTTTTCAACCAAACATTTCTAGCCAACCAATTTTGACAAGTGGCAAATAAAAATTATGATAACAAAAAAAACAAATTATGTAAATAAGAAGTAGTATATTGAAAACCAAACAGAGATCTGATATCTCTTTCTCTCATTCACGTTTCCTCTTCCCTTTAAACCTTCTTCTTCATTCCTTTTCCTCCTTCATTGTTCTATTTTTTTTTGTACCTAATAACAACAAACAACCATGTTAAAACAAACAACAAAAAAGATAAATCACACCTTGAATTAATGGAAACGGTTGGTGGTCAGAAGGAGAGAGCTGGGTTCAGATCCGTTGCGCGAACGGAGGGTGGCCGCGGTTTGGAGGCTGAGCGGCGGTTGTCGTGGGGAGGAGAGTGAATTCGGCAGTTGCTGGCCGTCGCGAGTGGGTACGCGAAGTTGGCTGTTGGAATCGGTATTGGGTGAAGGGCGTTGTTGCAGATCCACTCGCCGTTCAAGCGGACAGCTCAGTCGCGGCCAGCGGTGATGCGTGTTCGGCGGCGCGATTGAGATGCGTGGGCGGCCAGAAGTTTGGTGGTGGTGACAGTTGCGGTGAATGCAGTCGCGCGTGTGGAGACGAGTGACGCGGCAGTTATCGACGAGATACGGTTGATTCGCGGCAGATTCAAGTTTTCTGTTCTGGATATGATTTCTTTCTCCTCCAATCTTGCCTTGTTTAATTTGTTGTCTGTTGTTGATTTGTTGAAAGGTTGTGTGATGCAGGTCAATTGCTTCTCGAGAAATCAAGAGCAACCGAAGCCACAATTTGAGTAATCATACGGAAAAAACTTCAGACTTTGAAGTCATTTGGAATTGAAAGGGACGGTGGAAATTCGCACAGTTTATAAGTTTGTCTAACAGGGATGGATAAAAGGTTTATGATGATTGTTTGAAATTGTTATAGAAGCCGAAATCATAGTTTACAAGTTTGTCTAACAGGGATGGATAAAAGGTTTATGATAATTGGTTTTGGATTGTGAAGGTTTTAGGATTTACTGTGGTGTTTCAATTTTGAACCTTCAAGCATCGAAACAAAGGGAGTTTTGGTGATGCTGTGCACGTGGAAGAGAGGGTTTTTGCCAAAGGTTCTTTAGTGAAATTGGAACAAAGTCATAAGAATTGGTGAGTCGAAGTGTGTGATGCCATGAATTTGTGAATGGTCACTGAGTGTAAAAAGTGAGGTTTTCTTGCGGATGAAAATAAGAGTTTTTTGGGAAAAATATGTATCGTGGAATAAGTTTTTGAATCCATTTATCTCTTGCGCAGCTTTTCGTGTCCTTTTATTAGGTTTTTGTTATGCCTCTATGTATGAATGGATTAGGTTAAAGATTTGAGTCCAAAAGCCTTGTAACCATGAATCCAATATATTTTTTTTAATGGCAAAACACTTTCTAATCTTTTCATGCAAATTTAGTTCAAATCATGGCTAATTAACAAGATTCTTTCCAAATTTGATTATGCACAAAATCTTGAGATTATTTCATGCACAAAAAGATTCAAAAACTAGGTTTAGTATTTTTCACATATTTAATTTAATTAAATGAATTATTAATAATTAAAAATCCAAATAAATAAATAAAAATGATAAAAAAACTTCCCTTTGGGCCAAATGGTCGTGCACATGCCTTGGATGATGAATTGTGGAAGAAAAATGGGCCCATTAGCATTTTTAGGTCATTTGGATCAAAGTTGACTTTTCAAAATATCCAAAAAATTCCCAACTTCCACAAGGCATAACTTGCTCAATTTTTAAGCTTTTCTCATGTTCTTGGACATTTTGGAAAGGTATTTGAGTCCTTTAACCAATGTCTTTGGTCCCATGTCATTTTGATTTACCAATCTCAAGTTATGGCCTTTGACTTAAAGTCCCTTTTTGTTGACTTTTGAAAATGACCTATAATGTTGAAATTGATAACTTTTTGTGAGAGCATTTCTTGGACTTGAAGTATGAAGATGAGTTGTAGGAAATGTCTTTCTCTTTAAAATGAGCTTTGGATGGAATTTTTCTGATAATCCATGTGAAAGTTATGCCCTGGTCAATTTCAGTTGACTTTTTCAACTGTCCAAATATAGCAACTTTTGCATCTTTGATGATCTCTGAGCCAAATTTTGAGAATCATGATCAAGCATTGATCAAATGATGTTTGTGGCTTCAAAATGATATGTTGACCAAAAATTTGAACTTTTGACTGTCAAATGACCATTTTGCCCCTACAGTTGACTGTAGTGCAATTTAGGGTTTTGACTGTGCAACCCTTGGAGAATTTTGGAGCTTGGCTTGGCAATTTCTTGGAGAATATGGGAGGGCAAATTTTGGGGTGCAACAGTTGCCCCTGTTCAATCTTCTTAGACCTGAGGATGCAGATTGGCTGGCGTGCCTTTCGTAATCTGAGGGTAGAAGATGATTGGACACTAGAGTGCCCAGAAATTTGCGCTCACATAGTAGCAGTGCGATGATGGAATGGGCTTATAGATGCCATTTGGAGATTGGTGGATAGGATGATGGGCTTATAGATGCCATCTCGATGTTGATCGCGTAGAAGATTCCTTAGCGAGAACCTGCATACCTGCAAAACAGAAAAAATGAGTACCTGACACGTTGCAGGAACTGGTTTTCAGATGCTTGGTATAGATGTGTCCTGACTGGTTGCAGGAGCTGATTTTAGATGCTTGGCATAGACATGTCCTGACTGGTTACAGGAGCTGAGTCTGGAGCTTCAAATGCTGATGAATGAACCATGGATGGTTACTGCCTTAGCATGAATGGTAAGAGAACCTTGGGTGATTTTAACTTCAACAACGCTCGTTGAGAAAAATCTTGGCGGGAATTACCATCTTTGCAATATCGGGAATAGAACCATAGAAAATTATAATCTGAAAGGAATGATCACCTCCCCCTCATCGTCGGAGAGGGAAACATCTGACAAGGACTTACCACCTCACACACCGTCGGAGAGGGAACCATAGAAGAATATCACCTCACACTCATCGTCGGAGAGGGAACCATAAGAGAATATCACCTCACACTCATCGTCGGAGAGGGAAACATCTGGAAAAGGACTTACCACCTCACACACCGTCGGAGAGGGGACCATAGGAGACTATCACCTCACACTCATCGTCGGAGAGGGAAACATCTAAAAAAGGGATTACTACCTCACACACCGTTGGAGAGGGAACCATAAGAGAATATCACCTCACACTCATCGTCGGAGAGGGAAACATCTGAAAAAGGACTTCTGGAAGCAGTATCAGAACGTCACCATATCTGGTTTACAATCTGAAACTATATCTGGAAGGAAATCTGGAAGCAGCATCAGAACGTCACCATATCTGGATCATATCTGAAACTATATCTAGAAGGAAATCTGGAAGCAGCATCAGAACGTCACCATATCTGGATCATATCTGAAACTATATCTAGAAGGAAATCTGGAAGCAGCATCAGAACGTCACCATATCTGGATCATATCTGATACTATATCTAGAAGGAAATCTAGAAGCAGCATCAGAACGTCACCATATCTGGATCATATCTGAAACTATATCTAGAAGGAAATCTGGAAGCAGCATCAGAACGTCACCATATCTGGATCATATCTGATACTATATCTAGAAGGAAATCTGGAAGCAGCATCAGAACGTCACCATATCTGGATCATATCTGATACTATATCAAGAATGAATTGCGATAGTTGATAGTAGTCATTTTTGTATTGATCTTTTTCCTGAAAAGGTAAAACATAATTGTATGCAAAATCATGATGCATGAACTGTATGTCTTTAAAATTAATGAGATTCGTGCCATATGATGCATATGCATGCTATAATGTACGAAGGTATGATGTTTATGAACATATGTTTTCGTCTCAGGAAAATAAATCCTTGACGGGTGCTGGGAAGTCACTCCTGGGCTGATGTTGAAGAATAGCTTTGCTTCCGCTGGGGAGGATAGTTGCAAGTATATCGGTAGGAGAAGATGACTCCGTTTGCGGAATAAACTTGGCAAATGGAAGATTCTGCGGTGAGAAAAGGTACTCTGACGACCATGCTGGGAAGCAATACTCTGTGGGGATAGAGATGCTTTGCTGAATTGCTGATAGCTTGTTGGGGATATCCTTGTTATTGGAAGTGTTGAAGGACTTCGCTGGGGTAAGACGACTTCGTCGGGGACGCTCTTTCCATGGCTTTTGGCTGAGGATAACCCAGTTATATCCTGTTAAGGAAATAACTCTTTAAATCAAGCCGGACGACGCGTTCGTGCTCTGCGAGGGGAGAAGCTTCCAGAATTTACTGGGGAATAGCTTACTGCTTGGGGATGTGAATTCCAACTTTCCTGGGGGAATTGGATTGGACTCTCCTGGGGAGGTATTGAACTGTATTGGTTACGTTCTTCAACAGGACCTACCCTGATACTTTGGAGGACAGAGCAATCAGATTGCTTAGACCACCCATTATTGCCCCTGTTTATTGTGGGGTGCTGATAGTTGTTGGCGGACAAACCTTCTTCTAGTAGGCAGATGGCAGGACATAGTCGTACGTTTTAATCCCTAACTTTTTCCTGGACCGCCCTTTCGGGTTTTCAGTCCACCGGGATACCCATTTTTGCCCAAGCCGCCTTTTCAGGTTTTCGACTTGCCGGGTGTACAGATTTTTCCATTTCATCCCTTCATTTTGCCCGAACCCTTTTGGTTCGCCGGGAAGCCCTTATTTTTGCCTAGGTATGTCAACCTAGCGGGTCTTTGATTGTGCGTAGTATTTTTTTGACTATGTCCGTGCTTTCAGAATGTAGGGAGTTGCCCCTGTTAGAAGTGTTTTGTCATGCCACCAGAAGGTATTTGATCAAGCGAGATTCGTTGCTGGGAATTCATGTCCAATGCCCCAAGTGGCTCATGCGGAGATTTGCCCCAGGCTATTTGGCCCTTTGAGAGATTCTCCGAATCTTGATTGGACTGCCCCAGATAATGGACCATGGTCATGTCTGCCCCTTGATTGGAGATACTCTGTTCATTAGGTATTTCTCGTGCGAATTTCCCTGCTGTTCAAACAAAAAGTCATATGCAAACAAAGTTATGTTAAAAATGCAAAGCCTATGTCTGTCTTGAAGATTTTGAAAATGCATTCTTTTTCATAAAACAAGTGAATGTTTGTAAAACGTGATGTCAACTCTGTATTTACTGTAAGCCTTAAGGAGTCAGGATACCTTTAGTAACAGTATGCTTTCGAACTAACCCATGCTTCAGCTAGGACTTTTAAGGGTTATAACGTGGTCTGGTTCACGGTTTAAGAAACAAAGGATAAAGGCTCAAATTATTTGTACCCACCCGCTCTTCGTGATGTTCTCCAAACCTAAACTCAGTTGATCATACGTTAGACCTTGTTTGAGTCTTTGTTTTGATTTTCCGGTGATGATTCAGATGTTGAAAGTTTATTTGAATAGGCAGTCATTTTTTGTCGAGGGTTTATAAGACCTCTTTCTTGATTTTGTTATCCCTTTCTTTTTTTGCCTGAACTGCTTCCTTTTTTGGAATTACAGTCAGCGGGATGCCCCAGTTTCATAAGTCCCCTTTGTAGGTTTAGACTTTTTGGGCTTTTCATTTATGAATTTTGATGATGACTGCCTGTCCTTTTGATTATTCTGAACCATCACTGTCTTTGTTCGTTTTGTAAAGATCTCTTCGGTGCCGTTCGTCATGCACTTGGATCAACTGAGAGACTACCCTGCCCCAGGTTATGATTAAGGGTTTTAATTTTCGAAAAGAAAAACTCCTACTTCTTTGGCTCAGAGGGGTTGACGAGGGATTATCATCCTTATAACTCCAGTGTTTAGGGATTGAAACAATGCCTGTACCTCATCAGCAGGGTCTGTTCAAAAGCATACTGTAAAGATTGCGGTATCGTTTTCGTCATCCTCCCTCAAGAGGCTTAGAATTAACGAGAGTTGACATCAGAAAAAATATGAAAACAATTTGCATATAGTGAATGCAAATATATTGATTCAAAATAGACATAAGCGATGCATTAATGGGATAACAATGTTTTAACATGAATAAATGTTTGAACGGTCAAAAGAAAAAACACAACTTGAACATTCGACTGAACAAAAGTTTCCTAGTCTCGGAGCTTGTCACTTCAACTGGTGAGCCTTGGAGGAATGGTAGAAAAATTCAGCCTGTCCATCTTGTGTGAACTCCAATGCCCCTTCATCGATCAGGTCCTGGATTTTGTTCCTCAGATCCCAACATTCATTGGTATCATGTCCTGGGCTAGCAGAGTGGTAGGCACACCTCTTATTGGGATCATAGGCAGGAGATGCTGTGTTGGGGTTCCGGGGATGAGCCCTTAATGTGATCAGATTCAACCTCAACAGGCGTTGTAAAGCTTGAAACAGCGACATGTTGAGCTGGGTGAATTGCCTCCTGGGCTTGTCTGGCTAAAGCTGGTGAAGTTGCTGCTGAGTTTGTGGCCCTGAAGCCATTTGAGGGGCTCTCCCCCTATCTCCATGTCTCAAAGATGGTTGAATGATGACTGGCTTTTTATCCTTAGATGTTTGCCCCAGTTGGTTACCCTGAAGCAGTTGGTTGACGAGACACCGGAGCTCATCTTGTCTTTGAGCTAAACCTTGAATGGCATTCCTCTGTCCCAGCATCTGGGATTTCATTGCATCCATCTCCGCTTATAGGTGTTTTAGCCCTTCATCCTCAGCACTGTCCCTGACTAGAGTCTCCATGAGAAGTGTCTTTAGCTCCTCCTGCCCCTTGGATATATTCAGGAGGATTTCCCCGAACTGAGTCTCTTGAGCAAGAAAGTCCTGGTTATCTTGTTGGGGAGCCATGGCTGAAATAAACAGCGAGAAGGGTAAGTGACCTGCAAAGAACGGGTACCTGTAATGCAATGATATGTATGATATGCATGCAATGTTTTCAAGGACCTCGCGGGGTAAACAAGAAATTTGTTAAAATTTGAAACCGGTAGCTTGACTGAAGGCACTGCATATTGTTGAGAGTCCTTCTTCAAGGGTCAAAGGCTCACCATATCCAGTGGGTCATAGCCCCTGACACCCTTGGCTAGAGGAAAATAAATCCCCTTTGCCCCTTGCTGGGTAATTGGTTTATCATGACCTGCATCACAAGCCCTTGAGATCCTTGAAACGGGTTAGGATGTATGCAATGGTATGATGTCATGTATGCATGGGGTAATGTAGGTAAACCCTGTTATGAGTCCCAATTAAGGACTATAAACAACCCTGCAAGAAATTCAGTATACTTTGTTATGAGTCCCAATTAAGGGCTATAAACAAAACCTGCAAGAGATCTAGTAAACCCTGTTATGAGTCCCAGTTAAGGACTATAAACAAAACCTGCAAGAAATTTGGTAAACCCTGTCATGAGTCCTAGTTAAGGACTATAAACAAAACCTGCAAGAAATTTGGTAAACCTTGTCATGAGTCCTAGTTAAGGACTATAAACAAAACCTGCAAGAAATTTGGTAAACCCTGTCATGAGTCCTAGTTAAGGACTATAAACAAAACCTGCAAGTAGTTCATGTGTCAGCTAACAAGCATGCAAGTAGGCAGGTACAAAGGCACACAAGTCACACAAGAGAAACCCTTAGAGTTTAAGCCGGCATGGGGTCTGGGTATTACCCTCTTGAAGTTGGTGGGTTTAACCTGTCCTAATCAAAGTAACCGGGTTCTAAGGTTCCCAATATCACGGGATTGCTTTCATTGTTCATCGTTTCGATTTAGCCACTGAACTGGCGACCGAAATATTCCAGGAAAGCAACCCTCAATTGAGTGTAGTATCGAGTATCAACCAACCTCGGACTGCACCAAAGTCAGTTATCTCACTACCCTAAAGAGGCCAAGATTGTTCAATTAAGGTTCCTAAGGTCTGTTGATGCTTCACGACACCACACGGAGGCCCCGTACTCTCCTTGACTGAACTCAAGGGTTACCGGTACACACCAAAGTGCCACATCAACGTAGCAGACTGTTTCAACCATGTCGGTATACCCTGCACAGTTCCCTCACAGCCTTGTTGCTACTTTCTAAGAAAGGTATCCCCCAAATCCGGGTTAGGATCTATAGAACTCCCAAGACAGTCCCACAATTTAAAGCAAGCAAAGAAAGCAATTGAAAACACAGTGATCTTAGTCCTAAGGTACACCTCACTTTAAGTTAAGTCCCCAGCAGAGTCGCCAGTTCTGTGATCGGTGGATCTGGAACTGACTGTTTAACGCTAGTTTGCGAAATGTCGCGGAAGCAAGAGTCGCCACCGTCTTAGGCAATGTACCAAGATTCGTACATTACTGCATGGAGATTTAGGTAATGCACTATGTTATGGAGGGAAAACATCACTGCGTGGAGTCTTAGGTGATGGGCTGAACACGTCATGTCATGGAGACTTAGGTGACGAGTTAAATTGTAGGAGAAGTGGTTTGATGATTGACCCTTAGATAGCTAAATCGAGGGAGAGATTGTTTGCTTGCTATATGATACATGTGTATGATGTCTGATATTGAGATGGAACCCTAAGTATATGTGTATTGAATGTTTGTATATGCAAAATGTGTGTGTGAAATGTGTGTAAAATGCGTGTATGCCTTGAAATGTTATGAGGACTGTTTCCAGCATTCTCTCATTTAAACCATTGGTTTTGAATTACCAATTCTCTAGTGTTGTATGTTGTACGGTCATAGTATCTTTGAATTGATTTGAATATGATGAAGAGTTTTAGCAAGTTCTTGATTGCTTTGTGTTGCAGGTGCATGCGTAGGTGTAGAAGTGTATCAACTTCTGTGTAGTAAGTGCATGCGTAGGTGTAGACATATGTATTGGCATATGTGTAGACTTTTGTGTTGTGAGCGTAGGCATGGGCATAGACATGTGTATTTATGTAGACTTTCTTTTGATGTTTTTTCTAAAAAATGCTTTTTCGCTGTTTTATCAAATGCTTTTATTTGTCAATTCCACCGAAATGATTTCAACATAATATTCATAAGCAATAAGCATAGTATTTTGTAAACAAGTCTGAAAAAGAAAAAATGAAATTTGAAAGATGAAAAAGAAATCAAAATGTTTTATTGATTATGCCTCTGAATAGGAGAATGTACATGATGCAATCCCTTGAAAGAGGTAATTACAGAAAATTTTCAAAACTGTAAATGGCAATGAAAATGATATTTTGTTACTGCTGTTTCCCAAATATGCTTTTAATATCTCCTGTCTCCTTTGCTTCTGAGTCGTATGATTTAGACCCATCTCTCCCTTTGTGGTTCGTAATCGTAGTTCTTAGATCACAGTCTTTTTGTTCTTTATATCTTTTTGAATGATCCCTAATATTTACCTGGATCGCCCTTTCGGGTTTTCAATCCACCAGGATAAATTTTTTGTTATATGCCTCTAATTTTTGCCTAGATCACCCTTTAGGGTTTTCGATCCACCGAGACGCTCCTTTTTTCCTAAGTCGTCCATTTAGGGTTCGAGCTTAGCGAGCTTTTTATACATAGTATTTTTTTACTGCGTCTGAATTTGCCGGATGCGGTAGTTCTTCCCTGTCCATTATTGTGAGGATGAGACCACCACCGGAGAATGCTGTTTTGCCTACTTATGGACCTTCGTAGTTGGGTGTCCATTTACCACATGAATCGAGGCAAGGTAGCAGAATCTTATTGAGCACTAAATCCCCTTCCTTGAATGTTCGAGGATGGACTTTCTTGTCGAAGGCTCTTTTCATTCGCTTCTGGTGCAATTGACTGTGATATAGAGCTGTCAAGCGTTTTCTCTTCGATGAGAATTTCGAGGCTAATTTTCGTAGAGTTCGTTCGTCAATGATAGAGGCATTTTCTGGATATTCTTGCTTTTCGAGGTACTTCTTGATGTCTTAAAACCAAGGCTTGTCATCCGGTCTTTCTTTGATAGCAAGATAGTGTGCGGGCTCTTCAAAGTGTCTGATTATGATGCGTGGTTCGTATTTTGGCCAAGTTACTTTGAACATAGCTGATAGAGTTTCCAGAGCGTCTACCATTTTGATTTTGTTCTCGTGGGATGTGACTGAAAGTGATCTTTGTGAATTCAGCAGCCAACTTTAAAACATGATCCCTATATGGAAGCAGTTTTGGATGTTTAGCATCCCATTCTCCATTGACTTGATATATGACTAGCGCAGAGTCTCCAAATACTTTGAGGTATTTGATGCGCAGATCAATGGCAACTTCCAGTCCTAGTATACAGGCTTCGTATTCGGCGATGTTGTTGGTGTAGTCTGAGTACAACCTTGCAGTGTATGGCTTGTGATGATTCTTTGGAGAAGTCAAGACTTCCCATATACCATGCCCCAATGTATTTGAATCCCCGTCGAATCATGAGTGTCCAACGTGCCCCTGGCTCGGGTCCTTTGTTAGGTCCTGGTATTTCATAGTCACCTATAATCATGACATATTCGTCTGGAAAGGTGAACTTCATAGGTTGATATTCTGGCAGTGGTTGGTGAGCTAAACAATAGCTTGATCAACCTTTCTTTGACACCCTACTCTAACATTTCCCCTAGCTTGATTTCTTTAGGATCTTCCTCTGTTCCCAGATTAATGGTCTCAATATCCTCTTGATATGGTTGTATGTTGTCAGCCTTTCGCTCTATCTCCCTTGCCATTTCCTCAGAGAGTTCAATATCTTCATGACCTTCCTCTTCAGCTTGGTTGATGGGAGCATCAAAATTATATCGGGTCACAACAGTAACATTATAAGTGGTTTTGGGCATGGGTATGCATATTTATCATGTTTTGGTGCAGATTTTAGTATGTGAAAATGCACATGCAAAGAAAGTATTGCCATTTTGAAATTTAAGAGATAAATACAAGAGAAAGACATGGATCTTAATTGAAAACAAATTATAACTTTTATTAATTGCAAATATTGTCTGAAACAAAACGGGGGGACCCTTACAAGCAACCCCCATGCCTCGGGCTTGACTTAGGTTCCTCCTAAAACAAGAAAAATTATTTAGGAAAGAAAAAGATCTCGGGAATCTCCACGGAAGTCCATCTTTTGAGTTCTTCTCCTGGTTCGCATTCTCTGATGAAGTCAGTTGCCCCTTTGGTGTTGGATTTGTTGGATATCATTGCCACATGTCCACCATGCTCTATTCCCTTGTGGACGAAGGTCTCTTGGATTGGAGAAAACCGTGCTTTACCTTTCAGAGTAGCTACATATTTTCCTTCAGGGTATGGTCTGAATTGGACTATCCCCTGGTCCACTAGATTTTTTAGAGTTCTTTCAAAGGCTCATTATGTTCTAACAGGAACCCACATTCCCACAGATATTCCTTCAACAAGTTTATCGGGGCCTTTTCTTGTCTGGGTTCCCCAAAGTCAGTGATTACTTCAATTGTATTTATTGCCTGCCCACCACGCAGAGGCATAGGATTTGACTTGATGTTAGGTTTATCAAAGTGATATCTTGAGATTCTAACAAGTCTTGCACTTTATGTTTAAATACCCGACATTATTCTATGGTATGCCCCAAAGAGTTAGCATGGTATTCACATCTGGCGTCGACATTGTACCTTCATGGGAGTGGCCCGACTGGAGGAGCTAGAGGCTTAAGTTCCACCAAGAATGCCTTGACCAAGTGTTGTAATAATTGGTTGGGTGGCATAAGGAGCGAATAGAATTTTCTTTGCGGCCTTCCGAATCTGTCTTGCCGCTGTCCTTGTGGGATCATTAATGGTTGTGGTGCCCATGGTTGTGAGGCGACAACATTAATTTCTCTTTTCCTTACAGGCCTTTTTGAATTATAGGGGGCACTTGATGGTCCCCCAGGTATTTTCCCGCTCTTTATTCCGGTCTCGATTCGTTCTCTGATAGTCACTAGAGCTGAGAACCCCGAAGAGATGCTTCCAACCATCTTCTCATAATACAGCCCTTGCAAAGTTCCCATGAACATGTCTACTAATTCCTTCTCTAACAGTGGTGGTTGCACACGGGATTCCATCTCCCTCCATCTCCGAGCTTACTCTTCGAAGGACTCTTCTTTCTTCTGGGACAGATTATGGAGTTGCATGCAGGTAGGCGTCATGTCTAGGTTATATTTGTAATGCTTTAAAAAAGCATTAGCAAGATCTGCCCAGGTTCGAATGTCTACTCGCTCCAATTGCATATACCAATCTAGAGATGCCCCGCTTAAGCTTTCTTGAAAATAGTGAACCATTAGCTTTTATTCGCGGGCACAGGCATGCATCTTCCTGCAATACATACGCAGATGATTTCTTGGACAAGTGAGCCCATTGTAATTTCCAAAGTCAGACACTTTGAATTTTGGTGGTATTACAACATCAGGCACTAGGCCCATCTCGAGAGAAACTACTTCAAAGGCATCCAACCCTTCTACAACTTTCAACCTTTCCTCCAGAGCCTTGTACTAATTCAGTACTAGTGGATTATCAATAGCATGGGTACCAGTCGTCTTTATGGGTGCCTGGTTGGCATCCTCTAGGTCGTGGTCTCTGTATTGCAAGTCCAAGTAGTTGTCTGCATTGTTGATTGGAATATGTAGGGTATGTGATGCCCCTGCTTTTGATGGCAGTGGGACAAACCCTTCAGCTTCAGCTTCTCTGGTCTCTTCTTAGGCCATGATGGAATTTTGGAGTCATGCTTCTGGCTCTTTTCTTAGTTGGTGCCCGCTTGACGCACTAATTGTCTGGGCTACTTCTTCGAAAGCTACCCTGGGAATCTGATCCTGCCTGTCAATGATGTTCTTCAAATCTAGGAGAACTTGACTCAGATCTCCTTTCATTGAACTTACATCACCCTTTACTTGGTCAAGATCCTCTTTGAGTGCAGCCTGAGTTTCCTTGATTTGCTCTATTACATTTTGTTGATAGGCCCTGTTCGATATGGAGGCCAAGGAGGTGAAGATCTTCTTCTACCAATGGTTTAACTGGAGAGATTTTGAAAAAGATGAGCTTTGATATGATATGCAAGTGTTTATGAATGCATGCATGCGAATGAATATGTATGAATATGAAAGGGGTTAAATGTCTTATTCACGTGGGTATATATTTATCTTTTGCTTCTTTTTATTCGGTGACCAGCTTAAAAAATAGATACGAATACGAGATGTGGAAACAAAATATCTTTATTGAAGGTAACATAATTCAGATATTGAAAAATATTACAGTCTTAAACCAAAACTTGTTTGCATGAAATCAAGCAAAGGGAAACAAATCTTCTAGGTGCGCTCGCGGATGTCTGCTCTGAAACCTTCCACCATTGCTCGACAAAGCTTGAAAATGTCTTCAGCATAATTGGGATCAAGGGTATCTCCATAGTGGCGAGCGCACATCTTCAGAGATGTTTCATATAATTTCCCTTTTGTGGCTTTAATTTTTGGCACATTGATGCAGACAAATTGTTTCCCTTCGGTATCCATTTTCAAAGATAATCACCAAAAATCTTGATTTTTTTGTACCCTATGAATAAGACAAATAAAGGAAACAAATGATGAATATATGCAAGGCGTGAATGCATGGATATATAGATGTATGGTTGAGTGACGGGATTTTGTGATAAGTACCCTTAAAAGATATGCTCTTAATTTTGACCTATAGTTAGTCTACCCTCCCAAAAGGTGGCTTCCTTAAGGGTGTCATGAATAACACCAAGGGGAAAAGGCACAAGGGCCTCCCTTAGGTGGAGCGTCTTTACGGACCGAGACTTTCTTCTCAAGGTCGTGAAAGGTCTCGTCATGAGATTTTGGGTTAAGGTCATTACAAAGAGTCATGGGTGGCATTCCAAAGTCCCACTCGTCAAGAGAATATCTCTCGATAAGTATTCCTTTTTTGGAAGTCCACCGACTCTAGGCGAAGTCATCACATAAACTCGCAGGGATGATGTATCCCCTAAGCTAATAGACGAACCTTCTTTCTAAGGGTTAATTGAGAATATTTTTGAGATAACAGTCCCGCCACACATTAAATATACAGTGATAAAAAAAATATACAAGAAATAAATAAATGCAACAAATAAATAAAAAAGTAAATAAATAAATAAAAATAAAAACCTAAAATAAAACCTAAAACCTAAGGTTGAGTGTCCCCAGCAGAGTCGCCAGCTGTTGTGACTGGATTTAAAATAAGAGTCGCCACTATTAGTTTTTATCCTAAGGAAGGGCATCTAATAGAAAACCCTAATTCGCAGACAGAGATTCTAGGTTTCAGACTCAGTTCTAGATGAAAGGAACGTGTTAGGAACCTTTCATCTACCCTGTTCACAAGGATATTAGGTTTAGGTTTAGGTTTGGGTGAAATAGGGGTTTTAGATTTTAATAGGGAAAAAGGGTTTGAATTTTTAATAGGGGAACTCGCCACGATTTTTGATCATATGCCTACGTATCCTCTTATGAGGAATAAGAGTCACAATTCGTAGTTCGTATGGGTTTGTGTTTTTTAGGTGTTGCAAATGTATTTTGAATTGCCTCGCATTTTGACCGGTTGTAGAGATTGCGGAATTTTGGCTAAATGCGCGATTAGTCAAAATTCGTTTGGAACCCTTTTGCAAAAAAATTGTTTAGATTAGTTTGTTGCGAAAAATAGTTTGAGATTTGTTGAATATTTTTTAATCGTATAAATTGCAAAAATCTTAATTAATGCATGACTAAAAATATTTTAATGCAATGTAGAAAATATGTTCATGAGTTTTTAAATAAAATAATTATTTTAAATATGATAAATAAATAATAAAATATGACAATAAAAAAATATTAATAATAATAATTATTATTATAAATAATAATAATAATAATAAGAATAGAATAAAAAATATAAAATAGATAAAAAATATAATATAAAAGAAATAATAAAAACTAATAATTGAATTAAATCAGGGGGTGTAGTTTTAGTTATTGCAGTAAAACTAGGGGTGCTAATAGTAGATTGGGTTGGCCCAATGCGCAAGGGGGTGCAATTTGTTTAGTGTCTTAGTAAAACAGGGAATGGGGGGTGTGGAAATTAACCGAGCTTAGGCTCATTATGCAGATTGAAGAGGGCCAATTTGATTGTGTACACGATGGTATACGGGACTTAAGGTGGACTTGGCCTTACGGTCGTCCATTGAGGATCAAACATATAGAAATGAGGGTTCATATAATTTACTATAGGTGAGTATGTACAGGATCATGCAGCATAATAAAATTTTTTTACACATTATTTCTTCACTTTTATCTACGAACCCTATTCTCCCCTCTCTCTCTCTCTCATTCAGCCAACCCTTTCCTTCTTCAACCCAAAAACCTACCCCCTGTAACCCTAACTTACCACCACGACGTCTCCAAAATCTAGCCCACCCCTCAAACCAGCAAAAATAAAAGAAAACAAGCTAAGTGATTACCCCCTTTGTGAATTCGTGTTCTGGTTTCAGAGTGAGTCCGATCTAACCTCCCTCTGTTTCTTATGTGCAGGTTCGAGCGGCAGATGGCTAGGCTACGACGATGATTGGGCTATCAACGACGGTTAGGGTTTCAGATATTGAAACCCTAACTGCTTTCCTCCTTCTTCTGTTAATTCATCGTCGCCTCTGTATACAAGCCTATTCGATCTTTCTTCTTCAAGGTCTCACAACTCCGTCCTTTTGTACTGTATCTCCGTCTGAATCCCCCTTTCTGTTAGTTCTGTTGCTAGTATATATAGGGTTTACGAATTGCTGTTACGGATTAGAATTACAATTATTTTAGCCTTGATTAAGGGAATCAAAACAATTAGGGATTTAGGTTCTCTGTAATTGATTCGCGATTTGTGCTTTCCGATTTGATTGTGTAATATAGATTTGATTTAGTTTATGTAATTTTCTGGATTTGATTTGGTTGTTTTTTTAGATTTTCTGGATTTGATTTGTTATTACTGAATAATGAAGACTAAGATTCGATTTAGTTTGCTATTTTGATTTCTACAGTACTTGTTATAAAAAAACGTGCGTAAATATTGGGTAATTGATACAGTTCATGTTTCGTTGATTTGGGCCAGCGTATGTGTCATTTTACTTAACTGTATCGGGCTTGTGTTAGCTAATTGAACTGGGCTTTGCATTTCTAAAAAATAATCCAACAGTTTTTCCCTTAATAAATAAACTATAGATGTTAATAATAAATGAAAACCTTATAAAAAAAGTTTATCAGCAAATAATGTATCACATTTTTTTTAATAAAGAAATATATAATAACAATAGTGTTAATAATAATGCTTTCTTAAACAAAATGGCACCACAACATCTAATGGGCTCAAAACATAATGGGCCTGTAGTTTGTAATAGATCCAATACAAAACTTTTAATAAACAAATAAACTTTGTAAATATTATTTAACAAAACAGTTTACCCTTTTTTTAGTAACAACTGAAATAAATTTCTTTTAACCGGTTGCAAAGAAGAATTTCCTTAAAAAATGATGATAATGGCAAACGCTTCATAATAATTTTCTACAATAAATCAGCAAAAGAAATGAAAGATGAACCGATTTCAGAAACCCCAATGGGCATGTAATGTGTAATCATACCCCTTCTTTTTACTAACAACAATAGTATTTAGACGGGCTTTAATATAAGAACGTAATTATTATTGAAATAGTTTTCCACATTCGAATTGCATGGGCCATTGGCCAACATGCTTCGCGAATGGGTTTATAGATACGTGGGTCTTTCTGATTTAGAAAGCCCCACTCTCCTGAATTAAAATACACTCCCTGTTGATCTGATTTCTTAAAAAATGAACAAACCAATATTGCTGGACCATCTTTAATTAAACATTTCTCTGCATTTTTAATCTTGAAAATATAATCGCAAAGGTAGGGAAAATTTGGAGTACGACAATAGTCTCGCCATTATGAGAGATATTTTGTCATTGAGATTCAGTTTGCTCTAAGGAATTCATATGCTTCCAATCATAAGTACTGATGCTAATCATTTGTTACATACCCTAATGTTGGGTTTTACCGATATTATCTTACCATTTCTTTTCCCTATGAGTCAATGTTACTTTTTTGCTATCTTCTCAGTGAGTGGATAGTTCACAGTTATCTGTCAATCATTATCATCCTTTACTTTACTCCTCAATATTTGAGTTGATGATGCTTTATCTCCTCCTTTGGTTTTACACCAGTAGAGTCGAGTCTTCTGTTCACCAGTGATTTATTTTCCTGGTCGGGCTTTATTTTGATCCTTTATTTTATTTTTTTCTTCCCCAGTGGTGTCCTATGTCACCTTTGGATTTGTTTGTTTGCATGCACAATCATATGCATTGCATGGCATCTTAGGGAAAAAAATAGGGTTTGTTTTATATTTAAGTATCTTCAATCGTGTCGACACGAAGATTAACCTTTGTATCTCCGAATAAAAGACACTTAAATAAGGGAAGCTATTATACCCCAATTTTTCCCACAAGATTCCTCTATCATCTCATATCAACATGTGATACGGTGGGAGAACTGACTTGAGGTTTTGCGTTTGTATTCGCAAATGTTTCGGTTGAGCAAGAGTCGCCACCGACTTTTTATTTTATCCTAAGGAAAGGTTTAAAAAGCACAGGAAAAACCTTTGAGATGTTTTCTTGGGTTCGGGGAGTAGATTATAGAAAGGGAAGGTATTAGCACCCTTTCTATCCATGGTTATCCATGGGCTCTTAGTTACTTGCTTAGATCACTTGCTTTGCATTTTCAATTGTTTGAAATGGTGCTTCGTGTGTGGTTTTGAAAAAGAGGCCATCGTTGTGGAAACCTTTGTAATGATTCTTGTTTGAATGTATACAAAGGTGTTTGTCTTTTTTGAAAGGTTTTCAATATTTTGAAAGTTGTTTTGAAATTGTGTTGTGGAGGGTGTTTTGAAAAATAGCAAGGATGTTTTTGCAAGATTTTTGATCAAGTAACTAAGAGTTATCTACCCTATTTTACTCAAAGATCTTTCTTATGTTTTTAACCCTTTTAATAGTGTTGTTTCACCATTGCATTTGGTGAACAACCTTGTGTTAGGATGTTAACGGGACGGGCGCGGGTCATCGTATAGACCATGATAACAATGTTGCAAAGTATCTTAGTTTTTCTTTTGAGGGACTAAGATCATTTTTGTAAGGCAACTTTCGAAAGCGTCATCGAGGGACTATGATGTTTTGATTTTGTTTGTTTTACCAAGATACTTTGCATGCGTAACATGGCCCATTTTTTGAAAGGCAACAAGTGGATGTAACCCTAGGGGTGTTAGTGTGTAAGTGTGTTTTATTGCATACAAGAGTTTATCTTTTAATTAGGATTTTCTATTTCATTGATTTTATCTTGCCATACACATCCTAATTACTAGCAATAAAAGCGGAAATATAAAATCCTACGCTATTACAACAATTAGGGAGTGGGGATACACATTTGTACATGGGGGGTTCAACGAGAAAAATAGACAAAAAAGAAAATAGCAAAAAACAAGATAGAGAGAAAGAGAGAGGGAGCCAGCGCGCTGCTGAGAGGTCATCAAAAGTTCTGACTCAGACCCGCTGCCAGATGATCAACCTTTTGGTTAAACTGTATCAGTCAGAACTTCTGACTCTGGCACCTGCAAAACAGAAACCTGTTAGTGGGAAGATCAGAAGTTCTGACCCCCCTGCGCTGCAACACAGAAGTTTGTTAGTGGGGAAATCAGAAGTTCTGATCCTGCTAGAAATACAATAATTCTCAGAAGTTCTGACATTATTGATAGCAAAGCAGGCTTCAGATGTGCTAACGTCATAGTCAGCACTTGGCTTCTCCTTGTACTAATCAGAACATTTGCAATTTTGTTATTATTCCACAAAACAGGAAACATGTTTGGAACAGCTCCAGCAAATGTCAAAGTGTTTTAGAGGGCAGAACCAACAAGGTCACATGTAGGTTCTATACTGGCTCAGAACGTCCTGAGGTATGAAAATCCCCAGAACACAAACAACAACAACATGATATTTACATTATGTTTATTTGAGCATGCACAGCTGATGATGCTTAGCAGCGTGATGGAGGTCAGCAAGTGCTTACCTGGCTGTTGGAAAAGTTTGTGGATGAGAGCTAGCTTTTGGCTCTGATGGTGTTCTGGATAGGTTTTTTTTTTGAAAAGGGTAGATGAAGGTGTATGCGTATATATGATCAGAGGTTGAAAAGGGTGTTCTTTAGTCACAAAGAAAACTGGGTATTTGATGAAGTTTGAAGGTAAGAAATTCAAAGTTATGAAACACTGGAGATTTTGGCAGAGTTTCACAACACTTTCTTTCTAAAGATTTCTGTTTCTCTTCTAGCAATTTTTCTGTTTCTTTGGACGCCTCTTTTCAGTGGACAATGGTTCTCTATTTATAGGCAAAACTCTTGTGGATTTCTTGAATATTAAGGGCGCCAACAGAGGTTGCATTGTTCTTTGAAAGCAATTCCTTGGAAGTTGTGATAACAGATAGCCTTTTAGCCTAGACTGGAACAGCAGGCGTGGATTGGAGAGAAGTGACCTCTTAGGTGGATGGTGGCGTGTAGACCCATGCCAGAACCTGCATAAAGGCGTTTACCAAGCCACACGTGAAGGGACTACTTGGATGAATGTTCAGGAGTGGTTGGGAGCAATAATGAGCATTAAATGGTGATAAGACTTATCAACACCAATATTCTGGTAGTAGAAACAAAACTTTGAACCAGCAGTTCTGTTTTACCAAGAACAACGTAAACCATGCTCTGGTCTTGGCCTCCTGTTGTCTTAGCAAATTCTGGGGATTCTCCTGATTTTCTGACATGTTCCTTGGATTTGCTTCTGGAAATCCTGGGCTTAGAGATCCTGTATCAGTGTAACACCCACTCTTCTGACCTTTTCATCTTCTGATTTCAGCATGTTCTTGTTTCTTTTGCATTCCTTTAGCAAACTCTGGCTGAACATGCGTAACTGCTGAAAGAGTCATGCTCTGTCTGGGGCTTACATGTTGAACCACGTTTGCAACTTCTGACTGAGCTGATGTAGCTGCTGAAGAGCCAACTTCTGACTACGTTGAGCCAAGCTTGCAACTTCTGACCGTTTCTATCTGGAGTTTGGTCCAGAAGTTCTGAAGCGCTAATTTCTTCTTAAACACTCATTTTTAGGGAAAAATTCCAAACGCTTAGAATTTAATTTTTCTCAAGATAAAGCGTTGCTTTTAGAGCTTGTGTGATCATTTTGCTCTTGTCAATGGCTTGCTTGGGCGAAGATGACAATTCAGGACTTGGATTTGTCTCAGAGGGACTCTGAGAATCCAAGATGATTTCCTGAAGAAGGAAAGGGTAAATTTTGGGGTACAACAGTTGCCCCTGTTCAATCTTCTTGCACCTGAAGAGTTAGATTGGCAGGCTTGCCTTTCGCGTCTCGAAGGTAAAAGAAGATTGGACACTAGAGTGCCCTTAAATTTGCACTTGTTAAGGTAATGGATGTGGTAATGGGCTTAGAGATGCCATTTGGAGATGGGCTTAAAAAACCATCTGGAGGGGTGACATAATCTTGTCGGGGATGGGCTTAAAGATGCCATCTGGAGGGGTGACAGAATCTTGTCGGGGATGGGCTTAAAGATGCCATCTGGAATGTTCGTTGAACTGCAATGTGACTGGTCAGAAGGAGGAGGATCAAAATGGTATCCGTGTCTGGAATGCATTTGAACTGTATCTGGAGATTGAGTTTGTGTGAGCAAAAGAATGGCCTCTGTGTCTGAGGCGTATCTGAGCTGTAACTGTGCTTGAAGGTAGAATGAATATCAGAATGACTAACGTGTCTGGAGTGTATCTGTATTGTATCTGGGTAACAGAGAAATATCTGTATGGAGCAACTGTGTGCTGGGGACGAATTCTGAATGAGTGACAGAATGGCAACCGTGTATGGATCGTATCTGGACTGTATCTGAAGTTGAAAGATGTATGAGTAGCATAATGACTTCTGTGTCTGGAGTGTATCTGAAACTGTAACTTGGAGTTGAGATCTGTATGAGTTAGCAGAATGACTTCCGTGTCGAGCGCACTGGGGAGAATCAAACTGCTGTCGTAAGGGTCAGAATGGTATCCGTGCTTGGAATGCATTGAGCCTTGAGATGGATAAGTGAATCTGAATGAGAGATAAAATGGCTGCTGTGTCTGGAGCGTATCTAGTATGTATCTAATTGCTGTAGTCTAAATGAGTAGTAGAATGACCGCCGTATCTAGGGTGTATCTGTACTGTATCTGACTTGAAATTCTGAATGAGTAATAGAAATGACCGCCGTGTCTAGGGTGTATCCAGTCTGTATCTTATTGCTGTAGTCTGAATGAGTAGTAGAATGACCGCCGTATCTGGGGTGTATCTGTACTGTATCTGACTTGAAATTCTGAATGAGTAATAGAAATGACCGCCGTGTCTGGGGTGTATCCATACTGTATCTGAACTGAAATTCTGAATGAGTGACAGAATGGCAACCGTGTCTGGAGCGTATCTGGACTGTATCTGAATAATTGTTAAGGATAGCCTTTTAATCTTATCCTGAAAAGGATGAAATGTTAGCTATAACACAAAGTTATGTTGCATGATATGTATGATGCAATATATGTTATATCAATGTTTATGATATGAATGTAAATGAATGCGCATGTAAGCTGAAGAGCTGTCTTGCTGGGGATAGATGAATCCTGGATGGCCGGAGATAAAAGAATCTTGACTGCTGCCAGGGAAAGTGAATCCTTGACTGCTGCAGGGGATTGCACGAATTTTGATCGCTGAGGATGAGACATCCTTGTTGCCTATTGCTGGAGAATCAGGAGCTTGGGTTGAAGGCCAATCTACTGGGGATTCCTATCTTGAGGAGATCTTCACTGGGGAACATTTGATTATCCTGTGAGGAACTGAGAATGAGAGTCTTCACTTTGCTTGGGGAATGCAAGATCTTCAATTGTTGAGGGATCTTAGGACTACTGCGGGGAATGAGAATTTCTGACGATCTCTACTGGGGAGTTCAGACCCTGGTAGACTTATGCTGGAGAAATAAGACTGAGAATCTTCAGTCGGGTGGGACGTATCTCTGTGGGGAGAAGGTTCACTAGTTTAGTTCTGCTGGGGATTGATAGTTGGAATGTTTAGCTCCACTGGGGATACTGATATTCTGAGGGGAAATGAGTTCTGGAAGGCCCTCTGGCTGGGGAGATCGGTTTTGAGAAAGCTCCTGTTCTGCTGAGGATCCTAAAGTTTAACTCTGTTTGGGGAATTGGAAGGCTCTCTGGCTGGGGAATTTGGAGTTCAACTATGCTGAGGATTCCTTCTGAAAGGGCATCAAGATATCTATCGGTACCTTCAACCTATCAGTAATCATCTTTCTTGATTTGTAAGGAAAATGATTATGTTCAAATGCATATGCCTATTTAACAAAACATTGGACGTTTCTCAAAATAAGTGCAATAAGAAAAGGAAGACAAAGCAAATTTCTGTATTTGGAAAAGTATTCGTATTAACTTTCTATGAGTATATTTGTACAAAGGAGACAGTCATCCTAGTAAGAGGATGTCGTCGTAAAAAATTTATACAAAAGAAAGATGGCCATGTGAAACAATTCCATGGGATCCCCATTCTGCTATAGCCTTCAGAACTCTGAATATCTGTCCATTCAATGCTTCGTCTGCCGATGACTGGATTGATCAGAAGCTTGGAGCTGGTTGATGACGAGATTGTCCTTAGAGTGATCCGATGAGACATAGTCATACGCTTTAATTCCCTAACTTTTTCCTGAATCGCCCTTTCGGGTTTTCGATCCACCGGGAAACCCCTTTTTGCCCAAGCCGCCCTTTCGGGTTTTCGACTTGCCGGGTGTACAGATTTTTTTTTGGTTTTATCCCTAATTTTTACCTGAACCGCCCATTCGGGTTTTCGGTTCACCGGGATGCCCCTTTTTTGCCAAGCCGCCCTTTCGGGTTTTCGACTTGTCGGGTTATTTTATGCGTAGTATCTTTTGACTATGTCTGCATTCGCAGGGTGTGGCAAATCGTCGCCGTCCATGGTGGTCAGAATCATTGCACCACCAGAAAATATGCTCTTGATCACAAATGGTCCTTCGTAGGTAGGAGTCCACTTGCCCCTGGGATCACTTTGCGGCAAGATAATCCGCTTGATTACGAGATCTCCGACTTGATATGCTTGACGTCTGACTTTCTTTTTGAAAGCCTTAATCATCCGTTTTTGATACGTTTGACCATGGCAGATAGCAGCGAGTCGCTTCTCGTTGATCAAATTGAGTTGATCAAGTCGGGTCTGAATCCAATCATCTTCATTCAAACCTGCGTCCTTCATAATCCTTAGAGAAGGAATCTGAACTTCCATGGGTAGGACAACTTCCATGCTGTATACCAAAGAAAATGGGGTTGCCCCGGTTGAAGTACGTGCCGTGGTACGGTATCCATGCAGAGAAAACGGTAACATCTCATGCCAGTCCTTGTAAGTGACTGTCATTTTCTGAATGATCTTCTTAATGTTTTTGTTCGCAGCTTCGACAACACCGTTCATCTTCGGCCGATAGGGAGATGAATTGTGATGATAAATCTTGAACTGTTCGCACAATGCGGTGATCATAGTATTATTCAGATTTGTACCGTTGTCTGTGATGATCCTGTCGGGAACACCATACCGGCATATGAGGTTCTGCTTGATAAAGTGAGCAACCACATTTTTAGTAACAAAGGCAAAAGAAGCCGCTTCGACCCATTTGGTGAAGTAGTCAATAACAACCCGGATGAAGCGATGTCAATTGGATGCTGTGGGCTTGATCTCTCCAATCATGTCAATGCCCCACATTGCAAATGGCCAAGGAGCTGTCAGAACGTTGAGAGGAACCGGAGGAATATGAATCTTGTCAGCATAGATTTGGCATTTATGGCAGGTACGGGAGTGTTGATAGCAATCAGCTTCCATGGTAGACCAGTAGTAGCCTGCCCTTAGGATCTTCTTAGCCATCGTATGTCCGCTCAAGTGAGTGCCAAATGTACCGCTGTGTACCTCGGTCATGATTAACTCTGCTTCAATTTTATCCACACATCGGAGTAAAACACAATCATGGCTGCGTTTATAGAGGATGCCGTTGCTCAGGAAAAACTTGGCAGCAAATTTCCTTAGGAACTTTTTGTCATTTACGGAAGCTCCTTCGGGATATTCTCTAGTCTGGAGATACCTTTTGATTTCGTGAAACCAGGGTTGTTCCACTGCTTCTTCGGTATTAATCTCATGACAATGTGCAGGTTCATCCATTTGCTCGATGGTGATTTGAGGAGCTTCGCTATCCCAGTTGAGTTTAAACATGGAAGACATTATGGCCAGAGCATCTGCTAGCTGATTCTCTTCTCGCGGGAAATGCTCGAAGGTGATTTGCTCGAAATGAGGCAACAATGTTAGGACATGTTCTTTGTGTGGGATAAGATTAGGATGTTTAGTATCCCACTCTCCTTTGATTTGACTGATAACCAAAGCTGAGTCCCCAAATACAATCAAAGATTTGATCCCCAAGTCTATAGCAGCCTTGAGACCAAAGATGCAAGCTTCATATTCAGCCATGTTGTTGGTACAACTGAAGCAAAGTCGGGCCGTGAAAGGCGTGTGACAACCTTCCCGGGAGATGAGTACTGCACCGATACTGTTTCCGAGTGCATTCGAAGCGCCATCAAAGTACAGGGTCCATCGGGATCCTTTTTCAGGTCCGTCATACGGTCCGTTACCTTCAATGTTGTCTAAGTTCATGATGTCCTCGTCTGGGAAATCAAATCTCATGGGTTGATAATCTTCGATAGCTTGATGAGCTAGATGGTCAGCTAGTACACTCCCTTTTATAGCTTTTTGGGTGGTGTACTGGATGTCATACTCGGTTAGGATCATTTGCCATCTAGCGATTCTTCCAGATAGAGCAGGCTTCTCGAAGATATACTTGATAGGATCCATTTTGGAAATCAACAGAGTGGTATGAGTCAACATATACTGCCTTAGTCGGCGAGCAGCCCATACCAAAGCGCAGCAAGTTTTCTCGAGCAGTGAGTAGCGAGTCTCACAGTCGATAAACTTTTTGCTAAGGTAATAAATAGCATGCTCTTTTCGACCAGACTCGTCATGCTGGCCCAATATGCACCCCATTGAGTTATCCAACACGGTCAGATACATGATCAACGGTCTTCCTTCGACGGGTGGCATCAGAATAGGAGGTTCTAGCAAATACTCCTTGATCTTATCAAAAGCAACTTGGCAATCGTCGTTACATTCGACTACCTGATCTTTCTATAATAGTTTGAAAATTGGCTCACAGGTAGAAGTCAGATGAGAGATGAATCTGGCAATATAGTTTAAGCACCCCAAGAACCCTCTAACCTCCTTTTCAGTACGGGGAGCAGGCATTTCTTGTATAGCTTTTACTTTTTCCGGATCGACCTCAATGCCTTTGTTGCTGACAATAAATCCTAGAAGTTTACCAAACCTAACTCCAAAAGTACACTTACTTAGATTCAGCCTGAGTTTATACTCCTTCAATCTGGCAAACAGCTTCTGCAAATGCTCAAGGTGTTCCTCCTCTGTTTGTGAACGAGATATCATGTCGTTTACGTAGATTTCGATCTCATGATGTATCATATCATGAAATAAAGCTACCATGGCACGCTGATAAGTTGCCCCTGCGTTCTTTAGTCCGAATGGCATCACCTTGAAGCAGAAGGTACCCCATTGTGTAACAAAGGTTGTTTTCTCCATTTCCTCGGGGGCCATTTTGATCTGATTGTAACCTGAGAATCCATCCATGAAGGAAAACACCTTGTGCTGAGCTGTGTTGTCGATCAAAACGTCGATATGCGGTAGCGGAAAATCATCTTTAGGGCTGGCCCTATTCAAATCCCGGTAGTCCACACACATTCTGACCTTGCCATCTTTTTTAGGTACTGGCACAATGTTAGCAACCCATTGTGGATAAGATGTAACAGCCAGAAAGCCAGCGTCGAATTGCTTCATTACTTCTTCTTTAATCTTCTCAGACATGTCGGGCCTCATTCGGCGGACTTTTTGCTTGATCGATGGACAATCCTCTCTCGTTGGGATATGGTGAACCACGATATCAGTGTCTAAACCCGACATGTCTTCATAAGACTAGGTGAAGATTTCAACGTATTTATTTAACAGTTGTATCAAACGCTCCTTGACACTTGATTCCAGACTGGCACCCACTTGTATTTCCTTCCGTTCTTCCTCTGTTCCTAAGTTGACAGTTTCCAACAACTCTTCGTGAGGCAAGATGGTCCTTTCTTCTTGTTGTAGAAGTCTGGCTAGTTCCCCTGGTACTTCACAACCTTCGTCATCTTCATACTCATCCTGATTAACCAGATTTTCAGAGTTATTGAAGGACATAGCAGAATAGTCACCCCTAGAATCCGGAGTGGATGGGTACCTGCATTTGTGAGTGTGGGTGTGTGTAAGGGATAACCATCCTTAAACAAACAAAAATGCAAAAGGAAAGAAAAATGAACATAGCAGTTTATCAATGAAAAACGTCCAATGAATCATTAAACATGGCATATGAATATGAAGATAATCAAAACCCTTACAAATGGACCTACATGCCCCGAGCAAGGCATGAGGTGAAAAAGTAGCGTGCAGATTGTTCAAAAGTAATTATTACAGACCACAGGAAATGTTTGACAGATGATTACTGATTAATAAAAGTAATGGGGACAAAGTCCTTTGCCTCCCAGTTGCGTAGCCCTCCTTCGATGGTTGGGAAGATCCAATCTTCAATGTTACTCTCTTCATCTTCGTCTTCTAAAGCGTTGATTCCATGAGGAGAAATCTTGATGGGTCTTCTTTCAACCTTTGAGTGGCGCATTGCTTTCTGCCCTGCAGTAGTGAATCCTAAACCAAATTTGTCTGTTTTGTGAGGAAAATCCGACAACTGTCCCCATGTTGAGCTCTTTCCTTCCTTCATAGCAGCCTTTGCGTCTTTTAGAGATGCCATCCTGGCCATCTGCTTTGGTACCTCAACTACCATTTTTGCTACTGCCACTTCAGGAGAAACCTCCTCAAAGTGCTGGAATGGTGTCTCAATGAATCCACCCTCTACCTCTACATACCGGAAGGAGTTCAGGCGGCTGATCATATATTCCTCTTCACCGTGCACGGTTATGATCTTTCCTTTGACAGGGTATTTCAGCATTTGATGTAGGGAGGAGGTAACTGCCCCAGCATTGTGTATCCATGGTCTCCCCAATAAGCAAGAGTATGACGGACGGATGTCCATCACATAGAAATTTGAGGAGAACACTTCTGTGCCTACCTTAATGGGAACGTCTACCTCCCCATGTACCATTCTTTTTGATCCGTCAAACGCCCTTACAATGATATTACTTGGCCTTAGCTCTAAGCCTTCACAGTCCAATCAGTCGAGAGCCTTCTTGGGCAGCATGTTCAGAGAAGAACCAGTGTCTACTAAAACATGGGTCAGAATAGTTCCTTGACATTCTACTGACACATGTAATGCGTCGTTGTGCTTTCTTCCTTTTGGGGTCAGGTCGGCATCAGAGAAACCTAAACCGTTGTATGCTGTAAGACTGGCTACACAGTCTTTGAATTGGTCGGCATATGTTTCCTGGGGCACATGGGCTGTCTTCAGGAATTTTATCAATGCTTTGGCGTGCGCCTCTGAACAAAGTAGCAATGCTAACATGGAGATTTTCGAGGGGGTTTGCCCCAGTTGTTCTACCACATCATAATCACTCTTTTTAATTATCTTTAAGATCTCCTCCATCTCTTTCTTAGAGGTTTCCGGGATGACCAAAGGTTGAACCCTCGTCCTGACGAGCTCATCTTGGATCTCTTTTCCCTTATCAGCAGAAGTAGGAGGGACAACAACAGGAATAACAGTATCTTCAATCAACGGAGTTCTTGCGAAAAGTTTTATCGGTGCAGGAATAACTTTGGCAGCAGATGAGGGTCCAAAGATTACGTTTGGGGGGGCAATCTCTGGAGCAAATATTCTCCCACTTCGGGCGATCTTGCTTGTGCCGACAATGTTTCCAATGCTGGCATCTTCTTCATCAGAGCCTCCTTCGGTTATTTCAACTTGTTTAATACCATGGTAGTAGATTTCTCCACTGTAACTCCATGTTATTGATTTTTCAGAACTGTAGGGGACATGCCCTAGCATAGTTATTTTCAAGGGAACAATCTTCGTAGAGGATGTGATCTTAACAGGATTTTTGACGGCCTTGGAAAGATTGGTGGAAATGGTGATTATTGAAACATCTTCGATAAGGGTTGGTATAACAGGAATCTTTTCAAACAGAATTTGGTGACTGTCCATCAGGCCTTGGATGCCTTTCCTCAACAATGGACAGTTGATTGGTAGAGAGCAACAACAGTGGCAATCTTCTTTGCATCCTGGGAAAATCCCAGCTTTCAGCAGTTTTAACTTGATTGTTAACAGCGGAGTCAATAGGTCATCAACATCAGACACATACAGATCTTTTTCAATAGCATGGACATTTCGACCATGCCTCGGCATTGGGGCGGATATTACATTTGGCTTTTCTGGAGCATCGAATTCAACCTCTTTTGCATCTATCAAGTCTTGAATTTTATTTTTTAACGCCCAACAATTGTTGGTGTCGTGCCCAACGCTATCAGAATGGTAGGCACACTTAGCATTAGGATTGTAAGCTGGTGAGGTTGTATTCACATTTTTCGGCGCTTCTTTGATATTTGTGAGATTCAGCTTCAACAAGTGTGGAAGAACCTGTGCGGGCGTCATATTGATGCAGGTGAACTACCGTTGTGGCCGTTCTCCCCATTGTTGTTTAGGTCTGGGCTGATTGTTGCGAGGCTGATCATTCGATGAATTTTGGATCATCACGGCCCCCACAGTCGGCCGGCGCTCAGTTCTTCCCACTCTTCTCTGAGAGTATACAACAATCGTTTCTTTCTTCGCCGAAAATGATTTCTTAATAGTTGTAGATGCAAAGGCATCCTTTTGAATCTTCCCATTCTTGATACCGGCTTCCACCCGTTCGCCAGTCAGAATTAATTCAGTAAACCCTGCGGAAGAGCTCCCGATTAAGTGTTTGAAAAACGGGCCAGATAAGGTTCCTTGGAACATATCAACGAGTTATCTATCAGAAAGAGGTGGCTGCACTCTCCCGGCCAAGTCGCGCCATTTCTGAGCATATTCCTTGAATCCTTCACCTGAGGCCATCCCCATACTCTGTAGCTGAGTACGGGTTGGCACCAAGTCAGAGTTATATTGATATTGGCGATAAAAGGCAGCTTCCAAATCTTCCCAACTATGTATCTCTGACCTCTCGAGCTTGTAGAACCAGTCTAGCTGAGTACCAGACAAACTATCCTGAAAGAAGTGTACCCAAAGATTTCTGTCGGATGTGTGAGGTTGAATCCTTCGGACGTACGACCTTAAGTGCATCTTTGGGTAAGACAACCCATCATACCTTGCAAAAATTGGCACTTTAAACTTCGGAGGGATCACAATTCCAGCAACTAATCCCAAATCTTCGAAATCCAACCCGGGAACCCTTTGCAGCTCCATAGCTGCCAGCCTATCCTCTAGGTTTTTGTACTTGTCGTCTGCGGGCGGGTATTGTTGCTCAGAGTAGTCTTCATCTTCTTCAACCTTTTCCTCTTCAGCTTCGGATTCAGAAGGTACCGCAGCCCCGTTTCCTTTACTGGTTTCCTCTTTGGATGCAGAGGGAAATTTAAGAATCCTTCTGGCTTCACCCTCAAACCTTCTTCCCAGGGTAGCTACCCCCACTCTTTTCTTCTTCTTTTTCACTTTCTCTTGCTCCTTGTTCCCAAGCAGTGTTTTTAGATCCTCCTGACCCTTTGCCAAGGTCATTAGGAGATGTTGAAACTGTGAGTTTTGAGCCTGTAGATCTTTGACCGTCTGTTCGAGATCCATCTTACTGAAATAAACAGCAGAAAGATAAGGAAACCTGGTGTGGAGACCTGCTTATGCATATGATGAATGATATGTTTATTCATGTAATGCATTCAAGGATTTAGAAATTCAAAATTGTTGCAAACAAAAAGAACACACGTCATATTAATAAGAAGAAATTTTGTCAGTACATAAATACCCCATGGGCCAAATATTACAAAAACTTCTCAAGGTAAAAAGACGTTGCGCATCCTTTTTGGTGCGATGTAGGTGTTGAGGGTATCTTCCTCATGGAGTCGGCGGGTAAGCTCCAAAACCTTCTTCTCACTGGCGTAGAAGTTGGCTTCAAAAGTATTATGTTCCTCCTTGAGTTGGATCCAACTCTTCTGCATCTCCTCCCATGATGTTGGCATGTCAGGATATAGGATGGTGTAGGGAACCTCTCCTTCCTTAACGGGCTCTTTAATCACAGGGAGAACATGAGGGTAAGGCATCATTAGACTCTGGGCTCGGGTTCGTACCCACTTGAGATAAGGCTCAAGAGGGATGGAGTTCTTGTGCCCCAGTGTCTTGCTATCTACCTTGTTAGGCATCCTCCAAGCTCTGATGAATCTTTGGCGAAGTCCTTGCGCATCGTTGTCGAAGTCAAAAACCAGGCCAGGAATCAACATGTCATGAGGGCCATCCCTCCGTGCATATCCAAATTGTCTCAAAGCTAGACAAGGGTTATAGGTAATGCCTCCTCTAATGCCAAGTAACGGAACATTAGGGAATTCTCCACAACGATCAATGATGATGATATTTTCTCTGGACCGAGAACACCAATGTACGTCAGAGTGTGTGAGGGTCATCAATCGTTGTGACCACCTTAAGCCTTGGTCATTCTTCAAAACAGATCGTGGAAGGTGCGAAATAAACCACCCTGCAAGGAGAGGAGTACAGCACATGAGAACACCCCTCTTTCTCATTGTTCGTGTGTAAAATGAGTGGAGGATGTCCCCAAGCAATGTTGGTATTGGATTCCTGGATAAGAAGATCTTGACGGCGTTGACATCTATAAGCTGGTCAGGATTTGGGAACAAGACCAACCCATAAATGAGGAAGGCCACAATTTCTTCAAAGGCTTGTAGATCCAATGAATTCCAACACTCTTGTGCCTTCTCAAACAAGAATTTTTCCAAGAAGCCTTTGACACCGCTTCTAGTTTCCCAATGTCCCTTGATGTCAGATGGTTGCAAGTGTAGTGCTTGAGCAACCTCTTCAGGCTTTGGTTCTTTTTCCGTACCGTTGTAAGGTAGTTGATTAAGAATAGGAATTCTCAGGAGTTGAGAAAATTCCTCCAAAGTGGGCACCAATTGGTAGTCGGGGAATGTGAAACAGTGGTGAAGGGGGTCAAAGAACTGGAACAACACCTTTACCATGTCCTCTTCAATGTTGGTGTTGACTAGGATGAGCAGTCTACCATGTCTTTTACTGAAAGGAGAGCTTTCGGGAATTCTGGATGTGAGCTCTTTGAGTTGAGGAGGGATTCTCACAAGGTTGACTTGGATGGTTTTCCTGCGAAGAATTTCCATGACCTACAAAACAAGAACAAAGATGAAGATCCAAACCCTTGAAATGGTTAGTGTATGCATATGATGCTTTATGATGTTCATGATGTATGCACAAACATATGTACAAGCACTTCACACAAAACCCTAGTTTCAGGCTTGCATGGGTTTTATAGGTAAGTACCCTCTTGAGTGTAGTTGGCTTAAAAACTTGTCCTATTAATAGTAACCGGGTTCTAAGGAGCTCAATATCACTGGGTTGTTTTCCATGTTCATTGTTTTGGTTTAGCCACTTAACTAGCGACCAAAATATTCCAAGAAAACAACCCTCAATGAGTGTAGTATCGAGTATCTACCAACTTCGGACTGCACCAAAGCCGGTCATCTAACTACCCCTAATAAAAGGCCAAGATGGTCAAGTAAGGTTCTAGGTCATTAGTGCTTAGTGACATCACTCAGCGGCCCCGTACTCTCCTTGATTGAACTCAAGGGTTACCGGTACTCACAAATATGTCACACTAATATAGCTATCGCTTCAACCGTGTCGGTATACCCCGCTCAGTTTCCACAACGTATTGCTATCTATGAATGTTTCCCCAAATCCGGGTGTAGGATTTCAAGCCCAAACAAGAGAACCAAGATGTAAAGCAATCAAAGCAAACAATTAGTCATGCAAAAGGGTGATCTAAGCCCTAAGGTTACTCCACTTTCAAATACTCCCCAGCAGAGTCTCCAGTTCTGTGATACGGTGGGAGAACTGAATTGAGGTTTTGCGTTTGTATTCGTAAATGTTTCGGTTGAGCAAGAGTCGCCACCGACTTTTTATTTTATCCTAAGGAAAGGTTTAAAAAGCACAGGAAAAACCTTTAAGATGTTTTCTTGGGTTCGGGGAGTAGATTATAGAAAGGGAAGGTATTAACACCCTTTCTATCCATGGTTATCCATGGGCTCTTAGTTACTTGCTTAGATCACTTGCTTTGCATTTTCAATTGTTTGAAATGGTGCTTCGTGTGTGGTTTTGAAAAAGAGGCCATCGTTGTGGCAACCTTTGTAATGATTCTTGTTTGAATGTATACAAAGGTGTTTGTCTTTTTTGAAAGGTTTTCAATATTTTGAAAGTTGTTTTGAAATTGTGTTGTGGAGGGTGTTTTGAAAAATAACAAGGATGTTTTTGCAAGATTTTTGATCAAGTAACTAAGAGTTATCTACCCTATTTTACTCAAAGATCTTTCTTATGTTTTTAACCCTTTTAACAGTGTTGTTTCACCATTGCATTTGGTGAACAACCTTGTGTTAGGATGTTAACGAGACGGACGCGGGTCATCGTATAGACCATGATAGCAATGTTGCAAAGTATCTTAGTTTTTCTTTTGAGGGACTAAGATCATTTTTGTAAGGCAACTTTCAAAAGCGTCACCGAGGGACTATGATCTTTTGATTTTGTTTGTTTTACCAAGATACTTTGCATGCGTAACATGGCCCATTTTTTGAAAGGCAACAAGTGGATGTAACCCTAGGGGTGTTAGTGTGCAAGTGTGTTTTATTGCATACAAGAGTTTATATTTGAATTAGGATTTTCTATTTCATTGATTTTATCTTGCCATACACATCCTAATTACTAGTAATAAAAGCGGAAATATAAAATCCTACGCTATTACAACAATTAGGGAGTGGGGATACACATTTGTACATGGGGGGTTCAACGAGAAAAATAGACAAAAAAGAAAATAGCAAAAAACAAGATAGAGAGAAAGAGAGAGGGAGCCAGCGCGCTGTTGAGAGGTCATCAGAAGTTCTGACTCAGACCCGCTGCCAGATGATCAACCTTTTGGTTAAAATGTATGAGTCAGAACTTCTGACTCTGGCACCTGCAAAATAGAAACTTGTTAGTGGGAAGATCAGAAGTTTTGACCCCCCTGCGCTGCAAGACAGAAGTTTGTTAGTGGGGAAATCAGAAGTTCTGATCCTGCTGGAAATACAATAATTCTCAGAAGTTCTGAAATTATTGACAGCAAAACAGGCTTCAGATGTGCTAACGTCAAAGTCAGCACTTGGCTTCTCCCTGTACTAATCAGAACATCTGCAATTTTGTTATTATTCCACAAAACAGGAAACATGTTTGGAACAGATCCAACAAATGTCAAAGTGTTTTAGAGGGTAGAACCAACAGGGTCACAGGCAGGTCCTACCCTGGCTCAGAACGTTCTGAGGTATGAAAATCCTCAAAACACAAACAGCAACAACATGATATTTACATTATGTTTATTTGAGCATGCACAGCTGATGATGCTTAGCAGCGTGATGGAGGTCAGCAGGTGCTTACCTGGCTGTTGGAAAAGTTTGTGGATGAGAGCTAGCTTTTGGCTCTGATGGTGTTCTGGATAGGTTTTTTTTTGAAAAGGGTAGATGAAGGTGTATGCGTATATATGATCAGAGGTTGAAAAGGGTGTTCTTTAGTCACAAAGAAAACTGGGTATTTGATGAAGTTTGAAGGTAAGAAATTCAAAGTTATGAAACACTGGAGATTTTGGCAGAGTTTCACAACACTTTCTTGCTAAAGATTAATGTTTCTCTTCTAGCAATTTTTCTGTTTCTTTGGACGCCTCTTTTCAGTGGAAAATGGTTCTCTATTTATAGGCAAAACTCTTGTGGATTTCTTGAACATTAAGGGCGCCAACAGAGGTTGCATTGTTCTTTGAAAGCAATTCCTGGGAAGTTGTGATAACAGATAGCCTTTCAGCCTAGACTGGAACAGCAGGCGTGGATTGGAGAGAAGTGACCTCTTAGGTGGACGGTGGCGTGTAGACCCATGCCAGAACCTGCATAAAGGCATTTACCAAGCCACACGTGAAGGGACTACTTGGATGAATGTTCAGGAGTGGTTGGGAGCATTAATGAGCATTAAATGGTGATAAGACTTATCAACACCAATATTCTGGTAGTAGAAACAAAACTTTGAACCAGCAGTTCTGTTTTACCAAGAACAACGTAAACCATGCTCTGGTCTTGGCCTCCTGTTGTCTTAGCAAATTCTGGGGATTCTCTTGATTTTCTGACACGTTCCTTGGATTTGCTTCTGGAAATCCTGGGCTTAGAGATCCTGTATCAGTGTAACACCCACTCTTCTGACCTTTTCATCTTCTAATTTCAGCATGTTCTTGTTTCTTTTGCATTCCTTTAGCAAACTCTGGCTGAACTTGCGTAACTGCTGAAAGAGTCATGCTCTGTCTGGGGCTTACGTGTTGAACCACGTTTGCAACTTCTGACTAAGCTGATGTAGCTGCTGAAGAGCCAACTTCTGACTGCGTTGAGCCAAGCTTGCAACTTCTGACCGTTTCTATCTGGAGTTTGGTCCAGAAGTTCTGAAGCACTAATTTCTTCTTAAACACTCATTTTTAGAGAAAAATTCCAAACACTTAGAATTTAATTTTTCTCAAGATAAAGCGTTGCTTTTAGAGCTTGTGTGATCATTTTGCTCTTGTCAATGGCTTGCTTGGGCGAAGATGACAATTCAGGACTTGGATTTGTCTCAGAGGGACTCTGAGAATCCAAGATGATTTCCTGAAGAAGGAGAGGGCAAATTTTGGGGTACAACAGTTGCCCTTGTTCAATCTTCTTGCACCTGAAGAGTTAGATTGGCAGGCTTGCCTTTTGCGTCTCGAAGGTAAAAGGAGATTGGAAACTAGAGTGCCCTTAAATTTGCACTTGTTAAGGTAATGGATGTGGGAATGGGCTTAGAGATTCCATTTAGAGATGAGCTTAAAGATGCCATCTGGAGGGGTGACAGAATCTTGTCGGGGATGGGCTTAAAGATGCCATCTGGAGATGGGCTTAAAGATGCCATCTGGAGGGGTGACAGTATCTTGTCGGGGATGGGCTTAAAGATGCCATCTGGAATGTTCGTTGAACTGCAATGTGACTGGTCAGAAGGAGGAGGATCAAAATGGTATCCGTGTCTGGAATGCATTTGAACTGTATCTGGAGATTGAGTTTGTGTGAGCAAAAGAATGGCCTCTGTGTCTGAGGCGTATCTGAGCTGTAACTGTGCTTGAAGGTAGAATGAATATCAGAATGACTGCAGTGTCTGAAGTGTATCTGTATTGTATCTGGGTAACAGAGAAATATCTGTATGGAGCAACTGTGTGCTGGGGACGAATTCTGAATGAGTGACAGAATGGCAACCGTGTCTGGAGCGTATCTGGATTGTATCTGAAGTTGAAAGATGTATGAGTAGCAGAATGACTTCCGTGTCTGGAGTGTATCTGAAACTGTAACTTGGAGTTGAGATCTGTATGAGTTAGCAGAATGACTTCCGTGTCGAACGCACTGGGGAGAATCAAACTGCTGTCGTAAGGGTCAGAATGGTATCCGTGCTTGGAATGCATTGAGCCTTGAGGTGGATAAGTGAATCTGAATGAGAGATAGAATGGCTGCTGTGTCTGAAGCGTATCTAGTATGTATCTGATTGCTGTAGTCTGAATGAGTAGTAGAATGACCGCCGTATCTGGGGTGTATCTGTACTGTATCTGACTTGAAATTCTGAATGAGTAATAGAAATGACCGCCGTGTCTGGGGTGTATCCAGTCTGTATCTGATTGCTGTAGTCTAAATGATAGTAGAATGACCGCCGTATCTGGGGTGTATCTGTACTGTATCTGACTTGAAATTCTGAATGAGTAATAGAAATGACCGCCGTGTCTGGGGTGTATCCATACTGTATCTGAACTGAAATTCTGAATGAGTGACAGAATGGCAACCGTGTCTGGAGCGTATCTGGACTGTATCTGAATAATTGTTAAGGATAGCCTTTTAATCTTATCCTGAAAAGGATGAAATGTTAGCTATAACACAAAGTTATGTTGCATGATATGTATGATGCAATATATGTTATATCAATGTTTATGATATGAATGTAAATGAATGCGCATGTAAGCTGAAGAGCTGTCTTGCTGGGGATAGATGAATCCTGGATGGCCGGAGATAAAAGAATCTTGACTGCTGCCAGGGAAAGTGAATCCTTGACTGCTGCAGGGGATTGCACGAATTTTGATCGCTGAGGATGAGACATCCTTGTTGCCTATTGCTGGAGAATTAGGAGCTTGGGTTGAAGGCCAATCTACTGGGGATTCCTATCCTGAGGAGATCTTCACTGGGGAACATTTGATTATCCTGTGAGGAACTGAGAATGAGAGTCTTCACTTTGCTTGGGGAATGCAAGATCTTCAATTGTTGAGGGATCTTAGGACTACTGCGGGGAATGAGAATTTCTGACGATCTCTACTGGGGAGTTTAGACCCTGGTAGACTTATGCTGGAGAAATAAGACTGAGAATCTTCAGTCGGGTGGGACGTATCTCTGTGGGGAGAAGGTTCACTAGTTTAGTTCCGCTGGGGATTGATAGTTGGAATGTTTAGCTCCACTGGGGATACTGATATTCTGAGGGGAAATGAGTTCTGGAAGGCCCTCTGGCTGGGGAGATCGGTTTTGAGAAAGCTCCTGTTCTGCTGAGGATCCTAAAGTTTAACTCTGTTTGGGGAATTGGAAGGCTCTCCGGCTGGGGAATTTGGAGTTCAACTCTGCTGAGGATTCCTTCTGAAAAGGCATCAAGATATCTATCGGTACCTTCAACCTATCAGTAATCATCTTTCTTGATTTGTAAGGAAAATGATTATGTTCAAATGCATATGCATATTTAACAAAACATTGGACGTTTCTCAAAATAAGTGCAATAAGAAAAGGAAGACAAAGCAAATTTTTGTATTTGGAAAAGTATTCGTATTAACTTTCTATGAGTATATTTGTACAAAGGAGACAGTCATCCTAGTAAGAGGATGTCGTCGTAACAAATTTATACAAAAGAAAGATGGCCATGTGAAACAATTCCATGGGATCCCTGTGATCGGTGGATCTGGAACTGACTGTTTAACGCTGGTTCGCGAAATGTCGCGGAAGCAAGAGTCGCCACCGTCTTTTATTTTCTCCAAATGGAAAGGACAAAAGCACAGAAAAATTCCTTTTAATAGATTGCTCTCGGTTCGGGAGGTAGGTTATAGAAAGGGAAGGTGTTAGCACCCTTTCTATCCATGGTTATCCATGGGCTCTTAGATACTTGCTCATTGTGTTTTCAAAAATGTTTGCTTGCTTTTCAATTGTGGGTTTTAAAAAGTTTCTTTGAAAAATTTCAGATCGACTCATACGTCAGAGTGTTTGAAAAGTTTGTTTTGAAAGCTTTTGAAAAGGGTCAGTGTGAAAAGTCTTTTGATTTTTTTGAAATTAGAGCAAGTATCCTTGAGAACCTACCTACCCTAAGGAATTCGTCTGTGTAAGAGGCCTTTAAAGTAGTGCCATCCCACCATTGAGAGGTAGGTAGCACCACCGTTGGAGGTGTTCGGGTCAATTCGAAGTTCGGGACATGGTGATCACCAGAGCAATGGGAAGATACCTTAGAAGCTACCCTCATGCCAGGTTCCCGGATCATGAGGACTTACTAAGACATCCTCTACTCGACGATCACCTTTCGAAAGGCAACAGTGAGGCGTACCCTAGGGGTGGTGTGTGCGAATTGTGTGTCATGTTTCAATTATTTGTCTTGTGTCATGTCATTGTGATCTACGCTTGATTTTAATTAGGGCCATTCATTCTTGCATGCATATTTAACAGTTAATAAGTTGCGGGAAAATAAATCTACAACTATTACAAATGGCGCGGGTCCACATCGCCAAAATTTCCAGAACCCGATTTAGCGGAAAATAAATAAAGCGATAAATAAAAGTGCGAGAGATTTAAATTACAGTGCTTTGGGAGATTTACATAATTATGATGAACGACACAAAGTAAATATGCGCAATTAAATTAAAACAATGGGCGTTGGACCCTTTTACAAAAATATTTAAAGTTAATGAATTAATTAAGGAGGAATTAAAATTAAAGATTTAAAAGGGATGTTTTTTGTGTTTTTTAGTTTTAATGAGGAAAAGGAGGTAATTGAAATTAAATTAAAAGGCAAACCCTAATTCTAATATTTTTATTTATCATGAAAGAATTAAAATATAATCTACGTTAAACCCTAATTTATTTATGTACAATTTTTAATTTATGAAAATAAACAATTAATATTATTATTCTGAAAAAAAGGAAAAATTAAAAAGAAAATAAAAAGTTATTAAACCTAAACTCTATTTTTTTTGGATTTTTAGTTATGAAAAATATTTAGTAAACCTAAATTAAAGCTAAATAATTACAAGCATTTATTTATGAAAATAATTATAATATTAATATTTATTATTTTTTTGGTCTTTTCTGATTTTTGAATGTTTTTATATTTTATAAAAAAAATAATTACTGAATTAAAACAACAAATAAATAAAATAAGAATTAAAAGGATATAAGGAAAATAAATGGAATTAGCAAACCAGGGTGGGGTGTAGTCCCAAAATTGGAGGTTCAGGCCTGGAATTTTGGCCCATCAAGCTTTGAATTTCGCTGACTTTTGGATCATGTATAACACGTTTGACTATGGTACATGCTGCGTCTTGAATCTTGGCCATTGATCTGATTATTTTGGACGCGTGTATGGTCCAATTTGAAGACGTATGGTGAGTCCTCGTATTATGCCTGCATGAGAATACGCGTTGAAAAATAATATTGAAACTTTGCCAGACCTGGGACTTGAACCCAGGTCTTGAGGGTTATTCACATCACGTGTTACCAACTGCGCCATTGCATTTCAATTAATATACTATGGTTAATAAATAACAAAAATCAAAACCAACGCGTAGTGGAGAGAACGCGCGAAATTTCAATCGGACGTATCACTGGCTGCCACGACTTCTTCTTCTTCGCGTATCTGAAAAAATAAAACACAATAGCAACGGTTTTAACGCGTTGCTTTAAGCATGCTATGGGAAAATAGCCAATAGGGCTATGGTGCATATAAATTGATCGCGAGGCTTGAGTTTGTTTCGTCTTGACATGACAAATTAGCCTGTACCAGTTTGGGGATCTAATTTTACGCCTTGCACAAAGCCCCAATTTTGGAACCTTGGAACCCTAGAATCTGTCAATGGTGGAATCTTATACACAACGAAATAATGCAATTAAACGTAATGGTTAGTTTGTAAACTTCATCAGAAACATGAATATATAAACAAAAATGCAAAAAGACGCATGATTTATGATATGCGGTTTCAAAAGTTTCGAGGTACAGTCTGAGTTCTTGATACCAATTCAGGGCGTTTTGGTGGTTGATATTGATTGAAATACGTTCAGAATTGTCCCAGGAATCTAAGGGAATGGCGGTTGAGGCTTGAATCGTCTCTTAACCTTGAAAACAGTTTTGTGTTTTTTATGGAAAAAATTTCAATGTGCAAAGCTTGTTTGGGCGCAGCTTAGAGTGCTTAGGCATTAGGGTTATGATTCTGAGTATGTATAGAGGCTTTTAGGTCAAAAATATCAATCAAATCTTCTTCATTCAATGGTTTTTGCAAATTGATTTTTCAAGATTTTTTCATATCTTTTTTTCATGGTTTTTGGTTCAATCATGCTCAAATCTCATCAAAACTTGCCTAATTGGGATATGCACGTGATATTGAGAATAAACATGCATGAAAAGATTTTTTTAGGTCAAGTTTGATATTTTTCATGTATTTAATTAATTTAAATGAATTAATATTAATATAAATTCAAATAAATAATTAAAAAAAATGAGAAAATACTTCCCTTTGGGCCTAATGGTCGTGCATAGGCTTGGCATGAAGAAACTTGGAAGAAAAATGGGCCCATTAGCAAATTTAGGCCTTTTGAAGTAATGTTGACTTTCAAAAATTTCCAAAAATTTCCCAACTTCCACAAGGCATAACTTGCTCAATTTTTAAGCTTTTCACATGTTCTTGGACATTTTGGAAAGGTCTTTGAGTCCTTTAACCAATGCCTTTGGTCCCATGTCATTTGGATTTACCAATCTCAAGTTATGGCCTTTGACCTAAAGTCCCTTTTTGTTGACTTTTGAAAATGACCTATAATGTTGAAATTGATAACTTTTTGTGAGAGCATTTCTTGGACTTGGAATATGAAGATGAGTTGTAGGAAATGTCTTTCTCTTCAAAATGAGCTTTGGATGGAATTTTTCTGATAATCCATGTGAAAGTTATGCCCTGGTCAATTTCAGTTGACTTTTTCAGCTGTCCAAATATAGCAACTTTTGCATCTTTGATGATTTCTGAGCCAAATTTTGAGAATCATGATCAAGCATTGATCAAATGATGTTTGTGGCTTCAAAATGATATGTTGACCAAAAATTTGAACTTTTGACTGTCAAATGACCATTTTGCCCCTACAGTTGACTGTAGTGCAATCTAGGGTTTTGACTGTGCAATTTTGAGCTGAATGCCTTGAAACTTGATATGAGGATACTTGACCATGTTTGTGAGCATATGAGACTTGATTGGGCCTTTGAAAACTTCATTTTCTTGATCAGGACACAAACCCTAGTTTTGACTGTATAGGAGACAGTTGAGCTGCACAACCCTTGGGGAATTTTGTGACCTTGACTTGACAATTTCTTGAAGAATATGGGAGGGCAAATTTAGGGATACAACAGTTGCCCCTGTTCAATCTTCTTAGACCTGAGGATGCAGATTGGCTGGCGTGCCTTTCGTAATCCGAGGGTAGAAGATGATTGAACACTAAAGTGCCCAGAAATTTGCGCTCACATAGTAGCAGTGCGATGATGGAATGGGCTTATAGATGCCATTTGGAGGTTGCTGGATAGGGTGATGGGCTTATAGATGCCATCTGAATGTTGATCGCGTAGGAGATTCCTTCGCTAGAACCTGTATACCTGCAAAAGAACAAATGAATACCTGACACGTTGCAGGAGTTGATTTTAGATGCTTGGTATAGATATGTCCTGACTGGTTATAGGAGCTGAATCTGGAGCTTCAAACGCTGATGAATGAACCAGGGATGGTTACTACCTTAACATGAATGGTAAGAGAACCTTGGGCGACTTTAACTTCAACAACGCTCGTTGAGAAAATCTTGGGTGTCTTCTGCTGGAATAAGAATCAGGGAGATCTTAGGGTCGATCTGACTGAACCAGAGAGGCCTTTGACTGGATAAGCATCAGGAAAATCTTTAGGGTTGATTTAACTGAACCGGACAAGGTCTTGAAATATCTTCAACTGGATAAGCATCAGGGAGATCTTAGGGTCGATCTGACTGAACCAAGAGAAGGCCTTTGACTGGATAAGCATCAGGGAAATCTTAGGGTCGATTTAACTGAACCGGTCTAGGTCTTGAAACATCTTCAACTGGATAAGCATCAGGGAGATCTTAGGGTCGATCTGACTGAACCAAGAGAAGGCCTTTGACTGGATAAGCATCAGGAAAATCTTAGGGTCGATTTAACTGAACCGGTCTAGGTCTTGAAACATCTTCAACTGGATAAGCATCAGGGAGATCTTAGGGTCGATCTGACTGAACCAAGAGAAGGCCTTTGACTGGATAAGCATCAGGAAAATCTTAGGGTCGATTTAACTGAACCGGTCTAGGTCTTGAAACATCTTCAACTGGATAAGTATCAGGGAGATCTTAGGGTCGATCTGACTGAACCAAGAGAAGGCCTTTGACTGGATAAGCATCAGGAAAATCTTAGGGGCGATTTAACTGAACCGGTCTAGGTCTTGAAACGTGATTGAGAATTTTAACTGCATCTTTCCTGAAAAATAAAGGTCAGTCATATGCAATGCATGATATGGGTCAAGCAATGATGTTCTCGATATAAATGAGACTTGTATGATGCAGTGCGTTATGCATGCTATGATGATGTATGTGAAGTTTTATGTATGTTTTCGTCTAGGAATGGTAAATCCTTGACGGGTGCCGGGAAGTTGTATCCTGGGCTGATGTTGAGGAATAAATTTTGCTTCCGCTGGGGATGATAGTTGCAAGTATACCAGTAGGAGAAGATAACTCCGTTGAGGAATAAACTTGGCAAATGAAGAGTCTGCGGGGAGAAAAGATACTCTAGCGACCATGCTGGGAAGCAATACTCTGTGGGGATAGAGATGCTTTGCTGAGTTGTTGATAACTTGCTGAGGATACCCTTGTTGTATAGGAAATGTTGATGGACTTCGCTGGGGTATGAAGACTTTGTCGACGGCGCTCTTTCCGTGGCTTTTGGCTGAGGATAACCCAGTTATATCCTGTTAAGGAAATAACTCTTTGAATAAAGCCGGACGACGCGTTCGTGCTCTGCGAGGGGTAAGCTTCCAGAATCTACTGGGGATAAGCTTACTGCTTGGGGATAAATTCCAACTTTCCTGGGGAAACTGGATTGGACTTCTGGGGAAGTTTTGAACTGTAATGCTGTAGGTTGAAAGAGGGAACCTATGTAGGGTGGCCTGCTGATGAGCTCGTGTAAAACCGCATCTGAAATGGAGAAGGAACCTGGGTAGGGTTATTTTGATGATGAGTTCGTGTAAAACTGCGTTCTTGGAAAGGGAGAACCTGTGTAGGGTGTCCGGGTGACGAGTCCATGTAAAACTGCATCTTGAATAGGGGGAACCGGTGTAGGGTTGCTTGGTGAGGTAAGTTCATGTAAAACTTCTTGATGAACCGGGGTGAGGTTATCTTGAAATAAATCCATGTAAGATTTCTGGAGGAACCGGGGTTAGGTTGCCTTGGGGTAAATCCATGTGAGATTTCTTGACGAACCGGGGTAAGGTTGCTGGAGACGAGTTTGTGTAAAAACTTTTTGATGAACCGGGGTTAGGTCATCTCAAGCTAAATCCATGTAAGACTTCTGGAGGAACCGAGGTTAGGTTACCTGGATAAGTTTGTGTAAAAACTTCTTGATGAACCGGGGTTAGGTCATCTTGAGCTAAATCCATGTAAGACTTCTGGGGGGAACCGGGGTTAGGTTACGGCATGATAAGTTTGTGTAAAACTTCTTGATGAACCGGGGTTAGGTCATCTTGAGATAGGTCCATGTAAGACTCTTGGAGGAACCGGGGTTAGGTTACGGCATGATAAGTTTGTGTAAAACTTCTTGATGAACCGGGGTTAGGTCATCTTGAGATAGGTCCATGTAAGACTTCTGGGGGGAACCGGGGTTAGGTTACGGCATGATAAGTTTGTGTAAAACTTCTTGATGAACCGGGGTTAGGTCATCTTAAGATAGGTCCATGTAAGACTTCTGGAGGAACCGGGGTTAGGTTACTTGGATAAGTTTGTGTAAAAACTTCTTCTGAAAATTGAGAAGGAACCGGTGTAGGGTTGCATGATTTTGATTAAGTGGATGATTGTCCTGTTTGGTTTCGGATGTTAACCCACGATCTGGAATTTGTAAAGGTAGATGGTAATCATCCTTATGTTGATCTTTCCTTTGTACTTTGGTTGACAGAGCAATTGGATCGCCTGGATAACTCATTATTGCCCCTGTTTCGGAGGTGAGGGAAGAGGATACCTGTGTGGGTGATTGACAAATCTTCGGGTAGACAAGTGACGAGATGCCGGGACATAGTCGTACGCTTTGATCCCTAACTTTTGCCTGGACCGCCCTTTCGGGTTTTCAGTCCACCGGGATACCCATTTTTGCCCAAGCCGCCTTTTCAGGTTTTCGACTTGTCGGGTGTACATATTTTTTTGTTTTCATCCCTTATTTTTGCCTAGGCATGTCAACCTAGCGGGTCTTTGATTTTGCGTAGTATCTTTTTTTCGACCATGTCCACGCTCTCAGAATGTAGGGAATTTCCCCTGTTGGAAGTATTTTGCCATGCCCCAGATAATGGGCAATGCTCCTACTGTGCCTCTTGATTGGAGGTTCTTCTGTTCACAAGGTGTTCATCGTGCGAATTTCCCTGCTGTTCAAACAAATAGTCATATGCAAACAAGGTTATTTTAAGAATGCAAAAGCCTATGTCTGTCTTGAATTTTAAAAATGCATTTTTTGTAATACAGTGCGATGTCAACTCAATATTTGACAGCAAACCTTCAGGAGTCAGGATACCTTCGTAACAGTATGCTTTTGAACTAACCCATGCTTCAGCTAGGACTTTTAAGGGTTGTATCGTGGCCTGGTTCACGGTTTGAGAAACAAAGGATAAAGGCTCAAATTATTTGTAGCCACCCGCTCTTCGTGATGTTCTCCAAACCTAAACTCAGTTGATCATGCGTTAGACCTTGTTTGAGTCTTTGCTCTGATTTTCCAATGATGGTTCGGACATTGATGATTTATTCTGACTAGGCAGTCATTTTTGTTCTTGTTGAGGGTTTGTAGGACCTCTTTTTTTTTTTTTTTTTGTTATCCCTTTCTTTTTTTGCCTGAACTGTTTCCTTTTTTGGAATCACAGTCAGCGGGATGCCCCAGTTTTGTAAGTCTCCTTCATAGGTCTTGACTTAATGGGTTTTTTATTTTGGGAAGTAATGACTGCCTATCTTTATGATCGTTCGGAACCATTACTGTCTTTCTTTTTTGTAAGGACCTCTTTAGTGCCATTCGTTATGCACTTGGATCAACTGAGAGAACTACCCCGCCCCAGGTTATGATTAAGGGTTTTGATTTTCGAAAATAAAAACTCCTACTTCTTTGGCTCTGATGGGTTGACGAGGGATTATCATCCTTATAACTCCAGTGTTTAGGAATTGAAACAATGCCTGTACCTCATCAGCGGGGTCTGTTCAAAAGCATACTGTAAAGATCGTGGTATCGTTTTCGTCATCCTCCCTCAAGAGGTTTAGAATTTTCAATTAAGAGTTGACCATTGCAAAAATATGAAAGCAGTTTTAAGCATAGTAAACATAATTAATCAAGACAGACATGTGTAATGCATTCATGAAATAAAAGAGTTTAACATAATAATTGTTTATCTGAACAAGAAAGGAAAAATACAACTTGAATTCAAATGAACAAAAAAATTCTCAATCCTAGCCATGTTTTGGCAATGGAGCATTGATCACGTTGGGAGTCTCAGCAGGCTCGAACTCGATCTCTTTGGCATCGATCATGTTCTGAATTTTGTACTTTAGTGCCCAACAGTCTTCAGTATCGTGCCCCGGGCTATCGGAGTGATAAGCGCATCTGGCTTCTGGATTGTAGCTAGGAGAGGAGGTCTTAGGATTGGCAGGAGGGTTGATCACTGCAATCAGGTTCATCTTCAACATATGTTGCAGTGCTTGTGACCATGGCATGTTAATGTTGGTGAACTGCCTTTTAGGCCCGTCCGGCCTTTGCTGGTTTCCCCTCTGTGGTTGGCGGCGTGGTGCAGAACCAGAGATCATGACTGCCCCTGCATGTTGATCACGGCGACCCTTTTGATCGTATGCAGCATTAGATTCCTTCTTTCCCGTGTAAGGCTTTTTATGAATATCAGAAGGTGTGGCCTCTTGAATTTTCCCGCTCTTGATACCAGCTTCAATTCTTTCGCCGGTCAGGATGAGGTCGGTAAATCCAGCAGATGAGTTACCAATGAGGTGGTTGAAGAATGGACCAGACAGGGTCCCCAAGAACATGTCCACAAGTTCACGGTCAGTCAGAGGTGGTTGTACCCTTCCAGCAAGATCCCTCCATTTCTGCGCATATTCTTTAAAACCTTCACTTGATCCTAACGACATACCCTGGAGTTGGGTACGCGTAGGAGCAAGGTCGGCATTATACTGATACTGCTTGTAGAAAGCAGTAGCCAACTCCTCCCAGTTACGAACCTTGGTCCCATCCAGCTGATAGAACCATTCGAGATGAGTCCCTGAAAGACTCTCCTGGAAGAAGTGGATCCACAAGTTCTTGTCCGCCGTATATGGTTGAATCTTCCGAACATAGGACCTGAGATGTAGCTTGGGACAAGACGCCCCATCATACTTAGTAAAGGACGGTGCTTTGAACTTCCGAGGAATAACCACACCAGTTGACAAACCCAGATCTCCGAAATCCAGCCCAGGTACCTGTTGAACCTCCATAGCTTTCATTCTGTCCTCCAGTTGCTTATATCTGTCATTAGCAGGAGGGTACTGCTCTTCATCAAAATCTGTCTCGTTGTCGGAGACCACTGGACTGGGAACCTCTCTCTCATGGTGACTGCTTTCCCTCACAGATGGGGTAGTCCTCTCAGTTTCGACTTGCGGTGTATTCCCAGCTCTGCGTCTAGGGCTGAACAAGACAGTCCTCTTCTTCTTCTTTTCCTTCTTCAAGAGCAGAGCCTTCAGATCTTGCTGCCCCTGGGTCAAGTTCATGATTAGCCCTTGGAATTGGGCATTCTGAGCCTGGAGGGCCTTGATAGTCTGCTCGGCTGATGATTCAGGATTCATGACGATCGGCTGAAATAAACAGCGAAGAAGGTAAGTAACCTGCAGAGAAAGGGTACCTGTTATGCAATGATATGTATGGCATGCATGCAATGATTTCAAGGACCTCGCGGGGTAAACAGAGAAACTTGTTAGAATTGAAAGCCGGTAACTTGATTGAAGGTACTTCATGTTGTTGAGAGTCCTTCTTCAAGGGTCAAAAGCTCACCATATCCAGTGGGTCATAGCCCCTGACAACCTTGGCTAGAGGAAAATAAATCCTCTCTGCCCCTGGCTAGATGTTTGATTTATCATGACCTGCATCACAAGCCCTTGAGATCCTTGAAATGGGTTAGGATGTATGCAGGATGCATGCAATGGTATGATGTTATGCTATGCATGGGGTAATGTGAGTGAACCCTGTTATGAGTCCTAATTAAGGACTGAAACAAAACCTGCAAGAAACAAGTGTTAGATCACAAGCATGCAGATAGTCAAGTACGAAGGCACACAAGTCACACAAGAGAGAGCCCTTAGGTTTAGGCCAGCATGGGGCCTAGGTAGTACCCTCTTGAAGTTGGTGGGTTCAACCTGTCCTAATCAAAATAACCGGGTTCTAAGGTTCCCAATATCACGGGATTGCTTTCATTGTTCATCGTTTCGATTTAGCCACTGAACTGGTGACCGAAATATTCCAGGAAAGCAACCCTCAATTGAGTGTAGTATCGAGTATCAACCAACCTCGGACTGCACCAAAGTCAGTTATCTCACTACCCTAAAGAGGCCAAGATAGTTCAATTAAGGTTCCTAAGGTCTGTTGATGCTTCATGACACCACGCAGAGGCCCCGTACTCTCCTTGACTGAACTCAAGGGTTACCGGTACACACCAAAGTGCCACATCAACGTAGCAGACTGTTTCAACCATGTCGGTATACCCCGCACAGTTCCCTCACAGCCTTGTCGCTACTTTCTAAGAAGGTATCCCCAGATCCGGGTTAGGATCTATAGAACTCCCAAGACAGTCCCATAATTTAAAGCAAGCAAAGAAAGCAATTGAAAACCTAGTTATGAACTAACCCTAAGGTACACCTCACTTTAAGTTAAGTCCCCAGCAGAGTCGCCAGTTCTGTGATCGGTGGATCTGGAACTGACTGTTTAACGCTGGTTCGCGAAATGTCGCGGAAGCAAGAGTCGCCACCGTCTTTTATTTTCTCCAAATGGAAAGGACAAAAGCACAGAAAAATTCCTTTTAAGAGATTGCTCTCGGTTCGGGAGGTAGGTTATAGAAAGGGAAGGTGTTAGCACCCTTTCTATCCATGGTTATCCATGGGCTCTTAGATACTTGCTCATTGTGTTTTCAAAAATGTTTGCTTGCTTTTCAATTGTGGGTTTTAAAAAGTTTCTTTGAAAAATTTCAGATCGACTCATACGTCAGAGTGTTTGAAAAGTTTGTTTTGAAAGCTTTTGAAAAGGGTCAGTGTGAAAAGTCTTTTGATTTGTTTGAAATTAGAGCAAGTATCCTTGAGAACCTACCTACCCTAAGGAATTCGTCTGTGTAAGAGGCCTTTAAAGTAGTGCCATCCCACCATTGAGAGGTAGGTAGCACCACCGTTGGAGGTGTTCGGGTCAATTCGAAGTTCGGGACATGGTGATCACCAGAGCAATGGGAAGATACCTTAGAAGCTACCCTCATGCCAGGTTCCCGGATCATGAGGACTTACTAAGACATCCTCTACTCGACGATCACCTTTCGAAAGGCATCAATGAGGCGTACCCTAGGGGTGGTGTGTGCGAATTGTGTGTCATGTTTCAGTTATTTGTCTTGTGTCATGTCATTGTGATCTACGCTTGATTTTAATTAGGGCCATTCATTCTTGCATGCATATTTAACAGTTAATAAGTTGCGGGAAAATAAATCTACAACTATTACAAATGGCGCGGGTCCACATCGCCAAAATTTCCAGAACCCGATTTAGCGGAAAATAAATAAAGCGATAAATAAAAGTGCGAGAGATTTAAATTACAGTGCTTTGGGAGATTTACATAATTATGATGAACGACACAAAGTAAATATGCGCAATTAAATTAAAACAATGGGCGTTGGACCCTTTTACAAAAATATTTAAAGTTAATGAATTAATTAAGGAGGAATTAAAATTAAAGATTTAAAAGGGATGTTTTTTGTGTTTTTTAGTTTTAATGAGGAAAAGGAGGTAATTGAAATTAAATTAAAAGGCAAACCCTAATTCTAATATTTTTATTCATCATGAAAGAATTAAAATATAATCTACGTTAAACCCTAATTTATTTATGTACAATTTTTAATTTATGAAAATAAACAATTAATATTATTATTCTGAAAAAAAGGAAAAATTAAAAAGAAAATAAAAAGTTATTAAACCTAAACTCTATTTTTTTTGGATTTTTAGTTATGAAAAATATTTAGTAAACCTAAATTAAAGCTAAATAATTACAAGCATTTATTTATGAAAATAATTATAATATTAATATTTATTATTTTTTTGGTCTTTTCTGATTTTTGAATGTTTTTATATTTTATAAAAAAAATAATTACTGAATTAAAACAAAAAATAAATAAAATAAGAATTAAAAGGATATAAGGAAAATAAATGGAATTAGCAAACCAGGGTGGGGTGTAGTCCCAAAATTGGAGGTTCAGGCCTGGAATTTTGGCCCATCAAGCTTTGAATTTCGCTGACTTTTGGATCATGTATAACACGTTTGACTATGGTACATGCTGCGTCTTGAATCTTGGCCATTGATCTGATTATTTTGGACGCGTGTATGGTCCAATTTGAAGACGTATGGTGAGTCCTCGTATTATGCCTGCATGAGAATACGCGTTGAAAAATAATATTGAAACTTTGCCAGACCTGGAACTTGAACCCAGGTCTTGAGGGTTATTCACATCACGTGTTACCAACTGCGCCATTGCATTTCAATTAATATACTATGGTTAATAAATAACAAAAATCAAAACCAACGCGTAGTGGAGAGAACGCGCGAAATTTCAAACGGACGTATCACTGGCTGCCACGACTTCTTCTTCTTCGCGTATCTGAAAAAATAAAACACAATAGCAACGGTTTTAACGCGTTGCTTTAAGCATGCTATGGGAAAATAGCGAATAGGGCTATGGTGCATATAAATTGATCGCGAGGCTTGAGTTTGTTTCGTCTTGACATGACAAATTAGCCTGTACCAGTTTGGGGATCTAATTTTACGCCTTGCACAAAGCCCCAATTTTGGAACCTTGGAACCCTAGAATCTGTCAATGGTGGAATCTTATACACAACGAAATAATGCAATTAAACGTAATGGTTAGTTTGTAAACTTCATCAGAAACATGAATATATAAACAAAAATGCAAAAAGACGCATGATTTATGATATGCGGTTTCAAAAGTTTCGAGGTACAGTCTGAGTTCTTGATACCAATTCAGGGCGTTTTGGTGGTTGATATTGATTGAAATACGTTCAGAATTGTCCCAGGAATCTAAGGGAATGGCGGTTGAGGCTTGAATCGTCTCTTAACCTTGAAAACAGTTTTGTGTTTTTTATGGAAAAAATTTCAATGTGCAAAGCTTGTTTGGGCGCAGCTTAGAGTGCTTAGGCATTAGGGTTATGATTCTGAGTATGTATAGAGGCTTTTAGGTCAAAAATATCAATCAAATCTTCTTCATTCAATGGTTTTTGCAAATTGATTTTTCAAGATTTTTTCATATCTTTTTTTCATGGTTTTTGGTTCAATCATGCTCAAATCTCATCAAAACTTGCCTAATTGGGATATGCACGTGATATTGAGAATAAACATGCATGAAAAGATTTTTTTAGGTCAAGTTTGATATTTTTCATGTATTTAATTAATTTAAATGAATTAATATTAATATAAATTCAAATAAATAATTAAAAAAATGAGAAAATACTTCCCTTTGGGCCTAATGGTCGTGCATAGGCTTGGCATGAAGAAACTTGGAAGAAAAATGGGCCCATTAGCAAATTTAGGCCTTTTGAAGTAATGTTGACTTTCAAAAATTTCCAAAAATTTCCCAACTTCCACAAGGCATAACTTGCTCAATTTTTAAGCTTTTCACATGTTCTTGGACATTTTGGAAAGGTCTTTGAGTCCTTTAACCAATGCCTTTGGTCCCATGTCATTTTGATTTACCAATCTCAAGTTATGGCCTTTGACCTAAAGTCCCTTTTTGTTGACTTTTGAAAATGACCTATAATGTTGAAATTGATAACTTTTTGTGAGAGCATTTCTTGGACTTGGAATATGAAGATGAGTTGTAGGAAATGTCTTTCTCTTCAAAATGAGCTTTGGATGGAATTTTTCTGATAATCCATGTGAAAGTTATGCCCTGGTCAATTTCAGTTGACTTTTTCAGCTGTCCAAATATAGCAACTTTTGCATCTTTGATGATTTCTGAGCCAAATTTTGAGAATCATGATCAAGCATTGATCAAATGATGTTTGTGGCTTCAAAATGATATGTTGACCAAAAATTTGAACTTTTGACTGTCAAATGACCATTTTGCCCCTACAGTTGACTGTAGTGCAATCTAGGGTTTTGACTGTGCAATTTTGAGCTGAATGCCTTGAAACTTGATATGAGGATACTTGACCATGTTTGTGAGCATATGAGACTTGATTGGGCCTTTGAAAACTTCATTTTCTTGATCAGGACACAAACCCTAGTTTTGACTGTATAGGAGACAGTTGAGCTGCACAACCCTTGGGGAATTTTGTGACCTTGACTTGACAATTTCTTGAAGAATATGGGAGGGCAAATTTAGGGATACAACAGTTGCCCCTGTTCAATCTTCTTAGACCTGAGGATGCAGATTGGCTGGCGTGCCTTTCGTAATCCGAGGGTAGAAGATGATTGAACACTAAAGTGCCCAGAAATTTGCGCTCACATAGTAGCAGTGCGATGATGGAATGGGCTTATAGATGCCATTTGGAGGTTGCTGGATAGGGTGATGGGCTTATAGATGCCATCTGAATGTTGATCGCGTAGGAGATTCCTTCGCTAGAACCTGTATACCTGCAAAAGAACAAATGAATACCTGACACGTTGCAAGAGTTGATTTTAGATGCTTGGTATAGATATGTCCTGACTGGTTATAGGAGCTGAATCTGGAGCTTCAAACGCTGATGAATGAACCAGGGATGGTTACTACCTTAACATGAATGGTAAGAGAACCTTGGGCGACTTTAACTTCAACAACGCTCGTTGAGAAAATCTTGGGTGTCTTCTGCTGGAATAAGAATCAGGGAGATCTTAGGGTCGATCTGACTGAACCAGAGAGGCCTTTGACTGGATAAGCATCAGGAAAATCTTTAGGGTTGATTTAACTGAACCGGACAAGGTCTTGAAATATCTTCAACTGGATAAGCATCAGGGAGATCTTAGGGTCGATCTGACTGAACCAAGAGAAGGCCTTTGACTGGATAAGCATCAGGGAAATCTTAGGGTCGATTTAACTGAACCGGTCTAGGTCTTGAAACATCTTCAACTGGATAAGCATCAGGGAGATCTTAGGGTCGATCTGACTGAACCAAGAGAAGGCCTTTGACTGGATAAGCATCAGGAAAATCTTAGGGTCGATTTAACTGAACCGGTCTAGGTCTTGAAACATCTTCAACTGGATAAGCATCAGGGAGATCTTAGGGTCGATCTGACTGAACCAAGAGAAGGCCTTTGACTGGATAAGCATCAGGAAAATCTTAGGGTCGATTTAACTGAACCGGTCTAGGTCTTGAAACATCTTCAACTGGATAAGTATCAGGGAGATCTTAGGGTCGATCTGACTGAACCAAGAGAAGGCCTTTGACTGGATAAGCATCAGGAAAATCTTAGGGGCGATTTAACTGAACCGGTCTAGGTCTTGAAACGTGATTGAGAATTTCAACTGCATCTTTCCTGAAAAATAAAGGTCAGTCATATGCAATGCATGATATGGGTCAAGCAATGATGTTCTCGATATAAATGATACTTGTATGATGCAGTGCGTTATGCATGCTATGATGATGTATGTGAAGTTTTATGTATGTTTTCGTCTAGGAATGGTAAATCCTTGACGGGTGCCGGGAAGTTGTATCCTGGGCTGATGTTGAGGAATAAATTTTGCTTCCGCTGGGGATGATAGTTACAAGTATACCAGTAGGAGAAGATAACTCCGTTGAGGAATAAACTTGGCAAATGAAGAGTCTGCGGGGAGAAAAGATACTCTAGCGACCATGCTGGGAAGCAATACTCTGTGGGGATAGAGATGCTTTGCTGAGTTGTTGATAACTTGCTGAGGATACCCTTGTTGTATAGGAAATGTTGATGGACTTCGCTGGGGTATGAAGACTTTGTCGACGGCGCTCTTTCCGTGGCTTTTGGCTGAGGATAACCCAGTTATATCCTGTTAAGGAAATAACTCTTTGAATAAAGCCGGACGACGCGTTCGTGCTCTGCGAGGGGTAAGCTTCCAGAATCTACTGGGGATAAGCTTACTGCTTGGGGATAAATTCCAACTTTCCTGGGGAAACTGGATTGGACTTCTGGGGAAGTTTTGAACTGTAATGCTGTAGGTTGAAAGAGGGAACCTATGTAGGGTGGCCTGCTGATGAGCTCGTGTAAAACCGCATCTGAAATGGAGAAGGAACCTGGGTAGGGTTATTTTGATGATGAGTTCGTGTAAAACTGCGTTCTTGGAAAGGGAGAACCTGTGTAGGGTGTCCGGGTGACGAGTCCATGTAAAACTGCATCTTGAATAGGGGGAACCGGTGTAGGGTTGCTTGGTGAGGTAAGTTCATGTAAAACTTCTTGATGAACCGGGGTGAGGTTATCTTGAAATAAATCCATGTAAGATTTCTGGAGGAACCGGGGTTAGGTTGCCTTGGGGTAAATCCATGTGAGATTTCTTGACGAACCGGGGTAAGGTTGCTGGAGACGAGTTTGTGTAAAAACTTTTTGATGAACCGGGGTTAGGTCATCTCAAGCTAAATCCATGTAAGACTTCTGGAGGAACCGAGGTTAGGTTACCTGGATAAGTTTGTGTAAAAACTTCTTGATGAACCGGGGTTAGGTCATCTTGAGCTAAATCCATGTAAGACTTCTGGGGGGAACCGGGGTTAGGTTACGGCATGATAAGTTTGTGTAAAACTTCTTGATGAACCGGGGTTAGGTCATCTTGAGATAGGTCCATGTAAGACTCTTGGAGGAACCGGGGTTAGGTTACGGCATGATAAGTTTGTGTAAAACTTCTTGATGAACCGGGGTTAGGTCATCTTGAGATAGGTCCATGTAAGACTTCTGGGGGGAACCGGGGTTAGGTTACGGCATGATAAGTTTGTGTAAAACTTCTTGATGAACCGGGGTTAGGTCATCTTAAGATAGGTCCATGTAAGACTTCTGGAGGAACCGGGGTTAGGTTACTTGGATAAGTTTGTGTAAAAACTTCTTCTGAAAATTGAGAAGGAACCGGTGTAGGGTTGCATGATTTTGATTAAGTGGATGATTGTCCTGTTTGGTTTCGGATGTTAACCCACGATCTGGAATTTGTAAAGGTAGATGGTAATCATCCTTATGTTGATCTTTCCTTTGTACTTTGGTTGACAGAGCAATTGGATCGCCTGGATAACTCATTATTGCCCCTGTTTCGGAGGTGAGGGAAGAGGATACCTGTGTGGGTGATTGACAAATCTTCGGGTAGACAAGTGACGAGATGCCGGGACATAGTCGTACGCTTTGATCCCTAACTTTTGCCTGGACCGCCCTTTCGGGTTTTCAGTCCACCGGGATACCCATTTTTGCCCAAGCCGCCTTTTCAGGTTTTCGACTTGTTGGGTGTACATATTTTTTTGTTTTCATCCCTTATTTTTGCCTAGGCATGTCAACCTAGCGGGTCTTTGATTTTGCGTAGTATCTTTTTTTCGACCATGTCCACGCTCTCAGAATGTAGGGAATTGCCCCTGTTGGAAGTATTTTGCCATGCCCCAGATAATGGGCAATGCTCCTACTGTGCCTCTTGATTGGCGGTTCTTCTGTTCACAAGGTGTTCATCATGCGAATTTCCCTGCTGTTCAAACAAATAGTCATATGCAAACAAGGTTATTTTAAGAATGCAAAAGCCTATGTCTGTCTTGAATTTTAAAAATGCATTTTTTGTAATACAGTGCGATGTCAACTCAATATTTGACAGCAAACCTTCAGGAGTCAGGATACCTTCGTAACAATATGCTTTTGAACTAACCCATGCTTCAGCTAGGACTTTTAAGGGTTGTATCGTGGCCTGGTTCACGGTTTGAGAAACAAAGGATAAAGGCTCAAATTATTTGTACCCACCCGCTCTTCGTGATGTTCTCCAAACCTAAACTCAGTTGATCATGCGTTAGACCTTGTTTGAGTCTTTGCTCTGATTTTCCAGTGATGGTTCGGACATTGATGATTTATTCTGACTAGGCAGTCATTTTTGTTCTTGTTGAGGGTTTGTAGGACCTCTTTTTTTTTTTTTTTTTTTTGTTATCCCTTTCTTTTTTTGCCTGAACTGTTTCCTTTTTTGGAATCACAGTCAGCGGGATGCCCCAGTTTTGTAAGTCTCCTTCATAGGTCTTGACTTAATGGGTTTTTGATTTTGGGAAGTAATGACTGCCTATCTTTATGATCGTTCGGAACCATTACTGTCTTTCTTTTTTGTAAGGACCTCTTTAGTGCCATTCGTTATGCACTTGGATCAACTGAGAGAACTACCCCGCCCCAGGTTATGATTAAGGGTTTTGATTTTCGAAAATAAAAACTCCTACTTCTTTGGCTCTGATGGGTTGACGAGGGATTATCATCCTTATAACTCCAGTGTTTAGGAATTGAAACAATGCCTGTACCTCATCAGCGGGGTCTGTTCAAAAGCATACTGTAAAGATCGTGGTATCGTTTTCGTCATCCTCCCTCAAGAGGTTTAGAATTTTCAATTAAGAGTTGACCATTGCAAAAATATGAAAGCAGTTTTAAGCATAGTAAACATAATTAATCAAGACAGACATGTGTAATGCACTCATGAAATAAAAGAGTTTAACATAATAATTGTTTATCTGAACAAGAAAGGAAAAATACAACTTGAATTCAAATGAACAAAAAAATTCTCAATCCTAGCCATGTTTTGGCAATGGAGCATTGATCACATTGGGAGTCTCAGCAAGCTCGAACTCGATCTCTTTGGCATCGATCATGTTCTGAATTTTGTACTTTAGTGCCCAACAGTCTTCAGTATCGTGCCCCGGGCTATCGGAGTGATAAGCGCATCTGGCTTCTGGATTGTAGCTAGGAGAGGAGGTCTTAGGATTGGCAGGAGGGTTGATCACTGCAATCAGGTTCATCTTCAACATATGTTGCAGTGCTTGTGACCATGGCATGTTAATGTTGGTGAACTGCCTTTTAGGCCCGTCCGGCCTTTGCTGGTTTCCCCTCTGTGGTTGGCGGCGTGGTGCAGAACCAGAGATCATGACTGCCCCTGCATGTTGATCACGGCGACCCTTTTGATCGTATGCAGCATTAGATTCCTTCTTTCCCGTGTAAGGCTTTTTATGAATATCAGAAGGTGTGGCCTCTTGAATTTTCCCGCTCTTGATACCAGCTTCAATTCTTTCGCCGGTCAGGATGAGGTCGGTAAATCCAGCAGATGAGTTACCAATGAGGTGGTTGAAGAATGGACCAGACAGGGTCCCCAAGAACATGTCCACAAGTTCACGGTCAGTCAGAGGTGGTTGTACCCTTCCAGCAAGATCCCTCCATTTCTGCGCATATTCTTTAAAACCTTCACTTGATCCTAACGACATACCCTGGAGTTGGGTACGCGTAGGAGCAAGGTCGGCATTATACTGATACTGCTTGTAGAAAGCAGTAGCCAACTCCTCCCAGTTACGAACCTTGGTCCCATCCAGCTGATAGAACCATTCGAGATGAGTCCCTGAAAGACTCTCCTGGAAGAAGTGGATCCACAAGTTCTTGTCCGCCGTATATGGTTGAATCTTCCGAACATAGGACCTGAGATGTAGCTTGGGACAAGACGCCCCATCATACTTAGTAAAGGACGGTGCTTTGAACTTCCGAGGAATAACCACACCAGTTGACAAACCCAGATCTCCGAAATCCAGCCCAGGTACCTGTTGAACCTCCATAGCTTTCATTCTGTCCTCCAGTTGCTTATATCTGTCATTAGCAGGAGGGTACTGCTCTTCATCAAAATCTGTCTCGTTGTCGGAGACCACTGGACTGGGAACCTCTCTCTCATGGTGACTGCTTTCCCTCACAGATGGGGTAGTCCTCTCAGTTTCGACTTGCGGTGTATTCCCAGCTCTGCGTCTAGGGCTGAACAAGACAGTCCTCTTCTTCTTCTTTTCCTTCTTCAAGAGCAGAGCCTTCAGATCTTGCTGCCCCTGGGTCAAGTTCATGATTAGCCCTTGGAATTGGGCATTCTGAGCCTGGAGGGCCTTGATAGTCTGCTCGGCTGATGATTCAGGATTCATGACGATCGGCTGAAATAAACAGCGAAGAAGGTAAGTAACCTGCAGAGAAAGGGTACCTGTTATGCAATGATATGTATGGCATGCATGCAATGATTTCAAGGACCTCACGGGGTAAACAGAGAAACTTGTTAGAATTGAAAGCCGGTAACTTGATTGAAGGTACTTCATGTTGTTGAGAGTCCTTCTTCAAGGGTCAAAAGCTCACCATATCCAGTGGGTCATAGCCCCTGACAACCTTGGCTAGAGGAAAATAAATCCTCTCTGCCCCTGGCTAGATGTTTGATTTATCATGACCTGCATCACAAGCCCTTGAGATCCTTGAAATGGGTTAGGATGTATGCAGGATGCATGCAATGGTATGATGTTATGCTATGCATGGGGTAATGTGAGTGAACCCTGTTATGAGTCCTAATTAAGGACTGAAACAAAACCTGCAAGAAACAAGTGTTAGATCACAAGCATGCAGATAGTCAAGTACGAAGGCACACAAGTCACACAAGAGAGAGCCCTTAGGTTTAGGCCAGCATGGGGCCTAGGTAGTACCCTCTTGAAGTTGGTGGGTTCAACCTGTCCTAATCAAAATAACCGGGTTCTAAGGTTCCCAATATCACGGGATTGCTTTCATTGTTCATCGTTTCGATTTAGCCACTGAACTGGCGACCGAAATATTCCAGGAAAGCAACCCTCAATTGAGTGTAGTATCGAGTATCAACCAACCTCGGACTGCACCAAAGTCAGTTATCTCACTACCCTAAAGAGGCCAAGATAGTTCAATTAAGGTTCCTAAGGTCTGTTGATGCTTCATGACACCACGCAGAGGCCCCGTACTCTCCTTGACTGAACTCAAGGGTTACCGGTACACACCAAAGTGCCACATCAACGTAGCAGACTGTTTCAACCATGTCGGTATACCCCGCACAGTTCCCTCACAGCCTTGTCGCTACTTTCTAAGAAGGTATCCCCAGATCCGGGTTAGGATCTATAGAACTCCCAAGACAGTCCCACAATTTAAAGCAAGCAAAGAAAGCAATTGAAAACCTAGTTATGAACTAACCCTAAGGTACACCTCACTTTAAGTTAAGTCCCCAGCAGAGTCGCCAGTTCTGTGATCGGTGGATCTGGAACTGACTGTTTAACGCTGGTTCGCGAAATGTCGCGGAAGCAAGAGTCGCCACCGTCTTTTATTTTCTCCAAATGGAAAGGACAAAAGCACAGAAAAATTCCTTTTAAGAGATTGCTCTCGGTTCGGGAGGTAGGTTATAGAAAGGGAAGGTGTTAGCACCCTTTCTATCCATGGTTATCCATGGACTCTTAGATACTTGCTCATTGTGTTTTCAAAAATGTTTGCTTGCTTTTCAATTGTGGGTTTTAAAAAGTTTCTTTGAAAAATTTCAGATCGACTCATACGTCAGAGTGTTTGAAAAGTTTGTTTTGAAAGCTTTTGAAAAGGGTCAGTGTGAAAAGTCTTTTGATTTGTTTGAAATTAGAGCAAGTATCCTTGAGAACCTACCTACCCTAAGGAATTCGTCTGTGTAAGAGGCCTTTAAAGTAGTGCCATCCCACCATTGAGAGGTAGGTAGCACCACCGTTGGAGGTGTTCGGGTCAATTCGAAGTTCGGGACATGGTGATCACCAGAGCAATGGGAAGATACCTTAGAAGCTACCCTCATGCCAGGTTCCCGGATCATGAGGACTTACTAAGACATCCTCTACTCGACGATCACCTTTCGAAAGGCAACAGTGAGGCGTACCCTAGGGGTGGTGTGTGCGAATTGTGTGTCATGTTTCAGTTATTTGTCTTGTGTCATGTCATTGTGATCTACGCTTGATTTTAATTAGGGCCATTCATTCTTGCATGCATATTTAACAGTTAATAAGTTGCGGGAAAATAAATCTACAACTATTACAAATGGCGCGGGTCCACATCGCCAAAATTTCCAGAACCCGATTTAGCGGAAAATAAATAAAGCGATAAATAAAAGTGCGAGAGATTTAAATTACAGTGCTTTGGGAGATTTACATAATTATGATGAACGACACAAAGTAAATATGCGCAATTAAATTAAAACAATGGGCGTTGGACCCTTTTACAAAAATATTTAAAGTTAATGAATTAATTAAGGAGGAATTAAAATTAAAGATTTAAAAGGGATGTTTTTTGTGTTTTTTAGTTTTAATGAGGAAAAGGAGGTAATTGAAATTAAATTAAAAGGCAAACCCTAATTCTAATATTTTTATTTATCATGAAAGAATTAAAATATAATCTACGTTAAACCCTAATTTATTTATGTACAATTTTTAATTTATGAAAATAAACAATTAATATTATTATTCTGAAAAAAAGGAAAAATTAAAAAGAAAATAAAAAGTTATTAAACCTAAACTCTATTTTTTTTGGATTTTTAGTTATGAAAAATATTTAGTAAACCTAAATTAAAGCTAAATAATTACAAGCATTTATTTATGAAAATAATTATAATATTAATATTTATTATTTTATTGGTCTTTTCTGATTTTTGAATGTTTTTATATTTTATAAAAAAAATAATTACTGAATTAAAACAACAAATAAATAAAATAAGAATTAAAAGGATATAAGGAAAATAAATGGAATTAGCAAACCAGGGTGGGGTGTAGTCCCAAAATTGGAGGTTCAGGCCTGGAATTTTGGCCCATCAAGCTTTGAATTTCACTGACTTTTGGATCATGTATAACACGTTTGACTATGGTACATGCTGCGTCTTGAATCTTGGCCATTGATCTGATTATTTTGGACGCGTGTATGGTCCAATTTGAAGACGTATGGTGAGTCCTCGTATTATGCCTGCATGAGAATACGCGTTGAAAAATAATATTGAAACTTTGCCAGACCTGGGACTTGAACCCAGGTCTTGAGGGTTATTCACATCACGTGTTACCAACTGCGCCATTGCATTTCAATTAATATACTATGGTTAATAAATAACAAAAATCAAAACCAACGCGTAGTGGAGAGAACGCGCGAAATTTCAATCGGACGTATCACTGGCTGCCACGACTTCTTCTTCTTCGCGTATCTGAAAAAATAAAACACAATAGCAACGGTTTTAACGCGTTGCTTTAAGCATGCTATGGGAAAATAGCGAATAGGGCTATGGTGCATATAAATTGATCGCGAGGCTTGAGTTTGTTTCGTCTTGACATGACAAATTAGCCTGTACCAGTTTGGGGATCTAATTTTACGCCTTGCACAAAGCCCCAATTTTGGAACCTTGGAACCCTAGAATCTGTCAATGGTGGAATCTTATACACAACGAAATAATGCAATTAAACGTAATGGTTAGTTTGTAAACTTCATCAGAAACATGAATATATAAACAAAAATGCAAAAAGACGCATGATTTATGATATGCGGTTTCAAAAGTTTCGAGGTACAGTCTGAGTTCTTGATACCAATTAAGGGCGTTTTGGTGGTTGATATTGATTGAAATACGTTCAGAATTGTCCCAGGAATCTAAGGGAATGGCGGTTGAGGCTTGAATCGTCTCTTAACCTTGAAAACAGTTTTGTGTTTTTTATGGAAAAAATTTCAATGTGCAAAGCTTGTTTGGGCGCAGCTTAGAGTGCTTAGGCATTAGGGTTATGATTCTGAGTATGTATAGAGGCTTTTAGGTCAAAAATATCAATCAAATCTTCTTCATTCAATGGTTTTTGCAAATTGATTTTTCAAGATTTTTTCATATCTTTTTTTCATGGTTTTTGGTTCAATCATGCTCAAATCTCATCAAAACTTGCCTAATTGGGATATGCACGTGATATTGAGAATAAACATGCATGAAAAGATTTTTTTAGGTCAAGTTTGATATTTTTCATGTATTTAATTAATTTAAATGAATTAATATTAATATAAATTCAAATAAATAATTAAAAAAAATGAGAAAATACTTCCCTTTGGGCCTAATGGTCGTGCATAGGCTTGGCATGAAGAAACTTGGAAGAAAAATGGGCCCATTAGCAAATTTAGGCCTTTTGAAGTAATGTTGACTTTCAAAAATTTCCAAAAATTTCCCAACTTCCACAAGGCATAACTTGCTCAATTTTTAAGCTTTTCACATGTTCTTGGACATTTTGGAAAGGTCTTTGAGTCCTTTAACCAATGCCTTTGGTCCCATGTCATGTTGATTTACCAATCTCAAGTTATGGCCTTTGACCTAAAGTCCCTTTTTGTTGACTTTTGAAAATGACCTATAATGTTGAAATTGATAACTTTTTGTGAAAGCATTTCTTGGACTTGGAATATGAAGATGAGTTGTAGGAAATGTCTTTCTCTTCAAAATGAGCTTTGGATGGAATTTTTCTGATAATCCATGTGAAAGTTATGCCCTGGTCAATTTCAGTTGACTTTTTCAGCTGTCCAAATATAGCAACTTTTGCATCTTTGATGATTTCTGAGCCAAATTTTGAGAATCATGATCAAGCATTGATCAAATGATGTTTGTGGCTTCAAAATGATATGTTGACCAAAAATTTGAACTTTTGACTGTCAAATGACCATTTTGCCCCTACAGTTGACTGTAGTGCAATCTAGGGTTTTGACTGTGCAATTTTGAGCTGAATGCCTTGAAACTTGATATGAGGATACTTGACCATGTTTGTGAGCATATGAGACTTGATTGGGCCTTTGAAAACTTCATTTTCTTGATCAGGACACAAACCCTAGTTTTGACTGTATAGGAGACAGTTGAGCTGCACAACCCTTGGGGAATTTTGTGACCTTGACTTGACAATTTCTTGAAGAATATGGGAGGGCAAATTTAGGGATACAACAATCCCCATTCTGCTATAGCCTTCACAACTCTGAATATCTGTCCATTCAATGCTTCTTCCGCCGATGACTGGACTGATCAGAAGCTTGGAGTTGGTTGATGACGAGACTGTCCTTAGAGTGATCCGATGAGACATAGTCATACGCTTTAATTCCCTAACTTTTGCCTGAATCGCCCTTTCGGGTTTTCGATCCACCGGGAAACCCCTTTTTGCCCAAGCCGCCCTTTCGGGTTTTCGACTTACCGGGTGTACATATTTTTTTTGGTTTTATCCCTAATTTTTTCCTGAACCGCCCTTTCGGGTTTTCGGTTCACCGGGATGCCCCTTTTTTTCCCAAGCCGCCCTTTCGGGTTTTCGACTTGTCGGGTTATTTTATGCGTAGTATCTTTTGACTATGTCTGCATTTGCAGGGTGTGGCAAATCGTCGCCGTCCATGGTGGTCAGAATCATTGCACCACCAGAAAATATGCTCTTGATCACAAATGGTCCTTCGTAGGTAGGAGTCCACTTGCCCCTGGGATCACTTTGCGGCAAGATAATCCGCTTGATTACGAGATCTCCGACTTGATATGCTTGACGTCTGACTTTCTTTTTGAAAGCCTTGATCATCCGTTTTTGATACGTTTGACCATGGCAGACAGCAGCGAGTCGCTTCTCGTCGATCAAATTGAGTTGATCAAGTCGGGTCTGAATCCAATCATCTTCATTCAAACCTGCGTCCTTCATAATCCTTAGAGAAGGAATCTGAACTTCCATGGGTAGGACAGGTTCTATGCCGTATACCAAAGAAAATGGGGTTGCCCCGGTTGAAGTACGTGCCGTGGTACGGTATCCATGCAGAGCAAACGGTAACATCTCATGCCAGTCCTTGTAAGTGACTGTCATTTTCTTTATGATCTTCTTAATGTTTTTGTTCGCAGCTTCGACAACACCGTTCATCTTCGGCCGATAGAGAGATGAATTGTGATGATAAATCTTGAACTGTTCGCACAATGCGGTGATCATAATATTATTCAGATTTGTACCGTTGTCTGTGATGATCCTGTCGGGAACACCATACCGACATATGAGGTTCTGCTTGATGAAGCGAGCAACCACATTTTTAGTAACAGAGGCGAAAGAAGCCGCTTCGACCCATTTGGTGAAGTAGTCAATAGCAACCAGGATGAAGCGATGTCCGTTGGATGCCGTGGGCTTGATCTCTCCAATCATGTCAATGCCCCACATTGCAAATGGCCAAGGAGCTGTCAGAATGTTGAGAGGAACCGGATGAATATGAATCTTGTCAGCGTAGATTTGGCATTTATGGCAGGTACGGGAGTGTTGATAGCAATCAGCTTCCATGGTAGACCAGTAGTAGCCTGCCCTTAGGATCTTCTTAGCCATCGTATGTCCGCTCAAGTGAGTGCCAAATGTATCGTTGTGTACCTCGGTCATGATTAACTCTGCTTCAGTTTTATCCACACATCAGAGTAAAACACAATCATGGTTGCGTTTATAGAGGATGCCGTTTCTCAGGAAGAACTTGGCAGCAAATTTCCTTAGGAACTTTTTATCATTTACGGAAGCTCCTTCGGGATATTCTCTAGTCTGGAGATACCTTTTGATTTCGTGAAACCATGGTTGTTCCACTGCTTCTTCGGTATTAATCTCAGGACAATATGCAGGTTCATCCATTCGCTCGATGGTGATTTGGGGAGCTTCGCTATCCCAGTTGAGTTTAAACATGGAAGACATTATGGCCAGAGCATCTGCTAGCTGATTCTCTTCTCGCAGGAAATGCTCGAAGGTGATTTGCTCGAAATGAGGCAACAATGTTAGGACATGTTCTTTGTATGGGATAAGATTAGGATGTTTAGTATCCCACTCTCCTTTGATTTGACTGATAACCAAAGCTGAGTCCCCAAATACAATCAAAGATTTGATCCCCAAGTCTATAGCAGCCTTGAGACCAAAGATGCAAGCTTCATATTCAACCATGTTGTTGGTACAACTGAAGCAAAGTCGGGCCGTGAAAGGCGTGTGACAACCTTCCCGGGAGATGAGTACTGCACCGATACCGTTTCCGAGTGCATTTGAAGCGCCATCAAAGTACAGGTTCCATCGGGATCCTTTTTCAGGTCTGTCATACGGTCCGTTACCTTCAATGTTGTCTAAGTTCATGATGTCCTCGTCTGGGAAGTCAAATCTCATGGGTTGATAATCTTTGATAGCTTGATGAGCTAGATGGTCAGCTAGTACACTCCCTTTTATAGCTTTTTGGGTAGTGTACTGGATGTCATACTCGGTTAGGATCATTTGCCATCTAGCGATTCTTCCAGATAAAGCAGGCTTCTCGAAGATATACTTGATAGGATCCATTTTGGAAATCAACAGAGTGGTATGAGTCAACATATACTGCCTTAGTCGGCGAGCAGCCCATACCAAAGCGCAGCAAGTTTTCTCGAGCAGTGAGTAGCGAGTCTCACAGTCGGTAAACTTTTTGCTAAGGTAATAAATAGCATGCTCTTTTCGACCAGACTCGTCATGCTGGCCCAATATGCACCCCATTGAGTTATCCAACACGGTCAGATACATGATCAACGGTCTTCCTTCGACGGGTGGCATCAGAATAGGAGGTTCTAGCAAATACTCCTTGATCTTATCAAAAGAAACTTGGCAATCGTCGTTCCATTCGACTACCTGATCTTTCTTTAATAGTTTGAAAATTGGCTCACAGGTAGAAGTCAGATGAGAGATGAATCTGGCAATATAGTTTAAGCACCCCAAGAACCCTCTGACCTCCTTTTCAGTACGGGGAGCAGGCATTTCTTGTATATCTTTTACTTTTTCCGGATCGACCTCAATGCCTTTGTTGCTGACAATAAATCCTAGAAGTTTACCAAACCTAACTCCAAAAGTACACTTACTTAGATTCAGCCTGAGTTTATACTCCTTCAATCTGGCAAACAGCTTCTGCAAATGCTCAAGGTGTTCCTCCTCTGTTTGTGAACGAGATATCATGTCGTTTACATAGATTTCGATCTCATGATGTATCATATCATGAAATAAAGCTACCATGGCACGCTGATAAGTTGCCCCTGCGTTCTTTAGTCCGAATGGCATCACCTTGTAGCAGAAGGTACCCCATTGTGTAACAAAGGTTGTTTTCTCCATTTCCTCGGGGGCCATTTTGATCTGATTGTAACCTGAGAATCCATCCATGAAGGAAAACACCTTGTGCTGAGCTGTGTTGTCGATCAAAACGTCGATATGCGGTAGCGGAAAATCATCTTTAGGGCTGGCCCTATTCAAATCCCGGTAGTCCACACACATTCTGACCTTGCCATCTTTTTTAGGTACTGGCACAATGTTAGCAACCCATTGTGGATAAGATGTAACAGCCAGAAAGCCAGCGTCGAATTGCTTCATTACTTCTGCTTTAATCTTCTCAGACATGTCGGGCCTCATTCGGCGGACTTTTTGCTTGATCGGTGGACAATCCTCTCTCGTAGGGAGATGGTGAACCACGATATCAGTGTCTGAACCCGGCATGTCTTCATAAGGCCAGGCGAAGATTTCAACGTATTTATTTAACAACTGTATCAAACGCTCCTTGACACTTGATTCCAGATTGGCACCCACTTGTATTTCCTTCCGGTGTTCCTCTGTTCCTAAGTTGACAGTTTCCAACAACTCTTCGTGAGGAAAGATGGTCCTTTCTTCTTGTTGTAGAAGTCTGGCTAGTTCCCCTGGTACTTCACAACCTTCGTCATCTTCATACTCAGCCTGATTAACCAGATTTTTAGAGTTATTGAAGGACATAGCAGAATAGTCACCCCTAGAATCCGGAGTGGATGGGTACCTGCATTTGTGAGTGTGGGTGTGTGTAAGGGATAGCCATCCTTAAACAAACAAAAATGCAAAAGGAAAGAAAAATGAACATAGCAGTTTATCAATGAAAAACATCCAATGAATCATTAAACATGGCATATGAATATGAAGATAATCAAAACCCTTACAAATAGACCTACATGCCCCGGGCAAGGCATGAGGTGAAAAAGTAGCGTGCATATTATTCAAAAGTAATTATTACAGACCACAGGAAATGTTTGACAGATGATTACTGATTAATAAAAGTAATGGGGACAAAGTCCTTTGCCTCCCAGTTGCGTAGCCCTCCTTCGATGGTTGGGAAGATCCAATCTTCAATGTTACTCTCTTCATCTTCGTCTTCTAAAGCGTTGATTCCATGAGGAGAAATCTTGATGGGTCTTCTTTCAACCTTTGAGTGGCGCATTGCTTTCTGCCCCGCAGTAGTGAATCCTAAACCAAATTTGTCTGTTTTGTGAGGAAAATCCGGCAACTGTCCCCATGTTGAGCTCTTTCCTTCCTTCATATCAGCCTTGGCGTCTTTTAGAGATTCCATCCTGGCCATCTGCTTTGGTACCTTAGCTACCGTTTTTGCTACTGCCACTTCAGGAGAAACCTCCTCAAAGTGCTGGAATGGTGTCTCAATGAATCCACCCTCTACCTCTACATACCGGAAGGAGTTCAGGTGGCTGATCATATTGTAGGTGTTTAGGTATTGGCTTGCATTTTTGGTAAATCCCAAGTGTATGTGTGAATGTCATGACTGATGTCACAACATTCTAGTTCAGTTTGTACTGACTCATTAGGTACCTTTGCAGAAAAATATTGTAATTCAAATACTGATGTTTATAAGTGTGTATCTGAGCATTTTTGCAAAATGATCACATTTTGCTAAATCAGTAGACAGGTTTTCTCAGATGTCATAACAGATGTTATGACATCCTGTTCTGAACTAACAGGATTGCAGGATTGGATAAGTCTGAGTTTTTTCAGGAAATAACTCAGTCCTTTCTGAACAGAATCCTGCGTTTTCTGAGGGGTAACCTAGCTCAACCCTAACCTGGTTAATAAAGTCCTGTGACCTGGTCTTTAGGTCAAACGGAATTAACCCTAGGTTTTTGGAAACCCTAACTGAAGTTGCAGCTGCTATATATTCAACAGAGCTGCTGTTTTTCAAGGATCCCTGCTGATTGATTAGAAGATCATTTCGTAATCTGTATAGATTTGTTTATTTGTACTCCAAGCAATTATCATTGTGATAAGTGCCTTGGAATAGGTTTCTATTTGTAAGGGTTGTGTAGCACTCAAAGCTTTGAAGCAAGAGTGTTTGAATGTTCCTTGACTAAAGCTGTGAAGCAGAGTCAAGTTAGTTGTGTACATCACTCAAAGCTGTGTAGCACGAGTGATTGTGTTGCTTGATTAAAAAGCTGTGAAGCTTAATCAAGTGTTTGTTTTTGAATAGTGTCTTCATCAATTCTTAAGTCAAATTGGTTTATGTATCACTGCTGTGATTGAGGGGGAGTGAGTAGGAACTCAGGTTTAAGTTGTACTTAGATTAGAATTGCATTGGGTAGGTCTTAAGTGAAGGAGATAAGCTGGTTGGTTTATTCCTGAATTAACATCTCTTATAGTGGATTCTCTCCCTGGCTTGGTAGCCCCCAGAGTAGGTGTTGTTGCACACTGAACTGGGTAAACAATTGACTGTGTTCTTTATTGCTTTTGTATTTACTGTCATATAGTAAGTCAGATACGGTGTCATAACATTGAACGTGACATTGAGTATCTGCAGCCAGAATTTCAATTGGCATCAGAGCAGGCACCCTGCCTGTATTACTGGGTGAGATCTAGGGATATCACTTTCTGGCACTATGGACAAAGAAGGAGTTTTTGGAAATAGACCACCCATTCTGGATGGAACTAATTATGATTACTGGAAACCTCGTATGATTGCCTTCCTAAAATCACTGGACAAAAAAGCTTGGAGAGCTGCTGACAAAGGATGGATTCATCCCACCATAACTGAGATAGATGGGACAATCAGTCTGAAGCCTGAGGAAGATTGGAGTAAAGAAGAAGATGAGTTAGCTCTGGGAAATTCAAAAGCTTTAAATGCCTTGTTCAATGGAATTGATAGAAACATTTTCAGACTAGTACATCAATATGAACTGGCCAAGGAAGTTTGGGACACTCTCAAAACTACTCATGAGGGAACTTCCAAAGTAAAAATGTCAAGGCTTCAGATGTTGACCACCAAATTTGAGAATCTAAAAATGATGGAAGATGAAACCATTCATGAGTTTCACATGAACATCTTGGAGATTGCCAACACCTCAGGAGCACTGGGAGAAAATATGTCAGAAGAAAAACTGGTGAGGAAGATTCTCAGATCCTTGCCTAAAAGATTTGCAATGAAGGTAACTGCCATAGAGGAAGCCCAGGACATTAGCAAGTTGAAAGTGGATGAACTTATTGGGTCTCGTCAGACTTTTGAGATGGGGATCACTGATAATGGTGACAAGAAGAACAAAAGCATAGCACTTGTATCCAACACTGATGTTGAATACAAGGAGGATGAAGAAGAAAACATATCAGAAGCTATTGCCATGCTTTGAAGACAGTTCAACAGGCTCATCAAAAGAATGGACCCAAAGTCAAGGTCTAATGTTCATAACATTCCCTCTGACATTGACAGTTCCAGCAGAAGACCAAGGTCAGAAGATAAGGGAAACCAAGGCAGAGGTATTCAATGCCATGGATGTGAAGGATATGGACATATTCGAGCTGAATGTCCTACCTTTCTTAAGAAGCAAAAGAAAGGAATGATTGTTACTTGGTCTGACTATGATTCAGAAAGTAATTCTGAAGAAGAATCTGCCAAACTAGTTACTGCCGTAACTAGTGTTTGTACTTCTGAAAGTGACACTAGTGATGAAGAAGTGACATTTGAAGAACTGGCTGATACCTACAAGAAATTGTGTATCAGAAGTGCTGAAGTCTGTGTGCAGAATGAGAAACAATCAAAACTCATTATAAAACTAGAGGCTGAAAAGAGGGCAAATCTTGAAACTATAAGTCATTTAGAAGGAGAAGTTCAACTGCTGAACTCACAACTGAATCAAATGACCAAATCTGTCAAGATGTTGACCAATGGAACAGACAAATTGGAAGAGATCCTTCAGGTTGGACAAAATGTGGGAAATTAATCTGGACTAGGATTTATGGAAGCAAAGAAATCTGGTACTGGTAAGCAAATGTCAAAACGGATGTCTCAACACAACTCTCAACATCAGGAACAGAGACATATGAAGAAAAGGTACCAAAGATGGAAATGCCATCATTGTGGTAGATATGGCCACATAAAGCCCTTCTGCTTCAGATTACATGGATACCCTAATCAGATCTCAGGTGTCAAACCTAAGTCTAAAAAGGTACCACATGCTCCTCAATGGAAGAAAAAGGCTATTGCACTGATAGCTCACACTTCCCTGAGGGTCTCTGCAAAGGAAGACTGGTACTTTGACAGTGGATGTTCTAGACATATGACTGGAATCAAGAACCTCCTCAATAATGTTAAGCCTCACACCACCAGTTTTGTGACCTTTGGAGATGGGGCTAAAGGTGAAATCAAAGGAGTTGGTGATTTGGACTGCCCTGGAGTTCCAAGTCTGAATGAAGTACTGCTGGTGAAAGGACTGACCGCTAATCTCATTAGTATCAGTCAACTGTGTGATCTAGGATTCAAGGTCAATTTCTCAAAATCTGAATGCCTTGTAATCAATGACAAACAAGAGATAGTAATGAAAGGAGTCAGATCCAAAGACAACTGCTACTTGTGGGAGGCTGAGAACACTAATTCCTCATCTGTGTATTCCATTGCAAAAGAAGAAAAAGAGGTGAAACTGTGGCAGCATAAGCTTGGTCTCCTTCATCTAAGAAGAATGAAGAGAGCTATCTCTATGGAAACTGTCAGAAGAACTCCAAAACTACAGGTTGATGATGTCTGTGATGTGGGAAATAAACTTGAAGAAGAATGTGTTGTCAGAACCTCAAGTCATCTTGACAAGGATGTTGGAAATAACAAGTCTCATAAATTCTGTTCTCAAAACATCTGGTCAAAGCAGATGCTCCCTGAGTACAATGTTACACAAGATGTTGTGACATTGTGTTATGACAATCTGAAAACATTCAACATTTCCTTGAACCCTATTGACTTTGAAGAGAAGAAGTCATTTAAACTGGAACACAGTTTCTCTAAGCTTCAGCTGACTGATTCTTCTACCAAGGCTCTTGTTGGAAATAAACTTGAAAATTTGAGGGGCAGGTTGGGTATTCACCAACATGAGAAATTATAGCAATTAGTTTTGCTTAAAACAAGGGTTGAAGGGATTAATTTTATTAAGTCTATATTTAGTGGGTTAATCATATTCTTTCACAATTCCTTCAAAAGCTTTAAGAAGTTGAAGAGACTCCCTTTTACCCCCTACCTCTCTCATCCTTGCAACCTGTTTCCTCCTCCCAATCAAAGATTTTTCTCAAACTGCTACTATTACTCAAAGTCAATCAAAATGTGTCAGACATCGTCTTCTACCATGGCGGCTTCGTCTTCCTCATCATCGGCATCATCTGATCAAGATTCTAGGGCAATCACTACATGCATAGAATCTGAAGTTCTTGAGGTCACTCCTCTCAGGGAGATAGCAACTGACCCAGCCAGAGTAAAAAAGCTCAGAACCAGACATGCAGGAAGAGCTCAAGCTACAGCCTCTGGTAATTCTTCTCATCCTTCGTCTTCTGTACCTAATAGAGAAGGATCAGTTCAAGTACACCAAGCTATTGCTAGGCTGGTTACTAGCATTCTGAGTGGCAACCAATCTGTACCGGGGATTTCTATCCCTTTAAATCAATCAGAAAGTCCAAATGTGGAAGGTTCTGAAAATGTAGATGTCACTGAGGATGTTGTGACACCAAAAGACAACATTCAGAACCCCTCTGAAAAGGCTGTTGATCCACCTATCATTGATGTGGATGAAGATTACTCAGATAATGAACTGATTGCTAATGTGAACCCTAGCATAGCTAGGAGATTGATGAAAAGAAAGAGTAGTCAGAATGATAAACCTGATGCTAAGAAATCCAAGGCTGAAGGCATGGCTGAGAAAAGTATTCAGACAAAAGGGAAGAAGGCACAGGTGCAGACTGCTAGACAACCAATCTCTAAGAAAAGTAAAGAACCTGAAACTTCTGATTCTGATGAGGAATCAGAATTTGAGATTGATATTGAAGAAACTCCCATCAGAAGGAAGCTCCCCTCCAGCAAGATTGCTAGAGTGCCTGAAGTGCCAACAGACAACATCTCTTTTCATCATCCTGACAATGCAAACAGATGGAAGTATGTTTGCTTAAAGAGAATAGCCTTGGAGAGAGAACTCAACAATGATGCCTTGGAGTGCAAAGACATCATGGACCTGATCAAGAATGCTGGACTAATGAAGACAGTGATAAAGTTTAACAAATGCTATGAAAATCTGGTCAAGGAGTTTGTAGTGAACTTGTCTAATGATTGTGCTGATGGAAGGTCAGCTGACTTTGAGAGTGTGTTTGTTAGAGGAAGAAGGGTCAAGTTCTCTCCATCAGAAATCAACAAGTTTCATGGAAGAACAAATAAGGACTGTCCTGATCTAGAGGCAACTGACAATGAAGTGTGTCTAACCATCACAGCCAGGCAAGTAAAGTGCTGGCCATTGAAAGGGAAGCTGAATGCTAGTAAACTCAGCATGAAATTTGCCATCTTGCATAAAATAGGTGCAGCAAACTGGGTGCCTACAAATCACAAATCAACTATCTCCACAGGATTGGGGAGATTTATCTATGCTGTAGGAACCAAGACTGCCTTTGACTATGGAAGGTACATCTTTGAACAAACTTTAAAGCATGCTGGCAGTTATGCTGTCAAAGGACCAATTGCCTTTCCCTCCCTCCTCTGTGGAATCATCCTTGCACAATTCCCTGATATCCTTGTGGCAAGAGATACAGTCTGCAAAAGAGCTCCTGCCCTTGGCCTGCACTACAAACTGTTTCAGGGATCTCATGCTCCAGACATTGTCATAACATCAGCTGAGACATCGTCTGTGAAGACCCAGTCCAAGACATCAGATGTCATAGCTGTTTTAAAAGAAACTTGCAAAGAGCTGGATACTAGAAAAAGGACCCTAGAACTTCTAATTGCCAGGCTAGAAAAGGATGAAGATGAAGAAAACAGAAGGGAAGAAGGTGAAGGACATCTCAACATTGAAGAAACTAGCTCCTCAGAATCTGATGACAGTGCTTGAAGGTTGATTGCTGTTTGGTGGAGTTTGGAAGTGTGTTTTGTTGTTGTCTGCTGCTGATCTTATTATTTTGTTTTGGATAATTGTAAAATTTTCTGAACATGTATCTTTGGCCCATTTGTGGCTAAAGAGGGGGAGAATATTTTGGTACTTGCTTAATTAGTACTTGACATTCTATTTTTCTGCTGTCACTTATTTCTGCTGCTATCTATCTCTGATTGTTTAGGGTCTTTAGCCAAAAATCTGCCAAAGGGGGAGTTTGTAGGTGTTTAGGTATTGGCTTGCATTTTTGGTAAATCCCAAGTGTATGTGTGAATGTCATGACTGATGTCACAACATTCTAGTTCAGTTTGTACTGACTCATTAGGTACCTTTGCAGAAAAATATTGTAATTCAAATACTGATGTTTATAAGTGTGTATCTGAGCATTTTTGCAAAATGATCACATTTTGCTAAATCAGTAGACAGGTTTTCTCAGATGTCATAACAGATGTTATGACATCCTGTTCTGAACTAACAGGATTGCAGGATTGGATAAGTCTGAGTTTTTTCAGGAAATAACTCAGTCCTTTCTGAACAGAATCCTGCGTTTTCTGAGGGGTAACCTAGCTCAACCCTAACCTGGTTAATAAAGTCCTGTGACCTGGTCTTTAGGTCAAACGGAATTAACCCTAGGTTTTTGGAAACCCTAACTGAAGTTGCAGCTGCTATATATTCAACAGAGCTGCTGTTTTTCAAGGATCCCTGCTGATTGATTAGAAGATCATTTTGTAATCTGTATAGATTTGTTTATTTGTACTCCAAGCAATTATCATTGTGATAAGTGCCTTGGAATAGGTTTCTATTTGTAAGGGTTGTGTAGCACTCAAAGCTTTGAAGCAAGAGTGTTTGAATGTTCCTTGACTAAAGCTGTGAAGCAGAGTCAAGTTAGTTGTGTACATCACTCAAAGCTGTGAAGCACGAGTGATTGTGTTGCTTGATTAAAAAGCTGTGAAGCTTAATCAAGTGTTTGTTTTTGAAGAGTGTCTTCATCAATTCTTAAGTCAAATTGGTTTATGTATCACTGCTGTGATTGAGGGGGAGTGAGTAGGAACTCAGGTTTAAGTTGTACTTAGATTAGAATTGCATTGGGTAGGTCTTAAGTGAAGGAGATAAACTGCTTGGTTTATTCCTGAATTAACATCTCTTATAGTGGATTCTCTCCCTGGCTTGGTAGCCCCCAGAGTAGGTGTTGTTGCACACTGAACTGGGTAAACAATTGATTGTGTTCTTTATTGCTTTTGTATTTACTGTCATATAGTAAGTCAGATACGGTGTCATAACATTGAACGTGACATTGAGTATCTGCAGCCAGAATTTCACATATATTCCTCTTCACCGTGCACGGTTATGATCTTTCCTTTGACAGGGTATTTCAGCATTTGATGTAGGGAGGAGGTAACTGCCCCAGCATTGTGTATCCATGGTCTCCCCAATAAGCAAGAGTATGACGGACGGATGTCCATCACATAGAAAGTTGAGGAGAACACTTCTGTGCCTACCTTAATGGGAACGTCTACCTCCCCATGTACCATTCTTTTTGATCCGTCAAACGCCCTTACAATGATATTACTTGGCCTTAGCTCCAAGCCTTCACAGTCCAATTGGTCGAGAGCCTTCTTGGGCAGCACGTTCAGAGAAGAACCAGTGTCTACTAAAACATGGGCCAGAATAGTTCCTTGGCATTCTACTGACACGTGTAATGCGTCGTTGTGCTTTCTTCCTTTTGGGGTCAGGTCGGCATCAGAGAAACCTAAACCGTTGTCTGCTGTAAGACTGGCTACACAGTCTTGGAATTGGTCGGCAGAGGTTTCCTGGGGCACATGGGCTGTCTTCAGGAATTTTATCAATGCTTTGGCGTGTGCCTCTGAACAAAGTAACAATGCTAACATGGAGATTTTCGAGGGGGTTTGCCCCAGTTGTTCTACCACATCATAATCACTCTTTTTAATTATCTTCAAGATCTCCTCCATCTCTTTCTTAGAAGTTTCCGGGATGACCAAAGGTTGAGCCCTCGTCCTGACGAGCTCATCTTGGATCTCTTTCCCCTTATCAGCAGAAGTAGGAGGGACATCAACAGGAATAACAGTATCTTCAATCAACGGAGTTCTTGCAGAAAGTTTTATCGGTGCAGGAATAACTTTGGCAGCAGATGAGGGTCCAAAGATTACCTTTGGGGGGGCAATCTCTAGAGAAAATATTCTCCCACTTCGGGTGATCTTGCTTGTACCGGCAATGTTTCCAATGCTGGCATCTTCTTCATCAGAGCCTCCTTCGGTTATTTCAACTTGTTTAATACCATGGTAGTAGATTTCTCCACCGTAATTCCATGGTATTGATTTTTCAGAACTGTAAGGGATAGGCCCTGGCATAGTTATTTTCAAGGGAACAATCTTCATAGAGGATGTGATCTTAACAGGCTTTTTGACGGCCTAGGAAAGATTGGTGGAAATGGTGATTATTGAAACATCTTCGATAAGGGTTGGTATAGCAGGAATCTTTTCAAACAGAATTTGGTGACTGTCCATCAGGCCTTGGATGCCTTTCCTCAGCAATGGACAGTTGATTGGTAGAGAGCAACAACAGTGGCAATCTTCTTTGCATCTTGGGAAAATCCCAGCTTTCAGCAGTTTTAACTTGATTGTTAACAGCGGAGTCAATAGGTCATCAACATCAGACACATATAGATCTTTTTCAATAGCATGGACATTTCGACCATGCCTCGGCATTGGGGCGGATATTACGTTTGGCTTTTCTAGAGCATCGAATTCAACCTCTTTTGCATCTATCAAGTCTTGAATTTTATTCTTTAACGCCCAACAATTGTTGGTGTCGTGCCCAGCGCTATCAGAATGGTAGGCACACTTAGCATTCGGATTGTAAGCTGGTGAGGTTTTATTCACATTTTTGGGCGCTTCTTTGATATTTGTGAGATTCAGCTTCAACAAGTGTGGAAGAACCTGTGCGGGCGTCATATTGATGCGGGTGAACTGCCGTTGTGGCCGTTCTCCCCATTGCTGTTTATGTCTGGGCTGATTGTTGCGAGGCTGATCATTCGATGAATTTTGGATCATCACGGCCCCCACAGTCGGCCGACGCTCAGTTCTTCCCACTCTTCTCTGAGAGTATACAACAACCGTTTCTTTCTTCGCCGGAAATGATTTCTTAACAGTTGTAGATGCAAAGGCATCCTTTTGAATCTTCTCATTCTTGATACCGGCTTCCACTCGTTCGCCAGTCAGAATTAATTCAGTAAACCCTACGGAAGAGCTCCTGATTAAGTGTTTGAAAAACGGGCCAGATAAGGTTCCTAGGAACATATCAACGAGTTCTCTATCAGAAAGAGGTGGCTGCACTCTCCCGGCCAAGTCGCGCCATTTCTGAGCATATTCCTTGAATCCTTCACCTGAGGCCATCCCCATACTCTGTAGCTGAGTACGGGTTGGCGCCAAGTCAGAGTTATATTCATATTGGCGATAAAAGGCAGCTTCCAAATCTTCCCAACTATGTATCTCTGACCTCTCGAGCTTGTAGAACCAGTCTAGCTGAGTACCAGACAAACTATCCTGAAAGAAGTGTACCCAAAGATTTCTATCGGATGTGTGAGGTTGAATCCTTCGGACGTACGACCTTAAGTGCATCTTTGGGCAAGACAACCCATCATACCTTGCAAAAATTGGCACTTTAAACTTCAGAGGGATCACAATTCCAGCAACTAATCCCAAATCTTCGAAATCCAACCCGAGAACCCTTTGCAGCTCCATAGCTGCCAGCCTATCCTCTAGGTTTTTGTACTTGTCGTCTGCGGGCGGGTACTGTTGCTCAGAGTAGTCTTCATCTTCTTCAACCTTTTCCTCTTCAGCTTCGGATTCAGAAGGTACCGCAACCCCTTTTCCTTTACTGGTTTCCTCTTCGGATGCAGAGGGAAATTCAAGAATCCTTCTGGCTTCACCCTCAAACCTTCTTCCCAGGGTAGCTACCCCCACTCTTTTCTTCTTCTTTTTCACTTTCTCTTGCTCCTTGTTCCCAAGCAGTGTTTTTAGATCCTCCTGACCCTTTGCCAAGGTCATTAGGAGATGTTGAAACTGTGAGTTTTGAGCCTGTAGATCTTTGACCGTCTGTTCGAGATCCATCTTACTAAAATAAACAACAGAAAGATAAGGAAACCTGGTGTTGAGACCTGCTTATGCATATGATGAATGATATGTTTATTCATGTAATGCATTCAAGGATTTAGAAATTCAAAATTGTTGCAAACAAAAAGAACACACGTCATATTAATAAGAAGAAATTTTGTCAGTAGATAAATACCCCATGGGCCAAATATTACAAAAACTTCTCAAGGTAAAAAGATGTTGCGCATCCTTTTTGGTGCGATGTAGGTGTTGAGGGTCTCTTCCTCATTGAGTCGGCGGGTAAGCTCCAAAACCTTCTTCTCACTGGCGTAGAAGCTGGCTTCAAAAGTATTCCGTTCCTCCTTGAGTTGGATCCAACTCTTCTGCATCTCCTCCCATGATGTTGGCATGTCAAGATATAGGATGGTGTAGGGAACCTCTCCTTCCTTAACGGGCTCTTTAATCACAGGGAGAACATGAGGGTAAGGCATCATTAGACTCTGGGCTCAGGTTCGTACCCACTTGAGATAAGGCTCAAGAGGGATGGAGTTCTTGTGCCCCAGTGTCTTGCTATCTACCTTGTTAGGCATCCTCGAAGCTCTGATGAATCTTTGGCGAAGTCCTTGCGCATTGTTGTCGAAGTCAAAAACCAGGTCAGGAATCAGCATGTCATGAGGGCCATCCCTCCGTGCATATCCAAATTGTCTCAAAGCTAGACAAGGGTTATAGGTAATGCCTCCTCTAATGCCAAGTAACGGAACATTAGGGAACTCTCCACAACGATCAATGATGATGATATTTTCTCTGGACCGAGAACACCAATGTACATCAGAGTGTGTGAGGGTCATCAATCATTGTGACCACCTTAAGCCTTGGTCATTCTTCAAAACAGATCGTGGAAGGTGCGAAATAAACCACCCTGCAAGGAGAGGAGTACAGCACATGAGAACACCCCTCTTTCTCATTGTTCGTGTGTAAAATGAGTGGAGGATGTCCCCAAGAAATGTTGGTATTGGATTCCTGGATAAGAAGATCTTGACGGCGTTGACATCTATAAGCTGGTCAGGATTTGGGAACAAGACCAACCCATAAATGAGGAGTGCCACAATTTCTTCAAAGGCTTGTAGATCCAATGAATTCCAACACTCTTGTGACTTCTCAAACAAGAATTTTGCCAAGAAGCCTTTGACACCGCTTCTAGTTTCCCAATGTCCCTTGATGTTAGATGGTTGCAAGTGTAGTTCTTGAGCAACCTCTTCAGGCTTTGGTTCTTTTTCCGTACCGTTGTAGGGTAGTTGATTAAGAATAGGAATTCTCAGGAGTTGAGAAAATTCCTCCAAAGTGGGCACCAATTGGTAGTCGGGGAATGTGAAACAGTGGTGAAGGGGGTCAAAGAACTGGAACAACACCTTTACCATATCCTCTTCAATGTTGGTGTTGACTAGGCTGAGCAGTCTACCATGTCTTTTACTGAAAGGAGAGCTTTCGAGAATTCTGGATGTGAGCTCTTTGAGTTGAGGAGGGATTCTCACAAGGTTGACTTAGATGGTTTTCCTGCGAAGAATTTCCATGACCTACAAAACAAGAACAAAGATGAAGATACAAACCCTTGAAATGGTTAGTGTATGCATATGATGCTTTATGATGTTCATGATGTATGCACAAACATATGTACAAGCACTTCACACAAAACCCTAGTTTCAGGCTTGCATGGGTTTTATAGGTAAGTACCCTCTTGAGTGTAGTTGGCTTAAAAACCCGTCCTATTAATAGTAACCGGGTTCTAAGGAGCTCAATATCACTTGATTGTTTTCCATGTTCATTGTTTTGGTTTAGCCACTTAACTAGCGACCAAAATATTCCAAGAAAACAACCCTCAATGAGTGTAGTATCGAGTATCTACCAACTTCGGACTGCACCAAAGCCGGTCATCTCACTACCCCTAATAAAAGGCCAAGATGGTCAAGTAAGGTTCTAGGTCATTAGTGCTTAGTGACATCACTCAGTGGCCCCGTACTCTCCTTGATTGAACTCAAGGGTTACCGGTACTCACAAATATGTCGCACTAATATAGCTATTGCTTCAACTGTGTCGGTATACCCCGCACAGTTTCCACAACGTATTGCTATCTATGAATGTTTCCCCAAAATCCGGGTGTAGGATTTCAAGCCCAAACAAGAGAACCAAGATGTAAAGCAATCAAAGCAAACAATTAGTCATGCAAAAGGGTGATCTAAGCCCTAAGGTTACTCCACTTTCAAATACTCCCCAGCAGAGTCGCCAGTTCTGTGATACGGTGGGATAACTGAATTGAGGTTTTGTGTTTGTATTCGCAAATGTTTCGGTTGAGCAAGAGTCGCCACCGAATTTTTATTTTATCCTAAGGAAAGGTTTAAAAAGCACAGGAAAAACCTTTGAGATGTTTTCTTGGGTCCGGGGAGTAGATTATAGAAAGGGAAGGTATTAACACCCTTTCTATCCATGGTTATCCATGGGCTCTTAGTTACTTGCTTAGATCACTTGCTTTGCATTTTCAATTGTTTGAAATGGTGCTTCGTGTGTGGTTTTGAAAAAGAGGCCATCGTTGTGGCAACCTTTGTAATGATTCTTGTTTGAATGTATACAAAGGTGTTTGTCTTTTTTGAAAGGTTTTCAATATTTTGAAAGTTATTTTGAAATTGTGTTGTGGAGGGTGTTTTGAAAAATAGCAAGGATGTTTTTGCAAGATTTTTGATCAAGTAACTAAGAGTTATCTACCCTATTTTACTCAAAGATCTTTCTTATATTTTTAACCCTTTTAACAGTGTTGTTTCACCATTGCATTTGGTGAACAACCTTGTGTTAAGATGTTAACGGGACGGGCGCGGGTCATCGTATAGACCATGATAACAATGTTGCAAAGTATCTTAGTTTTTCTTTTGAGGGACTAAGATCATTTTTGTAAGGCAACTTTCGAAAGTGTCATCGAGGGACTATGATCTTTTGATTTTATTTGTTTTACCAAGATACTTTGCATGCGTAACATGACCCATTTTTTGAAAGGCAACAAGTGGATGTAACCCTAGGGGTGTTAGTGTGCAAGTGTGTTTTATTGCATACAAGAGTTTATCTTTGAATTAGGATTTTCTATTTCATTGATTTTATCTTGCCATACACATCCTAATTACTAGCAATAAAAGCGGAAATATAAAATCCTACGCTATTACAACAATTAGGGAGTGGGGATACACATTTGTACATGGGGGGTTCAACGAGAAAAATAGAAAAAAAAGAAAATAGCAAAAAACAAGATAGAGAGAAAGAGAGAGGGAGCCAGCGCGCTGCTGAGAGGTCATCAGAAGTTCTGACTCAGACCCGCTGCCAGATGATCAACCTTTTGGTTAAACTGTATGAGTCAGAACGTCTGACTCTGGCACCTGCAAAACAGAAACCTGTTAGTGGGAAGATCAGAAGTTCTGACCCCCCTGCGCTGCAAGACAGAAGTTTGTTAATGGGGAAATCAGAAGTTCTGATCCTGCTGGAAATACAATAATTCTCAGAAGTTCTGACATTATTGACAACAAAACAGGCTTCAGATGTGCTAACGTCAAAGTCAGCACTTGGCTTCTCCCTGTACTAATTAGAACATCTGCAATTTTGTTATTATTCCACAAAACAGGAAACATGTTTGGAACAACTCCAGCAAATGTCAAAGTGTTTCAGAGGGCAGAACCAACAAGGTCACAAGCAGGTTCTACACTGGCTCAGAACGTTCTGAGGTATGAAAATCCCCAGAACACAAACAGCAACAACATGATATTTACATTATGTTTATTTGAGCATGCACAACTGATGATGCTTAGCAGCGTGATGGAGGTCAGCAGGTGCTTACCTGGCTGTTGGAAAAGTTTGTGGATGAGAGCTAGCTTTTGGCTCTGATGGTGTTCTGGATAGGTTTTTTTTTGAAAAGGGTAGATGAAGGTATATGCGTATATATGATCAGAGGTTGAAAAGGGTGTTCTTTAGTCACAAAGAAAACTGGGTATTTGATGAAGTTTGAAGGTAATAAATTCAAAGTTATGAAACACTGGAGATTTTGGCAGAGTTTCACAACACTTTCTTGCTAAAGATTTATGTTTCTCTTCTAGCAATTTTTCTGTTTCTTTGGACGCCTCTTTTCAGTGGACAATGGTTCTCTATTTATAGGCAAAACTCTTGTGGATTTCTTGAACATTAAGGGCGCCAACAGAGGTTGCATTGTTCTTTGAAAGCAATTCCTGGGAAGTTGTGATAACAGATAGCCTTTCAGCCTAGACTGGAATAGCAGGCGTGGATTGGAGAGAAGTGACCTCTTAGGTGGACGGTGGCGTGTAGACCCATGCCAGAACCTGCATAAAGGCATTTACCAAGCCACACGTGAAGGGACTACTTGGATGAATGTTCAGGAGTGGTTGGGAGCATTAATGAGCATTAAATGGTGATAAGACTTATCAACACCAATATTCTGGTAGTAGAAACAAAACTTTGAACCAGCAGTTCTGTTTTACCAAGAACAACGTAAACCATGCTCTGGTCTTGGCCTCCTGTTGTCTTAGCAAATTCTGGGGATTCTCCTGATTTTCTGACATGTTCCTTGGATTTGCTTCTGGAAATCCTGGGCTTAGAGATCTTGTATCAGTGTAACACCCACTCTTCTGACCTTTTCATCTTCTGATTTCAGCATGTTCTTGTTTCTTTTGCATTCCTTTAGCAAACTCTGGCTGAACTTGCGTAACTGCTGAAAGAGTCATGCTCTGTCTGGGGCTTACATGTTGAACCACGTTTGCAACTTCTGACTGAGCTGATGTAGCTGCTGAAGAGCCAACTTCTGACTGTGTTGAGCCAAGCTTGCAACTTCTGACCGTTTCTATCTGGAGTTTGGTCCAGAAGTTCTGAAGCGCTAATTTCTTCTTAAACACTCATTTTTAGAGAAAAATTCCAAATGCTTAGAATTTAATTTTTCTCAAGATAAAGCGTTGCTTTTAGAGCTTGTGTGATCATTTTGCTCTTGTCAATGGCTTGCTTGGGCGAAGATGACAATTCAGGACTTGGATTTGTCTCAGAGGGACTCTGAGAATCCAAGATGATTTCTTGAAGAAGGAGAGGGCAAATTTTGGGGTACAACACAACCCAATCATATAAAAATCACACTAGGGTTTGGTTCTTCTCCCTATCTTTAGGTTTTCTCATGAGGGATCACCAAGCACTTTGATTTGTATATTGTGGCCATATATGTCCTGTGTTGATTGACTTTTAAATAACCAATATAATGAATGTTTGCTCTATAAATGATGATACTATAGGTGAGGGCACAACACATTTCATCAGGGTGATTCATAGGTTCATGAGTTTATTCCCATTATTTCTTCAACAAAGCTTCATTGGGGTTTAAGCTTCATCATTGAGTGTTCTTTAAAGCAATGTCATGACAAGGTCTACTATGGTTCATCATGCTTCAATATTCCAAAGGAAGTCAAAAGATGCAAGATTTGATTAAAGAAGTTTGACCTAATTGGACAAGTTCTTGATTCCTTGATCACGAGTGCATAACTCCCTCATTTCTCAACATATGGAAGTGGTTATTGTTACTATAGGTTGTTATTATCATCCGCAATAATTTATCTTTACATAGAAAAAGTATTTGTACAAGAAAGATTGTCAAAATTGAAAGGGGTTCCCAAGCCATTTTAATGCTCTAGGAGTTAGGGCTTTGGACTTCTAAGGGCTATATCTTATCCATATTTTGATATTTTTGATTGAATACAAAGATATGATTCTCTTTAAAGGGTTATCAACAAATCACTTCAAAGTTTTCAAGCAAATTTTGTGTGAAAGATCACTAATGATTGAGAAATATTACAAGTCCTCTAGATAGGACATAAAATTCCCTTATGTGACTTCAAAAAGTCATAACTTGATCAATTTTTATCTCCTTGAACCCGTTCTTTTTCCATATTTATTTTAAGGGTGTTAACTTCAACTCTTATTTTATGTGCAAAACATGAAAATGGTTAGAAGATGCCTTAAGAGCTCAAAAGATTATAGGTCACCTCATGTATTTTCATCAAATTCAAAGGATCATAACTTGTCCAATACTTGGATTTTTGAGTGATACAAGTTTCACAATACTCTTTAAGAAGTCCACTTCAAGCTAGCATCATTGATTAAAGCAAAATTTTAGAAGAAGACCTTGTTTGGAATCAAAATATTATAAGTCATTTCTAAAGAAAAACTTAGAATTTTTCTAAGTATAAAAGTCAACACATTTCTCTTGATTTTGACCAAGCATAACTTCTGGCTCAAGCATCCAAATGATCTCTTTCTTAGCACATTATAAAGAATGTTACCTCATATTTCCAATTCATCAAGAATCAGGTCCTAATGTTCCCTAAATCGTGCACACCATGAGTTCAAAGTCAGCTACTTGAAATTGAATTTTCCTTCAAAGTCAAAATTTGAAATCCATAATCCAGCTTCTAAACACAAAATTAGCACGCGTTTTTGATTTAAACATGTTTAACCAAGTTCCCAAAGTTTAATTAAGGATCAAAATGTAAGATTTAGTTGAGTTTTGGGAAAATTCAAGTCACACTTTTCTCACTTCGGGCTTCCCTCGTTTTCCCTCCAAACCTCACTATTGCTTCCAATTCTTTTCACCATTCACTCTTCTATAAATATAGGGACATATTGCATTAATTTCCTCAATCTTGGACAGCCAAAATCACCCTTCCAGACTCTCTATGTAACCCACTTTTCTGAGTTTTTGAATTCATCTTTTCTCCACTTTTCAATCCAATTTTTTTGTTGATTCTTTATCCTTGAACTTCACTGAAGCTAACAGAAGAAGAACCAAGCCTTGAAGTATCCTAAATTGTGATAGCCAAGTCCAGTTTTATAGAAATTTTCTGCTACTTTGTTCAGGTAGAATTCTCAACCAAATTGAACCAAATAAATCCCTATTCTACTCTATTCATCCTTCTGATTCTCATACTTCTTATTGTTTTCATTTTAATTGAGAATTGAGAGAGATACTTGGATTTTTTGTGCTTGCGATTTTTCAGGGTTTCTCCAAATACAGCCTTGCATAACTTATATAAATTTGACGTGAGGGTACCATTAGAATCGTCTTAAAGAGACGAATCTAATGGTACCGGCCTGGTTCTATAATTTTACACTTTGTGAAACTCCAATTTAGGGTGTCTGGAGGTTGAAGACAACCTACGTGTTGTGCTTCAGCCAATGATAGTGTGACATGTGATTTTTTTAAAATCTTATCCAGTGCACTTGTCTTACTATACGCGTGTTTTGAGGACCATTGGATCTGATTAATTTCATTAGTCAGACTCTATCCAACACGCCATATTTTTTGTTGCTTTTAATTATTAAAAAATGATTTGGTGTGATTTCCAAAGATGACCATATAATGCACAACGTGTTAGATCCATTTGATCTACTTACTAACATATTTTGACATTAATCTAATGGTCCACATTTTTTGGCTTTATTTTTTTTTTCTGATTTTTTTTTATATTTATTTGTTTTGAACTACAAAAAATCATAGAAAATTCATTTCTGACTCAAAAATTATGAAAAATTCATAAAAATATTTTTAAATATTCTCTTTCTGATTTTTATTTTTTCATAATTTTATTTTCAGATTGGATATTTTTTATGATATTTTTTATTTTTGTTTGACTTGTTTTTTAATTGTTTAAAAATACCTTTTGGTATTTTTAAATTCTGAAAAATTCATCAAGATCATTTTCTTTATTTCTGACTTTCTGGAATTTTTCTAGAATTTTATTATGATTTTTACTATTTTCAATCATTTTTTCACTTGCTTGAGTGATTTTAAATAATTTAAAAATACTTTTCTGTTTTAAAAAATTACCAAAATTTTTGTAAAAATACTTGAGTTCAGCTCTGACTTTTCTATGTTTTCTTTTAATTTTTATTTGATACTTTGAATATAGTTTGTTATTTTCCTTTTATTTTCGCTTAAAAACAATTTAATAATCATTTTCTTTATTTATTTATTTTGCTTATTAAATGATATTTTATTTTTGAATATATTCTGGATGAGCTTGAACTATGTGATTTTTAATCACGAGCTTCATTAACATCATTGGATCTTGGGTGTTTAGTTTAACTCCACCAAAATGGATGAATGATTTTAATGATAGTTTGATTAAAATATTTGGTTCAAATGTTTACCCCTCTTCATCTTATCCCTTTCTTACTTGTGCTACATGTTGTTGGAGAATGATCTACATATTATTTCTCTAAACATATGGTACATAGATTGCTATTGACCAACCTCAAAATAGGTGTGACTTCTATATAAGTCCACTTAAGATTGCTTAACATAGCGCTAGATTTTGTCCCGATTCGAGAAATGATCATTTGTGGCCCAAACCTATATTTGCAAGCCCAAGTATGTTTAATTTGAAACCTTTGATCCAATAACCTTGAGGTTCATTGTTAGGAGGCTTTGGTCTTATCAATCCTCAAATGAACCATCATAAATTTTGGTCTAAGTGAATCATTTAAACATCGTTGATCATTTGTTGTTGCCTCGAGAATTTTAAAATGAATGATATACTTGACAAAAAGCAAATGAAACTTGTTGTTGAGAAGCTTTGATTTTATCAATCTTCTAATGAGTTTTCAAATGCAAGTTTCAAGATGGTCATTCAACTAACCTCTAATTCTTAACTCATTAACAATTGAATTTTATTATGTATTTTTTTACTTATGGCCTTTATCTTATGTCTTTATTTTTATGCACCATTTACTCTAGCATTTACATTTCATGCTATTTTCATCTTTGCTCACTTGAGCATTTATCTTTATGTCATTTTGTTTTGCTCACTTGAGCTTTTCATTTTCTTTTTGAAGACACTTAATGATCAACTTGAACAATAAAAACTTTAAGGTTGCTTGGAATATTTGGTTATTATCCTTGGCATTATGGAGTTATGGACCTCTTGGACTTAGGATTAGAAACCTTGACTACCCTTGAGATATTGTGACTTCTGTTGTTATTTTGTCTAGAGTTCTTAGGGTTTACCCCAAGATATTGGGTTAATTTTCTTTGTGTGCAGGTTATTCTGATTAGATGCTTTGTCTGTGATTGAGAATTCCTCTGTATACAACTGTTACTCTGCCCAAGTTTTGTGAATACCTAATGCATCTGAAGCTTAGTTTTCTTAAGAGGTTTAATATCTTTGCTTGTTTGGTTTCAATCCAAAGGGTGGAAATTCTACATTGACTCATTGTGTCAAGTGTTGGCTTCTTGTTGGTTAGACAATTCTTTTCCCTAGCTTTTACCTTATGCCTTAGGATAGTCCCTTCATCTCCTCCCATCTTCTTTAATTTCAAAAATCTCCTCCCACATTTTCAAAACTATTCTTGTTTTCTAAACTTGAATCGCTTTCATAATAAACTTGGACTTAGGTCCATGCATTTTCAAAAAATATTTTCTTAATCAAACTTTAACCAACTTAATAATAATTTGATATTTTTGTGAGAAGACTAAAAGTCAATAAATCTCATTCAAACCATTTTGCCACTTTGGCTTTTTTTTACTTTAAACTTTTATTCAAAAGATTAGACTCTTATCAATCTTTATAGTAATGACAGGTACTATACTTCTACGATATGTAGTGAAGTGAGATATTTTCCACTTGGGTGTTGAGCGGGGCTGTGTTGATTTTAAAATCCAAGTCATATCCTCCACTTTGAGTTGATGCAAATTTTCCTTTCTCATGATCGTGGGTAGTAAGTATGCCTTCCACTCGGATATGACGATGATGTCTCTTCTCTTAAAGTTAACCAACACATTTGTGTTTTAAAATTTTAAAGGTGAACTACGAAGCCCTGATCCCCTATTGCAAGGAAGGTGGTACGTAGGCACTAAAGGTTCGCAACTGCGGCGGGTGCAAAATTTTTTTTAAAAAAAATATACTTCTTTTCTCATCTCCACCATCTATTTTTTATACAACATTTATAGCCAAAATACACAAATTTTCAAAGAGGTTCCTGCAGAGTACCATAGTTTTTTAGGGTGCTAATACCTTCCCTTTGCATAACCAACCCCCGTACCTAGATTCTCTCCCCCTATTTTTGGGTTATTCTCTCTTTTCTCATTCCTTTGGAAACAATAAAGCGCGGTGGCGATTTTTATTTGATCTATGCTAGTTAAGTTAATCCAATGGCTTAGTCTCAACATTTTTACCGCTACAGGCTGGGATTACTGACCCTCTGGAATTTCCCTTAGCACTCGATGTGTTGGTGGATGTGATAATGATTTTTAAGGTCAAATGGCAACCTGATTGGGAAAATGCATCTGTTGTCGCTATCTATGAGGATGAAACTCTCAAAAAAACTTTAGAACATTCTTTTGGCGAGGACTTGGTATTTTTATTCGACTTTCTATTATTTATTAACATGCCAAATTTAATCTGTATTCGATACTTATTTAATTAAGCGTCTCTACAGACTGCGTCTCAACCTAATGTCACTCCAAACTTTACTCAAGTTAATTTATTTGAAAAACCATGGCACTTTTTATGTTTAATCATTCTTATTAAATGTGTTGTTACTTTGACATGTTTTTTCCAGTTTTATTAGCAGACCAATGAAAGTGTTGATGAAGCTATGGCAGTTGAAGATTGGGTTATTCTTTCTGTAAAATTTTTAAATATTGTTCTGTAATTAGAATACTTTCCTCCAATTATGGTATACCACTCAGTACCTATGACAATATTAACTTTTCCCATATGTATCAGGATGTGAAAATAACTTCTAACAGTTTGTTCAAACCGGTTACGCCGACTTCAACGTCTAAAAGGATCACTCCCCAGTGTTCAAATGAATTTACTTCTTTGTCTCCGCCCTATGATAGAGAGGAGTCAACTACCAAATTGAAGAAACATATCAAATTGGAGAAGCAGCAATACCATGACTAGATTCCTCCTCTATAGGATATCTTATTTTGTAATATAACATCTTATAAAACTATGTAAGTAGGAGTTTTTTTTATCTGTTACCTCTTATGATTTAATGTACCTTTTGATTTTATGTTAGAAACATCAATTTCATCCTATATATCCATCACACTTTAATTTACATCCAATGTTCCACAATTACTTTCCAACTGCGTCTAATGCTAACAACGAACCTTTTCTCTATGCTTCCTCCACTTTTATGATTTCACTCTTTTTTCATACTAAAATGCAGTGCGAGTCAACACATTTTGGTTATCAAGTTCTGTTGAGAATAATATAAGTAATGTAGTTTGGTTTTTCTACGTCCTTTGGTAACACTTATTATGGTTTTTTTATCTTACAATTCTATTATTATCTTTAATCAAATTGTACTTACTGCCTATTTCTACCTTCTAAGATATTTTTTGGATTTTATACTTATCATTTCAACCTTTCTTCCATTTAATGTTCCATTGATCAGTGTTAGTACCCCTACATATACTTTGACAGTGAGTTATGCAACAGGTTATTAGACAACAAGTTATGTAGCAGGTTCAGATTTGACAATTGCAAAAGCACATTATTTGTGTTTTATTAATATTATCTATTCATTCTTCATTGTGTTTCACATACTTTGTAAGTATCTTCATTTATATATTATGTATTTAATCAATACAAGTTCCAATTAAGTCGGAGGGACAAATTTTCAAAAAGCGCTAAACTTTAACTTTTCATCACTGCTTTTCAAATTTTGGGTTGTAAGTCAACTTTTATTAGGCAACACTTTTTAACTACTTTATTTTTCATTACACTTGAAAAATATCTCATGTTACTTTTTATGGTGAAAGTCAACTCTTATGAACACCATTACACTAGAAATCCATAACACAATTTCCACTACAATACTTTCATAATTCTCTCACGTGCAACCAAAGAAACTGTTGTGGATTCTGAAAAACTAAAATACACAGAAGCCTCTCATGATGCTGAGGCTAGGAAAAGGAGAAGGTTAACTATGAGGAACAAAAATGCTGGTTCTAACCACAAGAACAGGAAAATGTCAACCCAACTCCAAATCTACTGCATAATACAACTCATATTCTGCATATGTCTTCGGGTTTGCATACTCCTGTGGTGGCAAGTTCATCATTTTTGCCTCAAACTATTTCTTTAAATGCTCAACATAACAAGGACACCACTGTTACACGACGAAAGTTTTCTGTGCATAATGGCCAGAACCTTTTCAACAGGTTCAACTCAACCATTCAGTTAAAAATCCAAAACTTAAAGGTAACTCAACCTCCCAACCAATTTTATATAGGTCTGGCTAACAACATCAATAACACTACATTTTCATTGGATGACTCTAGCAACCATTCTGATTTGGACAGTGATGAAGACGTGCAACCAGATCTCGAAGAAAAAGACAACCATGTTATGTTGGAAAATTCCCATTACAGGGTTTATAATATATTTTGCATTTTGATTATCGGTTATATCAATGTGTTCCAAATTCAGCTTACTTCATTGTCTATTGTCTTAAATATTTATAACATCAATACATGCCTCTAACACTTATTCATCATGTTTTACACTCTGCTTATCATTATAATCTTAAATTGTTCTCCTTTAAATTTACACATGTTACTTCAATTTTATATTGTATGGCACAATGCAATTTACACTGCTGCATACTATGTTACTGAATCACAAAACAATAACAAACTTATTGTCCAGGTTTTCTGGTATACGAACACTTTGTTAAATTTAAATTTTTCCCGCCAATTTCTCATTTTGTATATGATTGCCAGGCTACTCAGATACCGGTAGCCCTTCATGGATATGCCAACATTGTCAGGCGTGCATGTGGTATGGTGAGGGTAAAGGAAAATCAAGACATACCATTGTTCCTAAATTTCAAGTCTGTTGAAAAGGAGGGAAGATTGTACTTCCATTGCTTTAAACCCCACCAACTTTACTAAAAAAATTTTTGTTTGATCACAATCTACCCGAATAAAAAAACTACAATAACAACATTCACACCTACAATGCCACGTTTTCGTTTATTTCCCATATAATGAAATTTGACAAATCACACAGTAATGGTCGTGGTCCACCAACATTGCATTTACATGGTCAAACAAGCCACCAAATTGGTAGTCTGCTGCCTGAACAAGGACAACCTTAGAAGTATGCACAAATGTATATATACGACACAGACAATGAAGTCGACAACATAATTGAATGTTTCAGGTTATTACTTTTTCCTGAAACATGTGTACATACTCAAATATTATTTATGTTTCTTGATCTATTTTTTTCAATGTATCAGAGATGATAAGCAAATTGATAAAAAAATAGTGACTGACTTGAATCAAATGTTAGATGACTTCAACCCTCATGCTAAATCTTTTAGGATTGCAAGGAATGTGTTGAAACATAATGCATACCAATATTTGAAGCTGAGACTTATTTCTGAAAGATCAACAGATGGTCGTGTCTATAACCGACCTACTATTTCTGAAGTTGCTGCTCTAATCATTAGGGACGTTGATACTTCATCCAAAAGAGACATAATTCTTCAACACAGGTCGGACGAATTAAAGAGAATTGATGAATTTAATCCAAGTTACCTTGCCTATCAATATCCCTTGATCTCCCCTTATGGAGAAGACAATTATCGAACTGATATACTTCATAAGTATAAGGATGACCTGGTTGTTACCAAGAAGAACCATCAAACTATCAAAAATTGGTTATGTTTCTGATTGAAAGAGCGGATAAATGAAGCAAAAATAATGCTTCACTCAAAAAGACTCTTCCAGCAGATATTAATGGATGGCTACACAATGATGAAAACATAGCATCTTAATTGGTTGCGTCATAATCAATCAAAATTAAGAGTTGGCAAGTACCATAAACTTAATGACCAATGTGCAGATTCAGAAAACAACCAGAGGAATAAAATTGGGAAAAGAGTTGTATTGACTTCTTCATTTGTGGGTGGAAAAAGATATATGGATCAACTCTATTTTTATGGTATGGCTATTTCAAGTGCATTAGGATTTCCTGATTTATTTATTACATTTACTTGCAATCCTAATTGGCCTGAGGTTACAAGGTTTTTTTCAATGAAAAACTTATATCCACATGACCACCCTGATATCATCTCTAAGGTTTTCAAAATCAAATTTGACGAACTCATGACTGATTTAACGAAAAGACATGTACTTGGGAAAGTCATGGCATGTGAGTTTAATACTTCTTTACCATATTTAATTAACCTTATATATTGATTTTTTTTGTTTTCTTTACGTTTAGCATATTTATGACTTTTTTTTACATCCTAAAAACATTTATACCATTGAATTCCAAAAATATGGCCTCCTGCATGCTCATATTCTCATTTTCTTGCATCCTCAAAGTAAATATCCATCACCACGTGACATAGACAACATCATATCTGCAGAAATTCCTGACCAAGTTCTTTATCCAAGGTTGTATGAATTAGTCAAAGCATAATGAGCATGATCTATGTGGTATTTCCAGGCTGTCTTCACCATGTATGAAGAACAAAAGATGTTCTAAATTTTTCCCTAAGAACTATAACGAAGAGAAAATTGTAGATAAGGATGGTTACCCATTATACAAGATGAGTTCTAATAGTAACGTCATTGTTAAAAATGGTGTTTTGTTGGACAACATGTTTCTCGTGCCGTATAACACAAGGTTTCTTCTAAAATTTCAAGCTCACATCAATATGGAATGGTGTAACCAAAGTACTTCAATCAAGTACCTATTAAATTATATTCACAAATGATATGACAGGATCACCGCATCGGTGGTTCCTTCAAGACGATCAAATTCCACATAACAACAACCTGTTGATGAAATTAAGGAATACATGGACTGTAGGTATGTGTCACCCAGTGAGGCGTCTTGGAGAATATTTTCTTACAAAATCCATGGATGAAAACCAGCTGTAGAATGTATGTTTTACCATTTAGTTGGTGAGAAGAAAGTTTTCTACACCTATTTTTATAGAATGGGGAATGTAATTGAAAAGGAAAGTGTTACTGAGTCTATGTTCACGTCTTTGTCGAATGCAAACTGACAACATGAAGAGGCTCAGAACTTAACATATGGCCAGTTTATCTCCAAATTTGTATATGAAAAGAAAAAAAGTGCATGGAAACCTAGGAAGAAGAGCTTCACCATTGAAAGACTTATTTGGGTTCTACTGACTACTGGAGAACTATATTATCTTAGAATTATGCTGATTGTTATCAAAGGGCCTAAAACATACGAAGACATCCATAAAGTCGGGGACATACAACTTTTCTCCTTTAGGGATGCATGATTTGCTATGGGTTCCCTTGAGGGTGATATATAATATATAGTTTCTATTGAAGAGGCAAGTGCATGGGGTTTTGGAAATTTTCTTAGCAAGCAGTTTGTTATCATGCTTCTTTCTGGAACCATCAACAAACCAACACATGTATGGAATAAAACTTGGACTTTATTGGCTGATGGTATTTTACATTACCAAAGAACAATAGCAAATAGTTGAGGTTTTCTTTTAAATTCAATTCATTTTTTAACCACTATCTTATACATGTATACTTATTGCTTATTAAATTTCATATGTGATCTTTACATGACTGCACCTTTAACCAAATTGTATATCACCCTACAAATTTTATGTTGAGTGATGACGATTTGTATATCACCCTTTGTTTTGGGCCCAATACATTTTTCTTTTCCACACCCCCCAATTTACTTTCATAACGCATGCCCATTCTTTTTTTTATTTTTCTCCTTCAAACAAAAAAAACTGTTGTTGGGCTTAACATTTTTTCTTTTCACCCCCCAAATTCCTTTTACAACGCCAAGCCTAATCTTTTTTATATTTTATTTCTTTACTTTTATTTATTTATTTCATTTAATTAAAATGTAAAAAATATATAATGTTTATTTAAAAATTAGATTTATTTTTTTAATTAATTAACTTAATTTTAAAAATAAAATCTAATTTAGCTTAAATCACTTTGTTATAATAACTTACAAAATAATTAGAATTAGAATATCTTTTTTTCTAAATAAAACATCAAAAATAATTTCTAGCAATCATTTTCTTTTTTAAAATTAAAATTAATTTAGACTTAGGTTTTCTTTAGTTAAAACAACTTTCTTTTTAATTAATGAATTTAATTACACTTTGTCTTATTTTAATTTGTAAATTAATAAGAATTAGGTCTAATTATTATTTCACATATTTTCTAAACAAATAAACAAATAAATATTTTCGTAAAATACTTAGAATTTTTAGGGTTTTTCTTAAACATTTTCCCTTTTCACCATCTTCGCGCACTTTACTTTTGCATTGATATTTTCCAATATTGTAAATGCTCAAAGTTTGTAATAGCTTTAATTAGGACTCATTTACATTTCATCCCCATTCACAAATTTGTACCCCCATCCCCGAAGCATTGTAATAGCGTAGGACATTTAATTTCTGCAATTTAATACTTTCCTTATTACTGTTAGTAATTAGGGTTTGTATGACAAGACTAAAAGCAAACATTAGATAACCTAATCTCAAAGACAAATACTCAAAATCAAAACACTTCACACACACGCACCTCTAGGGTAACCTGACTTGTTTTCTCGGATATAAACAGTCATGTCCCTCGAATGTGAGATGCTTTAGCAAAGACCCTTGATTAAAAGGTCTTAGTCCCTCGACGACCCTCTAATGTTGCCTTCGGTAAACAATCTTAGTCCCTTACGATAATTGCTAAAACATCTTACAAGTTACCTTCTATGACTGTACAATTGAAGAAGTGAAAAACACAAGAAGGGGGGTTGAATTGTAAAACTGAAAATCAATGCAATGAACAAGATATTTTTATCCTGGTTCGTTTGATCTTAAACTACTCCAGTCCACCGGTCAAGGTGATTTCGCCTCTCTCCAACGAGGTCTTAATTCATTATATTCAACTGAATATTACAATCTGCTTTAACAACTGCTAAAGCCTTCTTGATGCAAACCACAAACCGGTTTGTCAAGGAAACACTTTCTTACAAAGAAGAGAAATCTAGGTGTGTGAATGTTTTCTACAAAACTGTTTATCATAACTGTGATATTACACAATTTAAGCTTATTGAAACTAGAGTGCTAAAATACTGAGTAAGGAAATATGAAGCGTTTTAGCAAACTGAGAGAAGGAAGATGATGATTAGCTTTTAGGCGTGTAATATGATGTAGAGTATTAGCCAATTCAATCTTCATTGTCTTGTTTATATAGCACTGAATTTGTTGAACGTTGGAGCAATATTCTTGATTCAATGCCAATAACAAACTTTCCTTATTGAGCAGATCTTGTCTGGAATGATGTCGTTGGTAATAATTCGCTTTGAATGCACAATACCATTGCTACTTAAAGCGTGTTCTGGCTTTGGCTCATTCTGACTCTGCTTAAGTGCTGATGAACTGTTGTTGTCTTTATCAGAGTGTTAAGCGCAGTTCTGTTCATCAAGCTTCAGCATACGCGTGAGTTGTTCTTCTGATTCTGGTATTCTGATATAGCAACTTCTAATGCTGATGTTAATAACCAATATTCTGATGCTGATTAGGTGTGCTCTTGCTGATACCTATCAGAGTTTCTGCAAAACAGAAATTAATATTTTAGGTAGCAAATAGTTCTTACATGAATCACATAATTTAATATATTTTTTCATTTTGTTATCATCAAAACTTAAACTTAGGGTAGTAGATTCAAACTTTGTTCTAACAATCTCCCCCTTTTTGATGATGACAAAAACTAGATATTTTTAATTGAAAATAACATGAAGAAGTATCAGAGATAACTAAATGATAAGATGTATCAGAGTAAGAAGTTATCAAGGATAAGGGATAAAGAGATATGAGAGTTGAGAGATACTCCCCCTGAATTTATAACTTCCCTTTTTAATTCCAAGAGTTCTTCAGGATCAGATCTTTATTGTCTTTCTTTGATCATCATAATATCAGAGCTTTGACTATCAGAAGCTTTAGATCAGAATATCAGAGCAGAGCTTCAGATCAGAATATCAGAGCTTTATCAGAGCTTTGTGTTGGATCAGAGTATCAGAGCTTTAGTCTTCAGTGAGTTAGAGAGCATTCTTGTACCTGTAGACTTAAGCAAAAACAGAAAACTTATTCAAGTATATCAGAGTTAGAATGTCTGAGATTTTCTGTCTCAGTAATCCGTTATTGAAAAAATATCTTTCTTATTCTCCCCCTTTTTGTCAGCAATCAAAAAGTGTAAGTGAAGTGCTAAAACAATTAGAGCAGAAAAACTTGTCATATTAAAAAGTTCAGAGCCAAACAAAACAATACAGAAGATATGCAAAGAAAACATGAAAATGGCATGAATGAAAATCTAAGGTTGGGGAGGAAGGCGTGTGAACAGATTCTCCAACATTGCTTTAATCTGATCAGCAGTCTCATTCTGCTTGTGCACCATGCTGACTACTGTGTCTATCTTGCTATCCTGCACATCCATCCTTTCTTTCATCTTCTGGTCATTTTCATCCATCCTTTGCTGCAGACGGATATCATTCAGCTTCAGCTCTTCCAGAGTCTGCCTGTCCAAGGCAGCTTGAGAAACATCAGAAGCAGGGAGCTTCTGAGAGCTTTCTGCAACATCTTCAGCTTGAATGGCTTCAGCTTGAATAGTCTGATCTTCTTCTGGCTGCACCTTTGAAGCTGTACGCTTCTCAGACCATGGCTCACTATCCAGAAGGAGCACGTCTTCTTTCAGCAGCTGACTTCCAACTTCATTCAGAAGCTTGCTGAAATTCTGCTGTGCTTGCTCATAGTTGATGTCTTGCAATTTTAGAGCTTCAGCACGTACCCAAATTCTGAGTTGTGACCAGAGCTGGTCAGAGGCAGCTGGATCAATCATTCCAGGACAGACTTGCTTTAGAGAAGCAATCCACTGCTGCAAACCTGTTTCAAAATTCATAATACCAAAGCCAACATCTGGCTGTTTTGGTTTTGGAATGACTGTTTTATTTTTCAGATCAGCAAGACGGTCAAGGATAGTTAAATCTATGAAGGTCATGCTGGGGTCTTCTGTGGTTTGCTTGGGAGCTGTTTGTTTGGGAGATGGAGTGGGAGAATCAGAGATAATGATTGGACTGTTTGGGGTTTTGGGAGTATTTGGTGGGGTAGATTCTGGCGAGGATGGCAGCTGGGCCATGGTTACTGTTGTTCCACATGGCAGCTGGATTGCCAGAGGTTGTGGTTCAGAGGATTGAGGAGAATGAGGTTCAGGAGATGGAGGAGATGGAGTTTCAGAATGATGAAACTCAGGTTGAGGTGATGGTGGATGAATTTCTGGTTGAGGAGAGGGAGAAGGAATTGCTGGTTGTGGAGAAGGAGGAGGAATTTCTGGTTGTTCAGGGATATGTGGTTCTTCTGGAATGGGTGAGAGAGGTTGTTCTGGTTGAGGAGATTTGGCAATATCTGGTTCAGTGTTTGGATTGTTGGAAAGGTTATCAGAAGCACGTTGATCAATGTCAGACAGAACTTTGTCAAGTGCTGATGTTGTTGAAATTGTTGGTTTGGGATGTTTGGTGCGGGGTCTTCTGAGTTATAGTGCCTCAGAAGGGTCATCTTCTAGTTCGGTTTCATCTATTGTTGGGATGGGGATTGGGATTCTGTGAGAAGCTGGAGTTGGGATTGATGTTGGAATAGCAGAAGAATTTAAAACAGAAGCAGCAGATAAATTACCTCTTTTCTTGGGTGTCTGCTGGGATGTTCCTTCTGAAGGGGCCTTCCTTTTCTTCGTCTTCTTCAGTGTAACTTCTGGTTGAGGTTGGTGCAGATCTTTGATATTCAGCTTGGGATCTGTACCATCAGCCTTGCACGCGTCTAGGTATCTGAGAACCACCACTGGTTTAGATTCTATCTCAGAAAATAAAGGAAAGTCACTCAGTGGGACTCTTCTGCTGGTGATGTCAGCAATAGGAGTAACGCTGGGTTCCTTTCTGATATTCTCTATTAACTTCATTTTCTTCAGATTCTTCGCGTTCAGAGGCTTGCCAACAGTTGGTTCAATGGTGCTTAACTCTTGAGCTTCTATCAGGTGCTCTATCAGCCTATTCTCAGTCAGAATATCTGATATTAACCTTCCAAAGGGTATCCAATCCCTCTTTGTTCTTTCTTCTTCCCTGGTTTCCTTCACGCTTGTTCTGAGGTGATTAAACAGAAGATGAGCCAAGTTGATTTTTACCTTCTGATTGATAAAATAGATCAGAAACTGCTGATCTATATTTATGTAATCAGGGGAACTAGTTGGCTTCCTATGATTAAAACACCCCAGAATTATCTTCGCCCAAACTCTGTGGTGATCCTTGAGATCTCTGATTTTGCTGCTGGGCACCCCATGGGTGAAAATCCTTTCTGCTATGACACCCACGTCAGAGCATCTTTCAGCCATATCAATACAGCGGACGCCACCGCCACTGTAACCAATCAACTTTGCTATGTGATCCTCAGTGATCACAATCTTCTTTCCCATTATGTAGGAGGTGACTTGATGCGTTGAAGCAGTTGCATGAATCCAGAACTCCTTGACTAACATTGGGAATGTTGGTCCGACCAACCTGTCAAAATACCTTTCCCATTTCTGTGACCTAACTTCTTCTGTCAAGTCAAAGCCATTTTCTTTCAGACTGCCAAAATCAATAATCAGTTCAGATAACACTTCAAGATTCTTCACTGGAGTAAGGAGTGTTCTGAATGGAACTTGGTACTGTTCAGAGGAAGCTTTCTTCTGAGAACCTGCAGAAGCACTGCTGGAGGTTGCCATGTTCACACTTAGGTTTTTTTTTTGAGAAACTGAGAAAAAGGGTTTAAACTTGAAAGAGATGAACACAGAGAAAATGCAGAAAATATTTGAGAGATAATGAGAAACTGTAAAAGATTAATGTGAGAAATTAACGTTCTTAAATAGATTTCAGAATATTTTGAAAGAGTAAACATTTTCAAGAAAGAGAAATAAAATTATGATTACGTTTTAAAAACATGATTACTTTCATTTAATGCTTGCTGATTTTGGGGGATTTGAGAAAGATACTTGAAACGGTTACCAGACATGTGTCTCAATGCACCCAATTAGCGTTTTGCCTTCTCAGAAGCGTGCACGCGTTCTGCTTCAGAGATTTGCTGATGATTGGATGACACTTGTTTGATTTAGTGATCAGCACGTCTATCCTTGAGCTAAAACGCTCAGATCTTTAAGACTAGCATCTGATACAATCTGCATGTTCTATCTTTCTGAAAAGAGATTGATCAGAAGTTCACAGTAAAATAAATACATTCTGAAGATAAATATATGGAATTAAAACATTTTCACTCTGGGCAGATTTTCATGCTGAGATGTTTCAGAATGAAATTGAACCTATCTTCAGAAAGGGGTTTAGTGAAGATATCAGCCCATTGATGGTCTGTATCTATAAATTTTAAGTTCAAAATTCCTTTCTGAATATAGTCCCTAATGAAGTGATGTTTTATTTCTATATGCTTAGCTCTAGAATGTAAAATGGGATTCTTACTTAAGCAAATAGCAGAAGTATTGTCACAGAGTATAGGGATGTTACTCTCAAAAATCTGGAAGTCTTCAAGCTGACTTTTCATCCAGAGCATTTATGTGCTACATCCTACTGCTGCTATGTACTCAGCTTCTGCTGTTGATAGCGCAATTGTGGATTGCCTTTTGCTAGACCAAGAGATCAGATTTTCTCCCAGAAACTGGCAGCTCCCAGAAGTACTTTTACACTCTACTCTGTCTCCAGCAAAGTCAGCATCGCAGTAGCCTACTAAACTGTAATCACTAGATTTTCTATAAAATAAACCCAGATTAGTAGTACCTTTCAGATACTTGAAAATTCGCTTAACAGCTGTTAAGTGAGATTCTCTAGGATCTGATTGGAATCTAGCACAAATACATACGCTGAATAGTATATCAGGTCTTGAAGCTGTCAGATAAAGGAGAGAACCAATCATACCTCTGTAGACTTTCTGTTCTACATTTTTGCTTACCTCTTCTCTTTCCAGAATGCACGTGGGATGCATTGGAATCTTTGATGGCTTACATTATGAGAGGTCAAATTTCTTTAGAAGATCTCTGATGTATTTGCTCTGATGAATGTAAGTTCCCTCTGGGGTTTGATTGATCTGAATTCCTAGAAAGAATTTCAGTTCCCCCATGAGGCTCATCTCAAATTCTGCCTGCATACACTTAGAAAATTTTCTTCCAAGAGAAGGATTAGTAGAACCAAAAATAATATCATCAACATAAATTTGACAGACTAAGATGTCATTCTTAACTGATTTACAGAATAAGGTAGTGTCCACCTTCCCTCTGGTGAATTCATTTTCTAACAGAAAGTTACTTAGTCTTTCATACCAAGCTCTGGGAGCTTGTTTCAGACCATATAGTGACTTCTTTAGTTTGAAAACATGTTCTGGATGTTTTGTATTTTCAAAACCAGGGGGTTGGTGCACATAAACCTCTTCTTCTATATAACCATTTAAGAATGCACTTTTGACATCCATCTGATATAGAGTGATGCCTCTATTAACAACAAATGAAATTAAAAGTCTGATAGATTCTAACCTGGCGACTGGAGCAAAGGTTTCTGTATAGTCTATCCCCTCTTGCTGACTATAACCTTGTGCAACCAGTCGTTCTTTGTTTTTGATGACTTCACCTTGTTCATTTAGCTTGTTTCTGAAGACCCATCTTGTTCCAATGACGTTGAATCCTTTTGGTCTGGGAACAAGATCCCATACTTCATTTCTGGTGAATTGATTCAGCTCTTCTTGCATTGCCAGAATCCAGTCATTATCTAGAAGTGCTTCATCAATAGAAGAAGGTTCAATCAGAGACACAAGTCCCATGAGGGTTTCTTCATAGTTTCTGAAGCTTGCTCTTGTTCTGATTGGATCTTCCTTTCTTCCTAAGATAGTCTCTTCTGGGTGATCCAAGCTGCTTCTGGGTAATCTCTTCTGAGGTTGATCAGCAGCTGTTGTAGGATTTCTAGCAGTGCTCCTTTCAGACGTTGAAGGAGTGTCTATGTTGAGAGCTTCTGATGACTTGTCTTCAGAACCTGTAAATTCAATTTCCATACCTGCAAAAACTTCATTATGCTTTGACTTTTCAGAGTCAAGCTTATCATCAAAACGAACACTGATTGATTCTTCCAAAATCTGTGTTTCTGTATTGTATACTCTGTACCCTCTTGAGTGTTCAGAGTATCCTAACATGATACACTTCTGTGCTTTAGAGTCAAACTTGTTCAAATAATTCTTTGTATTTAACATAAAACAGGTACATCCAAATGGATGAAAATATGAAATGTTGGGCTTTCTGTTCTTCCACAATTCATATGGAGTCTTTTCCAGAATAGGTCTTATTGAGATTCTATTCTGAATGTAGCACGCTGTGTTTATTGCCTCTGCCCAGAAGATCTTAGCAACGTTTGTCTCATTGATCATGGTTCTGGCCATTTCTTGCAATGTTCTGTTCTTTCGTTCTACAACTCCATTTTGTTGGGGAGTTCTAGGACAAGAGAAATCATATAGAATGCCTCTGTCATTAAAGAATGACTCAAAATCTTTGTTTTCAAACTCTCCACCATGATCACTTCTGACTTTAACGATTCTAAGATCCTTTTCATTCTGAACTTGGTTACAGAAGGTAACAAACACAGAGTGTGACTCGTCCTTGTGTCTTGAGAACTTTACCCATGTCCATCTGCTATAGTCATCTATGATTACTAACCCATACTTCTTGCCACTGACTGAAGCAGTTTTAACTGGTCCAAACAAGTCAATGTGCAGAAGTTCTAATGGCTTAGAGGTAGAAACAACATTTTTAGATTTAAAAGAAGGTTTTGCAAACTTGCCTTTCTTACATGCTTCACACATAGCATCTGAATTGAACTTCAAATTAGGAAGTCCTCTGAACAGATTGAGTTTATTAATCTGAGATATTCTTCTCATACTAACATGCCCCAATCTTCTGTTCCAGATCCACTGCTCGTTGTTAACAGACAGAAGGCACTTTACGTTCTGACTTTTTAGTTCAGAAAGTTTGATTTTGTAAATGTTGTTTTTCCTCTTTCCATTAAACAGGATAGTCCCATCTTTCTGACTAACAGCTTTACATGATTTTTGATTAAAGATTATATCATAACCGTTATCACTTAATTGACTTATGGATAACAGATTATGCATTAATCCATCTACTAGCAGAACATTATTAATAGAGGGAAGATTTCCATTACCTACAGTTCCAGAGCCAATGATCTTTCCCCTCTGATGGCCTCCAAAGCCAACGTGTCCTCCAGGCTTAAGTTCCAGGCTTTGGAACATATGCCTTCTTCCCGTCATGTGTCGCGAGCAGCCAGAGTCCAGGTACCATGACTGGTGTTTCTGATTTGCTGCTAAAGATATCTGCAACATGTATTATTTTATCCTTAGGTACCCAGATTTTCTTGGGTCCTGATTTGTTAGATTTACCAAAACTCTGGTTGAATTTTGGTTTCACAGAGTACTTACTGCTAGTGTATTTAATATCATGTGTGTGACCATGCACAAAATGTGAATTCAGAGGAGTGTGTTTAATGGTTAAATACATGACATTCTTTGGTGTAGGAACCTTACCTTGGTATCCTATTCCCTTCCTGCCGTTTCTGCTAACTCCATAGATCATTGAAGCCATTTTTCTTCTATCTATGCTTTTAGCAAGGAACTTCTGGAAACTATGATCATACTCCTTGATGATCTCATCAGCGTTGCTGGGAGTTTCAGAAATTGGTTCCTTCTGAGAGTTTTGTAAAGTATTTTCTAATTTTGAAATTTTAATTCTCAGCTCAGAATTCTCCAATTTAAGACTCTCAGTCTTATTAGAGTCAGATTCAAGATTCCTTTTCAGGTTTCTGAATTTAACTCTAATCTGCTGATACCTTTCCAGGATTTCATTAAGGCTTCAGCAAGTTAAGCCTTGGTAAAATTAACTGCAAAGTCAGGAAATACCTCTTCAGTATCTGATTCTGAGTCTGATTCAGAAGCTTCACTATCTTCTGAAATGTTGGCCATGAGGGCTATGTTTACTCTCTCATCATCTGATTCTGAGTCAGCTTCAGACGAGTCAGAGTCATCCCATGTAACCATGAGACTTTTCTTCTTTTCTCTTCCAAACTTCTTTTTGGGCTTTTCCCTCTGAAGCTTTGGGCAGTCACTCTTGTAGTGTCCTTCCTCATTGCACTCATAGCAGATGATGTCCTTGGTGTTTGGCTTTCTGCTTCCTGAGGAGCCTTCAGATCTTCTGTATCCAGAGGAAGAATCTGTCCTTCTGTATCTGGAAGAAGACTCGTTCTGATCAGATCTTCTGGGATTCCTGAACTTCCTTTGCCTCTACTTCCATAGTTGATTCACTCTTCTGGAGAGGAGGGAGAGTTCGTCTTCTTCTGATGAGGATCCATCAGATGTTTCTTCAACTTCCTGCAAAACTTTAGACTCAGAGTTTTTGTTAGATTTTAATGCTAAAGGCTTACCTTGCTTCTGGGGTTCATCATCTTCTAGCTCTATCTCATAACTTCTGAGGGAGCTGATAAGTTCCTCCAGAGAAATTTTGTTGAGATCTTTTGCTAGCTTCAGAGCTGTAACCATTGGCCTTCACTGCTTGGGTAAGCTTCTGATGATTTTCTTGACGTGATCAGCAGTAGAGTAACCTTTGTCCAGAACCTTGAGACCAGCTACCAGAATCTGGAATCTTGAGAACATTGTTTCAATGGATTCACTTTCTTCCATTTTAAACGCCTCATACTTCTGAATGAGCGCCAGAGCTTTAGTTTCTTTGACCTGAACGTTGCCCTCATGCGCCATTCTGAGTGAGTCAAACATGTTCTTTGCTGTGTCTCTGTTGGATATCTTTTCATATTCAGCATACGAGATGGCGCTGAGAAGGATGGTTCTGGCCTTGTGGTGATTCTTGAAGTCACGCTTTTGTTGGTCAGACATTGTTTTCCTATCAATCTTCTGACCGCTTGCATTCACAGGGTGCGTGTATCCATCTGTCACCATATCCCACAGATCAACATCATGTGCCAGAAAGAAGCTTTCAATTCTATCTTTGCAGTAATCAAAGTTTTCTCCATCAAAGACTGGAGGTTTCCCGCTGAATCTGTCTCTGTCCTCATGGTTGCCATTGCTGGTGTGAGAATAATTTCCTGCCATTGTGTTTTTCTGACGCTGGATCTTGTACTGACACGGTTAAGTGTTTTAGCTCAGAACCAGGCGCTCTGATGCCAATTGAAGAAGTGAAAAACACAAGAAGGGGGGTTGAATTGTAAAACTGAAAATCAATGCAATGAACAAGATATTTTTATCCTGGTTCGTTTGATCTCAAACTACTCCAGTCCACCGGTCAAGGTGATTTCGCCTCTCTCCAACGAGGTCTTAATTCACTATATTCAACTGAATATTACAATCTGCTTTAACAACTGCTAAAGCCTTCTTGATGCAAACCACAAACCGGTTTGTCAAGGAAACACTTTCTTACAAAGAAGAGAAATCTAGGTGTGTGAATGTTTTCTACAAAATTGTTTATCACAACTGTGATATTACACAATTTAAGCTTATTGAAACTAGAGTGCTAAAATACTGAGTAAGGAAATATGAAGCGTTTTAGCAAACTGAGAGAAGGAAGATGATGATTAGCTTTTAGGCGTGTAATATGATGTAGAGCATTAGCCAATTCAATCTTCATTGTCTTGTTTATATAGCACTGAATTTGTTGAACGTTGGAACAATATTCTTGATTCAATGCCAATAACAAACTTTCCTTATTGAGCAGATCTTGTCTGGAATGATGCCGTTGGTAATAATTCGCTTTGAATGCACAGTACCGTTGCTACTTAAAGCGTGTTCTGGCTTTGGCTCATTCTGACTCTGCTTAAGTGCTGATGAACTGTTGTTGTCTTTATCAGAGTGTTAAGCGCAGTTCTATTCATCAAGCTTCAGCATACGCGTGAGTTGTTCTTCTGATTCTGGTATTCTGATATAGCAACTTCTGATGCTGATGTTAATAACCAATATTCTGATGCTGATTAGGTGTGCTCTTGCTGATACCTATCAGAGTTTCTGCAAAACAGAAAGTAATATTTTAGGTAGCAAATAGTTCTTACATGAATCACATAATTTAATATATCTTTTCATTTTGTTATCATCAAAACTTAAACTTAGGGTAGTAGATTCAAACTTTGTTCTAACAACAATGACCCACACCTGTCCCTCACATCCAATGTTAGAGCTTCCTACTAACTAATGGAAGGGTAGCACTATCTAAAGGAGGAGGAAAAGAACAAAGACTTTTTAATAGGTAGATCGCTCGTAATCCCTTGCTCATAAACTAAAACAACTTTCACATCTTACACTTTCAAAACAAACTACTTTCAAAACACTTTATAAACACTCTTGAAGACTGATACAAATGTTATTATAAAGCAAATTGCCTTACATTGGCATTTTCAAAACATCCTAAAATAAACACTTTCTTTTAAACAAATATTTTCAAAACAAAACATTTTGTATACATTCTCAACGATACGAGAATCATTACAAAATTGTCGTACCTAAGCATTTTCAAAGTATTTGCAAACATACACAAAACATAAAGCATTTTCAAAATGAGATAGAAATTAAGAGCCCGTAGATAACTACAGATGAAAAGGGTGCTAACACTTTCCCTTTTCATAACCTACCCCCCGAACCCAAGAAAAATCTCAAAGGTCTTTCCTGTTCTTTCCACTCTTCCCTTTATTGGATAAAATAAAATTCGACGGAGACTCTTGCTATCTGCAAAATTTGCGATAAAATGCAAAACCTAAAGTCAGTTCTCCCACTGTATTACAGAACGGATGACTCTGCTGGGGAATAACTAAAAGTAGGGTTACCTTAAGAGCTAAATCACCTTTATTTCTTTACTTGTTTTCCCTGTATGCTTTATATTTCGGGATATGCTTGGGTTTATTTCTTGTACAGATCCTATACCCGGATCTGGGGGCATTTTAGGTAAGTAGCAATAGATCATGGAAATTGTACGACATAGACCAATATGGTTGAAACGGTGGCTATGTTATTGCGATACATTGGTTGGTACCGGTGTCCCTTGAGTAAGTCAAGGAGAACGCTGAGTTGCCACGTGGTGTCATAAGCACTAACCGATCATAGAACCTTAATTGACACAACTTAGCCATTAGAAAGTAGTGAGACAACTAGATTTGGTGCAGACTGAAGTTGGTTGATACTCGAAGCTACACTCATTGAGATTGGACTCTCGGGATATTTTGGTTGCAATTTAGACGCTTGTGCTGAAACAATCCCTGAAAGAAAGGTTAGTGGTATTGAGGCTCCTAGAACCCGATTACTTCTTTTAGGACAGGTTGAGCCAACTAAAACTTCAAGAGGGTACTTACCTACAAACTCCATGCAAGCTTAAACCTAAGGCCTTGTGTGATTTTTTTGTGTATGATTAATTGTTCGAACATGACATCATATCATATCATTTTCACTAACCATTTCAAGGACCTAAGGATTTATCTTTGTTCTGTTTTGTAGGTTATGGCCTACGCTCGCAGAAACACTATTTAGATTAGTTTTGTGAGGATAACTTCTCTACTTAAGGAGTTAGTCTCAAGGGTTCCAGAAATTTCTCCATTCATCAAAAGGCATGGTCGACTACTCAGTTTGGTTACCTCGGATTTTGAAGAAGACATGATGAGTGTTCTATTCTAATTCTTTGACCTCTACATCACTGCTTCACTTTTCTCGATTAGCAGTTGGTACCCACAATGGAGGAGTTTTCTCAATTAATGGGAGTACATATTCTCAGTCAAATACCTTTCATCGGTTTAAAGAAAGAACAACATCGTAAAGAAATTGCAATGACCTTACATCTGAAGCGGTCTGACATTGTAGCTAATTAGGAAACGAGAAGTGGAGTCAAGGGTTTTCTAGCTAAATTTATGTTAGAGAAGGCTAGACTGTTTTTGGATGCTATGAGTTTTCAAGCTTTCGAAGAAATCTTGGCTTTTCTAATCTATAGGTTGGTGTTATTCCCTAATCCAGATCAACTCATAGATGTGAACACCATCAAAATATTTATTTATCGTAACCATGTGCCTACTTTGCTCGAAGACATTTTGCATTCTCTTCACACTCTTACTATGAGGAAGCGAGGGACTCTTATGTTTTGCATACCTCTACTATCAAGGTGGTTTGTTTTTCACCTTCCCTGATCAGTATTGAAGAATGAACAAGGTGGATTTACTGCAGAAGGTCAGAGGGTTGTTCGTGACGCTCGTGCTGGAAGACCTCCATTCCGTGTCAGCAATAATGGAGTCAATGCTATAGAGGATGCTGACAGTGATTGTGAATTCGACAACTGGATATTCCCTACCATTGGCAACCGACTCGACAATTGCAAAGCAAAAGACATTTTCCCTATCTCCTTCAGCTAGGAGCAATGGCTATTTCTGTTTTTATTGCTTTAAGAAATTTGGTTATGTAATTTATTTTAAAAACAATGACTTTAAACCTTGTGTCTGGCTCGGGGCACAATGGTTCATTTGTTAAGGGTTGTCATTTCATATGTCATATTTTCATTTAATGAAAACATTGGACGTTTTGCATTCAAATTTTGTGCTCTCTGTCTTTATTTTACCTTATTTCATTTTCGAATAGCTATGTGTTCTTACATACACCCACATACTACATTGCAGATCCCCGTCCACTCTGGATCTCATTGATAATGTTCTGCTATTGTCACTTATGAATTTGAAAATCCGATCTACCAAGCCGAGGACGAAGGTGAAGAAGATTGTGAAATACCCGGAGAACTTTCTAGACTCTTAATACAAGAAGAAAAGGCTATCTAACCAAATGAAGAGCCAGTTAAAGTGGTAAACTTGGGTTCTGAGACAAATAAGAAAGAAGTCAAGATAGGCCAACTTAGAGAACAGTGTCAAGAACATGTTGATTTAGATGTTGCACGATTATGTTAAGGTATTTTCTTGGTCATACGAAGATATGTCAGAGCTCGATACAAATATTGTGGTTCATCGTCTGCCAATTAAAGAGGGTTATTCTTCGATTAAGCAGAAGGTTCGTTGCATGCGTCCTGAGATGTCAGAGAAGATCAAGGCCGAGGTTATGAAACATTTCAATGCAGGATTCTTAGCAGTGCCTTCATATCCTCAATGGGTTGCTAATGTTGTTCCAGTACCAAAGAAATATGGCAATGTACATATGTGTGTAGATTACAGGGATCTGAGCTGGGCAAGGCCCAAAGATGACTTCCCACTTCCACATATTGACGTCTTGGTCGACAACACTGCTCAACATAAGGTATTCTACTTCATGGATGACTTCTAGGGTTACAATCAGATCAAGATGGCACCTGAAGACATGGAGAAACCTACCTTCGTCACACAGTGGGGCACTTTCTGTTACAAGGTCATACCTTTTGGGTTGAAGAACACTGGGGAAACTTATCGACGTGCCATGGTAGCTTTATTTTATGACATGAATCATCATGAGATAAAAGTTTATGTTAATGACATGATAGCCAGATCATAGACTAAAGAAGAACATCTTGATCATCTACATAAGTTATTTGAAAGGCCGGAGAAATATAAGCTGAGGATGAATCCAAACAAATGCATCTTTTGGGTGAGATCTGGAAAACTCCTGGGTTTCATCGTTAATGGTAAAGTTATTGAAGTTGATCCTGCAAATTTTAAAGCTATTCAAGAAATTCCGGATCCCTGTGCTGAGAAGGGGGTCAGAGGTTTCTTAGGTCGACTGAATTACATTGCCCGATTCATCTCTCATTTGACTGCTACCTGTGAGCCAATCTTCAAGTTTCTGAAGAAAGATCAAGTAGTAAAATGGAACAACAACTATCAAATAGATTTTGGTAAAATCAAGGGGTACTTACAAGAACCTGCGATTCTAATGCCACCAGGTGAAGGAAGACCTTTAATTATGTACCTAACTGTGTTAGAGAATTCAATAGGTGTGTGTGTTGGGGAAACATAACGAGTATGGTCGAAAAGAGCATGCAACATACTACCTTAGAAAAAAGTTTATCGACTGTGAAACAAGATATTCACTGCCTGAGAAAACTTATTGTGCTTTGGCATGCGTTGCTCGCAGGCTAAGACAGTATATGTTGACCCATACCACTTTATTGATTTCTAAAATGGATCCCATCAAGTACATACTCGAGAAGCCAACTCTCTCTGGAAGAATAGCCTGATGGAAAATGGTCTTGACAGAATACGACATTCATTACACCATTCAAAAAGTAATCAAAGGAACTGTACTGGCAAATCATTTGGCACATCAAGCTATAGACGACTACCAATCTATGAACTTCGAATTCCCAGATGAGAACATTATGTTAGTTACAGATTATAAAGAACCTGGACCATATGAAGGACCTGAGTCAGGATCCCAATGGACTGTGGTTTTTGAAGGGGCTTCTAACGCACTTGGAAATGGAATTGGTGATGTAATCATCTCTCCTAAAGGTTGCCATACACCCTTCGCTGTCAGACTTTTCTTTGAATGCACCAACAATATGGATGAATATGAAGCGTGCATCCTAGGGATTAAAGCTGCTATTGACCTGAGAATTAGATTCCTGAGTGCATATGGGGATTCAGCCTTGGTAATTAGTCAGGTCAAAGGAGAATTGGATACAAAGCATCCAAATCTTATCCCTTACCGAGAACACGTGCTTACTTTGATTCCGTGCTTCGAAGAGATTACTTTTGAGCATATTCTAAAAGAAGAGAATTAGTTGGCAGACGTATTAGCTATCATGTCATCCATGTTCAAAATCTGATGGTACAATGAGTCTCCCAGAATTACCATTGAAAGATTCAATGAGCCGACACATTGCTACAAAATTGATACTGACGGAGTAGAAGAAAAACCTTGATTTCATGAAGTGAAAAGATACCTTGAGGCTCAAGAATACCCTGAAGAGGCATCGATCAATGACAAGAAATTCCTACGAAGGTTCTCGGCTAAGTTCTTCTTGAGCAATGATATTTTGTACAAGCACAATCATGATTTGACTCTACATTATTGTGTGGACAAGAAAGAAGCATACACAATTATGGAGGATATGCATGAAGGAATCTTTGGTACTCATTCCAGTGGACATACTATGGCTAAGAAAATCTTGAGAGAAAGTTACTATTGGTCGACTATGGAAAACGACTGTCACCACCACTCGAGGACTTGCCATAAATTCTAGATCTATGCTGATAAGGTTCATGTGCCTCCGGTACCTTTGAACGTCATGACTGCTCCTTGGCCATTCGCAATGCAGGGCATTGATATGATTGGAGAAATCAATCCTATTGCTTCTAACGAACATCGCTTCATTCTCGTCGCCATTGAATACTTCGCAAAATGGGTTAAACATCCTCGTTCGCCTCTGTTACCAGGAACGTGGTCGCCCCATTCATTAAGCATAACCTTATCTATCAGTATGGTATCCCTGAGATAATCATTACAGACAATGAAACTAACCTCAACAACACTATGATCACTGAACTCTGCAGATAGTTCAAGATCAAGCACCATAACTCTTCTCTGTATCGACCAAAGATGAATGGCACAAAGGGAGCCTCCAACAAGAATATTAGGAAAGATCATACAGAAGATGATTGTGACTTACAAAGACTGGTACAAGATGTTACCATTTGCTCTTCATGGCTATCGCACTTTAGCGCGAACATCAATTGGGGCAACCCCATTCTCTCTGGTCTATGGCATGGAAGTTATCCTACCTATCGAAGTTCAGATTCCTTCTTTGAGGATTACGAAAGATGCAGATTTAGACGAAGATGGGTGGATTCAGACAAGGCTAGACCAGTTGAACCTGATTGACAAAAAGAGGCTTGCGTCCGTCTGTCACGATCAGATGTATCAGAAATGTATGATCAAGGCATTCAACAATAAAATCAAGCATCGGGTATATTAGTCTGGTGACTTGGTAATAAAGCACATCATTCTATCGCAAAGTGATCCCAGAGGAAAATGGACTCCCACCTACGAAGGTCCATTTGTTTTCGAGAAAGTATTTTCGGGTGGTGCTATGATATTGACCACCATGTACAGTGAAGATTTCCCGCACCCTATGAACGTGGACATAGTTAAAAGATACTACGCATAAAAATGACCCGCTAGGTTGACCGCCCTGGGAAAAAATAAGAGCATCCCGGCGAAACAAAAGGGTTCGAGAAAAAATTATGGATATATATAAAAGATTGTACACCCAGCAAGTCGAAAACCTGAAAAGGCGGCTTGGGCAAGAAAGGGTATCCCGATGGACTGAAAACCCAAAAAGGCGGTCCAGGAAAAAGTTAGGGATTAAAAGCATACGACTATGTCACGTTGGATCACTTACTGCAAGCTTTATAAAAGTCAGACGTTTAAATAGTAAAGTTCAATCAATTTCTTTTGACAACAAATGATGAGATGTTCAAAGATATAGGAGCAATAGCAGAGTTGGAACCCAACGAGATCATTTCCACATATTTATATGCTTTTTTTTCTCACTTTGTACTCTTTTCATTTTACGAAAATTTCCTCTTACTAGGATTTACGTCTCTTTGTTTAAAATCACATGTTTATAGGCAAACTATCAATGCAGGTACACCTTAAAATTCAAACGTTTTGTTTTTTAACTTTTCTGTTTTGTTTGCAAAAACATCCAATGACTAAAATTGAATGACCATATGCATATGGACGCGATTGACTGTTAACAAATATATGCATAAAAACAGGAATAAGCATTTACTCTAGACTCTAGGAGTTGGGATGACATTCAAGCTGTCCACAAATCACCACAGAGCCACTTCCATGAGATTATTTCCACAGAGTAATCTTCACAAATTCATCTTCAATAAAGATACATTCCCCGCAATTTCTACGACAAATCGCTCCCACTGATAAAAGAATATGATCTTTTTCTTGGAAATATCATCTAACCTACGAAGTTCCAATCAATACAGTTCATGGAAATTATCTTCCCTAGTGAGTTTATTCCTTTAAAGCTACAAAACCCCCTACAAATTTCTTCTCTCCAGCAGAGTTTATTTCCTCAGCAGAGCATTTCCCCATCAACAGGGTTTATTTCCCCAACAGATTACAATCTCCCCAGCTCGAGTCTATTCCTCAAATGGCTACGAATCACCGACAAAATTCCTCTCCCCAGTGAAATCACCACTACCCCTAGAGAGTTGCTATGAAACCTGGAAACAGACCAGATATCAGTCAACTTCATTCTCCCCAAACGAGTCGGAAGGTTATCTATCTCTTTTATCCCCAGTCAAGGTATATAAGAATTATCCTCCCAGATGAGTCAGAAGGTTATCCATCTCTTTTATCCCCAGCCAGGGTATATAAGAATTACCCTCCCCATACAAGTTGGAAAGTTTATCCATCTCTTTTATCCCCAGTCAGGGTATGTAAGAATTAAACTTCCCAGCAGAGCGATGATCGACTAATGTTTCTGAATCCTTATCCCCAAATAGAAGTCAACATTTATCAGCGGAATTTCCTTAAATAGAAAGCAGGAACCCCCCAGCAGAAACACTCTAGACAAGATTGAAGATTACACATGTTCTTCATCCCCAACATCAGTCAGGGATTCATTTTCCTCAGCAAGATGTCATACAAAACTATTGATACACTTCCAATAACATTTCACATTCACATATCTTTCATCAATATCATAGCATATGCATACGAAATGCATATAGCACAATCTCATTCATTTTGAGAACATCATTACGCAATGCATTTCATACATCATGACATTGCATACGACTAACTCTTTATCTTTTCAGGTAAAGTTCATAAATAGACGAATATCCTCAACAAATGGGTCCAAGATTAATTCCCGAAACAAGACGGGGCAACTATCTATGTGATCAGGTCAAAGATTAATCCCAAAACAAGATGGGGCAACTATCTCTATGACCAATAAAAAGCAGGTTCCAGATTAATTCCCGAAACAAGACGGGGAAACTATCTATACAACCGAGCAAAGATTAACTCCCGAAACAAGATGGGGAAACTATCTTTCTTTCTTTATAGTTAGATGAAGATCAATTCCTGAAACAGGACGGGGCGACTATCTTTATCACTAAGTGGTATGAACTCCCGTAATAGGACGAGTTTACCAATAAAAATATATTGTAGATCAATTCCCAAAACAGGACGGGGTGACTATGTACATGATGAACACTTCCTTCAAAGACATATTCTGGCTTAGATTAAATGGACCAAAGATTTATTCTGATACTTCTTCCAGTAGACTTTTCTGGCTCAGATTAAATTGACCATAGATTTATTCTAACACTTCTTCCAGTTAAAGACATGTGTAAACATCTTCTGGCTTAGATTAAATCAAGCGTAGATTTATTTTAATACTTCTTCTAGTAGACCTTTTCTGGCTTAGATTAAATTAACCATAGATTTATTCTGATACTTTTTCCAGTTAAAGACAAAATGACCTATTCTGGCTCAGTTTAAACCAAGCGTAGATTTATTCTGATACTTATTCCAATTGAAGTCGAACATAGAATTAGTCTAATTTCAATCAACAATTACTTGGGATGGAATCTATAAGCCCATCTCCGAAAACTCCCCATCATCTCTCAAAATGGCATCTTTAAGCCCATTCCCAGTATAATCAACCAACAATGTTACTTTGTGCACAAGCGAGTGCAAATTTCTGGGCACTTATGTGTTCAATCATCTTTCACCTTCAAGTCATGAATGGCGGACATGCCAATCTAACTCTTCAGGTTTAAGAAGATTGAACAAGGGCAACTGTTGTAGCCCAAAATTTTCCCTCCCATTTTCTTCAAGACATTCTTCTAAGATTCTCAAATACTCCAAGCTACACAAGAGTTGACTGGTCAAACCTCCTCCTAAACATTGGCTTATAACTAGGGCTTTTGGTTTTCTCAAGGAAAATTGGACATATAATGCCTCAAGTTACTTTCATGGTTCATCATAGGTCCTTAGTAACGCTTATGTCAAGTTTCAAGTCTTGCATCACAAATTTGCCCAGTCAATTGCTCAGATGACTCAAAATCAACTACATTGGGTAAAAAGTCAAATATGGTCAAACATATAGTCAAACTTCAAGATTTTTTTATCAACATCAATATTTTGAGGTTATATTCATCATTTGATCAAGGGTTGACCATGATTCCTCAAGGAAAGCCCCCAAATCATCAGAGTTCAAAAAGTTGCCCAAATTAGGGTTTTGATTGAAGATGACTGATCATTGACTTTTGACCTAGTGCATGACCTAAGGGCTTGAAGAATGATATCAAGATCTCAAATAAAATATCTTGACCTAATTACATGGCTCAAAACATTTCCAAAGATGCAAGTGATTGATAGTTGAAAGAATTGAATCAACTGATGAAAAGTCAACAATCACCCAAAAGTCAAACTTTGACTTTTTAGTCAACATTGGAATTCAAAAGTAAAGAATCATCAAGATATTCAAAACTATCAAACTTGATCATCAATAAATCAGAAAGTAAACAAAAGTTAAATTTGGAAAATTTTCTAACACTTAGAAAAATTCTAAGTGTTTTTGTTCTTAACAAAAACCCTAACTTCACAAGCAAGTTTCCTCAAGATACAAGTTGATTCAAGGAAAACTTCCAACATGAAAGTTGTAGGGTTTGATGAATTCTACAACTTTTTAAATTTGGGATGATCCTCAAAAAGTGCTTAATTTAAGAGATATAAGCTCATGAAGTTATGATGTTTTTTATCCAACACTTAGAAATTGTTTTACAAGTTTTGATCAGATTTTTATCCTAACTTCATGGCCATTTTTCCCAAAGTTCCCATTTTATTTAGCCAAAACTCACAACATGAAAGTTTTAGACAATGTTTCAAGCTTTCCAAAATGTCCAAGAACACAATTTTATCATGCCTGAGCAAGGATAATCGAAGAGACAGAGTTGGGTATCTAAGGTTGCATTACAAGTCATTTTTGTGACAAGTTCATAACCAAATCTTCAAGCCATGCTACATAATCTCACTTTACAGGCCTCTAACCTCTAAATCTATCCATAATCAGAAGATTACACACACTTTTAAGCCACGACCCAAGTGATTCAAGCATTGTCCAGTGCATCATTCCATTTTTGGGAAAAAGATCATACTTCCATTCCCATAAAGCATGCTTTATGCAATTGTCAATCCTCCTTGAGCCCATATATTGTTTCCTATGCACACACTCAACTTAAAAGATTATATAAGCTTGCTTAAAGTATCCCAACTGTATGAGGCAAGGTACAATGCTTTGGAACCATGATTTTTCAAAATTACTTCAAAACTAAGAAACCAAGCCATTACTGGTTATCTTGCAAACCTGGTTACTTCAGCTCCTTAAAACCTTTGCCTATAAATATAAGGGTCATTAGCAAGCCATTACACGAGGACATAACCTCAGAAACCTCTCAAAATTAGAAGCTACATATAAAACTCCATTTGTTGCAACTTCTGACCTTGAACACCAAACTCGTGCGTTTTCACTCTAAATAATTTACAAAGTTTCTATAACTCAAATAGAACTCATCCAAAGACATGTTTCATCACTGTAACACCATCTTCATCATCCACCATTTTCAAATTCCAACTTTGCAACTTGACTTGGTTAGAGTGATTCAGCCACTCTCAGCATCAAGTGAGCATCCAAACAGCTTCCTCAGGGTCCAAGAAAGCTCACCAAATTATCATTTCACCTGTGGAAGTCATGAAGGGAGCATTCAGATTTTGTATCAAGAGGTAAGTTTTCCGAACTTTGAAATCTATATACAAACATCATTTGCATTTATTTTCTAAAGAAAAAATGTAGATATCAATTCTTTGAAACTAACCATGTCCTTAGTTTTCATTTATGTTAACCATGTGGTGAGAATTTTGAAGTTGAAGTTTCTGAAAAAATTAGGTTTCAGTTTGGTACCAACAGAAATTCATTTTAATCTTTGAGTTTTATCTTAAGTTAATGGCATGGTTGAATTCATGTTGAGATTTAGAACAAGTTTGGTGTTTATAGTTTTTGAAATGATTGAGAAATGAAGGAGTTAGCATTTTCAAAAATTTTGTTGTTGTTGTTGGCCGCGGGAAGAAGATGAAGTTGCATCTTCAAACTTTAAGAAACGAGTTTATAATATATTGAATGGTTCGCGTGTAAACTAACAGATGTATTACCACCCCAGTGGTTAAAGCGTGCACCTGTTACTATAGGGACCTGGGTTCAAGCCATAGCAGTACCCTTTTATTTTTCACATTATTTATTCTTGTAGATTCAATACAAACAGGCCCAAAACGCGCATGGTGCACCCCTCTTTAACACCATCAGATCTCTATCAAGCCAGATCCAACGCTCAATATTTGCATGTGCATTGTGATACCTCTGATGCTAGACACGCATGATTAATATAGGCGCTTGGACCCTCTGTTTTGGGCCCAATATATTTTTCTTTTCCACACCCCCCAATTTACTTTCATAACGCAGACCCATTCTTTTTTTATTTTTCAGCTTCAAACAAAAAATTGTTGTTGGGCTTAATAGTTTTTTCTTTTCACCCCCCAATTTCCTTTTACAACGCCAGGCCCAATCTTTTTTTATATTTTATTTCTTTACTTTTATTTATTTATTTCATTTAATTAAAATACAAAAAAAATATATAATGTTTATTTAAAAATTAGATTTATTTTTTTAATTAATTAACTTAATTTTTAAAATAAAATCTAATTTAGTTTAAATCACTTTGTTTTAATAATTTACAAAATAATTAGAATTAGAATATCTTTTTTCTAAATAAAACATCAAAAATAATTTTCTATCAATCATTTTCTTTTTTAAAATTAAAATTAATTTAGACTTAGGTTTTCTTTAATTAAATCAACTTTATTTTTAATTAATGAATTTAATTACACTTTGTCTTATTTTAATTTGTAAATTAATGAGAATTAGGTCTAATTCTTATTTCACATACTTTCTAAACAAAGAAACAAATAAATATTTTCTTAAAATACTTAGAAGTTTTAGGGTTTTTCTTAAACATTTTTCCCTTTTCACTATCTTCGCGCACTTTACTTTCACATTAATATTTTCCAATATTCTAAAGGCTCAAAGTTTGTAATAGCTTTAATTAGGACTCCTTTACATTTCATCCTCATTCACAAATTTGTACCCCATCCCCGAAGCATTGTAATAGCGTAGGACATTTAATTTTCGTAATTTAATTCTTTCCTTATTACTGTTAGTAATTAGGGTTTGTATGACAAGATTAAAAGCAAACGTTAGATAACCTAATCTCAAAGACAAATAATCGAAATCAAAATACTTCACACACACGCACCTCTAGGGTAACCTCACTTGTTGCCTCAAATATAAACAGTCATGTCCCTCGAACGTGAGATGCTTTAGCAAAAACCCTCGATTAAAAGATCATTGTCCCTCGATGACCCTCCAATGTTACCTTCGGTAAATGATCTTAGTCCCTTACGAAAATTACAAAAACGTATTACAAGTTGCCTTCTATGACTGTACAATGACCCACGCCCGTTTCTCACATCCAATGTTAGATTTTCCTACTAACTAATGGTAGGGTACCACTATCTAAAGGAGGAGGAAAAGAACAAAGACTTTTTGAGTATGTATATTTCTCGTAATCTCTTGCTCACAAACTAAAACAACTTTCATACCTTACACTTTCAAAACACTTTATAAACACTCTTGAGGACTGATACAAGGGTTATTATAAAGCAAATTGCCTTACATTGGCATTTTCAAAACATCTTCCCAAAACAAACACTTCCTTTCAAACAAATATTTTCAAAACAAAACATTTTGTATACATTCTCAAAGATACAAGAATCATTACAAAATTGTCGTACCTAGGCATTTTCAAAGTATTTGCAAACATAAATAAAACACAAAGAATTTTCAAAGTGAGCTAGTAATTAAGAGCCCGTCGATAACTACAGATGAAAAGGGGATAACACCTTCCCTTTTAATAACCTACCCCCCAAACCCAAGAAAATTCTCAAAGGTCTTTCCTGTTATTTTCACCCGTTCCTTTATTGGATAAAAGAAAAGTCGGTGGAGACTCTTGCTATCCGCAACATTTGCGATAAAATGCAAAACCTAAAGTCAATTCGCCCACCATATTACACTCTTCAAGGTCAGTAGGCATATCTGGATGAAAAATGGTATGAGGAATATCTCCTTAAACAACAGGCTCCATAATTACTGGTAGGACAACACAATATGGCATTATAATATTTAGAGCACGAGATGCACCTATCTGAGGTAGGTTTCCAAATGGATGAAGTTATTCTGTCCCAAAGTATTGTTGTCAATCTTATTCACCATGCCCCAAGCACGTATAAACTTTTGACAGTAACCTTGAGGATCGTTCTTGTAATTGAATACAATACCCTGGATAAGCAAATCATGAGGACCGTTTCTTCGAGCATAACCAAATTGACGTAGAGCTAGAGAAGGGTTGTAAGTAATACTCCCCCCCCTTATGCCAAGGAGTGGAACATTAGGGAATTTCCCACAGTGGTCAATAATAGTGATGTCCTCCTGAGATCGGGAACACAAATAGATATCTGAATGAGAGAGTGACATCATCCTTCAAGACCACCTCAAACCATGTTCATTCTTCATCAGTGATCGGGGAAGGTGCGAAATAAACCACCTGGATAGTAAAGGTATGCAACACATGAGAGTCCCTCGCTCTCTCATAGTACAAGTGTGAAGAGAATACAAAATATCTCCAAGCAAAGTAGGTACATGGTTATGAGTAAGAAATATTTTGATGGCATTCACATTTATGAGTTGGTTTGGATTAGGAAATAGTACCAAACCATATATCAACAGAGCCAAGATCTCCTCAAAATCCTGAAAACTCATAGCACTAGAAACAACTGAGCCTTCTCCTTCATAAATTTAGCAAGAAGACCTTTAACCTCACTTCTTGTTTCCCAATTAGATACAATGTATGACCGCTTCAGATGTAAGGCTGCTGCAATCACTTCAGATTTTGGAACTTTCTCTAAACCAATGAAGGGTGTCTGATCAAGAATAGATACTCCAAGTAGCTTAGAAAACTCTTCCATTGTGGGTACCATCTGATAATCTGGGAAGGTAAAACAGTGATGCTTAAGATCAAAGAACTGGAACAGAACACTCATCATGTCTTCTTCAAAACCTGAGGTAACCAAGCTGAGTAGATAACCATGCCTCTTGGTGAATTGAGAGTTTTCAGGAACCTCTAAGACTAACTACTTAAGCTTGGAAGGTATCCTCACAAAGTTGATTGAAAAAGTATTTTTTCTAGCGGAGGCCATAACCTTCACCAAGGAACAAAGATAAATCCCTAGGTCCTTGAAATGGTTAGTAAAAATGTTATGTTATGATGATATGATTTCATGATGTTATGTTCATGTTAAATAAGTAGAAAACACAAACAAGTAAAACAAGAGCCTTAGGTGTGAAGGCTTGCATGAAGTCCATAGGTAAATACCCTTCCCACTGAAGTTAGGTTGGCTCAACCTGTCCTAAAATAGTAACTGGGCCCTAGGAATCTCAATCAAGGATGTTTCTCGCAGGCTTTATTTTAGCACGGAAACCGGCTTGCCACCAAAACATCCTGAAAGTCGAATCTCAATGAGCATAGCCTCGAGTATCAACCAACTTTGGACTACACCAAAGCCGGCTATCTCACTACTTTCTCATGGCCAAGATGGGTCAATTAAGGTTCTAAAAGTAAGTTAGTGTTAACGATACCACGCGGAAGTCTAATGTTATCCTTGACGGACTCAAGGAACATCAGTACAAACCAAAGTGTCACACTAATTGTAGCTATCATATTAACCATATCGATATACGCCATACAATATTTATGATCTATTGCTACTTACCTAAGGAATCACTAGATCCGGGTGTAGGATCTTAAAAGCAATAATACCCAAGCATGAACCCTTAAAGTAAAGCAAACAAAGCAAACAATTAAAGCAAGTAAAATTGATCTAAACTCTAAGGTAACCCCTCCTTTAGATTTCACCCCAGCAGAGTCGCCAGTTTTGTAATACGGTGGGAGAACTGACTTTTTTGTTTTATCGCAAATGTTGTGGTTAGCAAGAGTCACCACTGACTTTTCTTTTATCCAACAATTAGCGAAGGTGAAAAGAACAGGAAATACCTTTGATAGATTTTGAGTTCGGGGGGTAAGTAATGAAAAGGGAAGGTGTTATCACCCTTTTCATCTGTATTTACCTACGGGCTCTTAATTGCTTAGCTCACTTTTAAAAACTTGTTTGTGCGTGTGTGATTTATTTGAAAATATTTTGAAATGCCAATGTAAGGTTAACTTTGGAATAATTCTTGTATCAGTCCTCAAGAATATATACAAAGTGTTTTTGAAAATATTTGTTTGAAAGTGATGTGTAAAAATGTATTTGTTTTGTGAAAAAAGTTGTGAGCAAGCATTCAAGAGTTCTTACCCACTAAAGTCTTTCTTGTTATTTTCCTTCTCCTTTTGAGATAGTATTATCCATGCTATTAATTGGTAGGTAATCCTATCTATTAGATGAAAAGGGACAAGCGTATGGTCATAGAAAGTAACATGTAAGGATACTTTAGCAATTGTATCAGACGGACTATCACCATTTTGCTTGTAGGGACATCGAGGGACTAGATCATTTTGTAGGCAACTCGAAGGGTTATCGAGGGACTAGATCATTTTGTAGGCAACTCGAAGGGTCATAGAGGGATTATGATATCTATTAGAAAGGGACCATGATGATATTGTTAAATCGAGGGTCTTTTGCTAAAGTATCCCCACTTTCGAGGGACATGACCAAGTATTCGTAAGGAAACAAGAGAGGTTACCCTAGAGGTGCAAAGTGTGAAGAGTGTGTTAATTCAGTTATTTAGTCTTGAAAATTAGGTTTCTATGTTTGCTTTTGGTCTTGCCATACAAACCCTAATTACTAACAGTTAAAAATATAATGTGCGAAATGTAAAGTGCGGAAAATTAAACCTAAGCTATTATCTCCTGTGAGCAGTTACATAATAGGAAAAGATGCAAGAAAATAAATCTACGCTATTACATCGGATAGTGAGACCTATACCATTTTTCTATGAAAATTAAATAGAAAAAAAAGGAATAAGGAAAATGTTAGAAAAATATTTAAATGCCTAAAGTTCTAAATTAATGTTTTTGGTGTTTTTTGTAAAGCATAATTTAAGTTAATAAATAGTAATTAAAACCTAATTATTTCTAATTAGTTTTAATATTGAGAAAAAGTTAATTAATAAATAAATAAAAATATGTCAACATTTAATTACTAACTAAAAAAACTAATCCTAATTTGTTATGGTTTTGAAAAAAAATTAGGTTTATTAATGGTTTATTAGAAAATAACTTAATTAAGAAAATGGAAAAGAAACTAGGGTTAGTAAAATAAGAAAACAATAATGCATGGGGTGGGAGTTGAACCCACGCCCTTAGCCTCAAAGGTTGCACCGCTTTCCACTAGGCCATGTGTTACGTTTGTGACTGAGAATAGCTAGCTTCAATATATGTTATCCTTGTATTTTTCCCTGAAAAATAAAAGAAAATTTGCACAAGGGCTGGCTCGAACACATGCCCTTTACTATGCCAAACATATCACTCACCACCAGGCCAACTGTTGTTGTGCGTTTATCATCCAATCATAAAACCATATAAGATAAACAAACAATTAAAATTATCAATCAAATAACACGCGCGTTCAGGTGGGCTCCTATGATTTTGGATGGATGAATGAGAAGAGAGCATTAAGCCACGTGTTTCCTCCGGCCGGTCAAACCACCATGGAAGATGGTTGCATCTGTCTTCTCCGGCCACTTGAAATTTCCATCTTGTGAAATAAACAAAATTGAAATCCAAGATTAAGGCTACCCCCCTAAATCGACTCTTGTGAATCGATTGGTGGCATTTTTTTTGCCTGAAGCAATCTGGAAGTACTGATACAAATGGTACAAAAGCGTTTTTGCCTAGCCATGGCAAAAAACGATTCTCACGTTAGAGGTTCAGCTTTATGATTCAAACTTGTTATAAATAATGGCAAGAACCCATTTGGGAAGTTAATAAATAATAGCAATGCATGAAATTAATTATATGAATGTTTGAAAAAAAAACAAATCGAAGAAGATGAGTATGCTTGTTTCAAGCACCAATGGCCATGACTTTCAACCTATTCTTATCCTTAGATTCCTCAGGAATGATTTGCAATGGATGGCTTGGACTGAAAGTGGTTGGATCTTAGGTTTTGACTTTGCCCTAGTTCTTGAAATTTTGGATAGCTTTAGGGTTTGTTCTTGAGATAGCCTTGCATGTTCCTTGATGTCTGAATGTGTTATGCATTTATAGGAGAGAAGATTAGGTCAAATGGTGGGCTTGGACATCTCATGAAATCATATCTTTGATTTTGTTTGAAAATAAGTTGAAATCTTCCAAGACTAATGAAGACTTGTTTCAAATAAGGCCACACGATTTCTTCAGCTTCAAGGTAGATTTTTGGGCCTCCTACATGATTAAAAACATTAACCATACGCCTTAATCCAATGTTTTTATATTTTATTTAACTAATTTGCATTTAAATAAATAAAATCAAAATAAAACAAAAGTAAAAATCACAAAAAACACGTGAATGGATTAAGAGGTCTAATATGAGGTCATGAAGATGTTTGAACCTGAAAACTTAGGCACATTAGCCCAAAAATTTAACTTTTCTCAATTTAGGTTTCATGCATTTTCTTAAAATTTCTCAACTTGCACCAATCATAATTTTCTCAATTCTTGTCATATGAAGGTGATCTTGGAATTTTTGGAAACCTCAAGATGTCTCCTACAACTTTCATGTTGTTCATTTTTTTCATTTGAAGTCTTTAACTTGAAGTATATTGTTTTGACAAAAGATGTCTTTTTGTTGACTTTTAAAATTACATGTAATGTTTTGGCCCATATCTGTCAAATGAAGCATTTTTGGCCTTTAGCTTAGAGAGACAAAGTTGTGGAGAATTGAATTTACTTCAAGGTAGGCTTTAGTTGAGAAATTTATGATGAAATATGTGAAAGTTATGCTTGGTCAAAGTTTAGTTGACTTCTCATAAAGAAAACCCTAATTTAGTAACTTTTGATTTTTGATGAAACTTCAGTTTTCTTGATGAATCATGATAAACCCTTGATCAAATGATGAATATGACTTCAAAATATTGATGTTGACCAAAAATGATGAATTTAGACTGTCAATTGGTCAAAGTTGACTTTTTGTCCAATACAATTAATTTTCAATCATGTGAGCAATTGATTGAGCAAACTTGTGATGTAAGGCTTGAAACTTGGTATGAGGGTACCTTGAGACATATGAGAAACCATGAAGTCCACATGAGGAATTATAAGTCCAATTTCCTTTAAGATAAGCAAAACCCTAGTTGTAGGTCAATTGCTTAGGAGGAGAGTCCATCTGATCAATCTTTGATAAATCTTGAGCAATTGAGACCTTCGTGAGCATGATGATGTGTCTTGACTTAATTTGTCTTGAAAATGGGAGGGAAAATTATGGGGTACAACAATTACCCTTAATCGCTACTGTGTTTAGAGCTTTACGTCTGTCTACGTTATCCTTCTTCTAATCACTTTTCGTTTTTGTCCTCGCAGGTACGAATACGGCAGATGAAGACGGAGGCTCGGCCGTGCTGGAGGACGAGGGCGGAGGAGCGTCTCGGATCCAAGTTTTCAAAGATTGAAACCCGAATCCCTTCTTCAACCTTCTTTCAAGCGTCGTCTCCTCTTCTGTAAATTTGTTCCCCGCTTGTAAATAACTTTTTTTGTTTTCTCTCCTTCTGTAACAATCCTCTTCCCCCCTCGTATGTTTGGATTCCTCCGCTTTTTATATTGTTTTTAGTTTTTATAGATTAGGAAACAAAATTATGTTGTCATTATTTTTTAGAAGATTTAGGAAATTAGGGATTTGAATATGTAATTGCTTTTGATTATATATTGATCTGTATTGATTCATTTCTGTATAACATTTTGATTCCAGCTTGTAAAGTTTTGATTCTATTTGCATTGTATTGATTCAGTTGTTCTAGACAATAAATGCAAAGATATTGTTTTATTTATACAATGATTGTTAGTGTGTTAAACCTGCGTTATTCCCTTTTGGATTCGTACAGTAGATGTTTTTTTGTGGAAACAAATATTTTTTTCTCACTTGAACTGGGCCTACTCATTTTTTCTGATTGAGTTGTGAAAAAAAACTTTCAAATTTTTCTTTTAATCAATAAACAAAAAGATTAAGTTAAGTTTAATATACAATTACAAAAATAAATATCATTATAATTAATAATAATAATAATTATAATAAAATGATAGTAATGTTAATTGTAACGGTGAAAATCGGAGATCAAGCTATTAATTAACTTGACTCGCAAATAAGCAAGAGTCGCCAGCGCGCTTTATTATTTCCAAGGGAAAAGGGAAAAGAGTGAAATAAAACCCTAAAATACACAATGTAAAATAATACTTAAAAGTAATAAAAATACAATGCGTTTTTGAAAGAGATCGAGAGTTTGGGGGTTGATTATGCAATGGGAAGGTATTAGCACCTAATGCATCTGCGGTACTCCGCATGAACCTTTTGAAATATCTGTTTTTGGTTTAAAGTTGTTCGTTTGGTTAAAATGATTTGTTTGTTCAAAGTGGGTGCGAATGAGATTGTGAAGATACGACGACCTAGTGTCGAAGTTTTGACTTAAAAGATGTGAGTTTGAAAATGGAGTCTTTTTGGGAAAATTATCTTAAGTTTAGAAAAATAGTAAACAAACAGAAAAATGAATGAGGGTATTCGCACAATTGGATGAGATGTATTTGATGACGTGAAGTCAACAAATTTAGTTCTTTCCCTCGGATTTTAAGAAAGTAAGTAACAAGATGAATAATAAAGCATAAACACTCGAAGGAATATCAAATTGTCAACCAGTATATATTTACATAGAAGGAATATCACAAGGTAGTAAATTTAAATATATACGAATCCATAAATGACCGGTTAATGAAAAGACTAACTAAGCAATAATATTAACCAAAGTAAAATAAAATATCAAGAATTAATTCAATTAATTTTAAATTTCAAAGTATTTAATAAAATTATTTAGTTAATTAAAACCTGATTAATTTACTAACTAAACTAAAATCAAAAATAAAAAAAAAACAATAAACAAAAGGGGCTGAAATGTTAGCAGTTAGAGGGGTTTTAACATGAGAATTGGTTTGGGCTAAAAGAAGTTCCCAGGCCCGGGTTATATAAACACAAGTTTAATAAGACAAAAAAAATTATGGGCTTAAGCGTTTGGGGTCGGGTCAGACCCGGTCTAACCCTTTCTATATGGATCCACACGGGTTGAAGGAACCCTAATTGAAAAAAAAAACAAAGAGCACCTCTTTGTCACCTTCATCTACCCCTCTTCATCGGAAATGGAAATGTTTGAAGGCTGAGATTTGGGAAGTTCTACCCAGGGTGTTCTTCAGGTCCAAGGTTCGTAGCGAGTATATCAGAAAGAAGGAGTGTGAGCAAGTTTTTATTTCAAAGCGTGAAAGGGCGGAAAGGAAAGGCTGTGGGACTGAGTTGTTGTTCCGATGATGGCATAGAAACGGTGGAAGGGGTATATGCGCAACTTTGAGTTTTCCAATAAGAGCTTGAAGAGCTCGAGACTTAGGGGAGATTCAAAGCCATTGATGCAATTATGTCTTCATACTGTTTACAATCACTTCCTCGCAACATAGATGTAAATATCCAGATGAGCACAACACATCAACAATAATCCTTTTTTACAGAAAAAGCATGAAGAAGGGATGATTACTTACATGTCAGAGTCGCTCCGATGGCATTTAAATCGTGTTTGTAGATACTGTGCCCAGGTATGCTTGTGGATTCATTATTCTTCTCTTCTTCTTATGGAACTTTGGCTTTGAAAATTACACGTTATGGCGAATATTGTTGCTGCTGCAAGCTATTACCGTAAATCATGATTTGCAGGTTTCGAACAGATGTTGAAGAGTGATTGTTGTACCCCAAAATTTTCCCTCCTATTTTTCCACAAGAAATCACAGCTTCGGGCTTTTCCTGAATTTTCAGATTGGCTCAAGAATCAGTCAAGCAGACTTTTTCTTATCAGTCTATCCAAATTAGGGTTTCCATTGATTTTGAATCAGTTCAAACAGATTATTAGGTTTTGATTGAGTTTGGCTCAGGGTTTGATCAGGCATGCGCTTCTTTGACAATAAAATAAGAATCAGGGTTTTGTGTGTGCATTCTCAGAAAGAATTAATTCTACAGTGCTTTTCAATTTACTCTGGAATATGGGTTGAGGCTTCTGATTGAGAGTTTGCAGGGTTTGATTTAATCAGTAAAGAGATAGGCATATGGATGCTTGTTGGATTGACTGTGCATTGCTTATGTTTAATTGGGACGCCGGGTTTATTATTGATTGCAAGACCACAGTGTTTATTAATTATTTATTTATTCTAAGTTAGAATAGTTGGGATTTACTTCCAGTTATTTTAATTTAAGAAACTTAAATAATTAAATGGACAGTGAATTGAAAGAAAGAATTAACTGACAAAGGAGGATTTTTATTCATCTTTAATTGTCTGGTACAAATTATTATTGGAACACTGTAAATTTATTTACATTTTGTTTACAATAATAATATTACAAATAATTAAAATGAAATAAAACTGTATCCTAATTATCCTAAGTCTTCATCTTCTACTGCTGCTCCCCATTGCTCAATTGATTTTACCTGTAAAAAGAAAAAGAAAGAAGTCAAATGCAGATGAAAAATAAAAAGGCAGACAGTTAATTTAAAGCTCATCATTAAAAGTGACTGGCCGGAATCAGTTATTCACCCTCTCTGCAAATCACAAGAATACTCTTGGTTCACAAAGAGGGAAAGAGAAATATGCTTGCAAAAAAAGATATGAATTGCACAAATTCAAAATATCAAACATACTGCATAAATTGTCAACCAAAGAGGCAAACTGAACAACTACTGAATATGCCAAAAGAACAAGTTGCCCAATTCACATTTTCAAACTAATATAACTGTCAAAGAAACTAAACCAAGTCTAATGTCAACTAAAAAAGCTGTCCAAAGAAAGGCTGTCAAAAAGATATCAAGAAGTACACAATATGCAGGAAATCTGGAAAGTGTGCAGAGGAAAACTAACAATGCAAGCAATATTCAAATTTTACATCATTTCCCAGCCTATCATTTTTTCAGAATAGTACAGTAAGCAATAAACAAATGCTTTTTCTGATAGAGAGAGAGAGAGAGGAGAGAGAGAAGAGGCTTACAGGCTTGAGGCTTAGAAAAAGAATATAAAACAAAAGGATATCAGAATAAGCAAAGAGGAGGAAAAAACACATAGAAAAGATATAACACAAACAAACAAAGTTACAAACTGTAACATTGCTCAAATATTGCAAACTGCCTCCAACACAAATAAACTATCTCAAACCTGTTACATAATACAAGCCTTAACCTGCCTTAAACATTAAAACACCTCAAAACCTGTTACATAACAATAGGCAACAAAACAGCTAGCCTCAAAAACCTACCTTGCATCCTGTCAAACCCTCCAAACCTGTGATTCAAAACCTAAATCTTAAGCTTTCCAGCCAGCATATCACAACAAGGCCTGTCAAACATTCAAACCACCTCAAACCTGCTAAGCTTACAACCTGCCTAAAAACCAGTTTCAAACAAATTTCAAAACAAACTGCATCAAAGCCAGTTAGAAACCAAGCAAAAAGCCTTTACAAACAAAGCCTGCTGATTATCTAGAAGCCTGCCTATATTGATAAGCATTTCAAAACCCAGCAAGCCTAAATACTCAGAATTAACCTCTACACAAGCCTGAAGCCTGCCTATACTGATAAGCCTGTATCAAAAGCGTTTAAACCAACATCCAAACCCTCAGAGCTAGGCTCATCACAGGGTCCAACAACAAAGAACTCAGATATCAGAACCAACATATCCAACAACATATTCAGATTCAAACATTATACAAGCGTCTCAGAAGCTCAGACATCACAATCAGAGCAAGCAGTCAGAAGAGGAAAAGAAGCAATTAAACAAGGGTTTTCAGACAATCATCATAAAACCTAGGATAAGATACAAAGTACCAGGTTTCCAATAAAAGCTAGCGCGGCATCATACTCCCTCCGCCTGGCCGCCTGAGACACGCCTCCAGTCCGCCTCTCCTCCTCTCCAAGCAACGAACCCTCCAAAGGTATAATTTCTCCTCCCTTTTCTTCAACACCTCATAGAAACAGAAAAAAATAATGACGTAAAAATCGAAACAAGGAAGAGTTGAAGCATGCAAAACTGAAAACCTTGAAAACGCGTTAAAATAAAATCACTACCTCTTTACCAACGCCTACGTGACCATGAAGAGGAAGAGGTGGAGGCGGCGCATCTGGCAGCTGGGGCGAGGAGGAGAATCAAATGACTTTTGCTGGACGAGAAAGATGAAGAAGACGATGAGGAACGACGCCTCTGTAAGCTGTAACCCTAAGTTCTGAGACAACAAAAAGAAAAACCTAAGAAAAAATGTGTCAAGCGCTTGGGCCTGCTGCCCCATCCAATTGCCTTAAGCCCATTTCTAGGCGCACACCCCCCTTTTCCTAATCCTATCTATCTTTGTTTGGGCCAAGCAAATCCCCTTCTTTTATTTCTAGGCCCATTACTTATTTCTTCTTCTTATACTTATAAATTAATACCCTTCTTTTATCACTTTACCATTTTTATACATAATCTAAATTAATATTTTGTTAAATAAAAATAACACATTTTTACACAAATTTTCTTAATTGTTTCTTTTTTTTATTACATTTTAAAGAAAATATATAAACATTAATTTTTTCTTAAACTTAAAACATTTTTATTTTCTTTTAATTAAAACTTTTGTTTATATAACATTAACCAAAAGCATAAAAATAATATTAATACTTAACTATTGCATTAAGTTAACATTTCTCATTCGCAAATAATCACATACACTTACACCAATACATTTGCTTGTCTTTTATTCTTGTACATTGCTACATTTTACATTGAGATGGCGATTCAATTTGGTTGTAAATATTATTTGGACACTACTCTCCTAATAAGTCTCATCCCCATTTGTAAATATTTGTACCCCCATTCCCGGATACTTATTTGTAATAGCTTAGACTTTAAATTCCCGCAATTTATCGCTTTCTATATACTGTATAGTAATTAGGGTTTGTATGCGAAGATTTAAAATCAACCGCTAGTAACCTAATACAAGAAAAATGCATGACAATCAATACACCATTCACACTTGCACCCCTAGGGTAATCCCGCTTGTTGCCTTCCAAAATGGGCCATGCTTGCATGTTGAGTTTCTTTGGCAAAACAAAACAAATCGAATGATCATAGTCCCTCGATGACGCTTTCGAAGTTGCCTAAAAATGATCATAGTCCCTCCAAACAAAATTGCCAAAGACACTTGGCACCATTGCATTCATGGTCTATCCGATGACCCGCGCCTGTCCCGTTAACATCCTAACACAAGATTATCCACCAAATACAATGGTGGAACAATACTGTTAAAAGGGTTAAAACATAGAAAAGATCTTTGAGTAAATTTAGGGGTAGACAACTCTTAGTTACTTGATCAAACTTGCAAAATCCACTTGCCTACTTTTCAAAACCCACTTCACAAACACAACTTTCAAAACAACTTTCAAAACCTTGAAACATCTTTTCAAAAAGACAAACAGCTTTTGTAAAACATTCGAGTAAAGAATTGTTACAAGGGTTGCCGAGAGGAAGGCATCTTTTTCAAAACATTTTCAAAACACACACACACACACACCACCATTTCAAGCAATTTAAAATCAAAGGTAAGTGATCTAAAACAAGTAACTAAGAGCCCATGGATAACCATGGATGAAAAGGGTGCTAATACCTTCCCTTTTCATAATCTACCCCCCGAACCCACGAAACATCTCAAAAGGTTTTTCCTGTGCTTTTTTAACCTTTCCTTTAGGATAAAATAAAAAGTCGGTGGCGACTCTTGCTAAACCGAACAAGTGCGAAAACAAACGCAAAACCTCAAGTCAGTTCTTCCACCGTATCACAGAACAGGCGACTCTGCTGGGGAGAAACTTAAAAGTGGGGTTACCTTAGGGTTTAGATCACCTTTACATACTTGCTTTGATTTCCTTGATTGCTTTACTTTTTGGGTCCTTGTTTGGGTTTGTTGTAAATCCTACACCCGGATTTGGGGGCACCTTCTTAGGTAAATAGCAATAAAACTGTGAGGGAACTGTGCGGGGTATACCGACATGGTTGAAGCAGTAAGCTATGTTAGTGTGACATATATGTGAGTACCGGTAACCCTTGAGTTCAATCAAGGAGAGTACGGGGCCGCTGAGTGATGTCGTGAAGCACTAACGAACTCTTAGAACCTTACTTGACCATCTTCGCCTTTTTAGGGGTAGTGTGATGACTGACTTTGGTGCAGTCCGAAGTTGTTAGATACTCGATACTACACTCATTGAGGGTTGTTTTCTTGGAATATTTTGGTCTCCAGTTAAGTGGCTAAACCAAAACAATGACCACAGAAAATAATCCAATGATATTGAGCTCCTTAGAACCCGGTTTCTATTTTAGGACAGGATGAGCCAACTAACTTCAAGAGGGTACTTACCTACAAACCCCATGCAAGCCTGAACCTAAGGACTTGTTTGCTCTGTGTGAATATGATTACCTGTATATACACTTACTTGCTTTTGCATGCATGTACATAACATCATAACATCATACCATAGCATTTTCACTAACCATTTCAAGGATCTCGAGGGTCTTTTGATGCAGGGTCACGTTGAACTAGACGTCTACCAAAGGGAAAGAGGTTTCTCCTCTAAATAAATGCCATCAAAGATCAAGTGCAACAACTTGAATCAGGGGCTATGACCCACTTGACATGGTGAGCTTGATTCTCGTGGAAAGACATCCACTGGTGCAAAGTTCTCCAATCAAAGATCGAAGTTCAACCTCTAACATTCTCTTATGTTTACCCCAAGAGATCCTTGAAAACATGCATTCACATATCATGCATTGCATCATGACATCTTTTCCTTTTCAGGTTTCCTTATTCTCCTACTGTTTATTTCAGTAGATATGGCTCTAGAGCAGACTCTCAAGGACATCCAGGCTCAAAACGCTTAACTTCAAGAGATGTTCTTGAACCTATCCAAGGGACAAGAAGAGGTCAAGACGCTCCTCACCAGGGGCATGATCGTGGGAAATCCTGGGGACGACAGAGATGACCAGTGGGAGCTACACATTGAGATAGCCATATTGAAAGGGGAACTGGTGAGTTAGAGGGCTCTCATCCAGGACTTGGCTCAAAGACAAGAAGAGCTCAGGGTTCTCGTCAACAAACTTCTTCGGGACAACCAAGTGGGACAAACAACTGGGGCATCAGCATAAGAAAGTCGCACCTAAAAGACAATTCACCAAGATCAACATGTCGCTGGCTCAAGCGCTACAACGCATGTTGCAGGCAGGGCTGATTACATTGAAGGCTCCTCTCCGGAACCTAAATACTTCTGCTCCTACCTATCATGCCAATGAAAGGTGTGCATACCACTCCTATAGTCCAGGACATGACACTGATAACTGTTGGACCCTGAAGAAAAAAATCCAAGACTTGATTGACGAGGAAGTGCTGGAATTCATGCCGGATGGTGAGATGAAAATCTTCCACTTTGGGTGCTCCACCTGAAATGACAAAGCTCGAACTGAGAGACTTTTGTTCCATTCGAATTTTCAAAGTTGTAATCTCTTTGTTATTCAAACAATTTATCTATTAATGTCAAACTCTGTTTCATTAATGCATTGCATATGTTTGTCTTGAATTCATCCATCCGTTTTCACTACTCTTATGCTTTCTTTATGATATTTAACTCTTGATAAAAAGCTGCAAGCCTTTAGAGGGAGGATGACGAAACAATACCATAATCTCATACAGTATGCTTTTGAATAGACCTTGCTGATGATGTACAAGCATTTCTTTTAATTCCCAAACACTGGAGTTATAAGAAAGATAATCCCTAGTCAACCCCTTCGAGCCAAAGAAGTAGGATTTTTATGTTCTAAACAATCAAAACCTTTGATATAAACCTGGGGCAGGGTAGTCTCTCAGTTAATTCAAAAAAAATGCGCATCGAAGTCGCAAACTCTCAGTTCGTAGTACAACGAATGACATCAAAAAAAGAAAGACATTCCTTTGGAATCAAAAGACAGTGATGGTCCCTTATCTCATAGGCAGTCATTATCTCTCAAAAGAGAAAATCCCACTAAGCTAAAACCTACAAAGGAAGCTTAAGAAAGTTGGGGCATCCCGCTGACTGTAATCTCGAAAACAGGAATAGTCAGGCAAAAGTTAGGGATAACAAATCAAAAGAAGGAGGTCATTACAAATCCTCAACAACATGAAAAATGTTGAAAAAGAAAAAAAGGAGAGGATGACTGCCCTCCAAATTCAATTGGTGAACCATCACCCAAAAAGTCGTTCCAAATTCGAATGGAATTCGACGCACAATTAACTGAGTCTAGGATTGAAGGACATCACGAAGAGCGGGTGGGTACAAATATACTTTGAGCCTTTATCCTTTGTTTCTTAAACCGTGAACCAAGCCACGTTACAACCCTTCAAAAGTCCTAATTGAATCATGGGTTAGTTCGGAAGCATACTGTTACAAAAGGTATCCTGACTCCTATAAGGCTTTTCTCTAAATCTTGTGTTGATTTTGTCTTATGAAAAGTTTTCTGCTAAAAAATGCAATTTTCAAAACTTCGAGACAAGCATAAACTTTGCATTATTTGAATATCGTTGTTTGCACATGGTTATTTGTTTGACAGCGAAGAAATTCCTACAGCGAATGTTCGGAGGAACGAAAACCCTCTCAGTGAGTAAAATCACTTCAAGAAGGATGACACTTCCATTGACAAATCTCCTATCAACAAGGGGGCATGACATGTCACTATCCAATTAACCTGGGGCAGTCCAGTCAAGGTTTCGACAGATCTTTCAAAGTTCAGTTAACCTGGGGCAGTCCAGTCAATATTTCAAGAAATCTCTCAATTTGCAGAGTAACCTGGGGCAAGACTCCTTCATCATCACTTGGGGCATTCGAATGTCGATCACCAAGGTCATCAAAATTCCTTCATCACCTGCTGGAAGTTACAACCACCAACAGAATAATGGACAATTAAAGCTCCTAAAAATCTGTTTCTCTCAAGAGTGAAGACTCTCATCCTTAAAACCTCAAAAGATTGGTATACTCCCAATTTCTGACCCTTAACAAAATCAAGATCAGATTTCCGTCTAGAGATAGTTCAGATGTGACCCAGATTTGGCGACATTCCGATACTTATTCCAGATTCCCTTCTAGAGATAGTTCAGATGTGACCCAGATTTGGCGACATTCAAAAACTTATTCCAGATTTCCTTCTAGAGATAGTTCAGATGTGACCCAGAGATGGCGATATTCCGATACTTATCCCAGATCAATACCTGCAGCAATCAAAAGATTCTTGCAATCCCCAGCGGAGCTAAAACTTCCAACTATCAATCCCCAAGCAAAGTGAAGACTCTCATTCTCAGTTCCTCACAGAGTATTCAAATATTCCCCAGTGAAGATCTCCTCAAGACAGGAATCCCCAGCAGATTGGCATACAACCCAAGCTCCTGATTCCCCAACAGTGGTCCCAGGACTTCTCATTTTCAACAATCAAAGGATTTTCAATCCCCTACAGCAGTCAAAGATTCACTTTCCCCGACAGCAGTCAAGATTCTTTTATCTCCAGCTATCCAGGATTCGTCTTCCTCAGCAAGACAGCTCATCAGCTTACATGCGCATTCATCACATTCATATCATAAACATTGATATATGCATAATGCATTATACATTTCATGCAACATAACTTTGTGTTTCAGCTAATATTTTACCTTTTTCAGGATAAGATTGATAAGCTTCGACTTCTGAAAACAGTTCACGAGTTCTCCAGTAACGGATGTTAACCTATCGCTTGTTCAGATTCCAAGACTTCTGAAAACAGTTCACGGGTTCTCCAGTAACGGATGTTAACCTATCGTTTGTTCAGATTCCAAGACTTCTGAAAACAGTTCACGGGTTCTCCAGTAACGGATGTTAACCTATCGCTTGTTCAGATTCCAAGACTTCTGAAAACAGTTCACGGGTTCTCCAGTAACGGATGTTAACCTATCGCTTGTTCAGATTCCAAGACTTCTGAAAACAGTTCACGGGTTCTCCAGTAACGGATGTTAACCTATCGCTTGTTCAGATTCCAAGACTTCTGAAAACAGTTCACGGGTTCTCTAGTAACGGATGTTAACCTATCGCTTGTTCAGATGCAGCTTTTGAAAACAGTTTACGGACGCTTCCCAACAACGGATGCTGCTCTATTGCTTATTCAACTTTAAAACTTCTGAAAACAGTTCACGGGTTCTCCAGTAACGGATGTTAACCTATCGCTTGTTCAGATTCTTCAACTTCTGAAAACAGTTCATGGGTTCTCTAGTAACGAATGTTAACCTATCGCTTGTTCAGATTCCAAGACTTCTGAAAACAGTTCATGAGTTCTCTAGTAACGGATGTTAACCTATCGCTTGTTCAGATTCTTCAACTTCTGAAAACAGTTCACGGGTTCTCCAGTAACGGATGTTAACCTATCGCTTGTTCAGATTCCAAGACTTCTGAAAACAGTTCACGGGTTCTCCAGTAACGGATGTTAACCTATCGCTTGTTCAGATTCCAAGACTTCTGAAAACAGTTCACGGGTTCTCCAGTAACGGATGTTAACCTATCGCTTGTTCAGATTCTTCAACTTCTGGAAACAGTTCACGGGTTCTCCAGTAACGGATGTTAACCTATCGCTTGTTCAGATTCCAAGACTTCTGAAAAAAGTTCACGGGTTCTCCAGTAACGGATGTTAACCTATCGCTTGTTCAGATTCTAAGACTTCTGAAAACAGTTCACGGGTTCTCCAGTAACGGATGTTAACCTATTGCTTGTTCAGATTCCAAGACTTCTGAAAACAGTTCACGGGTTCTCCAGTAACGGATGTTAACCTATCGCTTGTTCAGATTCCAAGACTTCTGAAAACAGTTCACGGGTTCTCGAGTAACGGATGTTAACCTATTGCTTGTTCAGATTCCAAGGCTTTTGAAAACAGCTCACGGGTTCTCCAGTAACGGATGTTAACTTATCGCTTGTTCAGATGCAGCTTTTGAAAACAGTTTACGAACGCTTCCCAACATGGATGCTGCTCTATTGCTTATTCAACTTCAAGACTTTTGAAAACAGTTTATGGATGCTTCCAGATACGGATGTCAATCTGTTGCTTATTCAGATCCCCGGTTCCGAGATTTTCCAAAACATGGATACCATTCTGATACTCACCCACTCATCAACGACATACAGTTCAACATACATTCCAGATGGCATCTCTAAGTCCATCCTCCTACCAACAATTTCCAGATGGCATCTCTAAGCCCATCCTCCTACCAGCAACTTCCAGATGGCATCTCTAAGCCCATCACCAAATGGCATCTTTTAAGCCCATTCCCTCTACCATCACATCACCGAGTGCAAATTTTTGGGCACTCTAGTGCCCAATCTCCTTTTACCCTCGAGTCGCAAACGGAAAACTTGCTAATCTAACTCTTCAGGTTCAAGAAGATTGAACAGGGGCAACTGTTGTACCCCAAAATTTGCCCTCCTATTTTTCCACAAGAAATCACAGCTTCGGGCTTTTCCTGACTTTTCAGATTGGCTTAAGAATCAGTCAAGCATACTTTTTCTTATCAGTCTATCCAAATTAGGGTTTCCATTGATTTTGAATCAGTTCAAACAGATTATTAGGGTTTGATTGAGTTTGGCTCAGGGTTTGATCAGGCAGGCGCTTCTTTGACAATAAAACAAGAATCAGGGTTTTGTGCGCGCATTCTCAGAAAGAATTAATTCTACAGTGCTTTTCAATTTACTCTGGAATATGGGTTGAGGCTTCTGATTGAGAGTTTGCAGGGATTAATTTAATCAGTAAAGAGATAGGCATATGGATGTTTGTTGGATTGACTGTGCATTGCTTATGTTTAATTGGGACGCCGGGTTTATTATTGATTGCAAGACCATAATGTTTATTAATTATTTATTTATTCTAAGTTAGAATAGTTGGGATTTACTTCCAGTTATTTTAATTTAAGAAACTTAAATAATTAAATGGACAGTGAATTGAAAGAAAGAATTAACTGACAAAGGAGGATTTTTATTCATCTTTAATTGTTTGTTACAAATTATTATTGGAACACTGTAAATTTATTTACATTTTGTTTACAATAATAATATTACAAATAATTAAAATGAAATAAAACTGTATCCTAATTATCCTAAGTCTTCATCTTCTACTGCTGCTCCCCATTGCTCAATTGATTTTACCTGCAAAAAGAAAAAGAAAGAAGTCAAATGCAGATGAAAAATAAAAAGGCATACAGTTAATTTAAAGCTCATCATTAAAAGTGACTGGTCGGAATCAGTTATTCACCCTCTCTGCAAATCACAAGAATACTCTTGGTTCACAAAGAGGGAGAGAGAAATATGCTTGCAAAAAAAGATATGAATTGCACAAATTCAAAATATCAAACATACTGCATAAATTGTCAACCAAATAGGCAAACTGAACAGCTACTGAATATGCCAAAAGAACAAGTTGCCAAATTCACATTTTCAAACTAATCAAACTGTCAAAGAAACTAAACCAAGTCCAATGTCAACTAAAAAAGCTGTCCAAAGAAAGGCTGTCAAAAAGATATCAAGAAGTACACAATATGCAGGAAATCTGGAAAGTGTGCAGAGGAAAACTAACAATGCAAGCAATATTCAAATTTTACATCATTTCCCAGCCTATCACTTTTTCAGAATAGTACAGTAAGCAATAAACAAATGCTTTTTCTAATAGAGAGAGAGAAGAGAGAGAGAAGAGGCTTACAGGCTTGAGGCTTAGAAAAATAATATAAAACAAAAGGATATCAGAACAAGCAAAGAGGAGGCAAAAACACATAGAAAAGATATAACACAAACAAACAAAGTTACAAACTGTAACATTGCTCAAATATTGCAAACTGCCTCCAACACAAACAAACTATCTCAAACCTGTTACATAATACAAGCCTTAACCTGCCTTAAACATTAAAACACCTCAAAACCTGTTACATAACAATAGCCAACAAAACAGCTAGTCTCAAAAACCTGCCTTGCATCCTATCAAACCCTCCAAACCTGTGATTCAAAACCTAAATCTTAAGCTTTCCAGCCAGCATATCACAACAAGGCCTGTCAAACATTCAAACCACCTCAAACCTGCTAAGCTTACAACCTGCCTAAAAACCAGTTTCAAACAAATTTCAAAACAAACTGCATCAAAGCCAGTTAGAAACCAAGGAAAAAGCCTTTACAAACAAAGCCTGCTGATTATCTAGAAGCCTTCCTGTATTGATAAGCATTTCAAAACCCAGCAAGCCTAAATACTCATAATCAACTTCTACACAAGCCTGAAGCCTGCCTATACTGATAAGCCTGTATCAAAAGCGTTTAAACCAACATCCAAACCCTCATAGCTAGGCTCATCACAGGGTCCAACAACAAAGAACTCAGATATCAGAACCAACATATCCAACAACATATTCAGATTCAAACATCATACAAGCGTCTCAGAAGCTCAGACATCATAATCAGAGCAAGCAGTCAGAAGAGGAAAAGAAGCAATTAAACAAGGGTTTTCAGACAATCATCATAAAACCTAGGATAAGATACTAAGTACCAGGTTTCCAGTAAAAGCTAGCGCGGCATCATACTCCCTCCGCCTGGCCGCCTGAGACACGCCTCCAGTCCGCCTCTCCTCCTCTCCAAGCAACGAACCCTCCAAAGGTATAATTTCTCCTCCCTTTTCTTCAACACCTCATAGAAACAGAAACAAATAATGACGTAAAAATCGAAACAAGGAAGAGTTGAAGCATGCAAAACTGAAAACCTTAAAAACGCGTTAAAATAAAATCACTACCTCTTTACCAACGCCTGCGTGACCATGAAGAGGAAGAGGTGGAGGCGGCGCATCTGGCAGCTGGGGCGAGGAGGAGAATCAAATGACTTTTGCTGGACGAGAAAGATGAAGAAGACGATGAGGAACGGCGCCTCTGTAAGCTGTAATCCTAAGTTCTGAGACAACAAAAAGAAAACCCTAAGAAAAAATGTGTCAAGCGCTTGGGCCTGCTGCCCCATCCAATTGCCTTAAGCCCATTTCTAGGCGCACACCCCCCTTTTCCTAATCCTATCTATCTTTGTTTGGGCCAAGCAAATCCCCTTCTTTTATTTCTAGGCCCATTACTTATTTCTTCTTCTTATACTTATAAACTAATACCCTTCTTTTATCACTTTACCATTTTTATACATAATCTAAATTAATATTTTGTTAAATAAAAATAACACATTTTTACACAAATTTTCTTAATTGTTTCTTTTTTTTATTACATTTTAAAGAAAATATATAAACATTAATTTTTTCTTAAACTTAAAAATTTTTTATTTTATTTTAATTAAAACTTTTCTTTATATAACATTAACAAAAAGCATAAAAATAATATTAATACTTAACTATTGCATTAAGTTAACATTTCTCATTCGCAAATAATCACATACACTTACACCAATACATTTGCTTGTCTTTTATTCTTGTACATTGCTACATTTTACATTGAGATGGCGATTCAATTTGGTTGTAAATATTATTTGGACACTACTCTCCTAATAAGTCTCATCCCCATTTGTAAATATTTGTACCCCCATTCCCGGATACTTATTTGTAATAGCTTAGACTTTAAATTCCCGCAATTTATCGCTTTCTATATACTGTATAGTAATTAGGGTTTGTATGCGAAGATTTAAAATCAACCGCTAGGTAACCTAATACAAGACAAATGCATGACAATCAATACACCATTCACACTTGCACCCCTAGGGTAATCCCGCTTGTTGCCTTCCAAAATGGGCCATGCTTGCATGTTGAGTTTCTTTGGAAAAACAAAACAAATCGAATGATCATAGTCCCTCGATGACGCTTTCGAAGTTGCCTAAAAATGATCATAGTCCCTCCAAACAAAATTGCCAAAGACACTTGGCACCATTGCATTCATGGTCTATCCGATGACCCGCGCCTGTCCCGTTAACATCCTAACACAAGATTGTCCACCAAATACAATGGTGGAACAATACTGTTAAAAGGGTTAAAACATAGAAAAGATCTTTGAGTAAATTTAGGGGTAGACAACTCTTAGTTACTTGATCAAACTTGCAAAACACACTTGCCTACTTTTCAAAACCCACTTCACAAACACAACTTTCAAAACAACTTTCAAAACCTTGAAACATCTTTTCAAAAAGACAAACACCTTTTGTAAAACATTCGAGTAAAGAATTGTTACAAGGGTTGCCGAGACGAAGGCATCTTTTTCAAAACATTTTCAAAACACACACACACACCACCATTTCAAGCAATTGAAAATCAAAGGCAAGTGATCTAAAACAAGTAACTAAGAGCCCATGGATAACCATGGATGAAAAGGGTGCTAATACCTTCCCTTTTCATAATCTACCCCCCGAACCCACGAAACATCTCAAAAGGTTTTTCCTGTGCTTTTTTAACCTTTCCTTTAGGATAAAATAAAAAGTCGGTGGCGACTCTTGCTAAACCGAACAAGTGCGAATACAAAACGCAAAACCTCAAGTCAGTTCTCACACCGTATCACAGTGATGCTACTGAAGGATTCAAGGGTAAGGAATGGGAGGGTCGATAGTAATCTGTAAGTTTTTTTTTGGTTCTGTATTACAAACTGCAGGCTGCAGGCTTAGGTTTCAAATTGGTGATTGAAAGTTTTTTCTGTATGAAAATTTGAAAAGTGGTTAATTTGGTTTTTTGGAACCGAAACATAACATTGCCAACTGTATGTTATATGATATTCTGGCTTCTTCTTCTCTTCTACTGTGAGTTAGACTGCAAATATTTTTGCATATGATGTTAACAGAACTGATTATTTTTGTGGATCCTGTCCAATTTCCTGATATTTCCTATGTGGTGTTAACATGGGTTAGTAGAAAGAGGTAAAACGCAAAACAAAGAGAGACTTTTGTGAGAGAGATCGTGAGAGAAGATTTGTTGTATTGTTTACTTGTGAGAAGAGAGTCCCTGAGAGAAAAATGAGTGAGGACCGTGAGTTCTTAATTCATAGAGGGATGTTGAGTAGTGTCAAACTGTGAGCAGTTTTTTGGCCGATCGAACAGTAGAGTTTTTCTTATCCCTTTTTATTTTCCTCCCCCCTTCTACTGATGCTGGGCTCTCTCTTTTATTCTCTACCAGTGTGGTTTTTTGAAGGGAAACTAAATAGGTTCTTTGGACACATATTGTATCATGTTTTTATCACCTTTTTGATGTAGCATTTGATTACCTATTTTAGTGCTATCCTTTGAATGGCTTGGACTGATATGATGCAGCTTTTTTGCAGGTTGGGATATAGCATTTTGGACTGGTTATGAGCAACTTTTTGCAGGTTGGGCAGCATTGCAGCATACTTTGGGGATAGTAACGCAGCAGGTTTAGCATGGATGAATGAGCTTGAAACAGAAGCAATGGATAAAGCATTTAGGATTAGGCTAGAACAAAAGTATCATGTAATTTTGTAATTCACTTTCTGGTATATGTAACAACGACTTTAATTGTCTTGCAAACTGTAGCATAAAATTGCTTCCTTGTATTGGCGATAAACTAGTCTCTTGAGATATTGCGGTTTGAATGGTTGTTGTAGTTTTGTAATCCTTTAAAGATCAATCTTGAAAATATCAAGAGAAAACTCCTAATATTTAGAATTGATTCCAATTAAAATTTGTATCGAAAGTTGTCTTTGAATTTGAAACACATGAATGATGAATGAAGTTGAATTTTGAGAAAGGTCTTGAATAATTCTTGATATTTTGAACAATCCACATTAATGAACTTGCACTCGAGAAATTGGAATGCATCTTACTCAAGACATCAAATTCATAAACCTTCTTGAATCTCTCTTGCAAATAAGAACCCTAATGTTATTTGACAAACTTGGATATTTTGGCTTTATGGTATTGGTTACTTGAAATAAAAATTCATAACAATGAGTCCAATATTGATTCAAATTTCAAATGCAAGTTAGCTTGCAAACCTCAAGAACATGAAGAATTCTCAACCCTAACTCGCGTCTTCAACTCATAGTAATTTGCAATACAGACCAATAGCGCGAATCGTGCCTTTAAGAAATTTAATCGACAATCCACCTTAATCCAATGATCGCTACAGTTCAATTGAAAAATGACTTGAAGTAGTCCACAAGCAGTCAAAGAATCAGTGGACTAAAACTCCAGTTTCATGAATTATCTCAATAGAAAAATCAAACGTTCTTGAGAAAACGTCTATGGCACGACTTGAACCTTAATCTTTGAAGTAATATCATAAACAACGCTATTTGTGATACTTTGCAAAAGAATCGCACAAGATGTTGAAAATTGAACTTGCAAGAGTTGACCTTTGGTCGAAATGCTTTGAATCAACTTCCAAACTTGATCCTTCTTCGCATTCTAAAGCATCTTGATGCACATGTGAACCAGTGATGATGAAATCTTGACTGTGCTTTGGGGAATTTTGGAAGAAGCTTGAGACCACTTATCGAACAAGGCGTGGAAATAAACACACGATCCTCTAAAGATCCTCGAGACATAAGCTATTAAACTTGAAACAACTGTGATCAAAATAAGCCTGAACGAAGCTTTAGAAGTCGTGTCTTGATGAATCAGTCTTCGAGAATCAATAATCAATTTGTACTTCTGGCTTGAAGAACTCAAAACCCTAATTGAAGCGCAATGCCTGATGTCCTTGATTTAGACGTGTCTCTGCATATGAAATCAAAGAAACAAAAAAACACACATTTCGTGCTTGAGTAGAAGTTAGATACATAGGCTAAGAATGTTCAAAACACTTGACAATTTCTGCATAATAAATGCTCGAATGTGAGAGGTTAAAACTGACTGTATTTAGTGACCTTGACTTCTGTACAAAAAATGCAAAAATAAAAATGGGATCTTAGGTCAAAAATTGGGGTGTGACAGCTGCCCCTATTTAATTTTCTTCTATCTGAAGATATGGAGATTGGAATCTTCATTTCGACGAGATTGAAGGGACTTAAATATAGAATACACAATTTTTGGCCTTAAGATACCGCCATTATGTTTATGATATGATATGAATGTAATATTTTGAATTTTAATGAGGAAAGATGCCGCATGAGACAAACTACTGCTGGAGAAACCAAGCACATTATACAGTAATCCTACAGGGGAAGAGGTTATAACTCCACTGGGGAAACAGAGCCATAGGCTTCAAATGAGAGACTCTTATTAGAGAATAACTTCGAGAGAAGAATTGAATGAATTACATTAGTATTAAGACTGGAAAATATGATTTACATCAGTATGAAGATTGGAAAATATGATTTACATCAGTACGAAGACTGGAAAATATGATTTACATCAGTACGAAGACTAGAAAATATGATTTACACCAGTACTAAAACTGGTGAAGGGAAATGATTGACATCAGCACTATGACTGGAAAAAGAAATGATTGACACTGAGACTGGAAAATGATTGGCATCAGTGCCGAGACTGGAAATAAACATCTCTGACTTCTGAATTTTACCAAGAACGGTAACACATTCCTTCTTTAACCAAGATATCGCTTGAAAAGGATAAAATACAAGCTTCCCCACAGAACTTTTCCGAAGAGATGTCGTTTGCGGAGTAAACGTTATTGTTGGGGATACAACAAGCTGCTCAAATAAAGAGGCCTCAACTTGCTATCTTTCAAAAGTGTCAATAATACACAAGCTAATCATGAAGAGTCCCTCACTTGTTGTCTTCAAGGGATATCAATAGTACACAAGTTGCTCATTAAGAGACCGCCGCTTGCTATTTTTTCAAAGATATCAATAACATACAAGTTGCTCATGAAGAGACCGCCGCTTGCTGTTTTCTCAAAGGTGCCAATAACATACAAGTTGCTCGTGAAGAGACCGTCGCTTGTTATTTTTCAAAGATAACAATAACACACAAGCTGCTCATGAAGAGACCTCCGCTTGCTGTTTTTTCAAAGGTGTCAATAACATACAAGTTGCTCGTGAAGAGACTGCCGCTTGTTGTTTTTCAAAGATAACAATAACACACAAGTTGCTCATGAAGAGACCGCCGCTTTCTGTTTTTCAAAGATATTAATAACATACAAGTTGCTCATGAAGAGTCTGCCACTTGTTGTTTTTCAAAGATAACAATAACACACAAGTTGCTCATGAAGAGACCGCCGCTTGGTGTTTTTCAAAGATAATAATAACATACAAGTCGCTCATGAAGAGACCGCCACTTGTTGTTTTTCAAAGATATTAATAACATACAAGTTGCTCATGAAGAGACCGCCGCTTGTTGTTTTGTTGAGATTCCAAAAGAGTGTTGCAACAACACTGCCTAGAAACAAAGTTCATCTTTAATGGGAAACCATGAATAGATTCTGCCTGAGAAGACCAAGTATTTAAATTGCAAAATAAATGCACTCTCCATCTAGGTTTCACAGCCTAGAGAGATCCACAGGGTATTGTTCACAAGACACAAAGCTCAATCCATGAATAAACTGGAGAGAAAATAGTCAAACAAGACTCCACCCAATGAGGAAACAACTCAAATGGGGATTTATCCTATCCAGAGATGGAAAAGGGAAGCTAAAGCAAGATTCTTCCACGAGAGTTAACTCAGTGGGGAATTTGTAAAGGAGGCGCACTTTCTGCTTAAATTGACACTCTATTTGGAAAGATCAAATATGCTATTTAAATAGACATAACCAAGGCATACGAACTCAATGACATCAACAAATACAAATGTGCATGCATGATGTAAGTGTGAATGAATAAATGAATCTTATGTATATGTTTGACAAAATAGATAGAAGAGGTAAGCTGGAGATGATAAGACCTCACAGTACAACTAGATACTCGGCTAACCTCAACAAGATGGGAACATTATTAGAGATAGAACAAAAGCCATCATTGAGGAAAAGTCCTTTTACAAGGCTTAAATCTCTCGAGAAAGGAAGATATTTTTCAATAGAAAACCCAAAGTCCAGTCTTCTATCGTCAACAATCCATTGAAAGGATAACAACACGGACAATGCTTCAGTTGGAAAAAAGTCTTGCTTAGCTGGAGATACTGGGAAAACCACCCTCTGATGATGTGTGCAAAACATATCACATGTCTTGACAAATCTGGATTGCCCCTGAGACTAATTTTGGATGCCCCAAGTTTATTGCTAATAATCTGCGTGATGGACGACAATTCTTGCGAATAACTTCACTTATTATATGCCCCAAATTACATGGTTTATGAGAAGAAATTGTCTCAAGAGGATTTTACAAAAGGCCTGGCATCCACAATGCTCTAGTGTCTTCAAACTCTTAGAGAGGTTCTTCGAATCTCAACGTGATTGCCCCGGATTGACTGTACTTGGCACAACAAAGTCTTCAAATTTTGCCCCAAAAGGGTAAACAAGTTGGAGAAGCATTAACTGGGAGAAGCAACATGTTTGTGCTTAAGGTCTTCATGTGGCATGCCTCTGGATATGATTTTTTTTTGAAATGATTCTCCAATTACTCAACATAGTTTTAGGCCTTAAAAGAATAAACCCATCGCTAGTGCTTATATGTGAGCTTCCTTGATATCAAACAAATGTTTTGAAGTTAGAAAAAGTTTATTATGAGAATGAAAATTCTAATGCAACAGTTATGTAAGTCTTGAAGATTTTGAAAAGATATCGCATAAATTTTGCGAGTTAGAGCACCGTTTATTTTTGTATAGCAAAAGCATATGATACCAACATAACTATTTAACAAACATTCATGGGAGTCAGGAACACTATCTCATTGAAATATGCTTTCAAAATAACCTTGCTTCAATTAGGACTTTTGAATGTTGTAACGTGGCCTGGTTCATGGTTTTTTAGAAAAAAGATTTTTAAGGCTCAAAATTTATAGGTGCCCACCCATTCTTCATGATGTTCTCCAACCCTATGTTCAGTTAATTCAACATGAGTGTTCATCTCTCAAAAGGATTTTGTGACGGTTAAGGAAACGACGAGGCTTTCGGAGTAGCAACCACCCTTATGTCTTCGTGTTTGTAGTCACCAATTTGTTCTTTGCTGAGGAATTTTCTTTGTATTCCTTTCCTTGCAATTTTTATTTTCCCTAACTTTTGCCTGAACTAATTCTTTTGAATTGATAGTCCAGCGGGATTGCCTAATTTTTACTTAAGCCATACGTTTTCAAGTTTTCGACTTAGCAGGCTTTTTTCTTTTTTTCTTGATTTCTTGATTTTTTGAATAAAACATGTGACATTAGTTTGTCTTTAATTGTTGAGAGGATTATGACTGCCTCGTTTCTTGATGAATGAGAGATAACATTGTGGTTCCACATCTTCTAGCTTCATTATACATGAAGGGTAGCCCTCGTAGTTTCTCTTCAGAAATATCTTCCTTATGAATTGAACACTCAATCAGATTAACTGAAAACTACCCTGCCCCAGGTTAAAATTCGAGGGTTTTTTCGTATAGAAAAGAAACTTCTACTTCAAAGGCTCAAAAGGGGTTAGCAAGGGATTATCTTCCTTATATCTCCAGTGTTTAGGGATTTGAAACAATGCCTGTACATCATCAGCAAGATTTTATTCAAAAGCATACAACCAGAGATTTTGTGTTCTTTAGATCATCATCCTCCCTTTAATCTTTGCCTAGGAAGGAGAATGGGCAACAAGTTGGTATCATACTGCAAAAAGCAATTTAAAATTTGAAAACAAATATGAGTGAAACGAATGAATTTCTTCAAGACAAACATACTCATTATATTAAGATAATCATTCAAATGTAAACAAGTTCTTACACGCAAACAAAGCTAGGATAAACAAGAAAAACTACAAATGAACAAGAAAGAAAAATGATAATTAAACTGAGAAGACTCTCTTCTTTAAACTCTGAGGTATCCTTCAATTATGTTTACTCTTTGGAAAAGATTTAACTTGAACCTCAATACTTATATCCTTAAATGACAAGATACCACTTCTGACCAACTTCTGAACCTCAATCTTCAAAGCAAAGCAACCCTCTAAGTCATGCCCAGAAGAACATTGATGAAAGGTACAAGTCAAATCAGCTTTGTAGTACCAATGTATCTTCTCAGGAACCTTCGGTGGAGGTCGGGTCTGAACCAAATTCCTCTGCATCAGGATAGGGAACAACTCTTTATAGGTAATTGGAATTGGATCAAATTGAGTTTTCCTCTGATTAGGAACTTGTGGTTTCTGTTGATGAATAGGAGAAACATGATGATTCTGACGATGATTATTTCTTCCTCTGGTTCTCTTCTTGGAAAAATTATTATCAAACTTCTTCACACCATTAGCTGAGCTACCATATTCATATAAACATCCCTTTCGGACATCTTCTTCTAGACGCACTCTCACGTTCACCTTATCGGGAAATTCATTAGGTGCATTGACCATCACCTTCTCATGAGAGAATGATTTTAGAGTTTCAGTAAAGACTTTTATCATCGCTTCCTCCCTCCTAGAAGGATTAACTTGGGCGGAAACCAAAATTTCAACCAAACCAGTTAAGTGCTCCACACTAGCTTTCAAAATAGTCATCTCTCTACGGAGTTCATAAACCTCTTGCTTGATATTCTCCATTATTCTCTTAGCGCGAGTGTTGTACTGGTGAGACCAAAGGAAAAATAAGACTTGGAAAAAGATCTTTGAAAGTGAAACAAAAAATGTAGAATGATGCATGATATGCAAAAGAGAGTTTTTATTTGACTTTCAAGGAACTCAAGATACTAAGTTGTAAACATCAAAGTATGAAGATAGAAGGTGAATTTTAAATTGGATCAAAGCGTTGATCAAGTTATCATCAAGATCAATCATCCATTTTGGTGGATTAGGGTTTTCACCCTATCAACACCTAAGATCCATTGAGCTTGATGAAACTTGTGATGTTTACAAAGAAAGACTTCCAAATTTCTTGAAAATCAAGTGAAAAAGGGTTTCATGGATGCATGAAGGCATGGCTATGCAAAAAACCACAAGCAAGGTCACAAACAAAGTCGAAAAGTTCAACGTTACGAGCATGGAGTCAAAAGTAAAGACCATCCCCAAGGTATGTACTAAAGGTTTAATCAAACCTGTAAAACAAGGTTCTAAAAGTTCTCAGAGTCTACATTCCTCCTTCGGATATTACCAACATCCCAATTACTCGGTAGTTAGCAATATTCTCAAGAGAAACTCGTCTGAGTACAGCATCGCGTGACAACTACTTCCGGATTACTCCGTTATGGTCTCCGCACTACACCTAAGAGGCCAAGATAGGTTAGGGCTCTACGGTTCTCAGCTTCTATGGCTCCCAGGTCGAAAGCAATAATGTCTTCCCAATTACTCGGTAAACAAATACTACGTTCAAAGGGGCTTCCACTGAGTGGGGGATTTCATGTCTCCTTCTTCGGGATTACACACTCAAAGTTAACATGACTATACCGCCCGTCCTATTCCTAAGTGTAACTTAGTCCGTATAGGACTTGTCCTTTGCAAAAACCCAAATAACCACAATATAAAGATATAATCAAACAATCGAATAATGATAAAATAGATAAAACAAACTAGGCTTAACCCACTTAGGGATGGACCAGCAAGAGTTTAATCTTTCCCCAGCAGAGTCGCCAATTCTGTAACGGTGAAAATCGGATATCAAGCTATTAATTAACTTGACTCGCAAATTAGCAAGAGTCGCCACCGCGCTTTATTATTTCCAAGGGAAAAGGGAAAAGAGCGAAATAAAACCCTAAAATACACAATGTAAAATAATACTTAAAAGTAATAAAAATACAATGCGTTTTTAAAAGAGATCGAGAGTTCGGGAGTTGATTATGCAATGGGAAGGTATTAGCACCCAATGCATCTGCGGTACTCCGCAGGAACCTTTTGAAATATCTATTTTTGGTTTAAAGTTGTTCGTTTGGTTAAAATGATTTGTTTGGTCAAAGTGGGTGCGAATGAGATTGCGAAGATACGACGACCTAGTGTCGAAGTTTTGAATTAAAAGATGTGAGTTTGAAAATGGAGTCTTTTTGGGAAAATTATCTTAAGTTTAGCAAAATAGTAAACAAACAGAAAAATGAATGAGGGTATTCGCACGATTGGATGAGATGTATTTGATGACGTGAAGTAAACAGATTTAATTATTTCCCTCGGATTTTAAGAAAGTAAGTAACAAGATGAATAATAAAGCATAAACACTCGAAGATCCACAACAAACAAGAGTAATCTATAGAAACTGAAAATGAATTCAAATTATCACATTGTCAACCAATATATATTTACACAGAAGGAATATCACAAGGTAGTAAATTCAAATATATACGAATCCATAAATGACCGATTAATGAAAAGACTAACTAAGCAATAATATTAACCAAACTAAAATAAAATATCAAGAATTAATTCAATTAATTTTAAATTTCAAAGTATTTTAAAAAATTATTTAGTTAATTAAAACCTAATTAATTTACTAACTAAACTAAAATAAAATAAAAAAATAAACAAAAGGGGCTGAATGTTAGCAGTTAGAGGGGTTTTAACATGAGAATTGGTTTGGGCTAAAAGAAGTTCCCAGGCCCGGGTTATATAAAGACAAGTTTAATAAGACAAAAAAAATTCTGGGCTTAAGCGTTTGGGGTCGGGTCAGACCCGGTCTAACCCTTTCTATATGGATCCACACGGGTTGAAGGAACCCTAATTGAAAAAAAAACAAAGAGCACCTCTTTGTCACCTTCATCTACCCCTCTTCATCGGAAATGGAGATGTTTGAAGGCTGAGATTTGGGAAGTTCTACCCAGGGTGTTTTTTAGGTCCAAGGTTCGTAGCGAGTATATCAGAAAGAAGGAGCGTGAGCGAGTTTTTATTTCAAAGCGTGAAAGGGCGGAAACGAAAGGCTGTGGGACTGAGTTGTTGTTCCGATAATGGCGTAGAAACGGTGGAAGGGGTATACGCGCAACTTTGAGTTTGCCAATAAGAGCTTGAAGAGCTCTAGACTTAGGGGAGATTCAAAGCCATTGATGCAATTATGTCTTCATACTATTTACGATCACTTCCTCGCAACATAGATGTAAACATCCAGACGAGCACAACACATCAACAATAATCCTTTTTTATAGAAAAAGCATGAAGAAGGGATGATTACTTACATGTCGGAGCCGCTTCGACGACATTTCAATCACGTTTGTAGATACTGTGCCCAGGTATGCTTGTGGATTCATTATTCTTCTCTTCTTCTTATGGAACTTTGGTTTCTGAAAATTACGCGTTATGGCAAATATTATTGCTGCTGCAAGCTATTACTGCAAATCATGATTTGTAGGTTTCGAACAGATGTTGAAGAGTGATGCTGTTGAAGGATTCGAGGGTAAGGAATGGGAGGGTCGATAGTAATCTGTAAGTTTTTTTTTGGTTCTGTGTTACAAACTGCAGGCTGCAGGCTTAGGTTTCAAATTGGTGATTGAAAGTTTTTCTGTATGAAAAAATGAGAAGTGGTTAATTGGGTTTTTTGGAACCGAAACAGAACTTTGCTAACGGTATGTTATATGATATTCTGGCTTCTTCTTCTCTTCTACTGTGAGTTAGAGTGTGTGATACGGTGTCCAGAACCGGGACGTGGTTTCCCTATTTCGTTAAGGAAATTTTGTTGGTTTTCATTTTGCGTTTGTGTTTGCAAAATGTCGCGGTAAGCAAGAGTCGCCACCGACTTTTATTTTATCCAACAAGGAAAGGAAAAAAGCACAGAAAAATTCCTTTTTCGAGATTTTTCTAGGTACGGGGGTAGATTATAGAAAGGGAAGGTATTAGCACCCTTTCTATCCGTAGTTATCTATGGGCTCTTAGGTACTTGCTCATCATTTTCAAAATGTTTTCTTTGTGCTTGTGGGTTTTGAAAAGTTTGTTTTAACTTCGATTTAACTCTTGCTTCTGTCCTCAAGAGTGTAATGAAGTGTTTTGAAAACTTTGTTTGAAAATGAGTGTAAGTGTGAAAAAGTTTTGTTTTGGATGAGCAAGTATCTAAGAACTATCTACCTACTCGAAAAAGGAATCGTTCTATGCTAATTTCCTTTAGACAATGCTATCCCACTATTAATGAGTAGGTAGAACCGCCGTTGGAGTTTGAGGGTCAATTCGAATGAGGGACATACGGTCACTAAAGCAATGTTAGGACACTTTAGCGGTAACCCTAATGTCTTAGATCATTTGTTTGAGGCAGCAACATCCGAGGCAACCATTTCTAGGCAACTATGATCTTTTAGACAAGACAGCGACCTCTAAAGTGACATATACTCAATAACCGTGTACAAAGGCAACCAAGTGGGGTGTACCCTAAGAGTGCGCATGTGCGAGTGTGTCGTTTTCAGTTATTTTTATCTTTGCACATGTTAAGGGTGATCTAATTTGATTTTAAGATTAAGCATTCAGTCTTGTCATGCAAACCCTATTATCAAACATCTAGCAGTTATAATTTGCAGAAATTAAAGGTGCGGAAATTAAATTACAAGGAATTGGGTATTTACATCGCCAAAAGCAACCCTTTGAAAATAAAATAAAATAAAGCGGTAAATAAATAAAATTACCTAATTATCTATTACAAACCGGAAGCAGATACATCAATATGGATAAAAATAAAGCGCGCGGGAAATTAAATCGAATACGAATTTTTGGGTTTTGACCCTTTTGATTAAAGAAAATGCTTTTTTTTGGTTGTTTTCATTTTAAGAAAAGAAAGTGAATCCTAAGTTAATTGACTAAATTAATTATTAAATTAATTAAATGAAAAAAATAATAAATGATATATTTTTTGAGTTTTTGATTACTTAAGAAAGAAATTAAAAATAATTAAATTAATTAAAGTTATTCTAGAATTAAATCTAATTAAAGTTATTCTAGAATTAAATCTAATTAATTAGTTAGTATTTAATAATAAAAAAAATAGAAGCTTTAAATTTTATTGGATAAAAAAAAGTATTTTTTATGATTTTTGATAAAAAATTAAATTAATCTGTTGGTTAGAAAATTAATTAAGCAAAAATAAAACAATTAAATTAAAATGAAAAAAAAATAAGAGAAGGGAGGAATCGGGCCTGATTTGGGTGGTGTTAATAGCAACTTGTTGGCCCAATAGCAGCTGGTCCGTTTGGACTTTTGGGATCCAATGCTCCTGCGTTGACTGGATCCATGGTACGTCTTCAAGGTCTGACCATCAAATCTGGCCACCTGGCCATCTGGTATGCTGAGGAGTGAGGCGCATGGTGGGCTGTGGACTCGTGTATGCATTAGATCTCCTGAAAAGTAACAAGAAAAGGAAAATCGCTGGAGGCAGGGTTCGAACCCCTGACCTCCAGCCCTTGGGTCTCTAAGCGCTTATGTGGCCACCATTGGGGCGTGTTGTTGTTTTGTTAATAATAATACAAAGAATATATATTATATAAAAAACAAATCAATTTCCAGAAAGACAAAAAAACGCGCGCAATTTTTAAATGGACAAATGGACGGAGGACACCTCATCGTCCCTGTCCTCTAAACACTGTAAATTTACCTGCGGATTTTTGTTTGCAGCTAAAAGCACAACCTTGTTCTAAAATCTCCCTCATGCCATAAAAATGATTTTTAAGGGCATGGTCGTGTTCGTCTCAACCTCCTGGATACAACCATGTCCATCATGTAGATCAATTTTACCTGAAACGAAAAAGCCCAAAAAATTCCAAGAAACCCTAACTATGGTGATTCCTGTTACAAATCAGATAAATGAAATCCATTAATACCAAAAGCTTGCAAATGTTATTGTGATCACAAATATGCAATTATTTCACTCAATAGATGCCAGAATAATGAGAATCGAAATCAAGAATGTAGCTATGTTACGAAGGACTTACAGTGCATTAGGAGGCCTGGAAACGCCTGGTATGGATTGGGTTAGCTTGTGAGTGTTGCCAGGAAGCGATTGGGATACGTCTCAACTCTTGAAAATGTCTTCAACCTTGATTTTGATCTCAAGCTTTTTTGTGATTTTTGCAAAGTTGGTTCTGCCTCCACAAGTGACCTCTAACCCTGATTCTCGTGCCTTTTGCTTGCTTATGTATTGTGCAATACATTAGGTCTCAATTTGCTGCCCAAATCTCTCTCCATTAAGGCTTTGATATTTGATTTGATTTTCCTTTACAAAATTGCCAAATTTGATCCAAATCATATCTTCTTGTGCATAATGACCTTGACACAAATTTGATTGCAATGCTAGCTGTGATCAAAGCCTAAAACAACCAGAAAATCATTAGTTATCAATGCCTTAGATTTTATGTGATTTTATTTGATTTAAAATGGATTAATTCAAATAAAAATCAAATTAAATAATAAAAATGATATATGGACACATGGCCAAGGCTAGATCACGTGGGAAACAATGCAAACTCAAAACAAGTGAAAAAGAATGGGCCCATTTGGCAAAATTTGAATTTTTGGGGATAGTTGACTTTTGGCAATTTTGCAAAAAAGTCCAACTTCAACAATGCATAACTTCTTCAATTTTGATCTTTTAGAAGTGTTCTTGGACTTTTTAGAAATCTTGGGATGTCCTATAATCAAACCTTTTGGTCTCACCTCATTTTGATATTCCATGCCCAAGTTATAAGCTTTTACAAAAAAGGTGTTTTTTTTTTTACTTTCAAAAATGACCTATAATGTCAAAATTCATAACTTCTTGTGAGTGCATTTTTTGATCTTGGGATATGAATATGGATTGTAGGGAATTGCATCCTATTCAAAATTAGCTTTTGGTGGGCCATTTCTAATAAAGTATGAGAAAGTTATGCTTGGTCAAAGTTGAGTTGACTTTTCCTACAAAACCCTAATTTAGCAACTTTTAAGTCTTGATGAATTTTGAGCAATCCTTGATGAATCATGATCAACCCTTGATCAAATGATGAAATATCCTTCAAAATGAGAATGTTGGAAAAAAATCTTGAAGTTTGGCTGTATATAGGTCACAGTTGAGTTTTGCCCTAACACAGTCGATTTTTGGACCTTTGAGCAATTGACTGAGCAAACTTCCTCTGCAAGGCTTGAAATTTGACATGGATGATATTGGGAACATATTAGTACATTGGGGAGAACTTGAGATCATTTTGACTCAAGGATCTTGATGCAACCCAAAACCCTAATTTGGGGTAGACTGCCTTAGGAGATAACTTGTCTGGCCAACTCTTGAGCTACCTTGAGCCACTTGGAGATTTTTCTTGCAATGTTTTGAGAAATATGAGAGGGAAAATTTTGGGGTACAACAGCTGCCGCTGTTCAATCTTCTTAAACCTGAGGATGTAGATTGGCTTTCATGCCTTTCGTGATCCGAAGGTGGAAGATGATTGAACACTAGAGTGCCCAGAAATTTGCACTCGCATGAAGTGGTAGTTGCTTTGTGATGTCGGGAATGGGCTTACAGATGCCATTTGGAGATTGCTGCCGGGAGGATTGGCTTAAAGATGTCATCTGAAGAAGTTTCGATCGCATAAGAGATTCCTTAGCGAGAGCTTGCATACCTACTATTGAGGAAGATTCCGCTGGGGAAGTCTAATTTCTTTTGTTGAGGTTTAGGAACTTGCTCGTAGTTCAACTGAGGTGTTGAGATTTAGGAACTTGCCCGTAATTCAACTGAGGTGTCGAGATTTAGGAACTTTCCGGTAATTCAACTGGGGTGTTGAGATTTAGGAACTTTCCCGTAATTCAACTGAGGGGGGAAACATCTTCGTCGAGATTTAAGAACTCGCCCGTAATTCAACTGAGAAAACTTCTCTGCTGAGATTTAGGGACCTGTCTGTAATTCAACGGAGAAATTTTCTCGAGATTTAGGACCTTGTTAGTACTTAAATTGAGAGAGCATCTCTGCTGAGTTTAAGAACTTGTCAGTAATTCGACTTGGGGAAACATCTTCGTCGAGATTTAAGAACTCGCCCATAATTCAACTGAGAAAACTTCTCTACTGAGATTTAAGAACCTGTCTGTAATTCAACGGAGGAACAACTTTGTCGAGATTTAGGACCTTGTCTGTACTTCAACTGAGAGAACAACTCTGCTGAGTGTTAAGAATTTGTCAGTAATTCGACTGGAGGGAAACATCTTCATCAAGATTTAAGAACTCGCCCGTAATTCAACTGAGAAAACTTCTCTGCTGAGATTTAGGAACCTGTCTATAATTCAACGGAGGAACAACTTTGTCGAGATTTAGGACCTTGTCTGTAATTCAACTGAGAGAACATCTCTGCTGAGTTTTAAGAACTTGTCAGTAATTCGACTGGAGGGAAACATCTTTATCGATATTTAAGAACTCGCCCGTAATTCAACTGAGAAAACTTCTATGTTGAGATTTAGGAACCCATCTGTAATTCAATGGAGGAACTTTGTCGAGATTTAGGACCTTGTATGTACTTCAACTGAGAGAACATCTCTGCTGAGTTTTAAGAACTTGTCAGTAATTCGACTGGAGGGAAACATCTTCATCGAGATTTAAGAACTCGCCCGTAATTCAACTGAGAAAACTTCTCTGCTGGGATTTAGGAACCCGTCTGTAATTCAACGGAGGAACTATGTAGAGATTTAGGACCTTGTCTGTACTTCAACTGAGAGAACATCTCTGCTGAGTTTTAAGGACTTGTCAGTAATTCGACTGAGACAAAAGCTTCAAAACTTTGACTTTTGTGAGAACTTAACCGTATCCTTCCTGAAAGGTAAAGATTAGTTGTATGTAATGCATGATATGTATAAGGAAAATGATGTTCTCAAAATAAATGATATTGTGTTGTATGATGCGTATGCATGTCATGATGTATGGAAATGTAATGTTTTTAGCTGGGGAAAATAAATCCCGAGTAGCTGCTGGAGAAAAGAGTTGAATTCTTCGTTTCCGCTGGGGGTAGCGAATGAAGATGTGAGAATAAACCTGCATGAGAGGATAACTTCGCTGAGGAATAAGTTGATGAGGAGATTACTCTTGTGGGGAAGAGATGCTCTGTAGAGGATTCCACTGATAAATTTAGTTGGGGATGAATTACCACTGCTGGTGATACTGAATCCTGTTGGGGATTGAATTCCTGTTGGTGAAAGGAATCAACTCCGTTGGGGATGATTTTTTCAATAACGACCTTACTGGGGATAACCTTTTAGACTCTACTGGGGATAATCTGTCAGAGTCTACTGGGGATGATTCTCCACACTCCACTGGGGATGCTTTTCTCAAACTGCGCTGGGGAAACTTTTCCAACTCCACTGGGGATATTTTATACTCCACCGGGGATGATAAGACTTTTCAGTGCCGATGATAAATAAACTCTGCTTGGGGAGAATATTACTGATTCGTTTATAGTTGCAAGTCTCATCTGGGGAGAGCTATCATTACTGTCTTTTCTTACTCTGCGGAGAGTAAAAGTATTTCAACCATATTTTTCAGCTGAATTTATCCTTATACCGGGTGGACAGAGCAACTGTAAAGCTTGGACAATTCTTATTGCCCCTGTTTCTAATATTACGAGTAATCGTCTTTTTGTTTCGCATGTAAATATTTATGAGCGGCAATTAATGTCAAATGCATATATCAAAAATGAACATTGGACGTACTTTGCAAAACAAAACAGATAAAGGAAAAAACACAACAGTTGAAATTTCTTTGAAAATGAATTGTATTGATTTTGAAGTTTGGCCTGTAAATAGGCGTTTTTGTACAAGAGGCTGATGTCCTAGTAAGAGAACGCCGCCGAACAAATAGAGTTTATACAATTTATGAAAACAAAGAAAAAACAGCTACGTGAATAATCCCACTGGGTTCCAACTCTGCTATTGCCCTTATGTCTTTGAGCATCTCATCACTTTGCTACTTGGTTGAAGGTAGATCAGATTGATTAGTGCCGCCCGAGCTTGATAGTTGATACCGAAGTCTGGTTGCAAGGTGATTCAATGAGACATAGTGTTACGCTTTGATCCCTAATTTTTTCCTGGACCGCCCTTTAGGGTTTTCAGTCCACCGGGATACCCTTTTTTGCCCAAGCTGCCTTTTCAGGTTTTCGACTTGCCGGGTGTACAATTTTTTTTCATTTTCATCCCTTATTTTTGCCTAGGCCAGTCAACCTAGCGGGTCTTTGATTATGCATAGTATCTTTTCACTATGTCGGCATTGACGGGGTGAGGAAGGTCGTCACCATTCATGGTGGTTAGAATCATAGCTCCTCCTGAGAAAATGTTCTTAACCACAAATGCCCTTCGTAAGTAGGGGTCCATTTGCCCCTGGGATCACCTTGAGGTAGTATGATGCACTTGATAACCAGGTCCCCAACTCGATACTCTTGTCTTCTGACTTTCTTGTTAAATGCCTTGATCATCTGCTTTTGATACGTCTGACCATGACAAATAGCAGTAAGTCTCTTTTCGTCGATTAAGTTCAGCTGATCAAGCCGGGTCTGAATCCAGTCATCTTCACTCAAAACTGCATCCTTCATAATCCGAAGAGAGGGTATCTGAACTTCAATGGGCAAAACTACCTCCATGCCATATACCAAAGAATAGGGAGTTGCCCCGGTTGACGTCCGCGCTGAGGTACGGTACCCATGAAGAGAAAATGGTAACATCTCGTGCCAATATTTGTATGTCACTGTCATCTTCTGCACAATCTTCTTAATGTTCTTATTAGCCACTTCTACATCCCCATTCATCTTCAGCCGGTAGGGAGAAGAGTTGTGATGCTATATCTTGAACTGCTTGCAGAGCTCGGTGATCATCTTATTATTGAGATTTGTACCATTGTCAGTAATGATCCTTTCTGGTACACCATATTGACAGATCAGATTGTGCCGAATAAACTGTGCCACGACGTTCTTGGTTACTGTAGCAAAGGAAGCTGCTTCAACCCACTTCGTAAAGTAATCAATTGCTACCAGGATAAAATGATGCCCGTTGGATGCTGTAGGCCTGATCTCACCAATCATGTCGATGCCCCACATTGCAAAAGGCCAAGGAGCTGTCAAGATGTTCAGAGGAACATGAGGTATGTGCACCTTATTAGCATAGACTTGGCACTTGTGACAAGTCAGAGAATGCTGATAACAATCGGCTTCCATTGTGGACCAATAATATCCTGCCCGTAGGATTTTCTTTGCCATGGTGTGTCCACTGGAATGAGTCCCGAAAGTACCTTCATGTAACTCTATCATGATCCTTTCTGCTTCTTTCTTATCCACACAACGCAGTAAGGTCGAATCATGGTTATGCTTGTAAAGGATGTCATTGCTAATGAAAAACTTCACCGTGAACCTCCTCAGGAACTTCTTATCATTAACAGATGCACCCTCGGGGGTATTCTTGAGCTTCAAGATACCTCTTTACCTCATGAAACCAGGGTTTATCTGCTACCTCTTCAGTCTCAATGTCACAACAATGTGCGGGTTCGTCCAACCTTTTAATGGTAATCTGGTGAGCCTCATTGTCCCATCTGACTTTGAACATAGAAGACATCGTAGCCAGCGCGTCCGCCAACTGATTCTCCTCTCTAGGGAAGTGTTCAAAAGTTATCTCCTCGAAATGTGGAAGCAACGTTAACACATACTCCTTATAAGGAATAAGATTAGGGTGTTTTGTATCCCACTCGCCTTTGATCTGACTGATCACGAGAGTGGAATCTCTGAATACACTTAAGAACTTAATCCTTAGGTCAATTGTTGCTCGAAGACCCATAATGCATGCTTCATACTCCGCCATATTGTTGGTGCAGTTGAAACATAGTCGGGCGGTAAACGGAGTATGAGATCCTTTAGGAGATATGATCACGGCGCCATTGCCATTGCCTAAAGAGTTTGAAGCTCCATCAAAGTACATAGACCATCGGGATCCTTCCTCAGGTCCTTCATCTGGTCTAGGTGTTTCACAGTCAGTCACTATCATGATATTCTCATGCGGAAATTCAAAGTTTATAGACTGGTAATCGTCCACTGCCTGATGTGCCAAATAATCTGCTAACACACTTCCCTTGATTGCCTTTTGGGTCGTGTACTAGATGTCATACTCAGTCAAGATCATCTGCCATCTTGCTATTCTTCCAGACAAAGCAGGCTTCTCAAAGATATACTTGATTGTATCCATCTTTGATATCAATAGAGTAGTGTGAGTTAGCATATACTGTCTCAGCCGGCGAGCAGCCCATGCCAAAGCGCATCAAGTTTTCTCAAGCAACGAGTATCGGGTCTCGCAGTCGGTAAACTTTTTGCTAAGGTAATAAATAGCATGCTCTTTTCGGCTAGACTCGTCATGCTGCCCCAGCACGCACCACATTGAATTATCGAGTACTGTCAAGTAAGATCAAAGGTCTCCCTTCAACTGGAGGCATCAAAATAGGGGGTTCTTGGAGATACTCTTTGATCCTTTCGAAAGCGGCCTGACATTTATCATTCCATCTTACCACTTGATCTTTCTTCAGTAACTTGAAGATTGGCTCACAAGTAGCAGTCAGGTGCGAGATGAATCGGGCAATATAGTTCAAACGTCCCAGAAAGCCTCTGACTTCTTTTTCTGTTCGGGGAGCTGGCATTTCCTGTATAGCCTTCACCTTTGTAGGATCCACTTGAATACCTTTATCACTTACGACAAAACCCAACAGCTTACCAGATCTCACCCCGAAGGTGCACTTGTTCGGGTTTAACCTCAGCCTGTACAACTTCAACCTGTCAAATAGCTTCTGAAGATGGTCAAGGTGTTCTTCCTCAGTCTGGGATCTTGTAATCATGTCGTCGACGTACACCTCAATCTCATGATGGATCATATCATTGAACAAAGCGACCATGGCGCGCTGATATGTTGCCCCATCATTTTTCAATCCAAAAGGCATGACCTTGTAGCAAAAGGTACCCCATTGAGTAACAAAGGTTGTCTTCTCCATATCTTCGGGAGCCATTTTAATCTGATTGTAACCGGAGAAACCATCCATAAAGGAGAAGACCTTATTCTGTGCGGTGTTGTCAACCAGAACATCAATATGAGGTAGAAGGACATCATCCTTGGGGCTCGCCCTGTTCAGATCCCTATAGTCAACACACATTCGGACCTTACCATCTTTCTTCGGCACTGGAACCACATTGGCAACCCACTGCGGGTAAGAAGTAACTGCTAGAAAACCAGCATCAAACTGTTTCATCACTTCAGCCTTGATTTTCTCAGACATCTCTGGGCGTATTCGGCGGACTTTATGTTTCACTAGAGGACAGTCTTCCTTGGTAGGCAATCGGTGAACCACAATATCGGTATCTAACCCAGGGATATCTTCATAAGACCAGGCAAAGATCTCAACGTAGTCACGCAGAATTTGAATCAACCGTTGTTTAACACCAGCTTCCAGATTTGCACCGACCTTGACCTCTTTCTTGTCTTCCTCTGTACCCAGATTTACTGATTCCACTGGCTCTTCATGCGGCTGTATGGCCCTCTCTTCCTGAAGTAACAGTCTAGCAAGTTCACTAGGCACTTCGCAATCCTCTTCACCTTCGTCTTCGGCTAAGTTGATCGGACTTTCGAAGTTATAACCGGCAGTAGCAGAGTCGTTATCAGTGGGATCCAGAGTGGATTCAGACCTGTATATGTGAGTGTGTGTAAAATAGCTGTTTTGCAATATATAACAAAAGAAAGACAAGGAGCACAAAATTTGAAATGCAAGAAACGTCCAATGATTTTATTAATGATATATGAAAGTGACACACATAAATCCCTCATAAACGAAGCCACGGTGCCTTGGGTAGGGCACCGGGCCGTAAAGTTTAAAAATTGTCTGTTACAAATTCAAAACAAAATTCTCATTACTGGGTAATAAAAGAAATTGGGACAAAGTCCTTTGCCGTCCAATTGCTTAGTCCACCATCAGTAGTCAGATAGATCCAACTGTCGAACTCATATTCTTCAACATCGTCTTCAATGGAATTCACTCCTGAATTGCTGATAAACAGGGAAGGTCCTCCGATCCGTGCACGCCGAACAGCCCTTTGAGCTTCTGCAGTGAAACCCAAACCAAACTTGTTAGTCTTATGTGAAAAATCAGGGAGTTGGCCCCAATTTGCACACCCACCTTTCTCAACAACAGCCCGAGCATCCTTTAGGGAAGCCATCTTCATTGGAGGATCTTCAGTAACAATTTCAGTTGATGCCAGCGTCTGGGGAACTTCTTCAAAATGTTCAAACAGAGTCTCAATGAACTCCCCGTCCATCTCCATATACCGGAAAGAATTGAGGTGGCTCACCATGTACTCCTCCTCTCCTTGTACTGTAACAATTTCCCCTTCACTGGGTATTTCAGCATCTGGTGAAGCGTAGAGGTGACTGCCCCAACTTTGTGGATCCACGGGCGACCCAACAAACAAGAATAAGATGGCCGAATGTCCATCACATAGAATATAGACGCGAAAATCTGAGAACGAACCTTAACTGGAATATCCACTTCTCCATGTACCATTCTCTTGGACTCGTCAAAGGCCCTAACAACAATGTTACTTGGCTTCATCTCAACCCTTCACAGTCTAACCGGTCCAAAGCTTTCTTAGGCAAAACGTTCAATGAAGACCCAGTATCCACCAATACATGAGCTAGAGTAGTTCCCCTGCACTCAATGGATACATGCAAGGCATCATTGTGATTCTTCCCCTTAGCGGTCAAATCAGCATCGGAGAAACCTAACCCATTATCTGCTGTCAGACTAGCCAAGCAATCTTTAAACTGATCAACTGATGTCTTCTGCGGCACGTGCGCAGTCTTCAAGAAAGAAATCAGAGCCTTAGAATGGGCCTCTGAACACAACAATAAGGACAACATGGAGATCTTAGACGGGGTTTGCCTCAGCTGTTCGACTACATTGTAGTCACTTTTCTTGATGATATTTAAAATTTCCTCTATCTCTTGTCTAGAGGCCTCAACAGTAATTTTCTTCGGTGCCTCCGTCCGGGAAGGCTCACCGGTGGTCCCTTTGCAACGAGTGTCAGCTGACTCGGTGACAGGGGTAAGAATTGGAACTTGAGCAGGGATAATAGTAGATGTACTGGCTGGCGTAATAACAACAGGCTTCCGAACAACTGGTGGAGAGATCTCAGGGAAGAAAAGTCTTCCACTACGGGTTACTTTACTAGATCCAACAATGTTGCTGACGTCAGTATCAGCCTCTTCAGCACTCAAGTCTTGTTTAACCCCGTGATAATACACGTCAGCCCCATAGTGCCATGGGACAGCTTTATCTGATGTATAGGGGATATGCCCAGGAACTGTGATGATCAAGGGAGCGATTATCGGAACAGATGTAATTCTAACAGGCTTTCTCGAGGAAGCCTTGGAAGAATTATCGAAAATGGTGATTATAGCAACTTCTTCATCAGGAACCAAAGGAACAACAGTCTTCTCAAACATAATTTCTTTATTATCCATCAGGCGTTGGACACCTGACTTCAAAAGATGGAAACCAGTAGGTAGGACGGAACATAGATGGCAACCTTCGCCACAACCCGGAAATAAACCGGCTAACAGAAGGTTCTTCTTCACAATCATTAAGGGAGTAGAAATGTCTTTCACAGAAACCACAAACGAGTCTTCATCTACAGCATTCACTCCATGCTTAGGCATTGGAGCAGTCATAACATTAGGCCTTTCTGGAGCTTCGAACTTAATCTCTTTAGTATCAATTAAATCCTGTACTTTATTCTTCAGGACCCAACAATCATTCGTATCATGCCCCGGGCTATCAGAATGAAAAGCACAGTGGGTGTTCGGGTTGTACAACGATGATGTTCTGTTGGGATTCTTCGGGGCTTCCTTCGGAATCACCAAGTTGGTTTTTAACAACTGCGGAAGAATCTGAGACAGGGTCATATGGAGCTGAGTGAATTGTCTTTGCGGCCTCTCGGCCCTTGGCTGATTGTTGCATTGTGTGGCAACAGTTGGTCTTGATATAACAACCGCATTGACTGCTTGGCAGTGCTCAGGTCTATTATGGCTCTTTGAATTGTAAAAAGCACTGGATTCCTTTTTAAAAGGCTTCTTCTTGGTACTTGACGAAGCACCCTTCTGTATCTTACCGCTCTTGGTACCAGCCTCAATTCTTTCCCCGGTCATAATCAGCTCAGTAAACCCGGACGACGAACTTCCAATCAGATGGTTGAAATACGGACCAGACAAGGTCCCCAGAAACATATCTACTAACTCTCTGTCAGCCAGTGGGGGTTGTACTCTTCCAGCAAGGTCCCTCCATTTCTGAGCATAGTCTTTGAAACCTTCGCTCGCACCCATAGACATACCCTGAAGTTGGGTACGCGTGGGAGCGAGGTCGACATTGTATTGGTACTGCTTGTAAAAAGCAGCAGGAAGATCTTCCCAATTATGGATACTGGCTCCTTCCATCTGGTAAAACCATTCAAGTTGGGTCCCTGAGAGACTATCTTGAAAGAAGTGGATCCAGAGGTTCTTATCAGCAGTGTATGGATGGATCTTTCTAACATACGAGCGGAGGTGCAACTTTGGACAAGAAACCCCGTCGTATTTGGCAAATATTGGTGTTTTAAATTTGTGGGGAATCACCACCCCAGATGACAAACCCAGATCACCAAAGTCCAACGCAGGGACCTTCTGGATCTCCATCACACTTAACCGGTCTTCAAGTTGTTTATACCTATCCTCAGCCGGAGGATACTGGTCTTCGTCAAAGTCAGTCTCGTTGTCAGATACCACAGGGCTAGGAGCCATCCTTTCTTGTTGGTTTTCTCCCCCTCCAGATGAGTGAGATAGATTGACTTCATCTCACAAATTATTACCAAATCTACGACCCATGTTCAAGTGGACCGTTTTCTTCTTCTTCTTCTTCTTATCCTTCAAGATAAGAGTCTTCAGATCTTGCTGACCCTTAGCCAAATTCATGAACATTTCCTGGAATTGAGCGTTTTTAGCTTGTAGAGCCTTGATAGCTTGATCGATTGATGTTTCAGCAGACATGATGCTGAAATAAATAGCGAAGAAGATGAGAGACATGTAATGGGTACCTGTGATGAGGTGCATGGAATGAAATGCGTTTGATAGGATTTGAAAGACGTTGGAGATTCAAATTCGTAAACCAAAATGAAACACACTTTTATTAGATAAATAACTTGAAACAATGTTTGACAAATGCCTTTAAGGCGTTACAAGAGGAAATACTGAAAAGTAAATCAAAATTAGAAATAAAAAAGGACATCAGCACTCCCATGGCCGTTTTTTGTTGGTGCTGACATAGTCGTTGAGGACCTTCTCATTCTCCATCTGTCTTGTAAGCTTTAGAATCTTCTGCTCCTGCTCGTGATACTTTTCTCTGTAAGTATCCCGCTCTTCTCTCAGCTGCATCCATGACCTTTTTAATTCCCCAATGTCAGTAGGCATGTATGGATGGAGGATGGTAGGAGGAACCCCTTCTTCATCAGCAATCTCAACAATCACGGGCAAGACAACTTCGTACGACATTCCCAGCTTTTGAGCACGTGTACGAACCCATCGGAGATATGGTTCAATCGGAAGAGAGGTCTTTATCCCTAACTCATGTGGATCAGACCAGTGCACCCTGTCCCAAGCTCGTATGAACCTGCGGCGATGCTCGTCACTATCCCATTGGAAGTCAAAGACAATACTTGACATCAGTAACTCATGAAGTCCTTCCCTCCTAGCTCATCCAAATTGACGTAAGGCCAAACAAGGATTATAGGTGATCCCTCCTTGAATTCCAAGTAGTGGAACATTGGGGTATTCCCCACAACGATCAATAATAGCCACGTCTTCCATGTCTTTAGTACTCCATATGATGTATGTGTGAGCCAAGGACATAATTCTGTAGGCCCATCCCATGCCTTCCTTGTTCTTCAAAACAGATTTGGGGAGGTGATAAATAAACCACCTCGCCAGCAATGGTGCACAACACATAAGGGTTCCCCATTTCCGAGTAGTACGGGCATAGAGAGAGTGCAGAACGTCACCCAAGAGAGTGGGCACAGGATTACGCGACATGAAAATCTTCACTGCATTCACGTCGATGAAAGAATCAGAGTTAGGAAACAACACCAAACCATAAATGAGAAGGGCCAGGATGTCTTCAAATGCCTGAAAGTCTAGACTGTCCCATAACTGATTAGCCCGATCAACCAAGAACTTAGCCAAGAAGCCCTTTGTCCCACTTCTAGTCTCCCAGTTAGACATTACCTCAGCCTTTGTCAGATGGAGGGCTGAAGCAATCTCTTCCAGCCTAAGGACTTTCTCCCAACCTATAAACGGGGTCTGCTCTAAAATAGAGATACCATGTAGATCAGAGAATTCCTCCAGAGTAGGGACTAACTGATAGTCCGGGAAAGTGAAGTAGTGGTATATTGGATCAAAGAACTGGCACAAAACACTCATCATCTGTTCATCTAATCTAGAAGTGACCAAACCAAGGAGGTGCCCATGTCTTCCGAAAAAAGAGGAAGTATCTAGAATCTTTGCAACCCAATCTCTAAGCTGAGTAGGAATCTGAACAAAACTGATCCGAATAGTATTTCTACGCATGGGTGCCATGACCTACAAAATAACACAAAGATGAATCCCCTCTGTCTTTGAAATAGGTTAGTCTGATGCAAGATGCATGCAATGTCATGATGTCATGATGTCATGATAGAAACACATCACAAGTATTCACAAATAGCAAACATGGTAAAGGCAAACAAGTCACACAGATAGCCCTTATATTTTAGGCTGGCAAGGAGTTTAGGTACTACCCTCTTTTAGTTCAGTTGGTTCAAACCTGTCCTAGTAATAGTAACCGGGTTCTAGAGGATCTCAATATCACCAACCACCCTCGATCGATCATAATTCCAGTTTGGCAACCTTTTCTTGCGGCCGGAATCATCGCAAGAGTTTGGTCTCAATGAGTGTATCATATTGCTACTGTTCTATTGCCAAGTTGGTCAATTATAGGTTCTGAGGTCAGTTGGTGCTTAATGACGCCTTAGAAGACCCATATTCTCCTTGTTCCACCACAAGGGATATCGGTACAAACTAAAGTGCCAAACCAACGTAGCTACTGCTTCAACCGTATCGGTCTATGCTGTACAGTTCCCTTACAGTTTATTACTACTTACCTAAAAGGTATCCCCCAGATCCGGGTTAGGATCTATAGTAACTCCGATTCAAGCCCACAAAGATAAAGCATACAAATCAAGAAATTGAAAACATTATGATGAACTATTCCTAAGGTACACCCCACTTATCGTATCCCCAGCAGAGTCACCAGTTCTGTGATACGGTGGCCAGAATCGGGACGTGGTTTCCCTATTTCGTTAAGGAAATTTTGCTGGTTTGCGTTTGTGTTTGCAAAATGTCGCGGTAAGCAAGAGTCGCCACCGACTTTTATTTTATCCAACAAGGAAAGGAAAAAAGCACAGAAAAATTCCTTTTTCGAGATTTTTCTAGGTACGGGGGGTAGATTATAGAAAGGGAAGGTATTAGCACCCTTTCGATCCGTAGTTATCTACGGGCTCTTAGGTACTTGCTCATCATTTTCAAAATGTTTTCTTTGTGCTTGTGGGTTTTAAAAAGTTTGTTTTAACTTCGATTTAACTCTTGCTTCTGTCCTCAAGAGTGTAATGAAGTGTTTTGAAAACTTTGTTTGAAAAGGAGTGTAAGTGTGAAAAAGTTTTGTTTTGGATGAGCAAGTATCTAAGAACTATCTACCTACTCGAAAAAGGAATTGTTCTATGCTAATTTCCTTTAGAAAATGCTATCCCACTATTAATGAGTAGGTAGCACCGTTGTTGGAGTTTGAGGGTCAATTCGAATGAGGGATATACGGTCACTAAAGAAATGTTTGGACGCTTTAGCGGTAACTCTAATATCTTAGATCATTTGTCTGAGGCAACAACATTCGAGGCAACCATTTCAAGGCAAATATGATCTTTTAGACAAGAGGGCGACCTCTAAAGCGATCTATACTCAATGACCGTGTACGAAGGCAACCAAGTGGGGTGTACCCTAAGAGTGCGCATGTGCGAGTGTATCATTTTCAGTTATTTTTATCTTTGCATATGTTAAGGGTGATCTAATTTGATTTTAAGATTAAGCATTTAGTCTTGTCATGCAAACCCTATTATCAAACATCTAGCAGTTATAATTTGCAGAAATTAAAGGTGCGGAAATTAAATTACAAGGCGTCGGGTATTTACATCGCCAAAAGCACCCCTTTGAAAATAAAATAAAATAAAGCGGTAAATAAATAAAATTTCCTAATTATCTATTACAAAACGGAAGCAGATACATCAATATGGATAAAAATAAAGCGCACGGGAAATTAAATCGAATACGAATTTTAGGGTTTTGACCCTTTTGATTAAAGAAAATGTTTTTTTTGTTTGTTTTCATTTTAAGAAAAGAAAGTGAATCCTAAGTTAAATGACTAAATTAATTATTAAATTAATTAAATGAAAAAAATAATAAATGATATATTTTTTGAGTTTTTGATTACTTAAGAAAGAAATTAAAAATAATTAAATTAATTAAAACCTAATTAATTCTAATTAATTTTAAATATTTACAAAGGAAATTAAAGTTATTCTAGAATTAAATCTAATTAATTAGTTAGTATTTAATAATATAAAAAATAGAAGCTCTAAAATTTTATTGGATAAAAAAAAGTATTTTTTTTGATTTTTGATAAAAAATTAAATTAATCTGTTGGTTAGAAAATTAATTAAGAAAAATAAAACAATTAAATTAAAATGAAAAAAAAATAAGAGAAGGGAGGAATCGGGCCTGATTTGGGTGCTGTTAGTAGCAACTTGTTGGCCCAATAGCAGCTGGTCCGTTTAGACTTTTGGGATCCAATGCTCATGCGTTGACTGGATCCATGGTACGTCTTTAAGGTCTGCCCATCAGATATGGCCACCTGGCCATCTGGTATGCTGAGGAGTGAGGCGCATGGTGGGCTGTGGACTCGTGTATGCACTAGATCTCCTGAAAAGTAACAAGAAAAGGCAAATCGCTGGAGGCAGGGTTCGAACCCCTGACCTCCAGCCCTTGGGTCTCTAAGCGCTTATGTGGCCACCACTGGGGCGTGTTGTTGTTTTGTTAATAATAATACAAAGAATATATATTATATAAAAAACAAATCAATTGCCAGAAAGACAAAAAAACACACGAAATTTTTGAGCGGACAAATGGACGGAGGACACCTCATCGTCCCTGTCCTCTAAACACTGTAAATTTACCTGCATATTTTTATCCGCAGCTAAAAGCACAGCCTCGTTCTAAAATCTCCCTCAGGCCATAAAAATGATTTTTAAGGGCCTGGTCGTGTTCGTCTCAACCTCTTGGATACAACCATGTCCATCATGTAGATCAATTTTACCTGAAACGAAAAAGCCCAAAAAATTCCAAGAAACCCTAACTATGGTGATTCTTGTTACAGATCAGATAAATGAAATTCGTTAATACCAAAAGCTTGCAAATGTTATTGTGATCACAAATATGCAATTATTTCACTCAATGGATGCCATAATAATGCGAATCGAAATCAAGAATATAGCAATGTTACGAAGGACTTACAATGCACTAGGAGGCCTGGAAACGCCTGGTTTGGATTGGGTTAGCTTGTGAGCGTTGCCAGGAAGCGATTGGGATACATCTCAACTCTTGAAAATGTCTCCAACCTTGATTTCAATCTCAAGCTTTTTTGTAATTTTTCAAAGTTGGTTCTGCCTCCACAAGTGATCTCTAACCCTGATTCTCGTGCCTTTTGCTTGCTTACGTATTGTGCAATACATTAGATCTCAATTTGCTGTCCAAATCTCTCTCCATTAAGGCTTTGATATTTGATTTGATTTGCCTTTACAAACTTGCCAAATTTGATCCAAATCATATATTCTTGTGCATAATGACCTTGACACGAATTTGATTGCAATGCTAGTTGTGATCAAAGCCTAAAACAACCAGAAAATCATTAGTTATCAATGCCTTAGATTTTATGTGATTTTATTTGATTTAAAATGGATTAATTCAAATAAAAGTCAAATTAAATAATAAAAATGAGATATGGACACATGGCCAAGGCTAGGGCACGTGGGTAACAATGAAAACTCAAAACAAGTGAAAAAGAATGGGCCCATTTGGCAAAATTTGAAGTTTTGGGGATAATTGACTTTTGGCAATTTTGCAAAAAAGTCCAACTTCAACAATGCATAATTTCTTCAATTTTGAACTTTTGGAGGTGTTCTTTGACTTTTTAGAAATCCTGAGATGTCCTCTAATCAATCCATTTGGTTTCCCCTCATTTTGATATTCCATGCTCAAGTTATAAGCTTTGACAAAAAAGGTGTTTTTGTTGACTTTCAAAAATGACCTATAATGTCAAAATTCATAACTTCTTGTGAGTGCATTTTTTGATCTTGGGGTATGAAGATGGATTGTATGGAATTTCATCCTCTTCAAAATTAGCTTTGGATGGGCCATTTCTAATAAAGTATGAGAAAGTTATGCTTTGTCAAAGTTGAGTTGACTTTTCCTGTAAAACCCTAATTTAGCAACTTTTAAGTCTTGATGAATTTTGAGCAATCCTTGATGAATCATGATCAACCCTTGATCAAATGATGAAATATACTTCAAAATGAGAATGTTGGCAAAAAATCTTGAAGTTTGACTGTATATAGGTCACGGTTGACTTTTGCCCTAACATAGTCGATTTTTGGACCTTTGAGCAATTGACTGAGCAAACTTCCTCTACAAGGCTTGAAGTTTGACATGGATGATCTTGGGAACATATTAGGACATTGGGGAGAACTTGAGGTCATTTGGACTCAAGGATCTTGATGCAACCCAAAACCCTAATTTGTGGTAGACTGCCTTAGGAGACAACTTGTCTGGCCAACTCTTGAGCTACCTTGAGCCACTTGGAGATTTTTCTTGCAATGTTTTAAGAAATATGGGAGGGCAAATTTTAGGGTACAACAGAGTGCAAATATTTTTGCATATTATGTTAACGGAACTGAGTATTTTTGTGGTTCCTGTCCAATTTCCTGATATTTCCTATGTGGTGTTAACAGGGGTTAGTAGAAAGAGGTAAAACGCAAAACAAAGAGATACTTTTGTGAGAGAGATCGTGAGAGAAGATTTGTTGTATTGTTTACTTGAGATCAGAGAGTCCCTGAGAGAAAAATGAGTGAGGACTGTGAGTTCTTAATTCATAGAGGGATGTTGAGTAGTGCCAAACTGTGAGTAGTTTTTTGGCCGATTGAACAGTAGAGTTTTTCTTATCCCTTTTTATTTTCCTCCCTCCTTCTACTGATGTTGGGCTCTCTCTTTTATTCTCTACCAGTGTGGTTTTTTGGAGGGAAACTAAATAGGTTCTTTGGACAAATATTGTATCATGTTTTTATCACCTTTTTGATGTAGCATTTGATTGCCTATTTTAGTGCTATCCTTTGACTGGCTCGGACTGATATGATGCAGCTTTTTTGCAGGTTGGGATATAGCATTTTGGACTGGTTATGAGCAGCTTTTTGCAGGTTGGGCAGCATTGCAGCATACTTTTGGGATAGTAATGCAGCAGGTTTAGCATGGATGAATGAGCTTGGAACAGAAGCAATGGATAAAGCATTTAGGATTAGGCTAGAACAAAAGTATCATGTAATTTTGTAATTCACTTTCTGGTATATGTAACAACGACTTTAATTGTCTTGCAAACTGTAGCATAAAATTGCTTCCTTGTATTGGCGATAAACTAGTCTCTTGAGATATTGCGGTTTGAATGGTTGTTGTAGTTTTGTAATCCTTTAAAGATCAATCTTGAAAATATCAAGATAAAACTCCTAATATTTAGAATTGATTCCAATTAAAATTTGTATCGAAAGTTGTCTTTGAATTTGAAACACATGAATGATGAATGAAGTTGAATTTTGAGAAAGGTCTTGAATAATTCTTGATATTTTGAACAATTCACATTAATGAACTTGCACTAGAGAAATTGTAATGCATCTTACTCAAGACATCAAATTCATAAACCTTCTTGAATCTCTCTTGCAAATAAGAACCCTAATGTTATTTGACAAACTTGGATATTTTGGCTTTATGGTATTGGTTACTTGAAAGAAAAATTCACAACAATGAGTCCAATATTGATTCAAATTTCAAATGCAAGTTAGCTTGCAAACCACAATAACATGAAGAATTCTCAACCCTAACTCGCGTCTTCAACTCATAGTAATTTGCAATACAGACCAATAGCGTGAATCATGCCTTTAAGAAATTTAATCGACAATCCATCTTAATCCAATGATCGTTACAGTTTAATTGTAAAATGACTTGAAGTAGTCCACAAGCAATCAAAGAATCAGTGGACTAAAACTCCAGTTTCATGAATTATCTCAACAGAAAAATCAAACGTTCTTGAGAAAATGTCTGTGGCATGACTTGAACCTTAATCTTTAAATTAATCTCATAAACAACGCTATTTGTGATACTTTGCAAAAGAATCGCCTTAGGACGTTGAAAATTGAACTTGCAAGAGGTGACTTTTGGTCGAAATGCTTTGAATCGACTTGCAAACTTGATCCTTCTTTGCATTCTAAAGCATCTTGATGCACATGTAAACAAGTGATGATGAAATCTTGACTCTGCTTTGGGGAATTTTGGAAGAAGCTTAAGACCACTTATCGAACAAGGCATGGAAATAAACACACGATCCTCGAGACAGAAGCTATTAAACTTGAAAAAACTGTGATCAAAGTAAGCCTGAACGAAGCTTTAGAAGTCGTGTCTTGATGAATCAGTCTTCGAGAATCAATAATCAATTTGTACTTCTGGCTTGAAGAACTCAAAACCCTAATTGAAGCGCAACGCCTGATGTCCTTGATTTAGACCTGTCTCTGCACATGAAATCAAAGAAACAAAAAAAAACACACATTTCGTTCTTGAGTAGAAGTTAGTGATACATAGGCTAAGAATGTTCAAAACACTTGACAATTTCTGCATAATCAATGCTCGAACGTGAGAGGTTAAAACCGACTATATTTAGTGACCTTGACTTCTGTACAAAAAATGCAAAAATAAAAATGGGATCTTAGGTCAAAAATTGGGGTGTGACAGCTGCCCCTATTTAAGTTTCTTCTATCTGAAGATATGAAGATTGGAATCTTCACTTCGACGAGATTGAAGGGACTTAAATATAGAATACACAATTTTTTTCCTTAAGATACCGCCATTATGTTTATGATATGGTATGAATGTAATATTTTGAATTTTAATGAGGAAAGATGCCGCATGAGACAAACTACTGCTGGAGAAACCAAGCACATTATATAGTAATCCCACAGGGGAAGAGGTTATAACTCCACTGGGGAAACAGAGCCATAGGCTTCAAATGAGAGACTCTTATTAGAGAATAACTTCGAGAGAAGAAATGAATTATTTACATCAGTATTAAGACTGGAAAATATGATTTACATCAGTATGAAGACTGGAAAATATGATTTATATCAGTATGAAGACTGGAAAATATGATTTTCATCAGTACGAAGACTGGAAAATATGATTTACATCAGTACTGAAACTGGTGAAGGTAAATGATTGACATCATCACTATGAATGGAAAAAGAAATGATCAACATTAGTACTGAGACTGGCAAATGATTGGCATCAGTGCCGAGACTGGAAATAAACATCTCTGACTTCTGAATTTTACCAAGAACGGTAACACATTCCTTCTTTAACCAAGATATCGCTTGAAAAGGATAAAATACAAGCTTCCCCATGGAACTTTTCCGAAGAGATGTCGTTTGCGGAGTAAACGTTATTGTTGGGGATACAACAATATGCTCAAATAAAGAGGCCGCCACTTGCTATATTTCAAAGGTGTCAATAATACACAAGCTAATCATGAAGAGTCCCTCACTTGTTGTCTTCAAGGGATATCAATAGTACACAAGTTGCTCATGAAGAGACCGTCGCTTGCTATTTTTTCAAAGATATCAATAACATACAAGTTGCTCATGAAGAGACCGCCGCTTGCTGTTTTCTCAAAGGTGTCAATAACATACAAGTTGCTCGTGAAGAAACCGCCGCTTTTTGTTTTTCAAAGATAACAATAACACACAAGTTGCTCATGAAGAGACCGCCGCTTGCTGTTTTCTCAAAGGTGTCAATAACATACAAGTTGCTCGTGAAGAGACCGCCGCTTGTTGTTTTTCAAAGATAACAATAACACACAAGTTGCTCATGAAGAGACCGCCGCTTGCTATTTTTCAAAGATATTAATAACATACAAGTTGCTCATGAAGAGACCGCCGCTTGTTGTTTTTCAAAGATAACAATAACACACAAGTTGCTCATGAAGAGACCACCGCTTGCTGTTTTTCAAAGATATTAATAACATACAAGTTGCTCATGAAGAGACCGCCACTTGTTGTTTTTCAAAGATATTAATAACATACAAGTTGCTCATGAAGAGACCGCCGCTTGTTGTTTTGTTGAGATTCCAAAAGAGTGTTGCAACAACACTGCCTAGAAACAAAGTTCATCTTCAATGGGAAACCATGAATAAATTCTGCCTGAGAAGACCAAGTATTTAAATTGCAAAATAAATGCACTCTCCATCTAGGTTTCACAGCCTAGAGAGATCCACAGGGTATCATTCACAAGAGACAAAGCTCAATCCATGAATAAACTGGAGAGAAAACAGTCAAACAAGACTCCACCCAATGAGGAAACAACTCAAATGAGGATTTATCCTATCCAGAGACGGAAAAGGGAAGCTAAAGCAAGATTCTTCCACGAGAGTTAACTCAGTGGGGAATTTAGAAAGGAGGCGCACTTTCTGCTTAAATTGACACTCTACTTGGAAAGATCAAATATGCTATTTAAATAGACATAACCAAGGCATACAAACTCAATGACATCAACAAATACAAATGTGCGTGCATGATGTAAGTGTGAATGAATAAATGAATCTTATGTATATGTTTGACAAAACAGATAGAAGAGATAAGCTGGAGATGATAAGACCTCACAGTATAACTAGATACTCGGCTAACCTCAACAAGATGGGAACATTATTAGAGATAGAACAAAAGCCATCATTGAGGCAAAGTCCTTTTACAAGGCTTAAATATCTCGAGAAAGGAAGATATTTTTCGGTAGAAAAACCAAAGTCTAGTCTTCTATCATAAACAATCCATTGAAAGGATAACAACACGGATAATGCTTCAGTTGGAAAAAAGTCTTGCTTAGCTGGAGATACTCGGAAAACCACCCTCTGATGATGTGTGCAAAACATATCACATGTCTTGACAAATCTGGATTGCCCCTGGCATCCACAATGCTCTAGTGTCTTCAAACTCTTAGAGAGATTCTTCGAATCTCAACGTGATTGCCCCAGATTGACTGTACTTGGCACAACAAAGTCTTCAAATTTTGCCCCAAAAGGGTAAACAAGTTGGAGAAGCATTAACTGGCTGAAGCAACATGTTTGTGCTTAAGGTCTTCATGTGGCATGCCTCTGGATATGATTTTTTTTAAATGATTCGCCAATTACTCAACATAGTTTCAGGCCTTAAAAGAATAAACCCATCGCTAGTGCTTATATGTGAGCTTCCTTGATATCAAACAAATGTTTTGCAGTTAGAAAAAGTTTATTATGAGAATGAAAATTCTAATGCAACAGTTATGTAAGTCTTGAAGATTTTGAAAAGATATCGCATAAATTTTGCGAGTTAGAGCACCGTTTATTTTTGTATAGCAAAAGCATATGATACCAACATAACTATTTAACAAACATTCATGGGAGTCAGGAACACTATCTCATTGAAATATGCTTTCAAAATAACCTTTCTTCAATTAGGACTTTTGAAGGTTGTAACGTGGCCTTGTTCATGGTTTTTTAGAAAAAATATTTTTAAGGCTCAAAATTTATAGGTGCCTACCCATTATTCATGATGTTATCCAACCCTATGTTCAGTTAATTCAACATGAGTGTTCATCTCTCAAAAGGATTTTGTGACGGTTAAGGAAACGACGAGGCTTTCGGAGTAGCAACCACCCTTATGTCTTCGTGTTTGTAGTCACCAATTTGTTCTTTGCTGAGGAATTTTCTTTGTATTCCTTTCCTTGCAATTTTTATTTTCCCTAACTTTTGCCTGAACTAATTCTTTTGAATTGATAGTCCAGCGGGATTGCCTAATTTTTTCTTAAGCCGCACGTTTTCAAGTTTTCGACTTAGCATGATTTTTTCTTTTTTTCTTGATTTCTTGATTTTTTGAACAAAACATGTGACATTAGTTTGTCTTTAATTGTTGAGAGGATTATGACTGCCTCGTTTCTTGATGAATGAGGGATAACATTGTGGTTCCACATCTTCTAGCTTCATTAAACATGAAGGGTAGCCCTCGTAGTTTCTCTTCAGAAATATCTTCCTTATGAATTGAACACTCAATCAGATTAACTGAAAACTACCCTGCCCCAGGTTAAAATTCGAGGGTTTTTTCGTATAGAAAAGAAACTTCTACTTCAAAGGCTCAAAAGGGGTTAGAAAGGGATTATCTTACTTATATCTCCGGTGTTTAGGGATTTGAAACAATGCCTGTACATCGTCAGCAAGATTTTATTCAAAAGCATACAACCAAAGATTTTGTGTTCTTTAGATCATCATCCTCCCTTCAATCTTTGCCTAGGCAGGAGAATAGGAAACAAGTTGGTATCATACTGCAAAAAGCAATTTAAAATTTGAAAACAAATATGAGTGAAACGAATGAATTTATTTAAGACAAACATACTCATTATATTAAGATAATCATTCAAATGTAAACAAGTTCTTACACGCAAACAAAGCTATGATAAACAAGAAAAATTACAAATGAACAAACAAGGAAAATGCTAATTAAACTGAGAAGACTCTCTTCTTTAAACTCTAAGGTATCCTTCAATCATGTTTATTCTTTGGCAAAGATTTAACTTGAACCTCAATACTAATATCCTTAAATGACAAGATACCACTTCTGACCAACTTCTGAACCTCAATCTTCAAAGCAAAGCAACCCTCTAAGTCATGCCCAGGAGAACCTTGATGAAAGGTACAAGTCAAATCAGCTTTGTAGTACCAATGTATCTTCTCAGGAACCTTCGGTGGAGGTCGGGTCTGGACCAAATTCCTCTACATCAGGATAGAGAACAACTCTGTATAGGTAATTGGAATTGGATCAAATTGAGTTTTCCTCTGATTAGGAACTTGTTGTTTCTGTTGATGAATAGGAGAAACATGATGATTTTGAAGATGATTATTTCTTCCTCTGGTTCTCTTCTTGGAAAAATTATTATCAAACTTCTTCACACTATTAGATGAGCTACCATCTTCATATAAACATCCCTTTCAGACATCTTCTTCTAGACGCACTCCCATGTTCACCTTATCGGGAAAGTCATTAGGTGCATTGACCATCACCTTCTCATGAGAGAATAATTTTAGAGTTTCAGTGAAGACTTTTATCATTGCTTCCTCCCTCCTAGAAGGATTAACTTGGGCAGAAACCTAAATTTCAACCAAACCAGTTAAGTGCTCCACACTAGCTTTCAAATTAGTCATCTCTCTACAGAGTTCAGAAACCTCTTGCTTGATATTCTCCATTATTCTCTTAGCGCGAGTGTTGTACTGGTGAGACCAAAGGAAAAATAAGACTTGGAAAAAGATCTTTGAAAGTGAAACAAAAAAATGTAGAATGATGCATGATATGCAAAAGAGAGTTTTTATTTGACTTTCAAGGAACTCAAGATACTAAGTTGTAAACATCAAAGTATGAAGATAGAAGGTAAATTTTAAATTGGATCAAAGCGTTGATCAAGTTATCATCAAGATCAATCATCCATTTTGGTGGATTAGGGTTTTCACCCCACCAACACCCAAGATCCATTGAGCTTGATGAAACTTGTGATGTTTACAAAGAAAGACTTCCAAATTTCTTGAAAATCAAGTGAAAAAGGGTTTCATGGATGCATGAAGGCATGGCTATGCAAAAAACCACAAGCAAGGTCACAAACAAAGTCGAAAAGTTCAACGTCACGAGCATGGAGTCAAAAGTAAAGACCATCCCGAAGGTATGTACTAAAGGTTTAATCAAACCTGTAAAACAAGGTTCTAAAAGTTCTCAGAGTCTACATTCCTCCTTCGGATATTACCAACGTCCCAATTACTCGGTAATTAGCAATATTCTCAAGAGAAACTCGTCTGAGTGCAGCATCGCGTGACAACTACTTCCGGATTACTCCGTTATGGTCTCCGCACTACACCTAAGAGGCCAAGATGGGTTAGGGCTCTACGGTTCTCAACTTCTCTGGCTCCCAGGTCGAAAGCAATAATGTCTTCCCAATTACTCGGTAAACAAATACTACGTTCAAAGGGGCTTCCACTGAGTGGGGGATTTCATGTCTCCTTCTTCGGGATTACTCCCTCAAAGTTAACATGACTATACCGCCAGTCCTATTCCTAAGTGTAACTTAGTCCGTATAGGACTTATCCTTTGCATAAACCCAAATAACCACAATATAAACATATAATCAAACAATTGAATAATGATAAAACAGATAAAACAAACTAGGCTTAACCCACTTAGGGATGGACCAGCAAGAGGTTAATATTTCCCCAGCAGAGTCGGCAATTCTGTAACGGTGAAAATCAGAGATCAAGCTATTAATTAACTTGACTCGCAAATAAGCAAGATTGTCCACCGCGCTTTATTATTTCCAAGGGAAAAGGGAAAAGAGCGAAATAAAACCCTAAAAGATTAAGTTAAGTTTAATATATAATTACAAAAATAAATATCATTATAATTAATAACAATAATAATAATTATAAAATGATAGTAATGTTAATAATAAAAATAATGATATTATAATTAATAACAAAACAAACTTCCAAATAGACCAAAAAGTTGAACGTCCATTGTTTTAAATCGTTGGGCCTAGAAGAATAAAATACTTATGGGCCTCTTAAAACACACCCCCTTTTCTTCTATTTAAAACACGCCATTTAATCCACAAACCCTCTCATATTTCAGTGCACCTCCTCTCCTATTTATAACTGGTCAAAACTTTGCATGGGCCAAGAGACTAAAATGGTCTTTATGATTTTACAAAGCCCACCAGCTATTATTTAACCCCAAGCCCCTATATAACCATGCACCTCCCTTTTTAACTTGAAATGGACTTTTAAAAACCTAATGGGCCAACAGATATTGATGGTCCATTTTGGATCAATACACCCTTATTTGACTTTAAACCCCCATAGAATATTACAAAAATATAAATACTTTGATCAAAAGAAAAGTAACATAATGTGATTATTTGATGGGTCAAATTTGGGGTATGACAGCTGCCCATATTTAATTACTTTTTGATTGAATGGTGCACGACTACGTAGGTCTCACACATTCAAATCAGAGGGTTATTAAATAATGGAAGACCCCATAATTTAGACCAAAAACTTATTAAACAAGGATACACTGATGTAGCATACCCAAGAGGACCGAGAAATAGGAAAAGATGATGATGTATCATCCTACCAGATTTTGAATAGAGAGATTCAAGAATAAGTTTGACCTAGGTATGACGGTGCAGATAACTCGCCAATACCTAGAAAAGAGATCGTAGATTTTTTACATATTTACCATGGCCTAGAAGGTAAATAACACAAGTTGAAAGTTATAAGGATATGCTATACAGTGTTCCCATGGGTATGAAGAGTAGGCATATATGATGATGTATCATCTTATCAGCATTTGAACTAAAGTTTATATGACTTAGATATTATTATGCGGATAACTCGTCAGTATCTAAGAGATCGTAGATTCTTTTTCATATTCACAAGAAATACGAGTTGTGAAAAAAAGTTGACTTACAAATGCTTAGGGACTAATATAGTAAGTTTTGGTTTGATTTGATTTTGTGTATTAATCGCGACCTAGGGGATAAATAAAATAAAGTATGATAAGACATCTCTACATGGAGACTGACGCAATGGATTACGCATATTTATTCGCATATCTATCGCAACCTAGGGGATAGATATTTGAAAAGCTTCCTAACAACATTGTTGCATGGAGACTGACACAATGAGTTATATTGTCGACTTCGTCATGTTTACTACAACCTAGGGAGTAAACAATTCGAGGATGAATTCACGTATTCATTGCAACCTAGGGAATGAATAATATGAACTAGCCATTCGCACATGTATTACAACCTAGGGAGTAGATTATTGAAAAATATTGATAACAAAATTGCTGGAAGGAGATTGATGCGATGAGTTATATCGCAAATTCGCACATTGCTGCATGGAGCCTGACGCTATGAGCTATATCACGAATTTCACACAATGCTGCATGGAGACTGACGCAATGGGTTATATCACAGAGGAGGAACCTGTGTATTTATCACAACCTAGGGGATAAATAAAACATAGTTTGATAATAGATTGTTCCATGGCGACTGATGCAATGGATTATGCAGATTTATTCACATATCTATCACAACTTATGGGATAGATAATTGAAACAAGCTTGATAACTACATCGCTGCATAGAGACTGAGGCAATGATTTATATCACGAATTTCACACATCGTTTCATGGAGACTGACACAATGGGTTATATTGTAGAAAAAACTTGATAACAAAACATTACTGCATGGAGACTGACACAATGAGTTATATCGCAGATTTCCCATATCACTGCATGGAGACTGATGCAATGGGTTATATCGTAGGAAAAGCTTGATAACAACATTGCTGCATGGAGACTGATGCAATGAGCTATATCGCAAATTTCACACATTGCTACATTGAGACTGACGCAATGGGTTATATCACAGAGGAGGAACATGTGTATTTATGATAACCTAGGGGATAAATAAAACATAGTTTGATAATACATTGTTGCATGACGAATGATGCAATGGATTATGCAGAGTTATTTGCATATCTATCACAACCTAGGGGATAGATAATTGAAAAAGCCTTGATAACTACATAATTGCATGGAGACTGAGGCAATGAGGTATATCGTGAATTTCACACATCGCTGCATGGAGACTGATGCAATGGGTTATATCGCAGAAAAAGATTGATAAAAACATTGATGCATGGAGACTGATGCAATGAGTTATATCGCAGATTTCCCACATCTTTGCATTGAGACTGATGCAATGGGTTATATCGCAGGAAAAGCTTGATAACAACGTTGTTTCATGGAGACGGGTGTAATGAGTTATATCGCAGATTTCCCACATCGTTGCATGGAGACTGACGCAATAGGCTATATCTCAGAGGAGGAACGATACCACTGCATGGAGACTGCCGCAATGAGTTATATGGAAGTAAAAGCTATTTTTAATGATCAAATCTTAGTTAACTAGATCTAAGATGTGATTTGATTTTTACTGGTTGTGTCCGTTCTCAACCAAGGTAATAGTTTAGCATAAAAATGCTAGGTTTGAAGATTGAAACCGAAGTTTCGATGATGATGCCAGTTGTGTTTGTTATCAACCAAGGCTATCTGTTGTACCCAAAAATTTTCCCTCCCATTTTCCCTCAAGATATTGTCAAAAAGTCCTCAAATGCTCAAGGTGGCTCAAGAATTTTGATCAGACAAATTCTCCTCCTAAGCAATGGGTCCACAAATAGGGTTTGGTATTTCTCCAGGAAGAATGGGTTTCCAAAGTCTCAAGTGGTTTTCATGGTTCTCCATAGGTCTTCAAGAATTCTCATGACAAGTTTCAAGCCTTACATCACAAGTTTTTCTCGGCCAATGGCTCAAATGATTGAAAATCAACTGTATTGCGTAAAAAGTCAAATGTGGTCAACATACAGTCAAACCTAAAGATTTTTGGTCAACATAAACATTTTGAATTCATGTTTATCATTTAATCAAGTTTTGATCATGATTCCTCAAGAAAATCCCTCAAATCATCAAAAGTCAAAAGTTGCCAAATTAGGGTTTCCTTAGGAGAAGTCAACTGAACTTTTACCAAGCATAAATTTCACATTCTTCATCAGCTTTTCCCCAACCAAAGAACCTTTTTAAGGGAATTCAATTCTATACAACTTTGTCTCTCTAAGCCCAAGTTTAAAAAATGCATCATTTGAGAGATATAAGCCAATACATTACAGATCATTTTAAAAGTCAACAAAAAGACACTTTTTGTCAAGGCAACTTACATTAAGGTAATTTCTTCAAGAAAAACTTATCAACATAGAGGTTGTAGAGGACATCTTTAGCTTTCCAAAAATTATAAGATCACATTCAAAATATAAAAATTTAGTGAGTTATGACCATTGCAAGTTGGGAAATTTTGAGCAAATGCATGAAGACCAAATTAAGCAAGTTTGATATTTTGGACTATTGGGCCATGGTTTAAGAGTACAAACGCGTGTTATACTCTTCATACACCTCAAAATTAATTCATACACCATTTGGCCTTGTTTTATTTTAATTATTTTAATTATTTTTGATTTGATTCATTAATAATATAAAATAAGTAAGACAAAATTATATCTTATTACAAGAGTCCAAGCCCATTATGTTATTGCCCTAATTTTCTATGTATATTCATAATCAAGAGAAGAACCCTAGAACACGAAATCCTTGCCTCTCAAACTTTTCCAAATTTTAAAATATTTTTAAAGAACCCTAAAGTTCTCAAACCCTATTTTCAAACCCTTCTCACTACAAACAGCCCTCTCATTCATTCCTAATAATCCCACAGAGTAAGGTTGGGTTGGTTTTAATGTTCCAAAAAATGTGAAACTTCATCGCATGGAATAATAATTTTAACATTATTGCAAATTAATATTTTTAATTTTGCTTTTTTTTGAACTGTATTAATATCACTAACATGTTCCTGAGGTGTATCTGAACAGTTCTAGACCATCATAAGGGTCTCATGCACGCTGAAATGAAGAACACCATGCGAGCATCGATTTGTATCGTTTTCATCCTAGCCCTAAAACCATGCCTTTTTAGTCCAAAACAAGGACACCATTGAACTCACAACCCTTAATTTAGGGGGGTAGGGTATTATTTACTGCCTAATGATGTTTATTTTGCAGGTGGTACAAAAGGGATAGCCGGAGAAGACGACCGGAGCTAGGGCTCTAGAGCCTCTCTGATAAAGGCAATCAGATTTATAATACATTTATATTAATTGGTTTTATATAACGGATGTATCACCAACCAGTGGTTAAAATGCGCGTGCTAATTCATTCCTCTCTCAGGTCACGGGTTCGATTCCTAGTTTTGCTATTTTTTTCTTCATATTTCCATCATCTTTGCAGGTTTGATTACAAAACACGTTGGAGGCGTTACCTTGACACCAAGGCGTGCTTGGCCTGGTGGTATGCATGTTGCTGAAACTGCTTGAGGGCATGGGTTCAACACCCACCCCTACTCATTTGGTTATTTTATTTTTCCAATTCTATGTTTCTCACTCTTTTACAAACCTTTTTTCAAAACCTTTTTAAAATAAACCCTATTTTTAATTTTAGGTTTTAATTTTAATTTTAGGTTTTAATTTTAATTTTAGGTTTTCTTAATTTAATCAATTTTAGGTTTTAATAATTAACTTTAATTTAGTTTTAGGTTTTTGTTAATAAACCCTAATTTGATTTTTTTAGCTTTCCTCAATCGAATAAAAATCAACCTAGATTTTTGGGTTTGCCTAATTAATCGATTCTTTTTAATCAACTAATTATTTTTTCTAAATTAAAATCAATTAGTTTTTTTTCTTAGGTTAATCATCAAACGATCATAAAGCGATTTTTAACTTTCTTTTTGTTTTACAATCTTCGCGTGCTCTTTTACTTTCGCATAAGTTTTTTCCCAATTATGTATTTGCTACAGTATGTAATAACTTAAACTAGGATTTACTTTATTTTTTCCCTGATTTTTTGGTTTTGTACACCCTTCCCTGAAGCTCTGTAATAGTTTACTTTTACTTTCCGCACATTTACTTTCCACAATTTACTGCTTTCCTTATTACTGCTAGTAATTAGGGCATGTATGGAAAGATCTAATAATCAACCATTAGATAACCCTAATCAAGATTAAATAACTGAATTGAACCACTTTTCACATATGCACCTCTAGGGTAACCTCACTCGTTGCCTCGGATAAAAACAGTCATGTCCCTCGAACGTGGGGACGCTTTATCAAAGTCCCTCTGATACAAAAGATCATAGTCCCTCGATGACCCTTTCGATGTTGCCTTCGGTAAATGATCTAGTCCCTTAAATGATAATTGCTAAAGCGTCTTTACGAGTTTCCTTCTATGACTCTATGATGACCCGCGCCTGTTCCTTCACATCCAACGATAGGGCTTCCTACTAACTAATGGTAGAGTAGAACCATATAAGGAGGAGGAAAATAAAACAAAAGACTTTTGATTAGGTAGATAGCTCGTAATCGCTTGCTCACAAAACATCTCTTTTTACACAAAACACTCTTCTCTGAAATATTTTCACAAAAACAAACGCTTTGTACGCATTCTCAACTGATATGAGGATCATTACAAAGTTGTCGTACTTAGGCATTTTTCAAAATATTTTAAAATACACTTACACATAAAGCATTTTCAAACAAAGTGAGCTAGAGATTAAGAGACCGTAGATAATTACGGATGAAAAGGATGTTAACACCTTCCCTTTTTAGAACCTACCCTCCAAACTCAATAATCTTGAAGGTCTTTCCTATTATTTTCACCCTTTTCTTATTAGATAAAAGAAAATTCAATGGCAACTCTTTCTATTCACAATATTTGTAATAAAATGCAAAACCAAGTTAGTTCTCCCACCGTATTACATAACTGGCGACTCTGCTGCGGAAAACTAAAAGTGGGGTCACCTTAGAGTTAGATCACTTTTAATGCTTTACTTGTTTGCTTTGATTGATTTATATTTCGGGGTTTGCTCAGGTTTATTTCTTGCAAAGATCCTATACCCGAATATGGGGAACATTTTAGGTAAGTAGCAATAGATAATGGAAAGTATATGGTGTATACTGATATTGTTGAAGTGATGGCTATATTAGTGCAACACATTGGTTTGTACTAGTATCCCTCGAGTTAGTCAGGGAGCATATTAGGCTGCCGCATGGTGTCATAAGCACTAACTGACCTTAGAACCTTAATTGACCCAACTTAGCCATTAGAAGGTAGTGAGATAGCTGACTTTGGTGCAATCCGAAGATGGTTGATACTCGATACTACACTCATTGAGATTCGAATCTCGAGTTTTGTTTGGTGGAAAGTCAGTTGCCGTGCTAGACAAAACTTGTGGGAAAAATTAGTGATATTGAGATCCCTAGAACCCGATTACTTCTTTAGGACATTTTTAGCCAACTAAACTTCAAGAGGGTACTTACCCACAAACCCCAGTCAAGCCTGAGCCAAAGGCCTTATGTGCTTTACTTGTGCTTGGTTATCTATGTGAACATGATACCATGACATCATAACATCATAACATCATATCATGACTAACCATTTCAAGGATCTAGGGGATTTATCTTTGTTCTGTGTTGTAGGGTCATGGCTTCCATTCGCAGGAATACCATATGGATCAACTTCATAAGGTTACCTTCCAAGCTTGAGGTATTAGTCAGAAAGGTTCTTGACAATTCTCAATTCACCAAGAGACATGGTCATCTACTCAGTTTGGTTACTATTGGTTTTGAAGAAGATATGATGAGCGTTCTTTTCCAGTTCTTTGATCCGAAGCATCACTATTTTACCTTCCTAAATTATCAGTTGGTGCCCACAATGGAAGAATTATCTAAGTTTCTCGAAGTGCCTATTCTTGATCGGATACCTTTCACCAGTCTAGAGCAAGCTCCGAAACCTGAAGATGTTGCAATAGCCTTACATCTGAAACAACCGGACATTGTATCTAATTGGGAAACAAGGAATATAGTCAAGGGTTTCTCTCCTAAATTTATGATAGATAAGGCTCAAGGATTTCTAGATGCCATGAAAAAAGAGATACCTTCGAAGCTCAGTTCTATGCCAGTGAGAAGAAAGTACTGGAGCTGAAAAAACGACTCCACGAAGAACAAAGCCTTAATGCATATGTCAACACAAATAGGAAGCGTCCATGGGAGACTTGAATTTATATTTTTGCTACTTTGTAACTCTTTTTATTAAAATCAATTATAATTCGAGCTAATTACTAAAACTTCTCTTGTTTCCTTTTGTTTAAACAAATTTAAATCTCGCTACGATCCTTGAAAACATTGCATCTACATATCATGCATCATTAGATAACAGGTCTTCCCATACATGTTTTCTCATCTTCTTGTTGTTTATTTCAGTAAAAGATGGCTCTTGAACAAACTGTTAAGGAACTCCAAGCTCAGAATTCCCAATTCCAGGAGACCCTCCTGAACCTAGCTCAAGGACAAAAGGATATCATGGCGCTCATCGCCAAAAAGAAGAAGACTCAGAAGCCAATTGTTATTCTTAACACGGGAAGAAGATTCAAAGGTCCTGCTAAACCAGTCCAAACTGTTGATATCACCTCTGATGAAGATAACAATCAAGAGGAGGATAGTAGGAGTGTCAGGGTTGAAGGTGGAAGAAACCTTGGTTATGGTAAGATGCCTGAAGACGAAGACTATTATGATGAATAATATCCTCCTGGATTTCAGAGAGCTGGGTCTTATTCCGGGGGTAGTTATCCCTCACAAGTTCAAATTCCATTCTTTTTCTAAATATGATGGTGTGTCTTGTCTGAAACTTCATCTGAGGTCCTATGTTCATAAGATAAAACCCCATATTACTGATCGAAAGTTATGGTTACTTATTTAAGGAAATTTGTCTGGTACACATCTCGAGTGGTTCTATCAGCTGGAGGGAACCAATATCCGTACTTGGGAGGACCTGGCTACTACTTTTTACAAGCAGTATCAATACAATGTTGACCTTGCACCGACTCGTGTGCAATTACAAAACATGACTATGGATTCAAATGAAGGATTCAAAGAATATTCCCAGAAGTGGAAAGACTTAGCTGGAAGGGTGCAACCTCCCTTGTCTGACCTAGAGCTATTTGATATGTTCACGGGAACTCTAACATGTCCATTCTTTAATCATCTGATTAAGAGTTCTTCATTTGGTTTTAATGAGCTGATTCTAACTGGGGGATGAGTTGAAAGTGGTATTAAGAGTGGAAAAATTCAAGTGGCTGCGTCTTTGAGTGTTGTGGAGAAGACATTCAATGGTAAGAAGGATACAAATGTTGTTTATGGCCAGAAGGGCCATGGTAAAAATGACCGCAATCAGTCTGTGGGAGCGATACTAATTTATAATCCTGCACTTGTTCAATAATAACAACAGGGAAATAGGCGTAGGTCAGATGCTTCGGGAAGGCAATTTACCAAGATTAATATGCCATTGTCTCAGACGTTACAACATTTACTTAAAGCGGAGCTAATTACGCTAAGGGATCCTCCTCAGAACCCCAACACCTCCTCTCCTAAGTATAATCTGAATGTGAAGTGTGTCTATCATTCAACAGTCCTGGGCATGACACCAATAACTATTGGAGCCTGAAAAACAAAATTCAGGACATGATTGACAACAAGGAAATTGAGTTTGATTCTCTGGAGGCTCCAAATATGATCACTGCACCAATGACAAAGGCATAAATGCTATTGACGGCATTCTTTATGTTGCTACGATAAGTGAATTAGTGACTCCTCTACCAATAATCAAGAAGAATCTGCTGCAGGCCGGTTTATTTCTGGGTTGTATTAAAAAATGTTATTGTTGCGCAGCCTAACCCAATGGTTGTAGAGTACTGAAGGAAGGCATTCAACGATTAATGGACAATCATATAGTTCTGATCGAGAAGGTTCCATCTGTTGAGAATCTGTGTCAAGACTTATCTATAATTTTTGGCCCTCCTGTCAAGATCACCTCCAAAGGTCGTGTAAGGATTACTGCCAACCTGAAAAATTATCCCCTGATCATCACTACACAAGGACCTATCTCATATTCTTCGTTTAAATATATTCCTTGCAACTATGGATCTGAAGTCTACTACCATGGCATCAAACAAGAACTACCGACTGTTGAAGATGAATTTACTGAAGTTATTGATCCTGGCATTAACAATATTACTGGAACCAGTAAGGTTACTAGAAACGAAAGGGTTTTCTCTCTGGAAATCTCTCTGAAGACTATTGTTACACCTGTTAGAGTTACAACCACCAAGTCAACAGCCGAGGCTCAAGGCAAAGAGCAAGTGAAAGAGCCTGCCAAGACGGAGGCACCTATGGAAGTTGCAACTGAAGACACCTCTAGGAAAGAGTTGGAAGAGGTTTTGAAAATAATTAGTAAAAGTGACTACAAAATCGTTGAACAGATGGGGCAGACCCCATCCAAGATCTTTATGTTATCCTTGTTATTATGTTCTGAAGACGATGCGCAAGATTTAGTGAATTTTTTGAAGATTAGTCACGTACCATAAGATATTTCTATCGATCAATTTGGAATCTATGTTGCCAACTTAACGACTGACAATCGATTAGGTTTTTCTGATGTAGATTTGACTCTAGAAGGGAGAAACCACAATAGAGCCATGTATGTCTCCATTGAATGCAGGGGCACTACTTTGGCTCATGTATTTATTGAAACTGGTTCTTCGTTGAATGTCCTACCAAAAGGCGCTCTTGACAGATTTGATTGCGAAGGGGTCATACTGAAACCTAGTGATATTGTAGTTTGAGCCTTTGATCGTTCAAAAAGGATGGTACATGGAGAAGTGGATCTTCCAATAAAGGTGGGTTAATAGATCTTTGAATCTACCTTCTATATAATGGATATTTGGCCAGCTTATTCCTGCTTACTGGGACGCCCCTGGATCCATGGGGTAGGTGTTATCACCTCAACCCTACATCAAAAGTTAAAATATTTTGTGAATGGAAAGATTGTTACTGTCTGCGGCGAATAAGAGTATATGGTCATCCACTTGAACTCATTCGTGTATGTAGAGATGGACGGAGAATTCATCGAGACTCCCTGTCAAACTTTTGAAGTCATCCCTCCTTCCTCAACTGAATATGTTTCTACCATTTCCAAAGTTACTATGGTTCCTCCCAAGATGGCTTCATTGAAAGATGCTAAAGCCATTGTAGAAGAAGGTGGTTATACTATTTGGAGTCAGCTTCTTGACATACCCTATAAATCTGACAAGTTTGGTTTGGGTTTCATTGCAGAGAGTCAGAGGGATGTTCGTTGCACTTGAGCTGGAAGGTCATCATTCCGCATCAGCAACAACATAGTCAATGTAATAGAAGATGCTGACAGTGATTATGACCTTAACAACTGGATCTTTCCTTCCATTGGCAATGGGCTCAACAACTGGAAGGCCGAAGACATTATCTCTATCTCCTTTAGTCAGGAGTAATAGCTTACATTCCTATTTTTCTTGCTTTTAAAGTTTTGGCTTTGTAATATTTGAACAATGACTTTAAGCCTTGTGCCTTACCCGGGGCATAAAGGTTCGTTTGTTAAGGGTTGTCATTTCATAAACATATTTTCATTTAATAAAGAATTGGACATTTTGGATTCAAATTTTGTGCTCTTTGTCTTTCCTTTTTACTTTTATCACTTTCAAATAGCTTTGTGTTCTTACACACACCCATACAATACATTGCAGATCCACATCCACTATGGATCTTATTGATAACGATTCTGCTATTGCCACTTATGACTTTGAAAATCTGATCTATCAAGCCGAGGACAGAGGTGAGGAAGATTGTGAGATACCAGGAGAAATTTCCAGACTATTAGTGCAAGAAGAGAAAGCTATTCGACCACATGAAGAGCCAGTTGAAGTGGTAAACTCGGGTTCTGAAACAGACAGAAAAGAGTTCAAGATAGGTGCCAACTTAGAGGACAGTGTCAAGAACAGGTTAATACAAATGTTGCATGAACATGTTGAGATATTTGCTTGGTCATACGAAGACATGCCAGGGCTCGATACCGATATTGTGGTTCATCGTCTGCCGATTAAAGAGGGTTATGTTCTGATTAAGCAGAAGGTTCGTCTCATGCGTCCCGAGATGTCAGAGAAGATCAAGGCAGAGGTTATGAAACAATTCAACACAGGTTTCTTAGCAGTGAAATCCTATCCTCAATGGGTTGCAAATGTTGTTTCAGTGCCAAAGAAAGACGACAAGGTGCGTATGTGTGTAGATTACCGGGATTTGAATAGCGCGATCCCTAAAGATGACTTCCCACTTCCATATATTGATGTTTTGGTCGACAACACTGCTCAACACCAAGTATTCTCCTTCATGGATGGTTTCTTAGGTTATAATCAGATCAAGATGGCACCCAAAGACGTGGAAAATACTACTTTTGCTACACATTGGGGCGTTTTCGACTACAAGGTTATGCCTTTTGGGTTGAAAAATGTCGGCACAACATATCAGCGTGCCATGGTAGCTTTGTTCCATGACATGATTCATCACGAGATAAAGGTCTATATCGACGATATGATAGCTAGATCACAGACTGAAGAAGAGCATCTGGACCATCTACATAATTTATTTGAAAGACTGAAGAAGTATAAGTTGAGATTGAATCCGAACAAGTGCACCTTTGGGGTGAGATCCAGTAAACTCCTGGGTTTTGTTGTCAGCGATAAAGGAAATGAAATTGATCCTACTAAAGTCAAAGCTATTCACGAAATTCCTCCTCCCCATACCGAGAAGGAAGTCAGAGGTTTCTTGGGACGACTGAACTATATTTGCCGATTTATTTCTCATTTGACCACTACATGTGAGTTGATCTTTAAGTTGCTGAAGAAAGATCAGGTAGTGAAATGGAACGAAGATTTCCAAAAAGCTTTTGACAAAATTAAGGAGTACCAAAAAGAACCTCTAATTATGATGCGACCAGTTGAAGGAAGACCTCTGATAATGTATTTAACAATATTAGAGAACTCAATGGGGTGTGTACTGGGGAAGTATGACGAGTCTGGTCAAAAAGAGAATGCAATATACTACCTTAGCGAAAAGTTTACCGACCGTGAAACAAGATACTCACTGCTTGAGAAAACTTGTTGCGCTTTGGCTTGGGCTTCTCGCCGACTAAGATAGTATATGTTGACTCATACTACTTTGTCGATCTCTAAAATGGATCCCATCAAATATATATTTGAGAAACCCTCTCTCTCCGGAAGGATAGTCAGATGGAAAATGGTCTTGACAGAATATGATATTCAGTACACCACTCAGAAAGCGATCAAAGGAAGTGTAATGGAAGATCATTTTCCTCATCAAGCCGTAGACGACTACTAATCCATGAACTTCAAATTCCCGGATGAGAACATTATCATAGTTACAGATTGTGAAGAATCTGGACCGTATGAAGAACTTGAGCCAGGATCCCGATGGACTATGGTTTTCAATGGAGCTTTTAATGCACTTGGCAACAAAATTGGTGTTGTAATTATCTCTCCTCAGGGTTTCTATACACCCTTCATGGCCAAATTATGATTTGATTGTACCAACAATATGGTTGAATACGAAGTGTGCATCATGGGTGTGATGCGGTGGAAGAACCGACTGTTTATACTGGTTTTGCATTTGTATTCGCAAATGTTGCAGTAAGCAAGAGTCTCCACCGATTTTCTTTTATCCAACAAAGGAAAGGGTGAAAAGAACAGAAAAAGATATTTCGAGAGTTTTCTGAGTAAGAGGGGTAGATTATGGAAAGGGAAGGTGTTATCACCCTTTCCATCCATATTTTTCTACGGGCTCTTAGATGCTTAGCTCATTTTGAAATACCTTGTGCTTTGTGTGTTTTGAAAAGAATTTTTGAAAGCGCCTTAGTGCAGAGAACTTTGTAATGTTTCTCATAATAGTAGAGAATGTATACAAAGTGTTTGAAAATGATTTTGAAAGAGGTTTTGTGTAAGTGTCAAAATTGTTTGAGCATAGCGTCTAAGAACTATCTACTTTTACTCGAAAGGGTTGTCCTTTTCTTCTTTTCCTTTAGACAGTTCTATCCTACTATTAGTAAGTAGGTAGCCATAGTCGTTGGATGTTTGAGGGACATTCGAAGGGATGTTTATATTCACAAAGGCAACTGGGCAAGAAACCTTAGTAACTATCCTATGGTTTTAAGATCACTTTACCGAGGAAACGTCGTGAGGGTCATCGAGGGACATATGATCTTTAAACCGGAGGGTAGCCACTAAAATCTCTCACGTTTCGAGAGTTGTGACTGTCTTTTTTCGAAGGCAATCAAAGTGAGATACCCTAGAGGTGTACATGTTCAATTGTGTTGTATTCAGTTATTTATCTTTGCATTTAGGTTTGCTAGCGTTTGATTTTAATTTCTTGCCATAAAATCCTATTAGTCATCCATCTAAATAGTTTAATAGTTTGCAGGAATTTAAAATGCGGAAAGATAAATCCTAAACTATTACGAGGCTTCGGGGAGGGGGATTAATTACATGTCCAAAAATGGGGAAAATAAAGCAATAAAGTAAAAGTTCTAATTAATTCTATTACATCCCAGTAGACAGTTACAGAAAATATGGAAATAAAAATGTGAAAAGTAATAACGCGCGCGAATTGAAAATACGTCAAAAAAATTCTAAGGTATAAAAAATCTTTTTGTTTGTTTTTAATCATGGAAAGAAATTTAATTTAAAATCCTAAGTCTATTTAGTTTTAAATTAAAAAGGGTTAAAATAATTAATCAATTAATTTACAAAATTAATTTATTTGAGAAAATGTTGACCTAATATTTTTTGCAATTTTATTTGATTTTATAATTAAAGAAAAAAACATTTAAAGAAATAAACAAATAAAACAAGTAAATAAAAAACGCAAATGGGCCTGGGTAGTAAAAACAAGAACTGAGGGTGTGATTAAAAACACTCTAGGCCAAATTTATTGAAGTCCAGGTTTCCAGAGAATCCAGTGAAGAATGCTTTAGAGAGTGCATGGTGGTATACGCGTTGGAGGCGCTGGATCTGGATCAAGTGGTGATCTGATGGCTTGGATTGATTGTTTACGATGCACGTGTTTGGACTTGAAACATCAGATCTGCATATAATATGTTAGAAAAAACAAAATGCATGACCTGGGTATCGAACCCAGGTCCTTCCCCTTAATTCGAACCCCCCTAATTCGAACCCCCTGAGTCTGAATCTGGGTTGTTTTGGCCTGAAACGGCCTGTACCATGAGTTTCGAAAGCAATCAATTTTGAAGGCCCTAACAATGGTTTCCTGTCATTTGGCAACTGCAACTTACATGTTGTTGTACCCCAAAATTTTCCCTCCCATTTTTCATGCAAGACACTATCCTAGGGTTTCTCGAATATCCTATCTGGCTCAAAAGTTGATCATACAGATTCTCTTATTAGGAGGAAAATCAACAATTAGGGTTTGGTATTTCTCAGAGAAATTTGAGTTTCTGATGTTTCAATTGGTCTTCTTGGTTCTTCATGTGTTCTCAAAGATGTCTGTGCCAAGTTTCAAGCCCCACATCGCGAGTGTGCCAAGTCAATGGCTCGAATGACTAAAACTCAACTGTAAAAGTCGACCCTTTCAAGATCAAGTTAAGAAGATCATAACTTCTTTGATATTCAATATTTCTAAGTGCTTCTTTGAGAATTTGTTTCCTTTTTACGTCCTCATTAACTCATCTTTACAAGTCAAGGGCCAATAATTTGCACAAGATCATAAAAAAGTTTGGATACTTTAGAGGCTGCCTTGTGGACTTTGGCTTAATCTCAATTAACTGTTACTAGACTTTCAAGGATCACAACTTTTCCGATTTTCATCATATCAGGATGGTTCTTTTTGCAAAATATTGCAAATGATGTCGTCTATAAGATTGCTTCAAGGATCAATAGCCAAATGCGCTTAAAAGGCCGTGAAATTCGTTGGAACATTTTGGGACTTATAATTGATTTTTTTATTGAGTTTGTTCTCCACTAAGTCAAGGGTAAAGTCAAGATGTTGAGTTTGAAGTTTCATTGATTACATATTTCTTATAATACAAGTTGCTTGTGTTCGAAGCATTAGTAATTATTGAATTGAAATTGGATATAGATCAGGTTTCTTAAGTTTCTTTGTTTGTGCATCAAGATTTGGTTCATGATAAAAAGGTTTATGTATTTCTACTTGGAGTGCATTTCAAGGGTTCAAAATCAAATATCCAAATTCATCAATTAAATTGCAATATCAATTCAAGAAGATTTATGAGTTTAGAATTTTGAGCAAAATACACCCTAATTTCTAGAGGATTATTCCAAGTTTCCAGGAATTCAATACTTAAACAAATTCATCATTCATACATTTCATTCAAATGTTGTGTCCGGGTTACATTCTTGGACAATTTGCAAAAGGGTTTACAATGCTAAAAAATAAATTGAATCATAAGCTACATTTGTTGTTTACAAAGAAAGAAAGAAATGTTTGTTTTTCAAGTTTGCTTCATCTTCAAGAAACTCCCCATTGCTAGTCGCGACTTTCTCTTCACCTTGCCTCGCTCGCCATTCAATTTCTCGTACATGTAACAAAACAAAAAGAAGGAGTTAGCAATGATCAACATGAGAAAAGATTCTAAACAAGAATTATTTGTTAAAAGAGAAATTTCGTCATTAGGATTTGCACTTTGGAATCAGAATTTTCAAAGGTTTTGTTTTCAATCATAAGATACCTCCTCCTACTTTTGCAAATCACAAAAAGTTTGACCTTTTTGGTTCACAAAAGGGAAAAGAAACTTGGAACAAAAACAAGCAAATAACAGTAAGCTGCCGAAGCCACAAGAGAACAAATAACAACAAACAAAACAAGGAGCAGCAGCTAGGCTGCCAAGCAAAAATATGCAACAAACAGAACAGCAGGGCAAACCTGCAACATAAAACAAACAACAAAACAACAGGCTAGCACAACAGCTAGGCTGCTAAACAGCAGCCAACAAAAGCAAACTTGCAGCCAAGCTGCAAAACACACAAAACAACAAGCAACAGGCCAAATGGGCAAAAACATCAAAATGTAGCAATGCAAACTATCAAAACCCAGTCATCATTTCCCAAAAAGAGTGCAAATCCTTCAAAAAATTGTATAAAAAGAAAAATGCTTTATTTCATTGAAAGATGAAAAAAGAAAGATGAAAGAGATATCACCTAGCCTGCATAATAACCCTATCAATACAGTCCAAAAATATGAACCAAACATGTCCAATAAATTGCACACAAATAGCAAATTTGAAACCTGCATCTCTAAAGCCCAAGGTCAGCATACCAAAGTTGTTAAAACTCATCCCATTTCCCCCAACTTTTGACCCTTATTCCAATATAATAAGGCCACTATTTCATTGAACAAGGGGAGAACATCTGTGATAACCAGCAAAAAAACCAGAAAATGGGCCAAGACAATACAGAACCAGAAAATCAAACCAAGAACAATAGCAAACACAAACTCATACAGACCTATACTCCCTCTATCCAAAAATCCTCCAACCCTCTAACATTAAAACTTTCTGCGAATAACCTTCGTATCTTTCTGCAACATTCACAAACCGCTCACATAATCTTCAACCTAAGTCTACAACAATACACAAACCTATGAATCCCAAGTTATAAAAATAATCAAAAAAATAAAAAGATCACGACCACTCACCTTTTGCTCAGCCGCCATCAATCTCGCTAGGAAACACTTCTACCATCACTGTTTTTTCTTTCAATTTCAGTTGAAGATTATTGTTGGTGTACAAAGGGCGTCTGATCTCTCTTTCTCTTTACTTTATTTTGCTTGATTTTTGTTGTAATATTGTTAGGGTCTATAAGCCCTTTTGTATAAGTTGCCTCATTTATGAATTATCTGTAAAAATTAAACACAAATTAGGGCTCAGAAGGAAATACGAAGAAGAGCTGAGAAACATATTGTACCTAAGTCATACACCGGAGAAAACCTCCCATCCGACACATGCGCATTTCCAGTCTTCGACACCATACCCATTTTTCTCCACGGAAGTCCTCACAAAGCCAGGTCCTCTACGCCGCTGCTACCCTCCGTCTTCCCCTGCTCACCGATTCTGATCACCCAATGATTTCACTCCCTTCGTCGCTCCAGCCCCTTCCGGTATCCCTTCCGTTTTCTTCTTCTTCTTCTTCTTCTTCTTCATTTTTCATTTTATTAATAGTTACTGTGTTGGATTTTGAGAAACAAACAGAGAAGAACAGAGAGAGATTGAGAGGGATGGCGTAAGAGATGGAAGGAAATTTTTTTTGTTTCTTTCGTTTTTAGGCTGTACGAATTTTGGTTGAGAAAGAAAAGGAAGGATTTGAGAAGGAGAACGCGAGGAAAGAGCAGAAAGAATACAGTCAGTTTCTTTTTGAGGAAAATAAATATAATATTGGGAATCAAAATAACAAAAAATTTCCCTTCCCATTGCTAATAACCCAGCGGCACCCTTTACTCTCCCATTAGGGTTTTCAACTTTCCTTGTCTCTTCCCCAAACCGGGTTTGGGCCTATCTCTTAGCCCAACCCATTTCACAGTTTGTGTTTCTTTTATTAATTAAGTCATTACAATAACGAATGAACATAACAGCCCAGTTGGTAAAGAGTTGTTTACAGAACCAGGAGGTCCCGAGTTCAAGACCCTTTGGGACATTTTTCATTTTTCTGACTTTTGTTTACTTCATTTTTCTCTTTTTTTTTAAAACAAAAACTTATTGGGCTTAAGGCCTCTCAAGCCCATGCTTCAAAAACAGTGTCACCCCATTTCAGTTTAATACCACCCTTCCTTTTTTTTGTTATTTAGTTTTGATTTTATTTGTATTTACTAATTTAATAAATCATAATTTTGTTAGATAATTTTCTCATTTAGCTTAGTTTTAAATTTTAAGTTAGTAAATCTTTGTAAACATTTTTACTAATTATTTTTTTATTTAAGTATTAATTTGTTTATTTAATTTCTTAGTAACAAAAAAACCCTAAAAGACAAAATGCACGCATTTGATTTAATTTCTTTAGCAAATTAATAGAATAGATTTTTCTATTTTTCTTTTCAAACTTTTTTCAAACAAAAAAACAAGAATTTTATTTCCTTATATTTATTTTTTTAATTAATTTTACTTCATAAACTTGTCGTAATTTCGATTAATTGCTTGATTCGATTTGGTTGTATTGTTTGCCTATTTGGACATTTAATTGCATTAATCCATCCCCATTTGTAAAATTGTACCCCCATTCCTGAAAGCTCTGTAATAGCGTAGAAATTTAATTTCCTCAATTCACTAAATTTCTTATATTGTATAGTAATTAGGTGTGAATGGCAATATTTCAAATCAATCGCTAGATAACCTATTTTCAAAGACAAAAATAACTTGAATCAAACACACTTTTTCACATGCGCACCTCTAAGGTAACCTTGCTCGTTGCCTCAGAAATACAATCATGTCCCTTGAATATGGGACGCTTTAGAAAAGACCCTTCGATAAAAAAGATCGTAGTCCGTTGATGTCCCTCGATGTTGCCTTCGATAAAACGATCTAGTCCCTTACGAAAAATTGCTAAAGCGTCTCATAAGTTGCCTTCTATGATTGTACAAACGTCCCATGCATGTCCCTTCACATCCAACGAAGGGGCTTCTTACTAAATCAATCGTAAGATAGCAACATCTAAAGGAGGAGGAAAAGAAACATTTAAGACCTTTTGAGTAGGTAGATTCACTCCTAGTTGCTCGCTTGCGCACAACCAAACATTTTACACCAACACTTCCATATTAAAACCTTTTCAAAAGACAAAAGCTTTTTGTATATGTTCTTATAGAGACGAGAACCATTACAAAAACATCTTTCAAAATACTTTCAAAACACACTCCACAAACACATCTTTGAACTATTTTCGAAACAAACACTTTGTACGCGTTCTTATAGAAACGAGAATCATTACAAAGACATTTTCAAAATACTTTCAAAACTTACACCACAAGCACATTCAAACAAAAGCAAGTGATCTAGCAAGCAACTAAGAGCCCGTAGATAACTATGGATGAAAAGGGTACTAATTCCTTCCCTTTTCATAACCTACCCCCCGAACTCAGAAAACATCTCTAAAGGTCTTTCATGTTCTTTTCATCCTTTCCTTTTGGATAAAAGAAAAGTCGGTGGCGACTCTTGCTATCCGCTCAATTGCGATCAAACGCAAAAATAACCAAGTCAATTCTCCCACCGCATTATAGAATTGGCGACTCTGTTGGGGAAAAGACTTAAAAGTGGGGTTACCTTAGGGCTATATCACATTTACTTGCTTTCCTTGTTTGACTTGCATGCTTTACATTATGGTTCCTTGTTTGGGCTTGCTTTGATCCTACACCCGGATTTGGGGCACCGTTTTAGGTAAGTAGCAATAAACTGTAAGGGAACTGTTCAGGGTATACTGACATAGTTGAAACAGTAGCTACATTGATGCGATACTTTGGTGTGTACCGATATCCCTTGAGTAGTCAAGGAGAATATGGGGCCGCTGCGTGGTATCATAAAGTGTCAACTGACCTTAGCACCTTAATTGACCAACCTAGCCATTAGGACATAGTGAGATGACCGGCTTTAGTGCAGTCCGAAGTTGGTTGATACTCGATACTACACTCATTGAGATTTGACTCCCGAGCTTTGTTTGGTTGCGAGTCAATCGCCTATCGAACAGAGCTTGTGGGAAAGGTCAGTGATATTGAGATCCCTTAGAACCCGGTTACTATTACTAGGACAGGTTGAGCCAACTGAACTTCAAGAGGGTACTTACCTACAAACCCCATGCAAGCCTAAACCTAAGGACTTGTCTGCTTTGTGTGTATATGATTGTTTGTATAGAAACTTGCTTACTTTGCATACTTGTACACGACATCATACCATAGCATTTTCAATAACCATTTAAAGGATCTCGAGGGCCTTTGATGCAGGGTTACATTGAATCAGACGTCTATCAAGGGGCAAGTGGATTTATTTTCCTCTAACCAAACGCCGTCAAAAATCAAGTACAACAAACTTGAGTCAAGGGCTTTGACCCACTCGATATGGTGAGCTTGACTCTTGTAGAAGGACCTTCAATGATACGAAGTGCTTCAATCAAAGCTATTGTTCAATTTTCAACTTCTGACATTGTCTTGTTTATCCCACGAGATCCTTGAAAACATTACAGACATATATCATACATATCATTACATAAACAGGTTTCATAGAAGGTTTCTCATCTTCTCCGCTGTTTATTTCAGCAATGGCTCTTGAAAAAACAATCAAAGACCTTCAGGCTCAAAACACTCAATTTCAATAAATGTTTCTGGCTTTGGCTAAGGGGCAGGAGGACCTGAAGACTCGTCTTCTCAAAGACAAGAAGAAGTCCAAGAAGTCAGTAGGCGTCCTGAACTTGAGAAGAAGACTTAAAAGACCAATCAAGGGGGCTCTAGATCTTCCAACCCCATCCAACATGGGGGATAGTCATGAAGAAGACAACAATATGGAGATTGATGAAGTCGAAGCTGACTACTCTGAGGAACAATATCCTCCCGCTGATGACAAGTACAAACAGTTAGAGGATCGCCTCAATGCTATGGAGATTCAACAGAGACCTGGCTTGGATTTAGGAGACATGGGATGGTTTCTGGAGTGGTCATCCTGCCAAAGTTCAAAATCCCTACCTTTTCCCTGCACGTTGGAGTCTTTTGCCCTAAGATGCACTTAAAGTCTTATGTCCGCAAGATTCAACCATACACAACTAATCCAAAGCTTTGGATCCATTTCTTCCAGGAGAGCCTGGTCGGGACTCAACTTGAATGGTTCTATCAATTGAAGATTTTTCGCATCCGCACCTGGGAGGATTTATCTGCTGCTTTCTACAAGCAGTACCAGTATAACGCCGATCTTACACCAACTCGGGTGCAATTGCAGAACATGACCATGGGTTCCAACGAGAGTTTCAAAGGATACGCCCAAAGATGGAGAGATCTGGCTGGTAGAGTGCAACCCTCTTTAACGGATAGGGAGATGATTGACATCTTCACGGGAACTTTGACAGGACCTTTCTTTAAACACCTAATCGGAAGCTCCTCGGCCGGGTTCACCGAGCTAATACTGACTGGCGAAAGGGTCGAGGCTAGCATCAAAATTGGAAAGATCCAAGGAGTAACACCCTTAGATGATCAGAAAAAGCCATAGAATAGGAAGAAAGATCCAATGTTGTATATTGTCAAAAGAGTCCTCATGACCAGCTTGTGGGGGCAGTTCTGATCTCTGGTTCTGCGTTGCACCGACAACAGCAAAGGGGAAATCAACAAAGGCTAGACGAGCCTAAAAGAAAGTTTACCAACATCAACATGCCGCTGTCTCAAGTGCTACAACACTTGTTGAGGATGAATCTGATTATGTTGATAGGACCTCATCCGAATCCCAAAACTTCTTCTCCTAACTACAATCCTAATGCAACGTGTGCTTATCATTTCGGCAGTCTCGAACATGATACTAATGATTGTTGAGCGTTGAAGTACAAGATTCAGAATTTGATTGACGCCAAGGAAATTGAGTTTGACCCTCCAGAGACTCCAAACGTGATCACTGCTCCTATGCCGAATCATTGAGAGCGTCTTGTTCATTTTGAATTTTCAATTGTAATCTCCTTTGTTATTCAAACAATTATCTATTAATGTCAAACTTTGTTTCATTAATGCATTGCATATGTTTGTCTTAAATTCGTCCATTCGTTTTCACTATATTTAAACTATGCTTTCTACTTTCTTTATGACATTTAACTCTTGCTAAAAGTTACAAGCCTTTAGAGGGAGGATGACAAAAATAATGCCATAATATCATACAATATGCTTTTAGACAGACCTTGTTAATGATGTGCAAGCGTTCTTTAAATTCCTAAAAACTGGAGTTATAAGGAGGATAACCCCTAGTCAACCCCTTTGAGCCAAAGAAGTTGAAGTTTTCTTTTTTTACACAAATTGAAACCTTTAATCAAAACCTGGGGTAGGGTAGTCTCTCAGTTAATTCAAATGTGCGTTCAAATCGCAAACTCTCATCTCGTAATAGAACGAGTGACATCAAAAACATTCCTCTGGAATCGAAAGACAGTGATGGTTCACTACTGAATAAGCATTCATTAAAAAAAAGCCCACTAAGTCAAAACCTACAAAGGAGACTTAAGAAAATCGGGGCATCCCGCTGACTTTAATCTCTAAACAAGAACAGTCAGGCAAAAATTAGGGATAACAAATCAAAAAGAGGTCACTACAAATCCTCGACAACATAAAAAAAGACTGCCTTCCGACAAACTAAACTTGTCTGAATTATCACTAAAACGTCATTTCAGACTCAATTGGAGTTCAAACGCACAATTAACTGAGTTTAGGACTGAAGAACATCACGAAGAGCGGGTGGGTACAAATACATTTTGAGCCTTTATCCTTTTTTTCTTAAACCGTGAACCAAGCCACGCTACAACCCTTCAAAATTCCTAATTGAAGCATGGGTTAGTTCGAAAGCATACTGTTACAGAAGGTATCCTGACTCCTATAAGGCTTTACTCTAAATCCTGAGTTTGAATTTTCTTACAAAACTTCTTTACTTGCTAAAAGGCAATTTCAAAATTTCAAGACAAGCATAAACTTTGCATTATTTGAATATCGTTGTTAGCATATGGCTATTTGTTTGACATCAAAGGAATTCACACCATGGATATCCAGTGAACGAAAGCTCTCTCAGTGAACAAAATCACTTTGAGTGGAAAGACACTTCTAATGACAAATCTCTCGTAATCAAGGGGCACGACATGACCCTTGTCCAACACATTTGGGGCAATCAAGTCAAGATTCAAAGAATCTCTCAAAGAATTGTTGAATAACCAGGGGAAAATCTCCATCTGAGTCACTCAAAGGACAATGTTATGTTGATCATGGGTTTGAACAATATCCACTATGAAGACTTATGGTACCATCAAATTTCTTGTCTGTACCAATAGTATTAGATTATGTCGGTGTCAGATGGTGTCAGTATCATGTCTTCAGATCCTCCCATGAAAATTCTGAGACTTGACCAAAGATCTTGGGTACCACCAATTTGTTCATCTATGCCAGTAGTGTCAAATGGTGTCAGTATCAAGTCTTCATTTTCTTCCACAACAGTCTTAGAAAATATCTCTAGGAAGTTCAGAGCTACTAGAAATGTGATCAAAATCTCAAGCATCAAGGTGTGCCAGTTTAACTCTAGGGGAAAACAGGCTCCCACATAAAGGGTCATGTGCGTCCAAGCAAACATTTTCTTGCATTACTACAACACTTGCTACTAGGGGAAATGAAAAACCTCCTAAGATACTTCTCATGGGATGACTCCCAACCAGAGTTTCAATCTCTGAAAACTTCTCACCAGCCAAGTCGATCTCAAGAATCCTCGAGGTTTTTCCCCAGTGAAGAAGACTCATCTCTAACAGATTGGCAACAAGGTTTATTTCCCCAACGAACGGCAGGATTCCCCAACTTTAGTTTGTCTCTCCGACTACTACAAATAAAAGGACCATAAATCCTCTTCCCCGATAGACTACTCTACAATTCCCAGCAAGTTACTATGAATCCTGGACCTGACTAGATATCAGTTCAACTTCGACTCCCCAGTAGAGCAACAGATAAGCAAGACTCTTGAACTCTTTTCCCCAAGCAGAATCAACACTCTCCACAAAGTTTTCAACATTCCTCAAAGGAGCTCTCCTCAAACAACAAAACAGGAATCCCCGGTGGAAACATTCTAAGCAAATTTGAAGACACATCAACTCTTCGACGATAATCCGGAATTTAATGACTCCCCATCATTTGCAAGGATTTATTTTCTCAGACAAAACATACATTCATTAACATTTCACATTTCATGCATCCTGGTCTCATACATAATAAGTGCACACGACTAAATCTCATTTATTTTGAGAACATCAGTGCACCATGTGTTTCATACATCATGACATTGCATACAACTAACGTTTCACCTTTGTAGGAAAAGGTGAATTAACAGATGGCTACCATCAATTATTTTCAAGTTCCAGATTAATACCTGTAACAAGTCAGGACATTTATCTATACGACCAATTGAAGCAACCCTACACATGTTCCTTCTCATTTCCAGATGCAGTTTTACACAGACTCATCATCAAGCAACCCTACCCAAGTTCCTTCTCATTTCCAGATGCAGTTTTACACAGACTCATCATCAAGCAACCCTATACAGGTTCCTCTCATTTCCAGATGCAGTTTTACACAGACTCATCATCAAGCAACCCTACCCAGGTTCCTTCTCATTCCAGATGAAGTTTTACACAGACTTATCATGAAGCATCCCTACACAGGCCCATCATAAATTGAAGTTAATCCAAGACCTTCTCTGGTTCAGTCATATCGTCACTAAGATCTCTCTGATTTCTATTCCAGTTGAAGATGTTCCAAGACTTTTGTATGGTTCACTTGAATCGATCCTAAGATTCTTCTGATTTCCATTCCAGACAAAGTTAATCTAGACCCCTGTCGGTTCAGTTTAAGTCTCTCAATGGTTTATTTTGATTCTTTCTCGCAAACGTCATTTCTGGTTCAGATAAGTCGCTTCAATATTTATTCTGATTCTTCTCTAGACCTCTACTGGTTCAGTTTAAATCTCCCAACGGTTTATCCTGATTCTTTCCCGTAGACATCTTTCTCTGATTCATATAAATCACTCAAAGATTTACTCTGATTCTCTCTAGTTAAAGAATATTCAAGACCTCTACTGGTTCAGTTTAAGTCTCTCAACGGTTTATCCTGATTCTTTCCCGTAGACATCTTTCTCTGGTTCAGATAAATCGCTCAAATATTTACTCTGATTCTCTCCAGTTAAATAATATTCAAGACCTCTTTTGGTTCAGTTTAAACCTCTCAATGGTTTATCCTGATACATTCCAAATAGACGTTTCTGGTTCAGATAAATCGCTCCAAGATTTATTCTGATTCTTCCCAATCAAACAACATACAAGACTTCCGCTAGTTTCAGATAAATCGCTCCAAAGATTTATTCTGATTCTTTTCCATTTGAAATCAAGTTCAGACTTAGTCCATTTTCTGTCAGCAGTCACCCTTGGATGGCATCTACAAGCCCATCTCCAGAAAATCTCCATCATTCCTCCAAATGGCATCTATAAGCCAATTCCCATTTCATCTTCGAGTGAAAATTTCTGGGCACTCTAGTGTTCAATCATCTTCCACCTTCAAGCTACGAACGGCGACATGCCATTCTCGCTTTTCAGGTTTAAGAAAATTTAACAGGGGTAGCTGTTGTACCCCAAAATTTCCCCTCCCATTTTTCATGCAAGACATTATCCTAGGGTTTCTCGAATATCCAATATGGCTCAATAGTTGATCAGACAAATTCTCTTCCTAAGCGGCAAATCAACAATTAGGCTTTGGTATTTCTCAGAGAAATTTGAGTTTCCAAAGTTTCAATTGGTCTTCTTGGTCTTTCATGTGTTCTCAAAGATGTTCGTGCCAAGTTTCAAGCCCCGCATCGCGAGTGTGCCAAGTCAATGGCTCGAATGACTAAAAATCAACTGTAAAAGTCGACCCTTTCAAGATCAAGTTCAGAAGATCATAACTTCTTTGATATTCAATATTTCTGAGTGATTCTTTGAGCATTTGTTTCCTTTTTACGTCCTCATTAACTCATCTTTACAAGTCAAGGGCCAATAATTTGCACAAGATCATCAAAAAGTTTGGATACTTTAGAGGCTGCCTTGTGGACTTTGGCTTAATCTCAAGTAAATATTACTAGACTTTCAAGGATCGCAACTCTTCTGATTTTCATCATATCGAGATGGTTCTTTTTGCAAAATATCACAAATGATGTCTTCTGTAAGATTGCTTCAAGGATCAATAGCCAAATGCGCTTAGAAGGCCGTGAAATTCGTTGGAACATTTTGGGACTTAGAATTGATTTTGTGTTGAGTTTGTTCTCCACTAAGTCAAGGTTAAAGGCAAGATGTTGAGTTTGAAATTTCATTGATTATATATTGCTTATAATACAATTTGCTTGTGTTCGAAGCATTAGTAATTACTGAATTGAAATTGGATATAGATCAGGTTTCTTAAGTTTCTTTGTTTGTGCATCAAGATTTGGTTCATGATAAAAAGGTTTATGTGTTTCTACTTGGAGTGCATTTCAAGGGTTCAAAATCAAATATCCAAATTCGTCAATTAAATTGCAATAACAATTCAAGAAGATTTATGAGTTTAGAATTTTGAGCAAAATACACCCTAATTTCTAGAGGATTATTCCAAGTTTCCAAGAATTCAAGACTTACAACAAATTCATCATTCATACATTTCATTCAAATGTTGTGTTCGGGTTATATTCTTGGACAATTTGGACAAGGGTTTACAATGCAAAAAAATAAATTGAATCACATGCTACATTTGTTGTTTACAAAGAAAGAAAGAAATGTTTGTTTTTCAAGTTTGCTTCATCTTCAAGAAACTCCTCATTACTAGCCGTGGCTTTCTCTTCACCTTGCCTCGCTCGCCATTCAATTGCTCGTACATGTAACAAAAGAAAAAGAAGGAGTTAGCAATGATCAACATGAGAAAATATTCCAAACAAGAATTATTTATTAAAATAGAAATTTCATCATTAGGATTCGCACTTTGGAATCAGAATTTTCAATGGTTTTGTTTTCAATCATAAGATACCTCCTCCTACTTTTGCAAATCACAAAAAGTTTGACCTTTTTGGTTCACAAAAGGGAAAAGAAACTTGGAACAAAAACAAGCAAATAACAGCAAGCTGCCCAAGCCACAACAAAACAAATAACAGCAAAAAAAACAAGGAGCAGCAGCTAGGCTGCCAAGCAAAAATCTGCAACAAACAGAACAACAGGGAAAACCTGTAACATAAAACAAACAACAAAACAGCAGGTGATGCACCCCAAAATTTTCCCTCTCGTTTCTCAAAGAATCACCCTGGATCCTCAAGTTTGCTTCCATCCAATTCCAAGCCTTGAACTACAAATTTTCCAAGAAAATCACTCACAAGGGAAAAATGGTCATTTGCATACTGAAAAGTCAAACTTTGACTTTTGGATCAAAATCAAATTTCAAGAATCATATTTCATCAAGACATGTTGAAATATGAAGTTTTGTTTCATCAAGAAATTCAAAAAGTCAAAACTATTTTGAAGAAGTCAAAATTCTAAATACTTAGAATTTTTTCTAAGTGTTTAAGAAAATATGACAAGCTCAGAACTTCTGGCCAGATTTTCACCATGATGCAAGCTGATTCTAGATCAACTTCTGACACAAGAGTTTTAGATCTCAACAAGATCTAAAACATTGCAGAATGAAACTTCTCCTAGAAATGTTGGGATTTCAAGTTAACTTTTCAAAGACACGTCCTTGAAACTGAAACACTCAGCAAATTCTGGACACTTTCAAGACAGAGTTTGGTCAGAACTTCTGAGCAAGTTTTCACAAAGGTTCAATCAGAGCTTGCAAGAGCAGTTCAAAGAAGGTTTACAAAGCGTGTTACAAACTTCCTAGAAAGCCTGGGAGCTCCTTCAGAACATGCTGGATCCATAAGATACAAAGATCAGAGGTTGGATGCTATGCTGAAGCAGAACTTCTGATCCAGAACTAAGCCATGGTGTAGAATCTCACATTGTAGGATTTCTGGTTGCGATAAGTCTCATCATCATTTAATGCTCACAACCACTTTTGAGTCTTTATCCAAAGGATTTCCACCACGTGTACCTCGACTGTCTTGGGATAGCAAACTTTGGTACTAGGGCCATGCTTTACTTTTTGTTTTTCCTTAATTCCCGCTAACAACTCTAGCTTAAGCATGGCTAAAAGTTTCTAACCACCATGCTTGCTTCAATAACAAGTCAGCGTTTTAGCATATGAAGGCTATATTCAATGTTTTGGTCAGAACTTGACCAAATCCCAAAAAACCTTATTTATAAAACCCGCTGCAGACCTATAACCAACAACTAATTTAGCCTACACCAGCGCCCCATATTTGCATCAAATTAGCATACGAAGACTGTGATCAAAAGGCAAGGGAACAAGATTCCAAAAAGGTTCAAACCCCATTTGTTTTCCCCCCCCAAAAATCACAACAAATCCACCTATAAATAAGTTGCTCCATCACACTTTCAAGGGGGCTGACTGGATTTTACAGAGAGACTGGCCAAAAGAGAGAAAAGGAAGTGGTGAAACCTTCATAAAAAATCAAGATTTCCCAAATAGAAAACAAAACCTTTGTTCTTCCTTTTGGATCAAAGAACACAACCACTATTCTGTCACTCTCGCTGACACCAGAACATCCAAAGGTAGCAACTCAAAGCTCCAAGCCCACACTCCAGATTCAAGGTAAGTCTCTCTGACTTTGCATTTTTCTTCATTCAGAACATCATTAATATGTAAATATCATAATTAATGTTGTCCATATCATTGCATAAGTAGAAAAACTGTGGATCAGAACTTCTTGATTAGGCCTAGGCTCAGGATTAGGATTAGAACTTCTATAAAATGTTGTGCTGTTATCCTTCTGATTTGCTGTTTAAAAAGAACTGAATAAGTTGCTGATGTGCTGATTAATATGAGAAAAGAGTTGAAATGTAACATAGAACTTCTGATTTTCACATGTTGATAACACACAGAACTTCTATGATTCACTCACTGTTAACACACACTGAACTTTTGATGCTTACATGCTGATAACACACTGAATTGCTAATGTTCACTCACTGTCTCAACACAATACATAACTTCTTATGATTCACTCACTGTTCTAACACAACACAGAACTTCTAAGTTCTCCTCACTGTTTAAACACACTGAACTTCTGATTTTCATGCGCTGATAACACGCTGAACTGCTGATTGTTTGTACACTGTCTTAGCACCATACAGAACTTCTGAGTTCTTCCTACTGTTTTGACACGCACAGAGCTTCTAAGGTTTTCTCACCGTTCTAAAATTCAGAAGTTCAGCACATAGCAATCCAGAACTTCTGTGTTTTTCCTCTAACATGTCTTGCAGGACCTCAGAGTGTACCAATCCAGAACTTCTGATTCCACTAACATTCCTTTTTGAGTCATCACGCGCCTGCCTTTAGAACTTCTGATCCTTGTTGTTTTCCTTGCAGCAATACGTTGTTTCTACCTTTCATTTATTTTCCTTTTCATCATTTTTAATATTAACATAAAAAGACATAAAAATATTTTTCTTTTATTAATTTATTTTTGTTCCATTAAGACAAAAACATTTTCTAAACAAGTCCTTTTTTATTTCTTATATTGTATATTTCAATATGGTTGTAATAGTAACTTAGGATTTAATTTGCAATCCCCATTTGTAAATGTGTACACCCCATCCCCCTAATGATTGTAATAGCATATAATCTTTATTTTCCGCACTTTTATTGCTTTCATATATTGTTAGTAATTAAGGTGTGTATGGTAAGACTAAAACCAATGTTTAGAAAACCCTAATTCAAGACAAAATTATGCATTCAATCAAATACACTTGCACACTAACACCCTTAAGGTTAACTCCACTTGTTGCCTAAAAATGGTCATGTTACGCATGTGGGGTGTCTTAGCAAAACCAATCGAAATACAAGATCATAGTCCCTCGATGATGCTATTCAAAGTTGCCTTACAAATGATCTTAGTCCCTAAGAGAAAATGCTAAGATACCTTGCAACATTGCTTTCTATGACTATACAAACGTCCCAACATCCATCCCTTCACATCCAACGATGAGACTTCTTACCAAAACAATAGTAAGATAACAACATCTAAAGGAGGAGGAAAAGAACATCAAAGACCTTTTGAGTAGGTAGATTCGCTCCTAGTTGCTTGCTTGCTTACAACAAAAACATTATATACACCAACACTCTCACTTTGAAACATTTTCAAAAGACAACACTTTTTATGAATTCTTATAGAGACGAGAATCATTACAAAGACACCTTTTCAAAATCATTTTCAAAAACACATCTCACAAACACTTTCTTGAATCATTTTTCGAAACAAACACTTTGTATGCGTTCTTATAGAAACGAGAATCATTACAAAGTTATATTTTCAAAAATAATTTCAAAACCCACATCACAAGCACACATTCAAACAAAAGCAAGTGATCTAGCAAGTAACTAAGAGCCCATGGAAAACCATGGATGAAAAGGGTGCTAATACCTTCCCTTTTCATAATCTACCCCACGAACTCAAGAAAACATCTCTAAAGGTCTTTCCTGTGCTTTTTCACCTTTCCTTTTGCATAAAAGAAAAGTCGGTGGCGACTCTTGCTAAATCGCGACATTTGCAAACACAAACGCAAACATCTCAAGTCATTTCTCCCACCGTATCACTGAAATGGCGACTCTGCTGGGGAAATGATTCTAAAAGTGGGGTTACCTTAGGGATATATCATATTTACTTGCTTACATTGTATGATTTTCATGCTTTACATTTTGGTTCCTTGTTTGGGATTGTTTTAAATCCTACACCCGTATTTGGGGACACCTTTTAGGTAAGTAGCAATAGACTGTGAGGGAATTGTGCGGGGTATACTGACACGGTTGAAGTAGTAGCTACGTTGATGTGGAACTTTGGTTGGTACCGGTAACCCTTGAGTCGAATCAAGGAGAGTACGGGGCCGCCACGTGGTGTCGTGAAGCATCAACTGACCTTAGAACCTTACTTGACCAACTTGTCCATTAGGGAGTAGTGAGATAGTCGGTTTTAGTGTAAAGCTGAAAATTGGTTGATACTCGATGCTACACTCATTAAGACTTGCCTCTTGAGTTTTGTTTGGTTGCAAGTCAATTGCATATCGAATGAAGCTTGTTGGAAAGATCAGTGATATTGAGACCCCTTAGAACCCGATTACTATTAACTAGGATAGGTTGAGCCAACTAAACTTCAAGAGGGTACTCACCTACAAAACTCCATGCAAGCCTAAAATTAAGGATTTGTTCGCTTTGTGTGAATATGATTATTTGTATATAAACTTGCTTACCTCGCATATTTGTACATAACATCAAAACATCATACCATAGAATTTTCAATAACATCAACCATACCATTTCAAGGATCTCGAGGGTCTTCGATACATGGTCACGTTGAAAACGTCTAGCAAGGGGAAAGAGGATTTATTTTCCTCTAACCAAACACCGTCAAAGATCAAGTACAACAATTTGAGTCAAGGGCTACAACCCACTTGACATGGTGAGCTTAATTCCTGTGGAAGGACATCCACCGATACAAAGTTCTCTAGTCCAAGACTGTAAGTGACTACTAACCCCGCGAGATCCTTGAAAACATGCATCCACATATCATGCATCATATCATGACAGGTTTCTTCCATACAGGTTTCCTTATCTTCCTACTGTTTATTTCAATAGAGATGGCCCTAGAACAGACCATTAAGAGCATTCAGATTTAAAATTCTCAACTTCAAGAGATGTTCTTGAACCTGTCCAAGGGGCAAGAAGAGGTGAAAGCACTCCTCATAAGAGGGATAGTCATCAAGAATCCGGAGGGCATCAAGGATGATCAGTTGGAAAGGCTACAAATTGAAATGGAAACAATGAAAGTCCAGATAACGGAATAACTGGTGGGCCAGATGGCTCTTATTCAAAACCTGGCTCAAGGACAGGAAGAGCTGAGAGTCCTCATCAACAGGTTCCATCAGGACAAATACAACCAAATGGGGAAAACATCTAGGATTGGGGATCAAGTCATCATTCAGCCTCCCATAAGACAAGAAGCCGATTTAAGGGAGAGAAGACCTCCCCAATTTGCTTCCACGTCACAAACCCAGCAACCACCTCGTCAACAAGGACAGGGTAACCAAAGTAAACAGGTCCCATCCATTAGGCAGTTTACCAAACCCGACATGCCTATATCACAGGTCTTACAACACCTGCTGAACTTGAATTTGGTCACGTTAAGGGATCCTCCTCAGAATCCCAATACCTCTGCTCCTAACTATCATCCCAATGCATTATGTGCATACCACTCCACTAATCATGGGCATGATACGAATGACTGTTGGGCTTTGAAAAATAAGATCCAAGACTTGATTGACAGAGGAATGCTGGAGTTCACACAAGATGGCCAGACTGAGTTCTTCTGCCGTCCCTCAAAAGCTCTCCACCTAAAATGACAAGTTCAAACAAAAAGGCTCCTGTTCATTTGAATTTTCAATTGTAATTTCTTTTGTTATTCAAAAAATTATCTATTAATGTCAAACTTTGTTTCATTAATGCATTTCATATGTTTGTCTTGATTTGATCCACTCATTTTCATTACATTTAAATTATGCTTTTTACTCTCTTTATTACATTTAACTCTTGCTTAAAGTTTTAAGCCTTTAGAGGGAGGATGACGAAAACAATGCCATAATCTCATACAGTATGCTTTTGAGCAGACCTTGCTGATGATGTACAAGAATTCTTTCAAATCCTAAACACTGGAGTTATAAGGAAGATAATCCCTAGTCAACCCCTTTGAGCCAAAGAAGCAGAAGTTTTCTTTCTTACATAAATTGAAACCTTTAATCAAAACCTGGGGCAGGGTAGTCTCTCAGTTGATTCAAGCGCGCGTTTAGCCGTAAACTCTCATCTCGTAATACAACGAATGACATCAAAAATATTCCTTTGGAATCAAAAGACAATGATGGTTCCCTATCACATAGGCAGTCATTATCTCTCAAAGAGAAAAGCCCACTAAGTTAAAACCAACAAAGGAGACTTAAGAAAAACTGGGGCATCCCGCTGATTGTAATCTCAAAACAGGAACAGTCAGGCAAAAATTAGGGATAACAAATCAAATAAAAAGAGGTCACTAGAAATCCTCAACAATGCGAAAAAATGTTGCAAAAATGATTGCCTTCCGATAAACTTAACTTGTTTGAACCATCACCAAAACGTTATTCCAGACTCAATTGGAGTTCAAACGTACAATTAACTGAGCTTAGGACTGAAGAATATCACGAAGAACGGGTGGATACAAATACATTTGAGCCTTTATCCTTTGTTTCTTAAACCTTGAGCCAAGCCAAGTTACAACCCTTCAAAAGTCCTAATTGAAACATGGGTTAGTTCGAAAGCATACTGTTACAAAAGGTATCCTGACTCCTGTAAGGCTTTTCTCTAAATTCTAAGTTTGAATTTTCTTAACAAAATTTATTTACTTGTTAAAACACATTTTCAAAACTTCAAGACAAGCATAAACTTTGCATTATTTGAATATCGTTGTTTGCATATGGCTATTTGTTTGACAACAGAGAAATTCACACAACGAATATCCGATGAACGAAAGCTCTCTCAGTGAAAAAAATCCATTCAAGTAGGATGACACTCCCATTGACAAATATCCTATCAACAAGGGGACATGACATGTCACTATCCAACACACCTGGGGCAGTCCAGTCAAGATTCCAAGAAATCTCTCAAGAATTGCAGAGTAACCAGGGGCAAGTCTCTATCTCTGTCACTTGGGGCGTTGAACGTCAATCTCAACAAAGGGTTACGTACAATCAAACATTTTCTGGAAATACCACAAACATTTGCTGCTAGGGGTAATGACAAAATTCTTCTCATAGGATGATTCCCCAGCAAGAGTTTAATCTCTGAAAACCTTTCCCCAGCTGAGACAACCTCAAGAATCCTCGAGGACTTTCCCCAATGAAGTCGTCACCTCTCTAGAAGACCGGCAACAAGGTTTATTTACCCAACAAACTACAGTTTCCCCAGTTTGAGTTTGCCTTTCCAACTACTACAAATCAAAGGACCACAACTACCTTTCCCCAGTAGACTACTCTACAATCCCTAGCAAGTTACTGTGAAACCTAGACCCGACCAGATATCAGTTCAGCTTCAACCCCAGTAGAGCAATGGACAACCGAGACTCCAGAACTCTTTTCCCAAGCAGGAATCAACACTCTCTAATAGATTTTTCAATATTCTCCAACAGAGTTCTCCTCAAACAACAAAAACAGGAATCCCCGATGGAAATATTCCAAGCAAAGTTTGAAGACACATCGACTCTTCAACGACAGTCCAGGATTTAACGACTCCCTAGATTTTGTCAAGGATTTATTTTCCCAGAAAAAGATACACTTCAATAAACATTTCACACTTCATACATCCTATTTACATACATGATAAGTGCATACGACACAATCTCATTTATTTTTGAGAACATCATGACAAACATGCATTTCATACATCATGACATTGCATACAGCTAACGTGTTACCTTTTTCAGAAAAGGTCAATCAACAGATGGCTACCATCAACCTTTTCAAGTTCCAGATTAATACCTGTAACAAGCCAGAAAAACTATCTGTGGACGACTGATTCTAGATTAATACCTATAACAAGCCAGGAAAACTATCTACATGAAGGGATTGAAGATTAACACCTGTAACAAGCCAGGAAAACTATCTTTCTTTCTCAGGTCAAAGATTAATACCTAAAACCAGACAGGACAACTATCTCATCGACCAACCTTTTCAAGTTCCAGATTAATACCTGTAACAAGCCAGGAAAACTATTTGTGGACGACTGATTATAGATTAACACCTGAAACCAGACAAGATAACTATCTACTTGACCATCATGAAGCAACCCTACACAGGTTCCTTCTCACTTCCGGATGCAGTTTTACACGGACTCATCATGAAGAAACCCTACACAGGTTCCTTCTCACTTCAAGATGCAGTTTTACACGGACTCATCATGAAGCAACCCTACACAGCTTCCTTCTCACTTCCAGATGCAGTTTTACACAGACTCATCATGAAGCAACCCTACACAGGTTCCTTCTCACTTCTAGATGCAGTTTTACACGAACTCATCATGAAGCAACCCTACACAGGTTCCTTCTCACTTCCAGATGCAATTTTACACGAACTCATCATGAAGCAACCCTACACAGGTTCCTTCCTTTAAGATGTAGTTTTACACGAACTCATCATCAGGAAACCCTACACAGGTTCCTTCTTTCCAAGATGCAGTTTTATACGGACTCATCATAAAGCAACCCTACACAGGTTCCTTCTCACTTCCAGATGTATTTTTACACGGACTCATCATGAAGCAACCCTACCCAGGTTCCTTCTCACTTTCAGATACAGTTCAGATACGCTCCAGACATGGACACCATTCTGATAATCATTCAGTTACAGCTTACAGATACGGTCCAACAATCATTTCCGGATGGAATCTTTAAGCCCATCTCCAAAAACTATCCATTATCTCTCCAAATGGCATCTTTAAGCCCATTCCTCACATAATCAACTAACACATCTTCGAGTGCAAATTTTCTGGGCACTCTAGTGTTCAATCATCTTCCACCTTCAAGTCACGAATGGCAGATTTACCAATCTAACTCTTCAAGTGTAAGAAGATTGAACAGGGGCAGCTGTTGCGCCCCAAAATTTTCCCTCTCGTTTCTCAAAGAATCACCCTGGATCCTCAAGTTTTCTTCCATCCAATTCCAAGCCTTGAACTACAAATTTTCCAAGAAAATCACTCACAAGGGCAAAATGGTCATTTGCACACTAAAAAGTCAAACTTTAACTTTTGGATCAAAATCAAATTTCAAGAATCATATTTCATCAAGACATGTTGAAATATTAAGTTTTGTTTCATCAAGAAATTCAAAAAGTCAAAACTACTTTGGAGAAGTCAAAATTCTAAATACTTAGAATTTTTTCTAAGTGTTTAAGAAAAAATGACAAGCTCAGAACTTCTGGCCAGATTTTCACCATGATGCAAGCTGATTCTGGATCAACTTCTGACACAAGAGTTTTAGATATCAACAAGATCTAAAACATTGCAGAGCGAAACTTCTCTTAGAAATGTTGGGATTTCAAGTTAACTTCTCAAAGACACGTCCTTGAAACTAAAACACTCAGCAAATTCTGGACACTTTCAAGACAGAGTTTGGTCAGAACTTCTGGGCAAGTTTTCACAAAGGTTCAGTCAGAGCTTGCAAGAGCAATTCAAAGAAGGTTTACAAAGCGTGTTACAAACTTACTGGAAAGCCTGGGAGCTCCTTCAGAACATGCTGGAGCCAGAAGATACAAAGATCAGAGGTTGGATGCTAGGCTGAAGCAGAGCTTCTGATCCAGAACTAAGCCATGGTGTAGAATCTCACGTTGCTGGATTTCTGGTTGTGATAAGTCTCATCATCATTTAATGCTCACAACCAGTTTTGAGTCTTTATCCAAAGGATTTCCACCACGTGTACCTCTACTGTCTTGGGATAGCAAACTTTGGTACTAGGCCCATGCTTTGCTTTTTGTTTTTCCTTAATTCTAGATGACAACTCTAGCTTAAACATGGATAAAAGCTGTTAACCACCATGCTTGCTTCAATAACAAGGCAGCATTTTAGCATATGAAGGCTATATTCAACGTTTTGGTCAGAACTTGACCAAATCCCAAAAAACCTTGTTTATATAACCCGCTGCAGACCTATAACCAACAGATAATTCAGCCTACGCCTGCGCCCCATATTTGCATCAAATCAGCATACGAAGACTGTGATCAAAAGGCAAGGGAACAGGATGCCAAAAAGGTTCAAACCCCATTTGTTTTCCCCCCAAAAAATCATAACAAATCCACCTATAAATAAGTTGCTCCATCACACTTTCAAGGGGGCTGGCTGGCTTTTAGAGAGAGACTGGCCAAAAGAGAGAAAAGGAAGTGGTGAAACCTTCATAAAAAATCCAGATTTCCCAAACAGAAAACAAAACCTTTGTTCTTCCTTTTGGATCAAAGAACAGAACCACTGTTCTGTCACTCTCGCTGACACCAGAACATCCAAAGGTAGCAACTCAAAGCTCCAAGCCCACACTCCAGATTCAAGGTAAGTCTCTTTGACTTTGCATTTTTATTCATTCAGAACATCATTAATATGTAAATATCACAATTAATGTTGTCCATATCATTGCATAAGTAGAAAAATTATGGATCAGAACTTCTTGATTAGGCCTAGGCTCAGGATTAGGATTAGAACTTCTATAAACTGTTGTGCTGTTATCCTTCTGATTTGCTGTTTAAAAAGAACTGAATAAGTTGCTGACGTGCTGATTAATATGAGAAAAGAGTTGAAATGTAACATAGAACTTCTGATTTTCACATGCTGATAACACACAGAACTTCCATGATTCGCTCACTGTTAACACACACTAAACTTTTGATGCTTACATGCTGATAACACACTGAATTGCTAATGTTCACTCACTGTCTCAACACAATACATAACTTCTTATGATTCACTCACTGTTCTAACACAACACAGAACTTCTAAGTTCTCCTCACTGTTTAAACACACTGAACTTCTGATTTTCATGCGCTGATAACACGTTGAACTGTTGATAGTTTGTTCACTGTCTTAGCACCATATAGAACTTCTGAGTTCTTCCTACTGTTTTGACACGCACAGAGCTTCTAAGGTTTTCTCACCATTATAACATTCAGAAGTTCAACACATAGCAATCCAGAACTTCTATGTTTTTCCTCTAACATGTCTTGCAGGACCTCAGAGTGTACCAATCCAGAACTTCTGATTCCACTAACGTTCCTTTCTGAGTCATCACGCGCCTGACTTCAGAACTTCTGATCCTTGTTGTTTTCCTTGCAGCAGCACGCTGTTTCTACCTTTCATTTATTTTCCTTTTCATCATTTTTAATATTAACATAAAAAGACATAAAAATGTTTTTCTTTTATTAATTTATTTATGTTCCATTAAGACAAAAACATTTTCTAAACAAGTCCTTTTTTCTTTCTTATATTGTACATTTCAATATGGTTGTAATAGTAACTTAGGATTTAATTTGCAATCCCCATTTGTAAATGTGTACACCCCATCCCCCTAATGATTGTAATAGCATATAATCTTTATTTTCCACACTTTTATTGCTTTCATATATTGTTAGTAATTAAGGTGTGTATGGCAAGAATAAAACCAATGTTTAGAAAACCCTAATTCAAGACAAAATTATGCATGCAATCAAATACACTTGCACACTAACACCCTTAAGGTTAACTCCACTTGTTGCCTAAAAATGGTCATGTTACGCATTTGGGGTGTCTTAGAAAAACCAAAGTGCCACACCAACGTAGTTACTGCTTCAACCGTATCGGTCTATGTCGTACAGTTCCCTCGCAGTCTATTGCTACTTACCTAAAAGGTGTTCCCCAGATCCGGGTGTAGGATCTATAGTAACCCCAAACAAAACCCTAAAAAATAAAGCAAACAAAGCAATCAAGAGAAGCAATTTTGATGACCTAGATCCTAAGGTATACCTCACTTATGATTCCCCAGCAGATTCTCCAGTTCTGTGATATGGTGGCAGAACCGACTATTTAATAATGGTTTGTGTTTTGCATTTTTTGTTCGCAAAATGTCACGGTAAGCAAGAGTCGCCACCGAATTTTATTTCATCCAATCATGGAAAAGGAAAAAAGTACAGAAAAAATTCCTTTTTCGAGATATTCTGAGTACGGGGGGTAGATTATAGAAAGGGAAGGTGTTAGCACCCTTTCTATCCATGGTTTTCCATGCGCTCTTAGGTACTTTCTCATTTTTAAATTGCTTGTGTTTGTGTGCTATGTTTCTGAAAAGTTTTACTTCATGATAACCCTTGTATCAGTCCTCAAGGGTGTGACGAAGTTGTTTTTGAAAACTTTGTTTGGAAAGTGTTAGGGTGAAAAGTTTTGTTTTGAGCAAGTACCTACTAGCATCTACCTACTCGAAAAAAGATTGTTTCTATTCTTAATTCCTTTAGACAGCGCTATCCTACTATTGCAAAATAGGTGGCACCGTCGTTGGAATTGTAAGGGACATTCAAAAGGGACAAGTACAATCATTAAAGCAATAGTTAGAAAACTTTAGTAGTAACCCTAGAGCCTTAAGATCTTTCCGAGGCAACATTTTCGAGGCAAAATTTTTGAGGTAACATTTTGATCTTTTAGGATGGAGAGCGACCACTAAAATTTCCTATGCTTAATGACTGTTTATTGAAGGCAACCGAAGTGAGAGTATACCCTAAGAGTGAATATGTGCGAGTGATTTATTTCCAGTTTATTATCTTTGCACATTAGGGTTTTCTAACCGTTTTAAATTGTCATGCATTCTTACCATACAATCCTATTAGCATACATTTAACAGTTAAATATTTGCAGGAATTAAAAATAGAGAAAATAAACCTAGCTATTACAAGGCTTCGGGGAGGGGGATTAATTACATAACCAAAAATTCAGGGATTTAAACAACAAATAAAAACCCTAAGTTAACTATTACAAACCCTGAACAGTTACAAAATAATTAACAAGCGCGCGACGAATTAAATGCAAGGTGATTAGGGTTTTGACCCCTTTGACTAATCCTACTTGAGATTGATTAAAGAAAAAAAAATTTTTTGTCATGTTTTGTCATTTGGGAAAATAAAAAAAGGACCCTAATTACTAATTAATTTTAATTAAGAAAAATAATTAAGTTAACCTATTTTTTGTATTTTTATTTTATTTGCAAAAGGAAAACAATTAAATCAAGAATTAAACCTAATTTTCTAGTTGATTTTAATTGTGAAAAAACAAATTGAAGTTACCCTAAATTAAATTAAATTAGTTAAATTAAACTTGATAAAAAAAACCTAATTCTAATTTTTTGTGAATTCTTGATTTTGTGATTTTATAAAAAAATGATTTCAAAATAAAATAAATAAAGAATTAAAAATAAAATAATAAGGAAAATAAATGAGGAATGGGCCTGTGTTGTTGTTAGCAAATCTGGGGGTTTGAAGTTGAATTTCTAGGCCCAAAATATTCCAAGCCTGGTTGACCACGCTTGATCCTGTGCAGTGTTGACTTTGTGGCACACCATGGATCTTCATTGCTGGCACGTTGGATCTGGCTAGCTAGGCATCCGGTGGCCAGGCGCTGAGGGTGTATGGAAGGCGTATGATGATGGATTGCATGGGATTCACCTGAAACAATCAAGAAAATAATAAAATGCATACGCCTGGGATCGAACCCAGGACGTGTGCATCCAAGGCATTCCCTCCAACCATCTGCGCTAGCGTGTTAACTTGTAAGCCTAATAAACAAATAAAACCAAAAGCCAAGTCAAATATCCTGCCAGCCACAAACGTGCGAACTTTCAAACGGGCCAGTCACACGTTGCCACGCCATCATCTTCTTCACTGATTCCTCCATTTTAGGAAAAAAGACCTTTATCTATAGACGTTCACTGTAGGTATAACCCTGCATATTTCAAAAATTGCATACAAGCAAGATAAATGAAATGTAATGGTACCAATCAACTCGTCTCATCCTCACGAGCGTCATGGTACCTGATTCAAAGCCTAATTTTGCCTGTACTGAAAACCCCTAAAACGAACACAGAAACCCTAGCAATGGCAACATCATGTACATGCATCAAAAATGCAATTAAATGGCATGGTTAGCTTGCAAACATGATGACAAACACGAATATAACAATCAAAAGTGATAATGATGCAAGAATCGTGATAATCGAATTGAAAAAATGCCAAACCGTGTAAGCTACAGTTGGTGATTATGAGTGCTTCAAGCCTTGCAATTGATCCAATTGGCTTCTGGGAGGGTCCAGCAATGGATTAACAACATTGGAATGGTATGAATTAATCTCTAGATGCAAAAACCAACCAACACTTTTTGTCACTTTTTTGAGTTTTGTTCTATGCCTCTGACGACCTCTAACCCCTGTTTTTTGATATGGAATTCTTCATTATATAACCTAGAGTGAATTAGGTTAAAAAACTTGGATCCAATTTTGAGAATTCATGAATGGAATATTTGATTTTTAAGCCATGTTATATCTTGCTATTTTGAGCCAAACCATGCCTTTCTTGTATCAATTGCCCTTGATTCGATTTGCTATTGTTTACTCAGCATATCTTGATTGCCAAACTGTAAAAAAAAAACAAATCAAATCATATCTTTATTAATTTTCATCATTTATTTGATTTAATTCACTTTTTAATTAATGAAAAATCAAAATAAATTGAAAAATGAAGCACATAATGGGTGAGTGAACATTTGAGTCGTGGACCACATTATAATTGAGGTGCAAGCATAAAAGGTTGGGCCCATTTAGCAAAAAATGCAAATTTGAGCATATTTGACTTTTGGCAATTTTGCAAAACTGGTAAACTTGGCCAATGCATAACTCTCTCAATTTTGACCCTAGAGAGGTATTATTGGACTTTTTAGAATGCTTAGGATGTCCTATAAGCAACACTTTGGTCTCATCTCAATTGAGTCTTCCATGTTCATGTATGAAGCTTTTACCCAAAAGGTGTTTTTGTTGACTTTTCAAAAGGACCTATAATGTCAAAATTCATATCTTTTTGTGAGTGCATATTCTGAATTTGGGAGATGAAGATTAATTATATGGCATTGCATCCTCTTAAAAATGAGCTTTGGATGGGTCATTTCTGATAAAGTATGAGAAAGTTATGCTTGGTCAAATTTGAGTTGACTTTTCCTATAAAACCCTAATTTAGTAACTTTTGGGTTTTGATGAATTGTGAAAATCCTTGAGGAATCATGATTAACCCTTTATCAAATGATGGATAATACTTCAAAATGAGGATGTTGACCAAAAATCTTAAAGTTTGACTGTATGTGGGCCACAGGTGACTTTTTGACCTAGTACAGTTGATTTTCAGGCACTTGAGCAATTGACTGAGCAAACTTCTTCTGCAAGGCTTGAAACATGACATGTATGATCTTGAGAACATATTAGGACAATGGTGAGCATTTGAGTACTTTGTGGTTCACACATCTTGATGAAGATGGAAACCCTAATTTGAGGCATACTGCCTTAGGAGAGAGTTTGACTGGTCAACTCTTGAACTTCCTTGAGCAATTTGGGGACCTCACTTGCCATGTATTAATAAATCTGGGAGGGCAAATTTTGGGTTACAACAGCTGCCCATGTTCAATCTTTATAAACCTGAGGATGTAGATTGGTTACTCTGCCTTTCGTGATATGAAGGTGGAAGATGATTGAACACTAGAGTGCCCAGAAATTTGCACTCGCATGAAGTGGCACTTAATTTGTGATATCGGGAACGGGCTTACAGATGCCATTTGGAAATTGAGGATTGATGATTGTCGGGGATGGGCTTAAAGATTCCATCCGAAGATGTGTCGATCGTATAAGAGATTCCTTTGTGAGAACCCGTATACCTGTTGTTAAGGAGGACTTTTCTAGGGAATGTTGGTCTCTGTCTTGGGAGAAATAGAGTTTTAGGAGCTTCAGTTGTCAGTTACTCTACTGGGGAATAACTCTGGTTTGAGGAAGTGGAAGTGAACTGCGTATCTTTTTGGGGTATATGCTGCACCGCGACTTACTGGAGAGATGTGAAACCAATCGTGTTTGATCGGGTCCCGGTATTACAGTGTTATGGACTGCTATCTGGGGATAAGAGAGGAAGAAATTGGATAGTACGGTTATGAGAAGGAACCTGGATAGTAGGGTTGCTTCGAGATGAAAGCCTGGATAGTAGGGCTGTGAGAAGGAACCTGGATAGTAGGGTTACTTCGAGATGAAAGCCTGGATAGTAGGGTTGTGAGAAGGAACCTGGATAGTAGGGTTACTTCGACATGAAAGCCTGGATAGTAGGGCTGTGAGAAGGAACCTAGATAGTAGGGTTACTTCGACATGAAAGCCTGGATAGTAGGGCTGTGAGAAGGAACCTGGATGGTAGGGTTACTTCGATATGAAAGGCCTGGATAGTAGGGTTGTGAGAAGGAACCTGGGTAGTAGGGTTACTTAGATATGAAAGCCTGGATAGTAGGGATGTGAGAAGGAACCTGGATGGTAGGGTTACTTCGATATGAAAGTCTGGATAGTAGGGCTGTGAGAAGGAACCTGGGTAGTAGGGTTACTTCGATATGAAATGCCTGGATAGTTGGGCAGAGAGAAGGAACCTGGATAATAGGATTACTTCGATATGAAAGCCTGAATAGTAGGACTTGAGAAGGAACCTGGATAGTAGGGTTACTTCGAGACGAAAGCCTGGATGGTAGGGCTTTGAGAAGGAACCTGGATAGCAGGGTTACTTCGAGATGAAAGGCGGGATAGTAGGGCTATGAGAAGGAACATGGGTAGTAGGGTTACTTCGACATGAAAGCTTGGATAATAGGTCTATGAGAAGGAACCTGGGTAGTAGGGTTACTTCGAGATGAAAGTCGGGACAATAGGGCTATGAGAAGGAACCTGGGTAGTAGGGTAACTTCGACATGAAAGCCTGGATAGTAGGGTTGTGAGAAGGAACCTGGATAGCAGGCTTACTTCGAGATGAAAGCCGTGATAGTAGGGCTATGAGAAGGAACCTGGGTAGTAGGGTTACTTTGACATGAAAGCCTGGATAGTAGGGCTGTGAGAAGAAACCTGGATAGCAGGGTTACTTCGATATGAAAGCCGTCATAGTAGGGCTATGAGAAGTAACCTGGGTAGTAGGGTTACTTCGATATAAAAGCCTGGATAGTAGGGCTGTGAGAAGGAACCTGGGTAGTATGGTTACTTCGACATGAAAGCCTGGATAATAGGGCTGTGAGAAGGAACCTGGATAGTAGGGTTACTTCGAGATGAAAGCAAGGATAGTAGGGCTTTGAGAAGGAACCTGGATAGTAGGGTTACTTCGAGATGAAAGCCGGGATAGTATGGATGTGAGAAGGAACCTGGATAGTAGGGTTACTTCGATATAAAAGTCGGGATAGTAGGGTTGTGAGAAGGAACCTGGGTAGTACGGTTACTTCGATATGAGTTTGGGTAAAACTGCAGAGGGAACCTGGGTAAGGTTGCTTTGTGATGAGTCTGTGTAGGACTTCTGTGAGGAACCTGCGTAAGGTTGCATTTGTCGCACCGATGATTACTCTGTTTAGCTTTGAGTGTTGATCATGGACCTGCTGGAAATTGTTGATAATAACTGTCTTTCCTGAAAGAAATACAGGGTTAGTTATGTGCGATGCATGAGATGCATTGTGATGAGGTTCTCAAAATAATTGAGATTATGTTATATGTAATGTATGCACATGTCATGATGTATGAACATGAAATGCTGACGTAATAATCTGAGTCCAGGAAAATAAATCCCTGACTGTTGTTTGGATAGTATGAGAAATGGTATTCTTGACTGCTGTAAAAAACCATAGTTCCTCTACTTCTGTTGGGGATGGTGAACAAAGATGACTAGTTGGGGATTCACATCCATCCGGCTGGTGAATATTCTGCGGGAAGAGAACCTGTCTGAGGATAACTCTACAGGGAATAACTCTGTTGGAGAGGAGATATTCTGTTGATAGATCTGCTGATTTGGAGAAATAAACTCAGCTGAGGATGAATTTCCGTTGCTGGTGATAATGAATTCTGTTGGAGCTTGAATTTCTGCTTGTGAGAGAAATAAACTCTGCTTGGGGAAGATTTACTGACTCACTCGCGATTGTGAACCTCAGCTGGGGAGAGTTATGTCTTTTTCGGGAAAGCTAACACCACTGTCTTTGGATACTTTTTACTCTGTGGGGAGTATATGTACCACTACTCATGTTTTCAAGCTGGCTCTATCCCAGTACCTGATGGGTAGAGTAACTGTAAGGTTTGAGCATTTCTTGTTTTCCCTGTTCCTAGAATTACGAGTAATCGTCTTTTGTTTCTTGTGTAAATCCTTATGAGCAGCAATCATTTTCAAATGCATATATCAAAAATAAACCATTGGACATTCTTTCAAAATAAAACAGAAAAAGAAAAACAAGTTGAAATTTCTTATGAAAATGAATTGTATTGATTTTTGTGATCGGCCTGTAATAGGCATGTTTGTACAAAGAGGCTGACATCCTAGTAAGAGAACGCCGCCAAAAGAAATTACAATTTGTGTAAATGAAATAAAAACAGCTATGTGAAACAACCCTATTGAGTTCCAACTCTACTATTGCCTTTATATCTTCAAGCGTCTCATCACCTTGCTACTTGGCCGAAGATTCATCACCTTCCCCTGGGATCACCTTGCGGTAGTATGATGCGTTTGATCACTAGATCCCCGACTTGATATTCTTAACGTCAGACTTTCTTGTTAAGAGCCTCGATCATTCGCTTTTGATACGTCTGACCATGACAGATAGCAGTAAGTCTCTTTTCATCGATTAGATTCAGCTGATCAAGTCGGGTTTGGATCCAGTCGTCTTCATTCAAACCCGCATCCTTCATAATCCTGAGAGAGGGTATCTGGACTTCGATGGGTAAGACTGCCTCCATGCCATACACCAAAGAGTAGGGTATTGCCCCTGTCGACGTCTGTGCTGAGGTACGATACCCATGAAGAGCGAATGGTAACATCTCGTGCCAGTCTTTGTATGTCACCGTCATCTTCTGTACAATCTTCTTGATGTTCTTGTTACCTGCTTCAACAACACCATTCATCTTCGGCCTGTAGGGAGAAGAGTTATGATGCTGGATCTTGAACTGTTTGCAGAGCTAGATGATCATTGTGTTATTGAGATTTGTACCATTGACAGTAATAATCTTCTCTGGTACACCATATCGACATATCAGATTGTGTCGGATGAATTGCACCACAATGTTCTTGGTTACTGTAGCAAAGGAAGCTGCCTCAACCCACTTCGTGAAGTAATCAATGGTTACCAGAATTAAACGATTCCCATTAGACGCAGTAGGTATGATATCACCGATCATGTCGATGCCCCACATCGCAAAAGGCCAGGGAGCCGTCAAAACATTTAGGGGAACCAGAGGTACATGCACCTTATCAGCATAGACTTGGCACTTATGACAAGTTTGAGAGTGCTGATAACAATCGGTTTCCATAGTGGACCAGTAATATCCTGCCCATAGGATTTTCTTAGCCATGGTGTGTCCACTGGAATGGGTTTCGAAGGTGCCTTCATGTAGCTCTTCCATGATCCTTTCTGCCTCGCTCTTGTCTACACACCACAGTAATGTTGAATCATGGTTACGCTTATAGAGAATTCCATTACTGATGAAGAATTTCACAGCGAACCTTCTCAAAAACTTCTTATCATTAACAGATGCCCCCTCAGGGTATTCTTGAGCCTCAAGATACCTCTTTACCTCGTGAAACCAGGGTTTTTCTGCCACTTCTTCGGTGTCGATCTCACAGCAGTGTGCGGGTTCATCCAACCTCTCAATGGTAATTTGGGGAGCTTCATTGTCCCACCTGACTTTGAACATAGAAGTTATGGTAGCTATCGTGTCTGCCAACTGGTTCTCTTCTCGTGGGAAATGTTTAAAGGTTATTTCCTCAAAGTGTGGGAGCAACATCATTACATACTCTTTGTAAGGAATGAGATTCAGGTGCTTCATATCCCACTCGCCTTTGATCTGACTTATCACCAGAGAGGAATCCCCGAATACACTCAAGAACTTAATCCTCAGGTCAATAGCAGCTTAAAGACCCATGATACACGCTTCATACTCCGCCATGTTGTTAGTTCAGTTGAAACATAATCGGGCGGTGAACGGAGTATGACAGTCCTTGGGAGATATAATTACATCGCCAATGCCATTACCCAATGCTTTTGAGGCTCCATCAAAATACATAGACCATCGGGATCCCTCCTCAGATCCTTCATCCGGTCCAGGTTCTTCGCAGTCGGTTACCAACATGATATTCTCATCAGGGAACTCGAAATTCATGGACTGGTAGTCATCCACGGCCTGATGCGCCAAATGATCCGCCAATACACCCCCCTTGATTTCTTTTTGGGTTGTGTATTAGATGTCGTACTAGGTTAAGATCATTTGCCATCTTGCTATTCTTCTGGATAAGGCAGGCTTCTCGAAAATATACTTGATCAAATCCATCTTTGATATCAACAAGGTAGTGTGAGTCACCATATACTGTCTTAGTCGGCGAGCAGCCCATACCAAAGCCATCAAGTTTTCTCGAGCAATGAGTATCGAGTCTCACAGTCGGTAAACTTTTTGCTAAGGTAGTAAATGACATGCTCTTTTCGACCAGACTCGTCATGCTTCCCCAACACACACCCCATTGAATTGACTAGCACTGTTAAGTACAATATCAAAGGTATTCCTTCAACTGGAGGCATCAAAATTGGTGGTTCTTGAAGGTATTCCTTGATTCTTTCGAAAGCGATTTGGCATTCATCATTCCACTTTACCACTTGATCTTTCTTCAGCAGCTTGAAGATTGGCTCACAAGTAGCAGTCAGATGTGAAATGAACCTGGCGATGTAATTCAGACGTCCCAAGAAACCTCTAACTTCTTTTTCTATGCGGGGAGCCGGCATCTCTTGTATGGCTTTTACCTTTGCAGGGTCTACCTGAATACCTTTGTCACTGACAACAAAACCCAGAAGCTTACCAGACCTTACCTCGAAGGTACACTTGTTCGGATTCAACCTCAGCTTGTACGTCTTCAACCTGTCGAACAGTTTATGGAGATGATCAATGTGCTCTTCCTCAGTCTGGAACCTGGCTATCATGTCATCAACATAGACCTAGATCTCGTGGTGAATCATATCATGGAACAAAGCGACCATGGCACGCTGATAAGTTGCCCCAACGTTCTTCAACCCAAAAGGCATTACCTTGAAACAGAAGGTTCCCCACTGTGTTATGAAGGTTGTCTTCTCCATGTCCTCAGGAGCCATCTTGATCTGGTTCTAGCCAGAAAAACCATCCATGAAGGAGAAAATCTTGTGCTGCACGGTGTTGTCGACTAGAACATCAATGTGAGGAAGTGGGAAGTCATCCTTGGGGCTTTCCCTGTTCAGATCTCTATAGTCCACACACATACGTACCTTACCGTCCTTCTTAGGTACCGGAACAACGTTAGCAACCCACTGTGGGTAAGAAGTGACAGCTAAGAATCCTGCGTCGAACTGTTTCATGACCTCTGCCTTTATTTTCTCTGACATTTCAGGGCACATACGGTGGACTTTCTGCTTTACCGGAGGGAAATCTTCTTTAGTTGGCAGGAGATGTACCACAATATCAGTGTCCAAACCAGGCATGTCTTCATAGGACCAGGCGAAGATCTCAACATAGTCGTGTAACATCTGTACCAACCTCTGTTTGACACTAAGCTCCAGATTTGCACCTATTTAAACCTATTTCCTGTCTTCCTCTGTACCTAAATTCACTAACTCAACTGGCTCTTCATGCGGATGTATGGCCCTTTCTTCCTGCTGTAATAGTCTAGCAAGTTCTCTAGGCACCTCACAATCATCCTCACCTTCGTCCTCGGCTTGGTTGATCGGATTTTTGAAGTCATAACTGGCAGTAGTAGAGCTGTTATCAATGGAATCCAGAGTGGATATGGATCTGCAGTATGATACGTGAGTGTGTGTAAGAGAATATCTGTTTTAATAAAGTGAGAGACAGAAAAGAAAAACAAGGAGCGCAAAATTTGTATGCAAGAAACGTCCAATGCTTTATTAATGATATATGAAATGACAAATAATAGCCCTCACAAGCAAAGCTAAGGTGCCTCGGGCAAGGCACCAGGCCGTAAAGTTTCACAATGTTTATTACAAATATTAAAACAAATGAGTCAATTACTGCGGAATAAAAGAAATAGGTATAAAGCCCCTAGTCGTCCAGTTATTTGGTCCACCGTTGGTTGTTGGGTAGATCCAGCTGTCGATGTCTGAATCCTCTTCACTGTCTTCAATTGTATTAATTCCCCGATTACTGATGTGTAGAGGAGGTCTTCCAGTCCGAGCGTGCCTAACAACCCTTTGAGCCCCTGTAGTAAAGCCCAAACCAAATTTTTCAGTTTTGTGAGTGAAATCAGGGAGCTGACCCCAATTGGTACACCCACCTTCTTCAACCACAGCCCTGGCATCCTTGAGAGAAGCCATCTTCAGAGGAGGTTTGTCGGTAGTGTTGCACCCCAAAATTTTCCCTCTCATGTTTTCCAAAGTCTTCCCCCTGCATGGTTGACCACAAACTCTTGCCTAAGGAAAAGGAAAATTTTTGAGTGGTGCTTTAAGTATTTCGATTGGCATCCTGAAAGACACCTCGATTGACATTCTGGACAAATATTTCGATTGGCATCCTGAAATACACTTCGATTGACATTCTGGACAAGCATTTCGATTGGCATCCTGAAAGACCCTTCGATTGGCATTCTGAAGGAGTCTTTCGATTGGCATTATGGACAAGCATTCGATTGGAATTATGTCAAGGCAATTTCGACAGGCATGTCAACCATGTCCTTTGATTGGCATGAACAACACCTTTTGATTGGCCTGTTAGCAGAGCCTTTCGATTGGAATCCTTCGATTGATATTTGGGCCAGGCCCATTCGAAGGGTACGCAGGGAGCCCATTCGAAAGAGGCAAATCAGGACTAATCGAAGAGCATGGCCTGAAAGCATTCGAAATCCAAAAGCGTCTGGGTTCATTCAAGGGACACGAATGTTTCAAAAAAGGAAATTATTTAATGTGTTTTATTCTTGTCTCATGGCTTTAATGGCCTGTTTAATGGATGTCCCTTGCCATTAATGCACCCTCACACCCTATAAATACAGAGGCCAGTGGCACATTACAAACACACGAAAAATTATAGGACGAAAATCACACACGAAAATTATACACACAAAACTCAACAGGAGAACAAAAAGCATTGGAGTTACACTGCCAAAAGTCATCAGCACTTCTAGGAAGCCATACCCAATCCTTGCACAAGCCAAAGCTGCCACCCAGCGAACACCTCCACATCCAGAAATCCCAGATCGAAGGTATTCATCCAGCCAATACCCAAATCGAATTTCCAATCTACTGGTAAGAGAGGGTAAATTATCCAACCTTGTTTTTGAATAACACATCATTACTTGTTGTTACCTTCGATTTGCCATCCTAGACAGGATCAAAGGGCCTGGGTTTGGCACCCAAGTCATATTTTTTCATTTGCTAACACCTGCTGCAGATTTAGCCTAAAGAGACCCCAACAAGTGCAGGATCGAAGGGCCTGGGATTCAATACCCAGGCCCTGCATTTTATTTCGCTAACATACTTTTTCACGTATAACAGCCCAGATCGAAGGAGACACCTTCTCTGGATCAAACCCATTAGCATGCTGGATCGAAGGAGGCATCTCATTCCTGGATCGAAAGCCATGACCTCCATGATCAAAACACAGTCCTCTTCCCTGGATCGAAGGCTACTCACGCCTTGCTGTTTGGCCCAATTGAAAGGACCATGACCCCTTCTGGATCGAAGCTTCTATTTCTCTCCCTGGGTCGAAACTCCCGTTTTCTCCTTGGATCGAAGGGTTCTCCTTGAATTTTATTTTTGTTTTCATAGACTTCCTTTTAATTAACATTAAAATAAAAAAACCACAAAAACATTAGGCTAGTTCTTTTTCTATTAAATTAACTTTGTTAATTAACCTTTAATTATCTTAACATTTTTCCAAAACTAAAATTAAATAGATTTAGATTATTTTTCCAAAATAAAATAAAACAACCAAAAAGATTTTCTTATTTACTTAGAAATTTCTTAGACGTCTCTTTTCCTAGTTTTACGCGTGTTTATTTTATTGTAATTGCCTACTGGGATGTAATAGCCTAAACTAAGACTTTTACTTTACTGCTTTACTTCCCCAATTTTTGGACATGTAAATAATCCCCCTCCCCGAAGCCTTGTAATAGCGTAAGATTTACAATTCCCGCACTTTAAATTCCTGTACATATATTAACTGTTTAGATGTATGCTAACTAGGATTGTATGAAAAGATCTGTCTTAACTTAAAATCAACAGTAGCTCACCATGACATGCAAGAATAACATAACTGAAAATTGACACACTTGCACATGCCACTCCTAGGGTACGCCTCACTTGGTTGCCTCGAACGTGGTCATTAAGTATAGGATGTTTTAGAGGTCGTCCTTTTGTCCCAAGATCATAATAAAAATGATCTAAGACATTAGGATTACCACTAAAGTGTCCTAACGTTGCTTTAGTGACCACACGTCCCTAAAATCGAATTGACCCGAAAAACTCCAACGACGGTGCTACCTACTCCTCAATAGTGGGATAGCACTGTCTAAAGGACAGTTGCACAGTTTAATTCCTTTTTGAGTAGGTAGATATTCTTAAGTACTTGCTCTCTTTTAAACAAAACAAAACTTTTCACACTTACACTTTTCGAACAAAGTTTTCAAAAACACTTCATACACTCTTGAGGACAGAAGCAAGAGTTAAAATGAAGTTTCAAACAAAACTTTTTTTTCAAAACCCACAAACACAAAGAAAAGCAAAACTTTTGAAAACATAGTGAGCAAGTACCTAAGAGCCCGTGGATAACCATGGATAGAAAGGGTGCTAACACCTTCCCTTTCTATAATCTACCTCCCGAACCCGAGAAACATCTCGAAAAGGAATTTTTCTGTGCTTTTGTCCTTTCCCTTGTTGGATAAAATAAAAGACGGTGACGACTCTTTCTTACCGCGACACTTTGCAAAAACAAACGCAAACGCGAACCAACATTCCAAAAACAGTCAGTTCTCGTTCCCACCGATCACAGAACTGGCGACTCTGCTGGGGAGTAATTAATAAGTGAGGTATACCTTGGGATTAGATCACTTGTGTTTTCAATTGTATTGCTTTGTATGCTTTTAATTTTGTGGGCTTGTATCAGAGTTCTATAGATCCTAACCCGGATCTTGGGGTACCCTTTTTAGGTAAGTAGCAATAAACTGTGAGGGATCTGTCCGGCGTAGACTGACACGGATGAAGCAGTAGCTACATTGGTGTGGAACCTTGGTCTGTACCGATATCCCTTGTGTTGAAACGAGGAGAATATGGGTCTTCTGAGGAGTCATTAAGCACCAACTGACCTTAGAACCTTAAATTGACCAACTTGGCCATAGAACAGTAGCAGTATGCTACACTCATTGAGACTAAACTCTCGCGATGGTTCCGGCCGCAAGAAAAGGTTGCTAAGCTGGAATTATGACCGATTGAGGGTATTCAATGATATTGAGATCCTCTAGAATCCGGTTACTATTTTTAGGACAGGTTTAAACCAACTAAACTGAAAGAGGGTAATGCCTAAACTCCATGCCAGCCTAAACTTGAGGCTATATGTGTGACTTGTGTGCCTTCAAACTTGAACTACTTGTTATCTGACAACAGGGGTTCCTTGCAGGTTTTGTTTACAGTCCTTATCCAACAAATTGGATTTATTGCAGGGCTCACTTACATCACCTCACTTTTTGCTTAAACGCATAGCATATACATCATAACATCATACCTTAACATTTCCTTAACCATTTCAAGGATCTCTAGGGTCTGTGATGCAGGTTATGGTACATCAAAAGTCTAGCAAGGGGCAAAGGGGATTTATTTTCCTCTAGCCAAGGTTGTCTTGAAATCAAAACACGATAAAATTGAGTCAGGGGCTATGACCCACTCGATATGGTGAGCTTGACTCTTGAAGAAGGACTCTTAGCAACATGAATTTCCTTCAATCAAAGCTACAAGATTCAAATTCTAACAGTTTCTTGTTTACCCCGCGAGATCCTTGAAAACATTGCATACATATATCATACATATCATTGCATAACAGGTCTTCAGTACAGGTCTCTCATGTTCTCGCTGTTTATTTCAGCAATGGCTTTCCTACAAGACGACCAGGAGACTCAGTTCAGGGAAATCTTCCTAAACCTATCCAAGGGGCAGGAAGAGTTGAGAACACTCCTCATGGGGAATTTGGTAAAGAAAAGTCCTGAAGATAATAAGGACGAACGGCTGAAACATCTGCAAGCCGAGGTAGATGCAATGAGAACTCAAATGCTGGGGCAGATGGCTCTTATCCAAGGCTTAGCTCGGGAACAAGAAGAGTTGAGAACCATGATCCACCAGCTTCATCAAGACAGATACAACAACATGAAGCAAACGGTCAAGGCTGGGGATCAAATCATTAATCAGCCTCCAAGAAGACAAGAGTTTGGTATGGTGAAGAATGGATCTCTCCAAGTTGCTACTACCTCAAGGGTCCAACAACAACCTCTCCAAGAACAACGGGTTGATCAGAGTAAGCCCAGAAGGCAATTTACTGAGCTCAACGTGTCGCTGTCTCAAGCTTTACAACACCTGTTGAGGTTGAATCTGGTGACGTTAAGGGACCCTCCTAAGAATCCCAACATAACCTCCCTAAAGTACAATCCTGATGCAAGGTGTGCATACCATTCCAACAGCCCAGGGCATGATACTGATGGATGTTGGGCATTGAAAAACAAAGTTCAAGACCTGATTAACGAAGGAGCTTTGGAATTCACACAAGATGGTCAGGCTGAGTTCTTCTACCATCCCTCCAAGGTTCACTATTTGAAATGACAAGTTCTGACAAGAGAGGGCCTTTTTGTTCATTTGAATTTTCAATTTGTAATCTCTTTGTTATTTAAACAATTATCTATTAATGCTAAACTTTGTTTCATTAAATGCATTGCATATGTTTGTCTTGATTTGATCCAATCATTTTAATTACATTTAAATTATGCTTTTTACTCATTCAACTCTTGCTAAAAGTTACAAGCCTTTAGAGGGAGGATGACGAAACAATGCCATAATCTCATACAGTATGCTTTTGGACAGACCTTGCTGACGATGTACAGGCATTTCTTTCAAATCCTAAACACTGGAGTTATAAGGAAGATAATCCCTAGTCAACCCCTTCGAGCCAAAGAAGTAGGAGTTTTCTGTTTTTAAACAAATTGAAACCTTTGATTTAAACCTGGGGCAGGGTAGTCTCTCAGTTAATTCAAAAGATATGCATTGAAGTCGCAAAACTCTCAGTTCATAATACAACGAACGACATCAAAAGCATTCCTCTGGAATCAAAATACAGTGGTGGTTCCTTATCTCACAAGTAGTCAATCTCTCAAAAGAAAAAAGCCCACTGAGCCAGAACCTATAAAGGAGGCTTAAGAGAGCTGGGGCATCCCGCTGACTGTAATCTCGAAAACAGAAACAGTCAGGCAAAAGTTAGGGATAACAAATCAAAAGAACGAGGTCATTACAAATCCTTGACAACATGAAAAATGTTGCAAAAATGACTGCCTTCCAACAAAATCCAACTTGTGTGAACCATCACCAAAACGTCGTTCCAAATTCGAATAGAGTTCAAATGCACAATTAACTGAGTTTAGGATTGAAGAACATCACGAAGAGCGGGTGGGTACAACTATACTTTGAGCCTTTATCCTTTGTTTCTTAAACCGTGAACCAAGCCACATTACAACCCTTCAAAAGTCCTAACTGAAGCACGGGTTAGTTCGAAAGCATACTGTTACAAAAGGTATCCTGACTCCTGTAAGGCTTCGCCCTAAATCTTGTGTTGAATTTGTCTTATAAAAAAGTTTTCTGCTAAAAAACGTATTTTTCAAAACTTCAAGACAAGTATAAACTTTGCATTATTTGAATATCACTGTTTGCATTTGGCTATTTGTTTGACAGCGGAGAGATTCACACGACGAATATCCGATGAACGAAAGCCCTCTCAGCGACAAAATCACTTCAAAAAGGATGACACTTCCATTGACAAAACTCCTATCAACAAGGGCATGACATGTCACTATCCAGCACACCTGGGGCAGCCCAGTCAAGATTCCAGGAAATCTCTCAAAGAAGTGCAGAGTAACCAGGGGAAAGTCTCCATCTTCGTCGCTTGGGGCATTGAACATAAATCTCATTGAAGGGTTACATACAGTCAAACATTTCCAGGCAGTGCCACAAACACTTGATACTATGGGAAATGACAAATCCCCCCAAAATCCTTCTCATAGGATGACTCCCAGCAAGGGCTTAATCTCTGAAAACCTTTCCCCAGCTGAATCAACCTCAAGAATCCTCGAGGACATCCCCCAACGGAGATGTCACCTCTCTAGCAGACTGACGACAGGGTTTATTTCCCCAACAACACCAGGATTCCCCCAGCTTGAGTTTGCCTCTCCGACTACTACAAATCAAAGGACCACAACTCCTCTTCCCCAGTAGACTCTGGAAGCTTGTCCCATGCGAAGCACAAATAAGTCTCCTCAGCCAAATTCAGAGGTTATCCTCACAAGAGTCTAACTGGGTTATCCTCAGCAAGTTGCAACTGAAAGATCATCCCAGCGAAGTTCTTTCTATCCCCAGCGGAGTTCATTCCTCTCATAGACAGAAATTCAATCCCCAACAGGGTTCGCTGTCGCCAGCAACAGTAATTCATCCCCAGCTGAGTTTTACTTCTCCAAATCAGCTGATCTTCTAGCAGAGTATATACTCCCCACAAAGTCATTTCCTCGTCAGTCCATTCCCCAACGGAGTTATTCTCTCCTGCAGGATTATTCTCCCAATCATCTTCAGACGTTATCTCCAGCGAGTGAAACCCTTTATTCTCCAACAACAGTCAGGGATTTATTTTCCCAAACTCGGACGTACCACAATAGCATTTCATGTTCATACATCATGACGTGCGCATACATATTGCATACACCATAATCTCATTTATTTTGAGAATATCATCATACAACGCATGTCATGTATCATATAAGATTAATCATGTACCTTTTCAGGAAAGATGGTTATCATCAACAACTTCCAGCAAGTTCAAGATTTACTCCGGAAACTAAACAGAGTAATTATCTGCACGATCAAATTCAGCTTTACACGGGTTCGTCATGAAGAAATCTTACACGGGTTTCTCCTAAATGCATCTTCACACGGGTTTATCCTGAAAAATCCTACACGGGTCCTTTCTCATACATTTCTGAATGAAGTTTTACACGAACTTATCACAAAGTAACCTTACCCAGGTTCCTCCAGAAGTTTCACACGAACTTATCCCGAAGTAACCTTACCCGGGTTCCTCCTGAAGTTTTACACGAACTTATCTCACAATAACCTTACCCCGGTTCATCCAGAAGTTTCACACGAACTTATCCCGAAGTAACCTTACCCCGGTTCATCCTGAAGTTTTACACGAACTTATCCCAAAGTAACCTTACCCCGATTCCTCCTAAAGTTTCACACGAACTTATCTCACAGTAACCTTACCCCGGTTCATCCTGAAGTTTCACACGAACTTATCCTAAAGTAACCTTACCCAGGTTCCTCCAGAAGTTTCACACAAACTCATCATGAAACAACCCCACACCGGTTCCTTCTCAATTCCAGATGCAGTTTCACACAGACTCATCATCAGGAAACCCTACACCGGTTCCTTCTCAACTCCAGATGCAGTTTTACATGGACTCATCATGAAGCAACCCTACACCGGTTCCCTCTCTTCAAGATGCAGTTTTACACGGACTCGTCGTTAAGAAACCCTACACAGGTTCTATCTTTCCAAAGATGAAGTTTTACACGGACTCCTCATCAGGAAACCCTACACTTGTTCCCTCTCTTCAAGATGTAGTTTTACACGGACTCGTCGTCAAGAAACCCTACACAGGTTCTCTCTTTCCAAAGATGAAGTTTTACACGGACTCCTCATCAGGAAACCCTACACCGATTCCCTCTCTTCAAGATGTAGTTTTACACAGACTCATCGTCAAGAAACCCTACACAGGTTCTCTCTTTCCAAAGATGAAGTTTTACACGGACTACTCATCAGGCAACCCTACACCGGTTCCCTCTCTTCAAGATGCAGTTTTACACGGACTCGTCGTCAAGAAACCATACACAGGTTCTCTCTTTCCAAAGATGAAGTTTTACATGGACTCCTCATCAGGAAACCCTACACCGGTTCCCTCTCTTCAAGATGTAGTTTTACACGGACTCGTCGTCAAGAAACCCTAGACAGGTTCTCTTTTTCCAAAGATGAATTTTTACACGGACTCCTCATCAGACAACCCTACACCGGTTCCCTCTCTTCAAGATGTAGTTTTACACGGACTCGTCGTCAAGAAACCCTACACAGGTTCTCTCTTTCCAAAGATGAAGTTTTACACGGACTCCTCATCAGGCAACCCTACACCGGTTCCCTCTCTTAAAGATGTAGTTTTACACGGACTCATCGTCAAGAAACCCTACACAGGTTCTCTCTTTCCAAAGATGAAGTTTTACACGGACTCCTCATCAGGCAACCCTACACCGGTTCCCTCTCTTCAAGATGTAGTTTTACACTGACTCATCGTCAAGAAACCATACACAGGTTATCTCTTTCCAAAGATGAAGTTTTACACGGACTCCTCATCAGGCAACCCTACATCGGTTCCCTCTCTTCAAGATGTAGTTTTACACGGACTCGTCGTCAAGAAACCCTACACAGGTTCTCTCTTTCCAAAGATGAAGTTTTACACGGACTCCTCATCAGGCAACTCTACACCAGTTCCCTCTCTTCAAGATGTAGTTTTACATGGACTCGTCATCAAGAAACCCTACACAGGTTCTCTCTTTCCAAAGATGAAGTTTTACACGGACTCGTCATCAGGCAACCCTACACTGGTTCCCTCTCTTTCCAAGAGGCAGTCTCACACGGACTCATCATCAGGCAACCCTTCACAGGTTCCTCCTTTCCAGATGAAGTCTTGCATGGACTCATCATGAAGTAACCTTACCCAGGTTCCCTCTCAGTCCAGATATGCAGTTCACCTCCAAAGTTAGACTTCCCCAGCGGAATCGTCTACACCAACAGGTATGCAAATTCTCGCTAAGGAATCTATTACGCGATCGACACTCTTGCAGATTGCATCTATAAGCCCATCCTCCTACCAAAAATCTCCCAAACGGCATCTGTAAGCCCATTCCCGACATCACAATGCTGATACTACACCATGTGAGTGCAAATTTCTGGGCACTCTAGTGTTCAATTATCTTCCACCTTCGGATCACGAAAGGCACGCAAGCCAATCTACATCCTCAGGTTTAAGAAAAATTGAACAGGGGCAACTGTTGTACCCCAAAATTTGCCCTCTCATGTTTTCCAAAGTCTTCCCCCTGCATGGTTGACCACAAACTCTTGCCTAAGGAAAAGGAAAATTTTTGAGTGGTGCTTTAAGTATTTCGATTGGCATCCTGAAAGACACTTCGATTGACATTCTGGACAAATATTTCGATTGGCATCCTGAAAGACACTTCGATTGACATTCTGGACAAGCATTTCGATTGGCATCCTGAAAGACCCTTCGATTGGAATTCTGAAGGAGTCTTTCGATTGGCATTATGGACAAGCATTCGATTGGAATTATGTCAAGGCAATTTAGACAGGCATGTCAACCATGTCCTTCGATTGGCATGAACAACACCTTTTGATTGTCCTGTTAGCAGAGCCTTTCGATTGGAATCCTTCGATTGATATTTGGGCCAGGCCCATTCGAAGGGTACGCAGGGAGCCCATTCGAAAGAGGCAAATCAGGACTAATCGAAGAGCATGGCCTGAAAGCATTCGAAATCCAAAAGCGTCCAGGTTCATTCAAGGGACACGAATGTTTCAAAAAAGGAAATTATTTAATTTGTTTTATTCTTGTCTCATGGCTTTAATGGCCTGTTTAATGGCTGTCCCTTGCCATTAATGCACCCTCACACCCTATAAATACAGAGGCCAGTGGCACATTACAAACACACGAAAAATTATAGGACGAAAATCACACACGAAAATTATACACACAAAACTCAACAGGAGAACAAAAAGCATTGGAGTTACGCTGCCAAAAGTCATCATCACTTCCAGGAAGCCATACCCAATCCTTGCACAAGCCAAAGTTGCCACCCAGCGAACACCTCCACGTCCAGAAATCCTAGATCGAAGGTGTTCATCCAGCCAGTACCCAAATCGAAGTTCCAATCTACTGGTAAGAGAGGGTAAATTATCCAACCTTGTTTTTGCATAACACATCATTACTTGTTGTTACCTTCGATTTTCCATCCTAGACAGGATCAAAGGGCCTGGGTTTGGCACCAGGTCATGTTTTTTCGTTTGCTAACACTTGCTGCAGATTTATCCTGAAGAGACCCCAACAAGTGCAGGATCGAAGGGCCTGGGATTCAATACCCAGGCCCTGCATTTTATTTCGCTAACATACTTTTTCAGGTATAACAGCCCAGATCGAAGGAGACACCTTCTTTGGATCGAACCCATTAGCATGCTGGATCGAATGAGGCATCTCATTCCTGGATCGAAAGCCATGACCTCCATGATCAAAACACAGTCCTCTTCCCTGGATCAAAGGCTACTCACGCCTTGCTGTTTGGCCCAATCGAAAGGACCATGACCCCTTCTGGATCGAAGCTTCTATTTCTCTCCCTGGGTCGAAACTCCCGTTTTCTCCTTGGATCGAAGGGTTCTCCTTGAATTTTATTTTTGTTTTCATAGACTTCCTTTTAATTAACATTAAAATAAAAAAACCACAAAAACATTAGGCTAGTTCTTTTTCTATTAAATTAACTTTGTTAATTAACCTTTAATTATCTTAACATTTTTCCAAAACTAAAATTAAATAGATTTAGATTATTTTTCCAAAATAAAATAAAACAACCAAAAAGATTTTCTTATTTACTTAGAAATTTCTTAGACGTCTCTTTTCCTAGTTTTACGCGTGTTTATTTTATTGTAATTGCCTACTGGGATGTAATAGCCTAAACTAAGACTTTTACTTTACTGCTTTACTTCCCCAATTTTTGGACATGTAAATAATCCCCCTCCCCGAAGCCTTGTAATAGCGTAGGATTTACAATTCCCGCACTTTAAATTCCTGTACATATATTAACTGTTTAGATGTATGCTAACTAGGATTGTATGACAAGATCTATCTTAACTTAAAATCAACAGTAGCTCACCATGACATGCAAGAATAACATAACTGAAAATTAACACACTTGCACATGCCACTCCTAGGGTACGCCTCACTTGGTTGCCTCGAACGTGGTCATTAAGTATAGGATGTTTTAGAGGTCGTCCTTTTGTCCCAAGATCATAATAAAAATGATCTAAGACATTAGGATTACCACTAAAGTGTCCTAACGTTGCTTTAGTGACCACACGTCCCTAAAATCGAATTGACCCGAAAAACTCCAACGACGGTGCTACCTACTCCTCAATAGTGGGATAGCACTGTCTAAAGGACAGTTGCACAGTTTAATTCCTTTTTGAGTAGGTAGATATTCTTAAGTACTTGCTCTCTTTTAAACAAAAAAAAACTTTTCACACTTACACTTTTCGAACAAAGTTTTCAAAAACACTTCATACACTCTTGAGGACAGAAGCAAGAGTTAAAATGAAGTTTCAAACAAAACTTTTTTTTCAAAACCCACAAACACAAAGAAAAGAAAAAATTTTGAAAACATAGTGAGCAAGTACCTAAGAGCCCGTGGATAACCACGGATAGAAAGGGTGCTAACACCTTCCCTTTCTATAATCTACCTCCCGAACCCGAGAAACATCTCGAAAAGGAATTTTTCTGTGCTTTTGTCCTTTCCCTTGTTGGATAAAATAAAAGACGGTGGCGACTCTTGCTTACCGCGACACTTTGCAAAAACAAACGCAAATGCGAACCAGCATTTCAAAAACAATCAGTTCTCGTTCCCACCGATCACAGGTAGTAACTTCAGTTGATGCCAAGACCTGAGGGACCTCTTCGAAATTATGTCAAGGAGTTTCTATGTATTCCCCAACCATCTCTACGTAGCGGAAGGAATTGAGGTGACTCACCATATATTCTTCTTCACCTTGCCTGTGACAATCTTTCCCTTCACCGGATACTTCAGCATTTGATGGAGCGTGAAAGTAACTGCCCCAGCCTCATGGATCCAAGGACGACCCAGCAAGCAAGAATACGACGACCTGATATCCATTACGTAGAAGGTGGACCCAAAAGTATGAGAACCCACTTTGACAGGGATGTCCACCTCCCCGTGCACCATTCTCTTTGATCCGTCAAAAGCCCTTACCACAATGTTACTAGGCTTTAAAGTCAAACCCTCGCAATCCAACTGATCCAATGCTTTCTTCGGCAGAACATTCAGTGAAGACCCGATATCTACCAGCACATGAGCCATAGTGGTGCCCCTGCACTCAATCGAGACATGCAGAACATCATTATGATTCCTTCCTTTCGGTGTCAGATCCATATCTGAAAAATCCATCCCATTGTCAGCAGTCAGGCTGGCCACACAATCCTTGAACTGATCTGCTGAAGTTTCCTGCGGCACATGCACAGTCTTGAGAAATGAAATCAAAGCCTTCACATGGGCTTCAGAATACAACATCAGAGACAACATGGATATCTTTGATGGGGTCTGCCCCAGCTGCTCGACCACATTGTAGTCGCTCTTCTTAATGATTTTCAATATCTCCTCTATTTCTTGTTTAGAGGCTTCCACAACGATTTTCCTAGGTGCCTCCGTCTGGGCAGGCTCACCTATAATTTCCTTGCCCCGAGTCCTAGATGGCTCAGCAGCAGGGGTAATAACTGGAGTAGGAACATGAGAAATGTCAAGAGTGCTAGTTGGAATAACAGTAGGCTTGATGATCTTCAGAGCAATCTCAGGAGAGAAAAACCTTTCACTTCGGGTAACCTTACTAGTCCCGACAATATTACTAACATCAGCATCAGCTTCTTCATTCTTCGAATCTTGCTTAATGCCATGATAGAACACATCAGCACCATAATGCCATGGGACAACTGTTGTAACCCAAAATTTGCCCTCTAATTTTTCAAGGCTTTTCTCACAAGGATTCTCAAGGTTCAAGCTTGCACAAAGTACATTGGGATTTTCCAGCACCAGAATTAAGAGGAAGCTGTCAAAAAGGGAGAAAATAGATAAAAATAACATTTTGACAAATTTGGAGGAAAATAGGTTTCCTTCGATTCAGCCCCCTTCGATTGGACTTTGCACCTCCTTCGATTGCTCAAAAGTTGCTGCTAGTGTGCCTCTTTCGTCTGGGCATGTGACTTCAAATAGGTATCCTTCGATTCAGAAGGAAATGATCTTCATACAAGCTTCAATTGAGTTTTTTTTTGTTTCCCTTTGAAACAGTGTCCTTCGACTCAAGAATGTCCTTCGACTCAGGAATGTCCTTCGACTCAGGAAGTAAAGGCCTCCTTTTGGTTTTCTTCAATTCAAAAAGTCAATAATCTTCTAAAAGCTTCCTTCGATTCAGAAGTTAATAACCTTATGAAAAGTGTCATTCGACTGCACCATTCGCCCCTCACCTGTTTGCCTTGGATTCATAAGTTTTCGATTGGATGAATGACTACCTTCCTGTGACTTTCAAATTCATCTTCATTTATGATTCGAATGCGCCTTCATATCACCTTCGAATCCATCTGTAAACCCTTCGACACGCCATAGTCCTGCATTATGACACACAACTTGGTGGTTCATTCGAAAAACTTGCCATAGTTGGGGAATAATTGTTCTCTTACTTTGGAGTCTGGTCGAAGGTTTGGGCCTAAGTTATTAAAAGCAAGAAGACTCAAAATGGCACATTCAGCTAAAAAAGGGCCATTCGAAGAACACACAGTTGGTTCATTTGAAGGACACACAACTGGTGAAAACGAATGTTGTGTTGTTCTAGTCTGGTCGAAAGGTGTAGAAAGATAGAGGATTCGACTCAAAAGATCAAGTTGAACATTTAGACCTATAGGCTAGGCTACATGTTTTCCCTTTTCAGGCCTCACACCTATGACACGCTCTATACTTAATTGTTTATGCAAGATAAAATAGGCCTTTACCCATTTGTTGTCTAAGACCACTTGCACTTAATAGCATAGTACTACCTTTTAGAAAAGTTTGTCTTGAGCCTTGCGCTTGTTTTCCTTCAAAAAGAAGCAACCCATCATAACCATTCATTTTGCTTTTATGGCACAAGTGGACACTTACTTTCCAGCTGAGCCTTATTTTATTATTTTTGCTTCCCAAGCTTCCTAAAAACCTTTCTCTATAAATAGAGAGTTCATTTTCACAAAGAGAGAGAGAGAGGATATTTTGACCAGAGGAACGAATCCCCCAAATTTTCTCAAACACAACAAAAAACTCTCAAGTTCATCAACACTTGAGAAATCAAAAACCCAGAATCCCAAACACTCACCTCTTTCGATTCTGAAGAACACCCCATACATAGAAGTTTGTTCAAACCCAAAGACAACCTTCTGTGACAACTCTTCAAACCAAAAGCAAACCCCCTGTGACTACTCTTCGAATTCCAGAAATTTCCAGGTAGCAGTTCAAGTTTGAATCCCACACACCAACTTTGAGGTAAGTCTTTCTGACTTTAACTCTTTCATTTCAAACATATTTATTGATTCATCTACTAAATCAACATGTAATAATCATGGCCTTCGATGTTAATCTTTTGTGTTTTCCTTTAAGAACTAATATGTACAGTCCCCTAAAAATGTTGGAATACAAAATATGCATGCTTCGATGCATACATATGCTTCGATACAGACATGTTCACCACACACACACTTGCTTCGAATACACTGAGCTGCAGGCCCAGACGAAAGACACTCCCTCACTGCTTTCAGTCTCCATTCGAAGGAGGCAGAAAGGAAGATTGCACCTTGTATTAGTTCCAGGCCAAATCGAAAGGCACAACATGTTGACTCCTAAAGCCTGTTAAAAGAAATAGCAAGAAGGGTGAGTCGAAGGTTACCGGCTAACACTCCTGCAGTCGAAGGAAACAAAAAAAAGGCAGATTCGAAAGGGGCCATGAAGATTTGAGTCGAAGGGTTCTCCTGCCTGGGTCGAAGAGCTCATTTTCCTTTCTTTTATTTTGTTTTTGCCTTTACATTTTCTTGCCTTTCAATATGGTTGTAATAGTGTAGGATATTTATTTCCTGCATTTTTTGCTTTGTACAAATGCTAGTAATTAGATGTGTATGGAAAGATAAAACCAACAAATAGACAACCCTAATCAAAGACTAAATGCCTGCAATCAAATACACTTAGCACACATGCACCCTTAGGGTAATTCCACCTGTTGCCTTACAAAAATGGCCATGTTATGCATGTGGGATGTCTTAGCACAAACAAATCGAAAAAGATCATAGTCCCTCGATGAAGTTATCAAAGTTGCCTTTCAAAATGATCTTAGTCCCTACAGAAAAGTGCTAAGTCATTTCACAACATTGCTATCATGGTCATACGATGACCCAACGCTCGTCCCTTCACATCCAACGATGGGGCTTCTTATCAAATCAATGGTAAGGCAGCAACATCAAAAGGAGGAGGAAAACACATCTAAAACCTTTTGAGTAGGTAGATTACTTTTAGTTACTTGCTCAATTTCAAAACAAACATCCTTGCTATTTTCAAAACAATCACATACACTTTCAAAACACTTTCCAAACATGAAATATTTTCAAAAGCTCAACACTTTGCATACATTCTTACGAACGGGAATCATTGCAAAGTTTGCCTAAACGATGGCACCTTTTCAAAGTACTTTCAAAACCACACAAAAACACAAATTTCAAACAAAAGCAAGTGATCAAACAAGTAACTAAGAGCCCATGGAAAATCATGGATGGAAAGGGTGCTAATACCTTCCCTTTTCATAATCTAGCCCCCGAACTCAAGACAACATCTTGAAAGGTCTTTCCTGTGCTTTTTCATCTTTCCTTATTGGATAAAAGAAAAGTCGGTAGCGACTCTTGCTAAACCGCGACATTTGCAAACACAAACGCAAAAACCCTCAAGTCAGTTCTCCCACCGTATCATAGAACTGGCGACTCTACTAGGGATTTTCAATTCTAAAAGTGGGGTTACATTAGGGTTAGATCACATATACTTGCTTACATTGCTTGATTTGTTTGCTTTACATTTTGGTTCCTTGTTTGGGTTTGTTTTAAATCCTACACCTGGATTTGGGGACACCTTTTTAGGTAAGTAGAAATAAACTGTGAGGGAACTGTGCGGGGTATACCGACATGGTTGAAGCAGTAGCTACGTTGATGTGGAACTTTGGTTGGTACCGGTAACCCTTGAGTCAGTCAAGGTGAGTATGGGGCCGCCGCGTGGTGTCATAAAGCATCAACTGATCTTAGAACCTTACTTGACCAACTTGGCCATTAGGACATAGTGAGATGACCGGCTTTGGTACAGTCTGAAGTTGGTAGATACTCGATGCTACACTCATTGAGGCTTGACCCTTGAATTTTGTTCAGTTGCGAGTCAATTTCTTATTGAACGAAGCTTGTGGGAAAGGTCAGTGATATTGAGATCCCTTAGAACCCGGTTACTATTAACTAGGACAGGTTGAGCCAACTAAACTTCAAGAGGGTACTTACCTACAAACTCCATGCAAGCCTAAAGCTAAGGACTTGTCTACTTTGTGTGAATATGATTATTTGTATATAAACCTGCTACCTCGCATATTTGTTCATAACATCATAACATCATAACATCATACCATAGCATCTTCAATAACCATTTCAAGGATCTCGAGGGTTTTTTGATGCAGGTTCACAATAAACCAGACGTCTATCGAGGGGAAAGAGGATTTATTTTCCTCTGACCAAACACCGTCAAAGATCAATTACAACAAACTTGAGTCAAGGGCTATGACCCAGTTGACATGGTGAGCTTAATTCTTGTGGAAGGACATCCACTGATACAAAGTACTCCAATAAAAGATGTTGATCAAAATTCAATCTCTAACTTTTTCTTGTGTTTACCCCGCGAGATCCTTGAAAACATGCATCCACATATCATGCATCATATCCTGACATGTTTCTCCCATACAAGTCTCCTTATCTTCCTACTGTTTATTTCAGTAAGATGGATATGGAACAAACGGTGAAAGATCTCCAAGCTCAAAATGCTCAATTCCAACAAATGTGTATGGCTATGGCTAAAGGGAAAGAGGACCTGAAAGATCTCCTTCTCAAAGAAAATAAGAAAAAGTCCAAGAAGTCAGTAGGCGTCTTGAACTTGAGAAGAAGACCTAAAGCCCTAGATCTTTCAACTCCATCCAACATAGGGGATAATCTTGAAGAAGACCACAATTTGGAGATTGATGAAGTTGAAGCTGACTACTTCGAGGAACAATATCCTCCCGCTGATGACAAGTTTTGTACCCTAAAATTTTCCCTCTCATTTTATCAACATTTCTCATCACAAGGCTCTTGGAATTCAAGATCAAGCTAGGGTTTGCTCTGCTCAAGGCACCTCCTTGCACTGTTGACCTAAATTAGGGTTTGAGTTTGCACAGGGATTTTTGGACCTTCAATGCCCAAAGTGACTTTCATACTTCATGTTGGACTCACAAGTTTCTCCATACCAAGTTTCAAGCCTTGAATCAAATTTTTGCCCAGTCAATTGGATAGTTGACCTAAAAATCAACTGTATTGGGGAAAAAGTCAACTGTGGCCAATCTACGGTCAAACCTCATGAATTCTGACCCACATCAACATTATGAACTCATATGAACCATTTGATCAAGTTTGGACCACAATTCCCCAAGAAATTTGATCAGATCACTAAAAGGGCAAAATGGTCATTTTAGGGTTTTGATTGTACAAAGGCAATTTCTGACTGTTTGACCTAGCCAATGGCAAATAAAGTTCAACCAAGGACTCAATGTCATCATCTTTACCTATTCAACAAGTTCAAAAGATCTCAAATACATTGGATTGACAAATGAATTTTTCAGTCAACTGATCAAAATTTGACTGTACACTGAAAAGTCAAACTTTGACTTTTTGGTCAAAATCAAGTACCAAGGGTCATCTTTCATCAAGATATGTCAAATTATGAAACTTGTTCATCAAGAAACTCAAAATTGCAAATTAGGATTTGAAATTGAAAAATTTCATAACTTAGAAATTTTCTAAGTTATGAAATTTTCTTAATTTTTCCTAACTTTGCCCCACATTTTCACCATGATGCAAATGGATTCAAACAAAACTCACAACATGAAAGTTGTAGTCCTCCACAAATTCTACAACTTTTCTTCACAAAGTTTTCTCAAAAGAATCTTGGATCTCAAGTTATGATATTTGGAACAAGGGTCCCTAAAACTTTTAACTTAGAGAAATTTTGCCCTAGTTTAGGCAGGATTTTGACCCATTTTCTTGGCCATTTTTCACATAGTTCCACTTGGATTATAAAGTTGCATTTCAAAGATGGATTATATTACTTGTTTCAAGCTTTCCAAATTGTCCAAGAACTCCTCAAACACATTTATGGTTAGGGAGAATCGAATGCTTGAAGTTGGCAAAAACTCACTTTGTATCCATGGCCAATACATGTTGACACAAGTTGAAAAATCTGTCCAAACTAGCTTTGTACTTGTTTACAGGTCTCTAAACCAATTCACACTCAAAAATTGAATGAAAATACATTGGACATTGGTCTTATTCTAATCAACAAAGCCTGGCACAATGAATAAATCCATTTTGGGCATAAAGGTAGCACTTCATTTTACATAAAGCATGCTTTATGTCAAATTTCATTTCTTGAGCCATACACCAAGCCCTTTTCTGCAAAAAAGGCTCCCTAATGTCAGGAAAAGTTCAACAACTTTGTGCAGCTAGGTTACAAGCCAATACAGCCATAGCATTGTCAACTCTCACTTTTTACTTCAAAACCAAGTAATTATGCAAAAGGTCAACAACTGGCACATCTGATATATTCAACTCTGGCCAACATTCCAAACAAGTTTGGCACATCCCTATGACCCAAAAACACGAGCCATTCATCCCTCAAACACCCTTGTACACAAAAATCACATTTTCTTGCAAAACAGGACAGGCCCTGCAGAATCACTTCCATTTTCACATCCACTCGTGCGTTTTGCTTACAACCAGTTCCAATACCTTCCATTCAACCCACTCAAGCCATCCCAAACCTCCATTGCCAATTGTAACACCATTTGCAAGCTTCACCATTTCTGTTTTTAGCTTGTGCAGGTTGACTTCTACAAGCTTGTTCAAGCACATCCAAAGCAAACTAAGCATTGAGGAAGGTCAGATGAAGTTCAAGCAAGCTCCCAAGCACCTCAGGCCTCACTGAAAAGCTCTACATTTCCATACTCGTGTCCAACTGAAACATGTATTTTGCAACTTCCTATCCCTCTATTTAGGAATCATTAGGCTTAGGTTTGTGAATGAAAAATGTAGTACTCATAGCCCTTAAGCTGTACATATGCTCAGTTTTCATTTAAGTTAAGTGTGTTGAGAGAATTTGATTGATGAACATCCTGAAAAAACTAGGTCATATTTTAGGGCCAGAGAAATTCTCTCTGGTCTTTGATAGCTAGATTAAGTTTTTTACATGGTTAGAATGGTGTGATCAAAAGCTATAACTTTCATGTTGCAAGTTTTTGTTTTTGAGCATGTATGCAGGAGATACGGATTTGAACACAGGGCGCGCGTTTTCTTTGTCACAAGGTCAGGGATGAAGTGGAAATGGGTTGGGCCTGACTTTGTCCTGCTTTTTGCACCCATATGCTTGCTTTTTGCACCCCCTAGCCCAATTTCTTCTATTTTTGTTATTTTTGCATTTTAATTTCATTTCTGACTTTACTATTTTATTTCCAAACATAAAAATTGCTTAAAAAATATTTTCATAATTTTTTTACATTTATTTGGTATTTATTTTAATTTTTCTAATATAGAAAACATTTTAATACCTTTTTTATTATTTGTTTAAATTTAAAATATAATATAATTAATACTTTTATTTTTATTTCTTATTTTTATTCATACTGAAAATATTTTCTTGAATATATTTTATTTTTGTAAATATTTTATTTTATTTTATACATACTTAATATATTTAATATATATATATATATATATATATATATATATATATATATATATATATATATATATATATATATATATATATATATATATATATATATATATATATATATATATATATATATATATACACACATATATACTTTTATTTTATTAAAAAACATAAGATAAAAATAGAAAAATGTTACATTTTTATTTTTATTATTATTTATACTAAAAAACACTTTTTTTAAATATATTTCTTTTTTGTACATATTAATATATTTTTGTATATAAATAATATATAATATTTACTTTCTTAAAAGAAATTATGGTTTACCCTAAAATAAATAAAATTAATCCTCTTTTTATTTATTTTTTTTTCTTTATATTTCTTTACATTGAAAATATTTTTACATACATAAAAACTTATTTTTTGCATAATACATTTTATTCTACATTTATTTATTTTGTTTATTTAATTATTATACATTTAAATATTATGTATTGTAAATTCAATTTGGTTGTAATAACTTAGGGTTTAAATTTCTTACAAAATAATCCCCAGTCAAAATTGTACCCCCATCCCCATAATCATGTTGTAATAGCTTAGAATTTAAATTCCCGCACTTTTACGCTTTCAATTATGCCATGATTAGAGAATTAGGGTTTGTATGCCAAAATCAAATTAACAAATAGTTTGACCTAATCAAAGACAAAAATGCATGAAAAACAAACACAATGCACACTTGCACCCCTAGGGTTACAATCCACTTGTTGCCTTCAAAATGGGCCATGATATGCATGTTGGGTACTTTGGCAAAACAAAAACAAAACAAAAGATCATAGTCCCTCGATGATGCTATCTTTGTTTCCTAAACAAAAATGATCAAGTCCCTCAAGAAAATTGCCAAAGATACTTGACACAATTGTCATCATGGTCTATACGATGACCCGCGCCTATCCTGTTTAACATCCTAACACAAGGTTGTTCACCAAATACAATGGTGAAACAACACTGTTAAAAGGGTTAAAAACATAAGAAAGATCTTTGAGTAAAATAGGGTAGATAACTCTTAGTTACTTGATCAAAAGCTTGCAAAAACATCCTTGCTATTTTCAAACACACTTCACAACACAAATTCAAAAATCCAACTTTCAAACATTGAAAAACTTTTCAAAAGACAAAAACACCTTTGTATACATTCAAACAAGAATTATTACAAAGGTTTCCACAATGATGGCCTCTTTTCAAAACATCTTTCAAAACCACACACAAAGCACCATTTCAAACAATTGAAAAGCAAAGCAAGTGATCTAAACAAGTAACTAAGAGCCCATGGATAACCATGGATAGAAAGGGTGCTAATACCTTCCCTTTCTATAATCTACTCCCCGAACCCAAGAAAACATCTCAAAGGTTTTTCCTGTGCTTTTTGACCTTTCCTTAGGATAAAATAAAAAGTCGGTGGCGACTCTTGCTAAACCGAAACATTTACGAACACAAACGCAAAACCTCAAGTCAGTTCTCCCACTGTATCACAGAATTGGCGACTCTGTTGGGGAAATCTTTAAAAGTGGAGTAACCTTAGGGCTTAGATCACCCTTTGCATGTTTATCTTGATTGCTTTGATTGCTTTACATTTTTTTCTCTTGTTTGGGCTTGAAATCTTCTACCCGGATTTGGGAAACATTCATAGGTAAATAGCAATACGTCTGTGCAGGATATACCGACATGGTTGAAGCAATAACTATATTAGTGCAACATATTTGTGAGTACCGGTAGCCTTTGAGTCAATCAAAGAGAATACGGGGCCGCTGAGTGATGTCATGAAGCACTAATGAACTCTTAGAACCTTACTTGACCATATTGGCCTTTTATTAGGGGTAGTGAGATGATCGGATTTGGTGCAGTCCGAAGTTGGTAGATACTCGATACTACACTCATTGAGGGTTGTTTTCTTGGAATATTTTGGTCGCCACTTAAGTGGCTAAACCAAAATAATGAACATATAAAATGATCCAGTGATATTGAGCTCCTTAGAACCCGGTTACTATTTATAGGACAGGTTGAGCCAACTAACTTCAAGAGGGTACTTACCTATGAAACCTCATGCAAGCCTGAAACTAGGGTCTTACGTTACTTGTTTGTACATGTGCTTGTGCATACATCATGAACATCATAAAGAATCATATGCATCCACTAACCATTTCAAGGGTTTGGATCTTCATCTTTGTTCTTGTTTTATAGGTCATGGAATCTCTTTGCAGGAAAACAATTCAAGTCAACCTTGTGAGAATCCCTCCTCAAATCAAGGAGCTTATTTCCAGGATACCGGAGAATTCTCCTTTCAGTGAAAGACATGGTAGACTTCTCATCTTGGTCAACTCCAACATTGAAGAAGACATGGTGAAAGTTCTCTTCCAGTTCTTTGACCCCCTACACCACTGTTTCACATTCCCTGATTATCAACTAGTACCTACTTTGGAGGAATTTTCTTAACTCTTGAGGATTCCTATTCTTCATCAACTACCCTACAACGGTATGGAAAAAGAACAAAAACCTGAGGATGTTGTTCAAGCATTACACTTGCAACCATTTGATATCAAAGGTCATTGGGAAACCAGAAGTGGTGTCAAGGGTTTCTTAGTAAAGTTTCTGTTTAAGAAGGCACAAGACTACTGGAATTCTTTAGATCTGCAAGCTTTTGAAGAGATTGTAGCACTACTCATCTATGGGTTGGTCTTGTTCCCAAACCCTGATCAACTTATAGATGTGAATGTTGTCAAGATTTTCATATCTCGGAATCCTGTACCTACATTGCTTGGGGACATCCTACACTCATTTTACACACGAACAATGAGGAAAAGAGGTGTTCTCATGTGCAGTACTCCTCTTCTAGCAAGGTGGTTTATTTCTCACCTTACACAATCAATTTTTAATAATGAGAAGGGTTTAAGGTGGTCACAATGATTGATGACCCTTACACATTCTGATGTACATTGGTGTTTGTGATCGGTGGAAATAAAACTGACTGTTTTTTAAGCTGGTTCGTGAAATTTCGCGGTAAGCAAGAGTCGCCACCGTCTTTTATATTCTCCAACATGGAAAGGACAAAAGCACAACAAAATTCCTTATTGATATGTTTCTCGGTTCGGGAGGTAGATTTATAGAAAAGGAAGGTGTTAGCACCCTTTCTATCCGTGGTTATCCATGGGCTCTTAGGTACTTGCTCACTCTATGTTTTCAAAAATTTGTTTGCTTTTCAAGTGTGTGTGGGTTTTGAAAAAAGTTTCGTTTGAAAAATTTCTAAGTAACTCTTGTATCTGTCCTCAAGAGTGTGTGAAATATTGGTTTGAAAACCTTTTGAAAGTGTCAATGCGAAAAGATTGTTTTTGTTTGTTTGAGAGAGCAAGTACCCATGAGAAATCTACCTACTCTAAGGAATTAGGTTGTGTAAGAGTCCTTTAGATAGTGCTATCCCACCATTGAGAGGTAGGTAGCACCATCGTTGGAGGTATTCGGGTCAATTCGATGATTAGGGACAGTGTGGTCACCGAAGCAATAGTAAGACACCTTAGAAGTAACCCTAATGTCCTAGATCCTTTTTATGCGAAGCAACCGTTTCGAGGCAACTGGATCTTAGACAGGAGGGCGACCTCTAAAACACCCTATACTTGACGACCACGTTCGAGGCAACTAGTGAGGCGTACCCTAGGAGTGGCATGTGCATGTGTGTTGTTTTTCATGTTATGTTTATCTTTAATCATGCATTTGTGAGCTACAGATTGATTTTATTTGGCATTCATTCTTGCATGTATATTAACAGTTAAGAGTGCGGAAAATAAAGTGCGGAAACATGAATCTACGCTATTACAAGGCGCGGGTCTATACATCGCCAAAAACAAAAACTCGTTTTGATAAATAAGTGCGAAAAGTAAAGAAAGCAGTAAATCCTAATTACTATTACATCCTTTGAGCAGATACATAAATAATCAAAAATAAATAATAACGCGCGAGTAGAAATTTAATCAGGATGTCCTTAGGGTTTTTGACCCTTTTGAGAAATAAAGAAATTGTGGTTTGTCCTTTTTTTGAAATTAATTAAAATTAAACCTAATGCTAATTAATTATTTAATTATTTACAAGAAAAATGTTTTTTGTGTTTTTAATGAAAATAAAAAGAAAAAGGAATTAAAATTAAAAGTTAATGAAACCTAATTCTAAGTTTATTTTATTTATTGTAAAAAAAATTAAAGTTAATCTAATTTAACTAATTAAATTAATTTACATTCTATTTACAAAAATAATAATTAATAAATTATAATAATAATTAATGAAAGTATTTACATTTTTTCTTCTCTGAATTTTATTAAAAATATTAATTTATTAGTTAATAATATTAATAATTAAGCTGTACCATTAGCTTCAGAATGATGTTAGCAATGCAAAGTAATAATCATAACATGTTAATGATGCATAAAACTCGAGTTTCGATTCTGAAAAAGAAGAAGCAAACTGTGATTCTGTTTAGCCGTGTTCTTGAGCTTTGAGGCTTGTTTTGGATTGCAATAGGTTCCTGGGAATATCAGGAATGTGTTTGAATCACTCTGAGGCTTTGAATTGTGCTTGAATGTTGATTTTAGTTTTCAATTTTTTTCCTCAATTTTTGAATTTTTGTTTATGACTTTGTAGCCTCTTTTGCACCTTTTTAGCATTAGGGTTAGACTCAGCACATGTAAAGGAATAGAATTAGGTCATCAGCTGGGCCTTGATCCATGCACATGAGAGAATTAGGTTTAGGTTTTCCATCCTTAACAAACTTTCCTTTTTTTAAGCAAAAACCAAGACTTTGTGTACAACATAGCCCTAGCATGAGTTTGTGAGCTGGCCCATGATGCATGAAAGCTATTCAAATCCAAAAGATATCATTCCATTGATTTTTAGATTTTATTTGAATTATTATGGATTTAAAATGAATTAAATCAATAAAAATTAAATAAAATAGAAAAATAAATGTTTGAACTTGAAATTAATCATGGGACATGTGTGTGGTATGACAAGGATGAATCAAGTGGAAAAAAATGGGCTTTGAATGTGCAATTGGGCCTCCAATGTTCACTTGAGTTCGTCACTTTCCAGGATAAATCGCAGGGACTTAAGTGCAATTTTTGAAGTTGAAATGTGAAAACAAAATGTAGCCGATATCGAGAACTAACTCCTGTCCGAAAATCGGCTCAATTGGATAAACGGTGAATTAGTTATGAATTTTTGAAGTTTCATCTCAGACAAACTTATTTTGGGCTCCAGTGTCGACTCTGACACGTTCTTCAATAAAAAACTGGTATTGATCGGTGCATAATTTGGTCTCGACTTTTGAAGAAAAGTTGTATATCTTTGAGTCAGTGACCTTGTGTAAAAATATGAGCCCAATCCGATAAAAATTGACCGAGTTATGAATTTTTGAAGTTTCGGCCCAGATGAAATAATATTCAGCATTCAGGATTTTCGGTGTGTCATGCGCTCTGAGCAAAATCGAAGGCCTTTTGAATACCGTTTGAACTCAATACCTTCTGTGAAAATGTAGCCAACTCAATTTGTAAAATTTTGGCGCCGGAACCCGCTCGATACGATGAAAATCGACCAAGTTATGATTTTCTGAACATGACGCAAATAAACTTCTGGCACAAATTTTCTGTACAAAAATACTTGATAAATTCCATTTTTGAAGACTTTCTGATTGAAATTGGCTTCCAGCCGTGAGAGATGAAAACATAGATGACGCCAAGATGGAATTTTGGCCACCGGAACGGGTTCAAAACGAGCCACGATCTTCAAGTTATGAATTTTTTAGCGCGTAAAAACTGCACTTTCAACACACTTTTTTCACCATATTTCTTCGAGAAAACTCACACAGTCGGATACCTTCTTTAAAGAATTGACTCTTGTGCCGAACCTGAATTTGAGCATAAGTTAAGACATTAAGGAGCACTTGAGGTCATTTAGATGTAAGGACCTTGATGCAATACAAAACCCTAATTTCGACTTGACCGCCTTAGGAGGTGATTTGACTGTGCAACCTTTGAGAAATCTTGAGGAATATGGGAGGGCAAATTTTGGGGTACAACAGTTGCCCCTGTTCAATTTTCTTAGACCTGAGGATATAGATTGGCTTTCGAGCCTTTCATGATCCGAAGGTGGAAGATAATTGAACACTAGAGTGCCCAAATATTTGCACTCGTATGGTGTAGTATCAGCAATGTAATGTCGGGAATGGGCTTACAGATACCATTTGGAGAGATGATGGATAGGAGGATGGGCTTATAGATGCCATCTGGGGATGTGACAGAACCTTGTCGGGAATGGGCTTAGATGATGCCATTTGGAACTGTAATGTAGGTGGATGGGCTTATAGATGCCATCTGGAGACTGTCGATCGCGTAAGAGATTCCTTAGCGAGAACTTGCGTACCTGAGAAAGAAAGATAATTTCCTGGCCTGTTACAAGTGTTGATCTTCAATCTCTTCATGCAGATATGCCTTGGCTAGATACAGGTATCGAATCTACAAACAATCGCTCACGGACGTGCCCTGGCTAGATACAGAAATCGAATCCGGAACTTCAAACTCTGGATGGGTTGTCTCTACTGACAGGTTATCTCAGAAAAAGCCTTCTGGAATTGATTTAACTGAACCCGGGGAGGTTTCGTCTTCTTTGACGAGTTGTCTTCAAGGCCGGGTTGTCTTTAACGACGAATGTCTATAACGACGAGTGTCTATAACGACGGGAGTCTATAACGACGAATGTCTATAACGACGGGTGTCTATAACGACGTGTGTCTATAACGACGAGTGTCTATAACGACATGAGTCTATAACGACGGATGTCTATAACGACGGGTGTCTATAACGACGGGTGTCTATAACGACGGGTGTCTATAACGACGAGTGTCTATAACGACGGGTGTCTATAACGACGGGTGTCTATAACGACGTGTGTCTATAACGACGAGTGTCTATAACGACGAGTGTCTATAACGACGGGTGTCTATAACGACGAGTGTCTATAACGACGGGTGTCTATAACGACGAGTGTCTATAACGACGCGTGTCTATAAAGACGGGTGTCTATAACGACGAGTGTCTATAACGACGGGTGTCTATAACGACGGGTGTCTATGACGACGGGTGTCTATGACGACGGGTGTCTATGACGACGGGTGTCTATGACGACGGGTGTCTATAACGATGGGTGTCTATAACGACGGGTGTCTATGACGACGAGTGTCTATAACGAAGGGTGTCTATAACGACGAGTGTCTATAACAACGGGTGTCTATAACGACGGGTGTCTATAACGACGGGTGTCTATAACGACGAGTGTCTATAATGACGAGTGTCTATAACGACGAGTGTCTATAACAACGGGTGTCTATAACGACGGGTGTCTATAACGACGAGTGTCTATAACGACGGGTGTCTATAACGACGGGTGTCTATGACAACGAGTGTCTATGACGACGGGTGCCTATAACGACGGGTGTCTATAACGACGGGTGTCTATAACGACGGGTGTCTATAACGACGGGTGTCTATGACGACGGGTGTCTATGACGACGCGTGTCTATAACGATGGGTGTCTATGACGACGAGTGTCTATAACGACGGGTGTATATAACGACGGGTGTCTATGACGACTGGTGTCTATAACGACGGGTGTCTATAACGACGTGTGTCTATGACGACGAGTGTCTATAACGATGGGTGTCTATAATGACAGGTGTCTATGACGATGAGTGTCTATAACGACGGGTGTCTATAACGACGGGTGTCTATAACGACGGGTGTCTATAACGACGGGTGTCTATGACGACGGGTGTCTATAACGACGGGTGTCTATAACGACGGGTGTCTATGACGACGAGTGTCTATAACGACGAGTGTCTATAACGACGGGTGTCTATAACGATGGGTGTCTATATCGACGGGTGTCTATAACGACGGGTGTCTATGACGACGGGTGTCTATAACGACGAGTGTCTATAACGACGAATGTCTATGACGACGAGTGTCTATAACGACGGGTGTCTATAACGACGGGTGTCTATAACGACGGGTGTCTATGACGACGGATGTCTATAACGACGGGTGTCTATAACAACGGGTGTCTATGACGACGGGTGTCTATAACGACGAGTGTGTATAACGACGGGTGTCTATGACGACGAGTGTCTATAACGACGAGTTTGATCATAGATGTGCCCTGGCTAGATACAGGTATCAAATCCAGAATAAGTTGTCTACAGATATGCCCTGGCTGGATACAGGTATCGAATCTGGAATTGCGACAGTTGATATTAATCATCTTTGGATTGACCTTTTTCCTGAAAAGGCAAAACATCAGTTGTATGCAATGTCATGATGTATGAAAATGCATGATGTTCTCACAAATAGACGATGTTGTATGATATGATGCATATTTGTATGTATCATGACAATGTGATGTTTTATGAATGTATTTTCGTCTGGGAAAATAAATCCTTGACGAATGCCGGGAGCTTGTTAAATCCTAGGCTGATGTGTGAAGAGTAGAGTTCTTCGCTTCCGCTGGGGATGATGAACAAAGATGTTTGCCAGACTAAACCGGTAGGAGAAGATGACTTCGTTGGGGAATAAACCTGGTGGAGAGATTACTCTGCGGGGAATTACTCTATGGGAAGAGATACTTCGTTGAGATTTTGATGATAACTCTGCTGGGGATTCCTGTTGATAAGTTTTGTTGAGGAATTTAATGAACTCCGCTGGGGATAGGAAGAACTTCGCCGAGGACGATCTTTCCGTTGTAATTAGCTGAGGATAACCCAGTTAGGCTCTGGTGGGGAACAACCTCTGAATATGGTCGGGGAGAGATGCACGTACTCTGCAGGTGATAAGCTTCCAGAATCTACTGGGGATAAGCTTCCGGAATCTACTGGAGAATCTTTGGACTGTACTGGGGAAGTGGCTCCACTGGGGTGTCTGGTATTCCGTCGGGGAACCATCTTATACTAAGACTGCCGGGGATGCTTGCTGAGGAACATCTACATACTCTGTTGGAGAATATTGAGATCTTCATGGGGATACCCAACTTCCTTAGGGCTGACAGTAGCCTAACTCTGCTTGGGGAGAGTGCTGCTGATTTGCTAGGGATACTGTGCCTTTTTGGGGCTGATGGGAGACCAAATCTGTTTGGGGGAGAGTATTGTTGATTCGTCCATGATTGCAGGTCTCAGAGGGGAGTGAAGGTATCTCGGTCATGCTCTTCAACTAAATCTACCTTGTACCTGGAGGACAGAGCAGCTTGTACAGTTCAGGCAATTCTTATTGCCCTAGTTTCTGCGGGAGAAAGATACTTGTGGAGGAGCTTGATGACTGCCGATTGACAAATCTTCTTCTGGTAGGCAAGTGACGAGATGACAGGACATAGTCGTACGCTATGATCCCTAACTTTGCCTGGACCGCCCTTTCGGGTTTTCAGTCCACCGGGATACCCATTTTTGCCCAAGCCGCCTTTTCAGGTTTTCGACTTACCGGGTGTACAGATTTTTTGTTTTCATCCCTTATTTTTGCCCGAACCCTTTTGGTTCGCCGAGAAGCCCTTATTTTTGCCTAGGTGTGTCAACCTTGCGGGTCTTTGATTATGCGCAGTATTTTTTCAACTATGTCCATGCTCTCCGAGTGTAGGGAGTTGTCACTGTCAGCGGCGTCGTGTCGTTGTACCACTAGAAGATGTCTGATCAGGCAAGATTTTGTTGCTGGAATTCACGTCCAATGCCCCAAGTGACTCAGGCGGAGATTTGCCCCTGGCATTTTAAGAGATTCCTTGAATCTTGACTTAACTTCCCCAGATGACGGACAACGATCATGTCGTGCCCCTTGTTTGGAAGTTCTTTTGTTCATTAGACATTCGTCGTGCGAACTTCTATGCTGTTCAAACAAATAGTCATATGCAAGCAATGTTATATTAAAGATGCAAAGCTTATGTCTGTCTTGAAGTTTTTTTTTTGAAAATGCATTTTTTTCCAGTAAAGCAAGCAAATTTTGTAAAATGTGATGTCAACTCAAGATTTTACAGCGAGCCTTAAGGAGTCAGGATACCTTTGGTAACAGTATGCTTTCGAACTAACCCACGCTTCAGCTAGGACTTTTTAGGGTTATAATGTGGCATGGTTCACGGTTTAAGAAACAAAGGATAAAGGCTCAAATTGATTTGTACCCACCCGTTCTTCGTGATGTTCTTCAAACCTAAACTCAGCTAATCGTGTGTTAGACCTTGTTTGAGTCTTTGCTTGATATTTCGATGATGGTTCGGATACTAACAGCTTAAGCAGTCATTTCTTTTTTGTTGAGGGTTTGCAGGACCTCTTTCTTTGTGATTTTATTATCCCTGTTTTTTTCCTGAACTGTTTCTTTTACAGTCAGCGGGATGCCCCAGTTTTGTAAGTCTCCTTCGTAGGTTTTGACTTATTGGGCTTTTATTTATGAGAGATAATGACTGCCTGTCTTGACGATTATAGGGAACCATCACTGTCTTTTGTCTCGGAAGGACTTCTTTTGAGGCCATTCGTTGTGCACCTGGATCAACTGAGAAAACTACCCTGCCCCAGGTTATGATTAAGGGTTTTAATTTTCGAAAAAAAAAAACTCCTACTTCTTTGGCTCAGAGGGGTTGACGAGGGATTATCTTCCTTATAACTCCAGTGTTTAGGAATTGAAACAATGCCTGTACCTCATCAGTAGGGTCGGTTCAAAAGCATACCGTAAATGTCGTGGTATCGTTTTCGTCATCCTCCCTCAAGAGGCTTAGAGTTCTTAATCAAGAGTTGAATATCAAGAAAAATAAATGCAATTTTGAATATAGTAAACATAATTACTTCAAAACAGACACGTGTTATGCATTAATGAAATAACAAAGTTTGACATGATTAAATGTTTGAACAATCAAAGAAAAATACAACTTGACCATTCGAATGAACAAAGGTTTTCTCGATCCTAGCAATGTTTTGGCAAGGGAGCAGCGATCACATTGGGAGCTTCGGGCGCCTCAAACTAGACCTCCTTTGCGTCGATCAGATACTGAACCTTGTTTCTCAGAGTCCAACAATCATCTGTAGCATGCCCCGGGCTGTCAGAATGATAAGCGCAGCGGGCGTTGGGGTTATACCTTGAAGGTGTCCTGTTGGGATTCTTAGGAGGGTCCCTTAGAGTTACCAATTTGGTCTCCAGCAACTGTGGCAATATCTGGGACAAGGTCATGCTGAGGGGAGTGAACTGCCTATTAGGTCTCTCCTCCCTTTGTTGGTTGCGATTCTGAGGAGCACTGGCCGGTTTTGAAATAACCACCGCGTTGACAGCTTGGTGGTGTTCAGCACTGGATTCTTTCTTGAACGGCTTCTTTTCAGTGCTCGAGGAAGCATCCTTCTGTATCTTCCCAGACTTGATACCAGCTTCAATTCTTTCCCCAGTCAAGATCAGATCTGTAAAACCAGCAGAAGAATTTCCAATCAAATGGTTGAAGAACGGCCCAGACAGGGTCCCCAGGAACATATCAACAAGCTCACGGTCAGTCAAAGGTGGCTGCACCCTTCCAGCAAGGTCTCTCCACTTTTGTGCATATTCCTTAAAACCTTCGCCCGTCCCTAGCGACATACCGTGGAGTTGGGTACGTGTAGGAGCGAGGTCGGCATTATACTGATACTGCTTATAAAATGCAGTAGCCAAGTCCTCCCAGTTACGAATACTGGCTCCATCTAGCTGATAGAACCATTCGAGTTGAGTCCCTGAAAGACTTTCCTGGAAGAAATGGATCCATAGATTTTTGTCAGTAGTATACGGTTGGATCTTCCTTACGTATGATCTGAGATGCAACCTAGGACAGGAAGCCCCGTCGTACTTTGCAAAGGCAGGTGTCTTGAATTTATGTGGGATCACCACCCCAGAGGATAGACCTAGATCTTCGAAGTCCAGGTCGGGCACTTTCTGTATCTCCATAGCATTTAGCCGGTCTTCTAGCTGTTTGTACCTGTCCTCAGCAGGAGGGTACTGTTCATCATTGAAATCTGTCTCGTCGTCGGAGACCACGGGACTAGGAACCCTTCTCTCCTGGGGACTGCCTTCCCCAACAGATGGAGTAGCCTGATCAGTCTCATTTTGCAGTGTATTCCCAAACCTCCGACCATTGCTGAACAAGACGGTCCTCCTCTTCTTCTTCTTCTTCTTTTCCTTCAAGAGCAGAGTCTTCAACTCCTGTTGACCCTGGGCTAAGCTCATGACCAGCTCTTGAAACTGGGCATTCTGGGCCTGGAGGGCCTTGATAGCTTGTTCAGTAGTAGGTTCAGAAGACATGATGATTGCTGAAATAAACAACGAAGAAGATTAAGCAACCTGTAGCAAGGGAGTACCTGTTATGCACATGATGCATGATATGCTATTTATGCAATGCATTCAAGGGTCCGAAAGTTCAAATTCGTTGTAGACGAAAAAGGAACACACGTTATATTAAGAAATAATATGTTCAGTACATCAGGGCCTCATGGGCAAAACATTACAAAATAATTAATCCCAAAAGACACTGTGCATCCTCTTTGGAGCGATGTAAGTATTGAGAGTCTTTTCCTCGTGAAGCAGGCGGGTGAGCTCCAAGACCTTCTTCTCACTGGCATGTAAACTAGCTTCAAGAGAGTTTCGTTCTTCCTTGAGTTGGATCCAGCTCTTCTGCATTTCTTCCCAGGATGTTGGTATATCAGGATGTTGAATGGTGTAGGGCACCTCTCCTTCCAAAACTGGCTCTTTGATCACGGGGAGAACATGAGGATATGGCATCACCAGCTTCTGGGAGCGGGCTCGTACCCACTTGAGATAAGGTTCCAGGGGGATGGAGTTCCTGTGCCCCAGTGTCTTACTATCTACTCTGTTGGGCATCCTCCAAGCTCTGATGAACCTCTGGCGAAGTCCTTGCGTATCGTGGTCAAAGTCAAAAACTATGTCAGGGATCAACATGTCATGAGGGCCATCCCTCCGAGCATATCCAAATAGCCTCAAAGCTAGACATGGGTTGTAAGTAATGCCTCCTCTGATTCCAAGTAAAGGAACATTAGGAAATTCTCCGCAACGATCAATGATAGTGACATTCTCTCTGGACCGAGAACACCAATGTATATAAGCATGTGTAAGGGTCATCAATCATTGTGACCATCTCAAACCCCGCTCGTTCTTCAAAACTGATTATGGAAGGTGCGAAATAAACCACCTTGCCAGAAGAGGAGTGCAGCACATGAGAACACCTCTTTTTCTCATGGTTCGAGTGTAACATGAGTGGAGGATGTCCCCAAGCAGCGTAGGTATAGGATTTCTGGACATGAAGATCTTGACAGCATTGATATCTATAAGCTGATCTGGATTCGGGAACAACACCAACCCATAGACAAGGAGTGCCACAACTTCTTCAAAAGCTTGTAGGTCAAGGGAGTTCCAACATTCTTGGGCCTTCTCAAACAGAAACTTTGCCAAGAATCATTTGATACCACTTCTGACTTCCCAATGCCCCTTGATATCAGATGGTTGCAGACATAATGCTTTAGCCACCTCTTCAAGTTTGGGTTCCCTTTCCGTACCGTTGTAGGGTAGTTGACTACGAATAGGAACCTTCAACAGCTGAGAAAACTCTTCCAAAGTAGGCACCAATTGATAATCAGGGAAAGTAAAACAGTGGTGCAAAGGGTCAAAGAACTGGAACAACACTTTCACCATATCTTCTTCAATGTTGGTATTGACCAAGCTGATGAGTCTACCATGCCTTTCACTGAAAGAAGAGTTCTCGAGAATCCTGGATGTAAGTTCCTTGAGCTGAGGAGGGATCCTTACAAGGTTGACCTGAATTGTCTTTCTGCGGATAGTTTCCATGTCCTACAAAATAAGAACAAAGATGAAGATTCGAACCCTTGAAGTGGTTAGTAAATGCATATGATGCTTTATGATGTTATGATGTTATGATAAAAACACACCACAAGTATTCACAAAAGGAAAACATGATAAGGCACACAAGTCACACCAGACAACCCTTAGAGTTTAGGCCAGCATGAGGTCTAGGTACTACCCTTTTGAAGTTGGTGGGTTCAAAACCTGTCCTATCAAAAGTAACCGGGTTCTAAGGAGCTCAATATCATAGGGTTATTTTCTATGTTCATTGTTTTGATTTAGCCACTGAACTGGCGATCAAAATATTCCAAGAAAACAACCCTCAATGAGTGTAGTATCGAGTATCAACCAACTTCGGACTGCACCAAAGTCGGTCATCTCACTACCCCTAAAGAGGCCAGGATGGTTCAATTAAGGTTCCTAAGGTCAGTTGATGTTTCAAGGCACCACGCGATGGCCCCGTACTCTCCTTGACTTGACTCAAGGGTTACTGGTACTCACCAAAGTGCCACATCAACGTAGCAACTGCTTCAACCATGTCGGTATACCCCGCACAGTTCCCTCACAGTTTATTTCTACCTAAAAAGGGTGCCCCAGATCCGGGTTAGGATCTATGAAACTCTAAAACAGGCCCACAATATTCAAACAAACAAATCAAGCAGTTGAAAACATAAGAGTGGTCTAATCCTAAGGTACACCTCACTTATTAAATGTCCCCAGTAGAGTCTCCAGTTCTGTGATCGGTGGAAATAGAACTGACTGTTTTTTAAGCTGGTTCGCGAAATGTCGCGGTAAGCAAGAGTCGCCATCGTCTTTTATATTCTCTAACATGGAAAGGACAAAAGCACAGAAAAATTCTTTATTGAGATGTTTCTCGGTTCGGGAGGTAGATTTATAGAAAAGGAAGGTGTTAGCACCCTTTCTATCCGTGGTTATCCATGGGCTCTTAGGTACTTGCTCACTCTATGTTTTCAAAAATTTGTTTGCTTTTCAAGTGTGTGTGGGTATTGAAAAAAGTTTCTTTTGAAAAATTTCTAAGTAACTCTTGTATCTGTCCTCAAGAGTGTGTGAAATATTGGTTTGAAAACCTTTTGAAAGTGTCAATGCGAAAAGATTGTTTTTGTTTGTTTGAGAGAGCAAGTACCCATGAGAAATCTACCTACTCTAAGGAATTAGGCTGTGTAAGAGTCCTTTAGATAGTGCTATCCCACCATTGAGAGGTAGGTAGCACCATCGTTGGAGGTATTCGGGTCAATTCGATGATTAGGGACAGTGTGGTCACCGAAGCAATAGTAAGACACCTTAGAAGTAACCCTAATGTCCTAGATCCTTTTTATGCGAAGCAACCGTTTCGAGGCAACTGGATCTTAGACAGGAGGGCGACCTCTAAAACACCATATACTTGACGACCACGTTCGAGGCAACCAGTGAGGCGTACCCTATGAGTGGCATGTGCATGTGTGTTGTTTTTCATGTTACGTTTATCTTTAATCATGCATTTGTGAGCTACGGATTGATTTTATTTGGCATTCATTCTTGCATGTATATTAACAGTTAAGAGTGCGGAAAATAAAGTGCGGAAACATGAATCTACGCTATTACAAGGTGCAGGTCTATACATCGCCAAAAACAAAAACCCGTTTTGATAAATAAGTGCGAAAAGTAAAGAAAGCGGTAAATCCTAATTACTATTACATCCTTTGAGAAGATACATAAATAATCAAAAATAAATAATAACGCGCGAGTAGAAATTTAATCAGGATGTCCTTAGGGTTTTTGACCCTTTTGAGAAATAAAGAAATTATGGTTTGTCCTTTTTTTACAATTAATTAAAATTAAACCTAATGCTAATTAATTATTTAATTATTTACAAGAAAAATGTTTTTTGTGTTTTTAATGAAAATAAAAAGAAAAAGGAATTAAAATTAAAAGTTAATGAAACCTAATTCTAAGTGTATTTTATTTATTGTAAAAAAAATTAAAGTTAATCTAATTTATCTAATTAAATTAATTTACATTCTATTTACAAAAATAATAATTAATAAATTATAATAATAATTAATGAAAGTATTTACATTTTTTCTTCTCTGAATTTTATTAAAAATATTAATTTATTAGTTAATAATATTAATAATTAAGCTGTACCATTAGCTTCAGAATGATGTTAGCAATGCAAAGCAATAATCATAACATGTTAATGATGCATAAAACTCGAGTTTCGATTCTGAAAAAGAAGAAGCAAACCGAGATTCTATTTAGCCGTGTTCTTGAGCTTTGAGGCTTGTTTTGGATTGCAATAGGTTCCTGGGAATATCAGCAATGTGTTTGAATCACTCTGAGGCTTTGAATTGTGCTTGAATGTTGATTTCAGTTTTCAATTTTTTCCCTTAATTTTTGAATTTTTGTTTATGGCTTTGTAGCCTCTTTTGCACCTTTTTAGCATTAGGGTTAGACTCAGCACATGTAAAGGAATAGAATTAGGTCATCAGCTGGGCCTTGATCCATGCACATGAGAGAATTAGGTTTAGGTTTTCCATCCTTAACAAACTTTCCTTTTTTTAAGCAAAAACCAAGACTTTGTGTATAACATAGCCCTAACATGAGTTTGTGAGCTGGCCCATGATGCATGAAAGCTATTCAAATTCAAAAGATACCATTCCATTGATTTTTAGATTTTATTTGAATTATTATGGATTTAAAATGAATTAAATCAATAAAAATTAAATAAAATAGAAAAATAAATGTTTGAACTTGAAATTAATCATGGGACATGTGTGTGGTATGACAAGGCTGAATCAAGTGGAAGAAAGTGGGCCTTGAATGTGTAATTGAGCCTCCAATGTTCACTTGAGTTCGTCACTTTCCAGGCTAAATCGCAGGGACTTAAGTGTATTTTTTGAAGTTGAAATGTAAAAACAAAATGTATCCGATATCGAGAACTAACTCCTGTCCGAAAATCGGCTCAATCGGATAAGCGGTGAATTAGTTATGAATTTTTGAAGTTTCAGCTCAGACAAACTTATTTTGGGCTCCAGTGTCGACTCTGACATGTTCTTCAATAAAAAACTGGTATTGATCAGTGCATAATTTGGTCTTGACTTTTGAAGAAAAGTTGTAGATCTCTGAGTCAGTGACCTTGTGTAAAAATATGAGCCCAATCCGATAAAAATTGACCGAGTTATGAATTTTTGAAGTTTCGGCCCATATGAAATAATATTCAGCATTCAGGATTTTCGGCGTGTCTTGCGCTCTGAGCAAAAACGAAAGCCTTTTGAATACCGTTTGAACTCAATACCTTCTGTGAAAATGTAGCCAACTCAATTTGTGAAATTTTGGCGCCGGAACCCGCTCGATACGATGAAAATCGACCAAGTTATGATTTTCTGAACATGACGCAAACAAACTTCTGTCACAAATTTTCTGTACGAAAATACTTGATAAATCCCATTTTTGAAGACTTTCTGATTGAAATTGGCTTCCAGCCGTGAGAGATGAAAACATAGATGACGTCAAGATGGAATTTTGGCCACCGGAACGGGTTCAAAACGAGCCACGATCTTCAAGTTATGAATTTTTTAGCGCGTAAAAACTGCACTTTCAACACACTTTTTTCACCATATTTCTTCGAGAAAACTCACACAGTCGGATACCTTCTTTAAAGAATTGACTCTTGAGCTGAACCTGAATTTGAGCATAAGTTAGGACATTAAGGAGCACTTGAGGTCATTTGGATGTAAGGACCTTGATGCAACACAAAACCCTAATTTCGACTTGACTGTCTTAGGAGGTGATTTGACTGTGCAACCTTTGAGAAATCTTGAGGAATATGGGAGGGCAAATTTTGGGGTACAACAGTGTTCTCGGTCCAGAGAAAATGTTATCATCATTGATCGTTGTGGGGAATTCCCTAATGTCCCACTACTTGGCATTAGGGGAGGCATTACCTACAACCCATGTCTAGCTTTGAGACAATTTAGATATGCTCGGAGGGATGGCCCTCACGATATGCTGATTCCTAACCTAGTTTTTGACTTCGACAACGACGCTCATGGACTTCGACAAAGGTTCATCAGAGCTTGGATAGTAAGACACTGGGGCACAAGAATTCCATCCCCCTTGAGCCTTACCTCAAATGGGTACGAACCCGCGCCCAGAGTCTTATGATGCCTTACCCTCACATTCTCCCCGTGATCAAAGAGCCTGTTATGGAAGGAGAGGTTCCATACACCCTCCTACATCTAGACATGCCAACATCATTGGAAGAATTGCAAAAGAGTTGGATCCAACTCAAAGAAGAACAAAATACTTTTGAAGCCAGCTTCTATGCCAGTGAGAAGAAGGTTTTGGAACTTACCCGTCGACTTCATGAAGAGGAGACTCTTAACACTTACATCGCACCAAAAAGGATGCGCAATGTCTTTTTACATTAAGAATTTTGTAATATTTTGCCCATGGGGCATTTATGTACTAACAAATTTCTTCTTAATATGATGTGTGTTCTTTTTGTTTGCAATAAATTTGAATTTATGAATCCTTGAATGCATTACATGAATAACATATCATTCATCATACGCATAAATAGGTCTTCACACCAGGTTTCCTTATCTTTCTGCTGTTTATTTCAGCAAGATGGATTTGGAGCAGACGATTAAGGATCTGCAAGCATAGAATTCGCAATTCCAGCAACTCCTCGTGACCTTAGCAAAGGGTCAAGAGGACCTTAAAGCACTGTTGGAGAAAGAGAAAAAGAAGAAGAGGACAGGTGTGGTTACTATAGGAAGAAGGTTTGGAAGCCAGGCTAGAAAGGCCCTCGAGTTCCCCTCGATGTCTGATGAAGGGGCTGGTAAAGGAAAAGGAGTTGCGGTACCTTCTGAATTTGAAGTTGAAGAAGAAGAAGAGGAAGAGGACGAAGATTACTCCGAGCAGCAATATCCCCCGGTGGATGATAAGTATAAAAATCTTGAGGATCAGTTGGCAGCCATGGAGTTGCAAAGGGTACCTGGTTTAGATTTCGAAGAACTAGGGCTGGTTGTTGGGATCGTCATTCCTCCCAAGTTCAAGGTACCTACATTTGCTAAGTATGATGGTTTGTCCTGTCCAAAGATGCATCTGAGGTCCTATGTCAGAAAGATCCAACCTCACTCATATGATAAGGATCTTTGGGTCCACTTTTTTCAAGACAGTTTGTCAGGCACACAATTGGACTGGTTCTATCAACTTGAGAGATCTGAGGTTCATAACTGGGAAGACTTAGCTGCTGCGTTCTATCGACAATACCAATACAATGCTGATTTAGCGCCTACTCGTACTCAGCTACAGAGTATGGGTATGGTTTCTAATGAGGGATTTAAAGACTATGCCCATAAGTGGCGTGATCTGGCTGGAAGGGTGCAGCCACTATTGTCGGATAGAGAGCTGGTTGACATGTTTTTAGGGACCCTGTCTGGCCCATTCTTCAATCATTTAATTGGGAGTTCCTCTGCCGGATTCACCGAATTAATTTTGACCGGGGAAAGGGTCGAGGCTGGCATTAAAAGTGGTAAAATTCAGAAGGATGCCTCTGCTTCCAATGCTATTAAGAAGGCCTTCCCAGCCAAGAAAGAAGCTTCTGATGTGTATTCCCAGAAAAATCAAGGAAGAACGGAGCGTCGACCAACGGTGGGGGCTGTAATGATCCAAAACTCTTCAACCGATCAACCTCGCAGCAATCAGCCAAGATCTAACCAGCAAAGGGTAGAAAGGCCACAATGGCAATTCACCCGAATCAACATGACACCGGCTCAAGTTCTCCCTCATTTTTTAAAGCTGAATCTCACCAATTTGAAAGAAGCGCCGAAGAACCCTAATACCTCTTCTCCTTATTATCACTCTAATGCAAAACGTGCATACCACTCTGACAGTGTAGGGCATGATACCAACAACTGTTGGGCTCTTAAAAACAAAATCCAAGACTTGATAGACGCCAAGGAGTTAGAGTTCGATGCTCCTGAAAAACCCAACGTGATATCCGCTCCAATGCCCAAGCACGGTCATAATGTTCATGCCGTTATGGAAGATCTTCATGTTACGAAAGTTGCTGACCTTTTGACTCCGTTACCAGTGATTAAAGTAAATTTGATGAAAGCCGGGATATTCCCAGGCTGTGGAAAAGACTTTTACTTTTGTTTAAACATACGAGCTGACTGCCCAATGTTGAAATCAGGCATCCAACGCCTGATGGATACCCAAGAGATACTCTTTCAAAATACTCCTGTAGATACCACCACTCCTGTTACTCCTACTACCTTTGTTACCCCTACCAATGACATTGCAATAATAACCATCTCCGACAATCTTCCCAAGACCTGCAAAAGGACTGTCAAGATTACGCCTGGTCCTAAGTTTGTGCCGTTGAAAATCACCATGCCGGGGCCTGTCCCGTATAAATCTAACTAGACGATACCATGGAATTACGGAGGAGAAGTCTTCTACCATGGTGTCAAACAGATTGATTCAGTCCAAGAGAATTCTGATGATGAAACCCCTGATATAGGGAATATTGCAGGAACAAGCAAGATAACTCGTAGCAGAAGGATCTTCTCTCCGGAGATTGCTCCTCCACGAGCAGTCTTTGAACCCTCGAAAGCTTCTGTATCTGTCAAGCCATCTGTGCGAAGCCCGATAATTGAAGAATTGGATACTCCTGAAGTTAGACCCTCTGTTGATACTACCGATAAGGGTAAGGGGACACTAGAAGCACCTGTCAGGATGAAGGCTCAGACTGTGGTAATCCCCGAGACCACCCAGAAAGAGATGGAAGAAATCTTAAAGATAATCAAGAAGAGCGACTACGATGTCGTGGAGCAGCTAGGGCAGACCCCTTCCAAAATCTCCATGTTGGCTCTCCTACTCTGCTCAGAGGCCCATGCTAAGGCCTTAATCAAATTTCTAAAGACGGCACACGTGCCTCAAGAAACTTCCGCTGACCAGTTTCAAGAGTGCATGGCTAGCCTTACTGCCGATAACGGTCTTGGTTTTTCTGATGCTGATTTGACCCCTAAGGGAAGGAAGCACAACGATGCACTGCACGTCTCGGTAGAGTGCATAGGGACTACACTGGCCCATGTCCTAGTTGATAGCGGTTCATCTTTGAATGTCCTCCCGAAGAATGCGTTGGACCAGCTAGACTGTGAAGGTTTAACTTTAAAACCCAGTAACATCATTGTTAGAGCCTTCAACGGTTCTAAGCGGATGGTTCACGGAGAGGTGGACATCCCCATCAAAGTAGGCACCGAGACCTTCAACTCTACTTTTTATGTGATGGACATCCGTCCTTCATATTCATGCTTGTTGGGAAGGCCTTGGACCCACTATGCTGGGGCAGTTAACTCCTCTTTACACCAAATTCTAAAGTATCTTGTTCAGGATAAGATCATCACGGTGCACGGTGAGGAAGAGTACATGATAAGTCACCTCAATTCCTTCCGCTATGTGGAATTGGATGGCGAGTTCATAGAAACGCCTTTCCAACATTTCGAAGAAGTTTCTCCTGAAGTCGCAGTTGCAAAGACAATGACTGATGTACCTATCGTTTCCAAGCCGATGTCTAGGATGGCATCTCTCAAGGATGCGGAGGCTGTAATTAAAGAAGGAAGGAGTACAGTGTAGGGGAAACTTCCTGATTTTTCTCACAAGACGGACAAGTTCGGACTAGGTTTTACTATCGCTGGCCAGAAAGCTGTGCGTCGCTCCCGGGCTGGAGGACCACCCTTTAAGATCACTCACCATGGAATTAATGCCTTAGAAGATGATGATGATGAAGACAAATTTGAAGATTGGATCTTTCCAACCGTCGAAGGAGGATTAAGCAACTGGGAAGTTAAAGATTTCGTTCCCATCACTTTCATCAACCAGTAATTTATCTTTGAACAATTTCCTATTTTGGTCTGTAATAATTAAACAATTCGTACACACTCTTTTCACCTTATGCCTTACCCGAGGCATATAGGTCCATTTGTAAGGGCTTGATTTCTTCATTATCATATGCCATGTTTAAACGAATCATTGGACGTTTTCATCTATAAACTGTAGTGTTCATTTTCTTTCCTTTTACATTTTGTTTTGTTTAAGGATGGCTATCCCTTACACACACCCACACTCACAAAATGCAGGTACCCATCCACTCCAGATTCCATGGGTGACTATTCTGCTTTAGCCTTCGGTAACTCTGAAGATTTGGTCAATCATGCCGAGTACGAAGGTGATAAAGACTGTGAAGTGCCTGGAGAGCTAACCAGACTTCTGCAACAAGAGGAAAGGGCTATTCTGCCCCATGAAGAGTTGCTAGAGACCATCAACTTGGGAACAGAGGAAGACAAGAAAGAGGTAAACGTGGGTGCCAACCTGGAACCAAGTGTCAAAGAGCTCTTAGTGCAATTGTTGAATGAATATGTTGAGATCTTTGCCTGGTCCTATGAAGACATGTCGGGACTAGATACAGATATCGTGGTTCACCGTCTCCCTACAAGAGAAGACTGTCCATCGATCAAGCAAAAAGTCCACCGAATGAGGCCCAACATGTCTGAGAAGATCAAAGCTGAGGTAATGAAGCAATTCAATGCTGGCTTTCTGGCTGTTACTTCATATCCACAATGGGTTGCTAACAGTGTGCCCGTGCCTAAAAAGGACAGAAAAGTCAGAATGTGTGTAGACTACAGGGATTTGAACAGGGCTAGCCCTAAAGACGATTTTCCACTACCACACATTGACATCTTGGTTGACAACACAACTTAACACAAGGTATTTTCCTTCATGGACGGATTCTCGGGATACAACCAGATCAAAATGGCCCCCGAAGACATGGAGAAGACTACTTTTGTCACGCAGCGGGGTACCTTCTGCTACAAAGTGATGCCATTCAGACTGAAGAATGTCGAGGCAACCTATCAACGTGCCATGGTAGCTTTGTTTCATGACATGATACATCATGAGATTGAAGTCTACGTAGACGACATGATAGCCCATTCACAGACAGAAGAAGAACACCTTGATCATCTACGAAAGCTGTTTGTCGGATTGAAGGAGTATAAGCTCAGACTGAACCCGAGCAAGTGCACTTTTGGAGTCAGGTCTGGTAAACTTTTGGGATTTATTGTCAGCAACAAAGGAATTGAGGTTGATCCAGCTAAAGTAAAAGCTATACAAGAAATGCCTGCCCCCCGCACTGAAAAGGAGGTTAGAGGTTTCTTGGGACGCTTAAACTATATTGCGAGGTTCATATCTCACCTAACATCTACCTGTGAGCCAATCTTCAAGCTGTTGAAGAAAGATCAGGTAGTTGAATGGAACAATGATTGTCAAGTTGCTTTTGATAAGATCAAGGAGTATTTGCTGGAACCTCCTATCTTGATGCCACCCGTCGAAGGAAGGCCGCTAATCATGTATCTGACTGTTTTGGATATTCAATGGGGTGCGTACTGGGCCAACATGACGAGTCTGGCCGAAAAGAGCATGCCATTTATTACCTTAGCAAAAAGTTTACCGACTGTGAGACTCGCTACTCACTGCTCTAGAAAACTTGATGCGCTTTGGTATGGGCTGCTCGCCGGCTAAGGCAGTATATGTTGACACATACCACCTTGCTGATTTCTAAAATGGATCTGATTAAGTACATCTTCGAGAAGCCTGCTTTATCTGGAAGAATCGCTAGATGGAAAATGATCCTGACATAGTATGACATCCAGTATACTACCCAAAAAGCTATAAAGGGGAGTGTACTAGCTGACCATCTAGCTCATCAAGCCGTCGAAGATTACCAATCTATGAGATTCGACTACCTTGACGAGGACATCATGACATTGGACAACATTGACGGACCGTGTGACGGACCTGAACAAGGACTCCGATGAACCCTGTACTTTAATGGTGCTTCAAATGCACTTGGCAACGGTATCGGTGCGATACTCATTTCTCCGGAAGGTTGCCATACACCCTTCACTTCCCGACTTTGCTTCAGCTGTACCAACAACATGGCTGAATACGAAGCATGTATCTTTGGTCTCAAGGCTGCTATAGACTTGGGAATCAAATCTTTGGTCGTATTTGGGGACTCGGCTTTGGTTATCAGTCAAGTCAAAGGAGAGTGGGATACTAAACATCCTAATCTTATCCCATACAAAGAACATGTCTTGACATTGCTGCCTTATTTCGAGCAGATTACCTTCGAGCATTTTCCGCGAGAAGAAAATCAGCTAGCAGATGCTCTAGCTACAATGTCCTCCATGTTTAAACTCAACTGGGATAACGAGGCTCCCAAAATCACCATCGAGTGAATGGACGAACATGCGCATTGTCATGAGATTAATACCGAAGAAGTAGTGGAACAACCCTGGTTTCATGAAATCAAAAGGTATCTCCAGACTCGACAATATCCTGAAGGAGCTTCAGTCAATGACAAAAAGTTCTTAAGGAGATTTGCTGCCAAGTTCTTCCTGAGCAATGGTATCCTTTATAAGCGCAGCCATGATTGTGTTCTACTTCGTTGTGTGGACAAGGTTGAAGCAGAGTTGATCATGACCGAAATACGTAGTGGCACCTTTGGCACCCACTTAAGCGGACATACGATGGCTAAGAAGATTCTAAGGGCAGGCTACTACTGGTCTACCATGGAAGCTGATTGTCATCAACATTCCCGTACTTGTCACAAATGCCAAGTTTATGCTGACAAAGTACATATTCCTCCTGTTCCTCTCAATGTTCTAGCAGCTCATTGGCCATTTGCAATGTGGGGAATCGACATGATTGGAGAGATCAAGCCTACAGCATCCAATGGACATCGCTTCATCTTGGTCGCTATTGATTATTTTACCAAGTGGGTCGAAGCAGCTTCCTACGCCTCTGTTGCAAAGAATGTAGTTGCCTGCTTCATCAAACAGAATCTCATATGCCGGTATGGTATCCCCGACAGGATCATCACGGACAACGGTACAAATTTGAACAACACTATGATCACCGCTCTGTGCGAGCAGTTCAAGATTTATCATCACAATTCATCTCCCTATCGACCAAAGATGAACGGTGCTGTTGAAGTCACGAACAAAAATATCAAGAAGATCATTCAAAAGATGACAGTCACCTACAAGGACTGACATGAGATGTTACCGTTTGCTCTGCATGGATATCGTACCACGACGCGTACTTCAACAGGGCAACCCCTTTTTCTTTGGTATATAGCATGAAAGCTGTTTTGCCTATGGAAGTTCAGATCCCTTCCTTAAGGATCATGAATGATACTGGTTTGAGTGAAGACGATTGGATTCAGACCCGACTTGACCAACTTAACTTAATCGATGAGAAGCGACTTACTGCTGTTTGTCATGGTCAGACATATCAAAAACGGATGATCAAGGCTTTCAACAAGAAAGTCAAGAGACAAGTATATCAAGTCGGCGATCTTGTAATCAAGCGGATCATCTTACCGCAAAGTGATCCCCGGGGCAAGTGGACTCCTACTTACGAAGGACCATTTGTGATCAAGAACATCTTTTCTGGTGGGGCAATGATTCTGACCACCATGGACGGCGAAGACTTGCCGCACCCTGCAAATGCAGACATAGTCAAAAAATACTACGCGTAAAACGACCCGACAAGTTGAAAACCCGAAAGGGCGACTTGGGCAAAAAATGGGCATCCTAGTGAATCAAAAACCTGAAAGGGCGGTTCAGGAAAAAATTAGGGATAAACACAAAATCTGTACACCCGGCAAGTTGAAAACCCAAAAGGGCGACTTTGGCAAAAAAGGGTTTCCCGGTGGACTGAAAACCCGAAAGGGCGGTCCAGGCAAAAATTAGGGAATTAAAGCGTATGACTATGTCTCGTCGGATCACTTTTAGGATAATCTCTTCATCAACAAGCTCCGAGCTTCTGATCAATCCAATCATCGGCGGACGAAGCAACGAATGGACAAAATACTCAGAGTTGTGAAGGCTATAACAGAATGGGAACCCCATGGAATTGTTGCACATAGCCATCTTTTCTTTTGTATAAATTTTTTTCTCAATTTTACGACAACATTCTCTTACTAGGATGTATGTCTCCTTTTTACAAAGATACTTACAAAAGTTAATAAAAAGATACTTCAAAATGCATAAATTTGCTTGCCTTTCCTTTCTTTTTTACACGTATGTTTTGTTTGAAAACGTCCAATGTTTTGTTAAATAGGAATATGCATTTGAATATAATCACTGCTTACAAATAAAACAAAATTGAGAAAGGATAATTACTGATGGGTTGAAGGTGTAGGAAGATATCTTTCTGCTATTCCAGAAGAAATCCCTTACGGTACATCTTTCAGATCCTCAACAAAGCTAAAACCTTGAAGTATACACCCCTAGCGGAGTTAAATTTCAAGATCCCCAGCGGAGCCAGTGTTTTCTAACTTTATTCCCTGACGAAGTTAAGTTTCGAAGTTCCCATCAGAGTTAAGTCCCTAAACTCCTGATCCCCAGTGGAGCCCGAAAACCCTGAAATACATATCCCCAGCGGAGCTAGAATATTCTAAACCTCCTTCCCCAGCGAAGTCAAATTTCCAACTATCAATCCCCAGCGGGAACTATTCAGTTTTCCCCAACTCCCCCAGGTTATTTTAAAAGTATGAGAATCAACCAGATAACAGTTAACTTCTTGTCTTATCCCCGACTAGGATGATTCCCCAGTAGATTGGCATACACCCAAGCTTCTGATTTACCCGGCAGAATAAACACTCTCCCCACAGAGTTATCTCCCAACAGAACGAAGATTCTAGTTCCTGTTTCTCCATTTAAAGCCTCCCAGGTTTTAATTCCCCAGTAGAGATTTTCAGAGTTTTCCTTATTTCCCAGGAAAGTCATGAAGGATTCTCATTCCCCACAGAAGTTTTCAAAGCTCTTGTTAAATCCCCGCAAGTCACCAAGGATTTTCAATCCTCAGCAGTGGTCCCAGGATTTCTCATTCTCAACAATCAAAGATCTTTAATCCCCAAGCAGTCAACAATGTTTTCTTGTCTTCAACAATCAAAGATTTTTTGGAATCCCCAGCATCGGTCAAGGATTCACTTTCTCTGGTAGCAGTCAAGGATTTCATTGTCTCCAACTATCAAGGATTTATTTTCCTCAGCAAGACAGCTACTCAGCTTACATGCACATCCATTACATTCATATATCATAAACATTGATGGAACACATTTCATTGCATCATACATATCATACAACATAACTTTGTGTTATAGCTAACATTTTTCCCTTTTCAGGATAAGATTGAAAGGCCATCATTAACAATTATTCAGATACAGTATGGATACACCCCAGACATGGCAGTCATTCTATTACTCATTCAGAATTTCAAGTCAAAATACAGTATGGATACACCCCAGACACGACGGTCATTCTACTACTCATTCAGACTTCAGCAATCAGATACATACTAGATAAGCTCCAGACATGGCGGCCATTCTATCTCTCATTCATATTCAACTGTCAACTTCAGGTTCAGATACGCTCCAAACACGGATGCCATTCTGGCCCTTACACTAGAAGTTTGATTATCCCCAGTGCAGTCACCACAGAAGTCATTTTGTCACTTATTCAGATCCCAGTTACAGTTTCAGATACACTCCAGACACATAAGTCATTCTGCTACTCATACAGATCTCAACTTCAGATACAGTCCAGATATGCTCCGGACACGGTTGCCATTCTGTCACTCATTCGGAATTTATCCCCAGCACACAGTTGCTCCATAAACAGATGTTTCTCTGTTACACATTCAGAATACAAATACACTCCAGACACGACAGTAATTCTGATTTTCATTCAAAAATCAAATACAGTTACAGCTCAGATACGCTCTAGACACGGACGCCATTCCCTTGCTCATACAAACCCAATCTCCAGATACAACTCAGATACGTTCCAGATACAGATACCATTCTGATGTTCATTCTACTAATCTTCAACAAACAAGTCTTGGATGGAATCTTTAAGCCCATCTCCATAAAGATTCTACCATCTCCAAATTTCATCTTTAAGCCCATTCCCTCAGCAACATTTTGACGACTGCAAATTTACGGGAACTCTAGTGTCCAATCCTCTTTTACCTTCAAGTCACGAAAGGCAAAACTTGCCAATCTAACTCTTCAGGATCAAGAAGATTGAACATGGGCAACTGTTGTACCCCAAAATTTTCCCTCTCATTTTATCAACATTTCTCATCACAAGGCTCTTGGAATTCAAGACCAAGCTAGGGTTTGCTCTGCTCAAGGCACCTCCTTGCACTGTTGACCTAAATTAGGGTTTGAGTTTGCACATGGATTTTTGGACCTTCAATGCCCAAAGTGACTTTCATACTTCATGTTGGACTCATAAGTTTGTCCATACCAAGTTTCAAGCCTTGAATCAAATTTTTGCCCAGTCAATTGGACAATTGACCTAAAAATCAATTGTATGGGGGAAAAAGTCAACTGTGGCCAATCTACAGTCAAACCTCATGAATTATGACCCACATCAACATTATGAACTCATATGAACCATTTGATCAAGTTTGGACCACAATTCCCCAAGAAATTTGATCAAATCACTAAAAGGGCAAAATGGTCATTTTTAGGGTTTTGACTGTACAAAGGCAATTTCTGACTGTTTGACCTAGCCAATGGCAAATCAAGTTCAACCAAGGACTCAAGGACTCAATGGCATCATCTTGACCTATTCAACAAGTTCAAAAGATCTCAAATACATTGGATTGACAGATGAATTTTTCAGTCAACTGAACAAAATTTGATTGTACACTGAAAAGTCAAACTTTGACTTTTTGGTCAAAATCAAGTACCAAGGGTCATCTTTCATCAAGATATGTCAAATTATGAAACTTGTTCATCAAGAAACTCAAAATTGCAAATTAGGGTTTGAAATTGAAAATTTTCATAACTTAGAAATTTTCTAAGTTATGAAATTTTCTTAATTTTTCCAAACTTTGCCCCACATTTTCACCATGATGCAAATGGATTAAAACAAAACTCACAACATGAAAGTTATAGTCCTCCACAAAGTCTACAACTTTTATTCACAAAGTTTTCTCAAAAGAAGCTTGGATCTCAAGTTATGATTTTTGGAACAAGGGTCCCTAAAACTTTTAACTTAGAGAAATTTTGCCCTAGTTTAGGCAGGATTTTGACCCATCTTCTTGGCCATTTTTCACATAGTTCCACTTGGATTCTCAAGTTTCATTTCAAATATGGATTATAGTACTTGTTGCAAGATTTCCAAATTGTCTAAGAACTCCTCAAACACATTTGTGGTTAGGGAGAATCGAATGCTTGAAGTTGGCAAAAACTCACTTTGTATCCATGGCCAATACATGTTGACACAAGTTGCAAAATCTGTCCAAACTAGCTTTGTACTTGTTTACAGGTCTCTAAACCAATTCACACTCAAAAATTGAATGCAAATACATTGGACATTGGTCTTATTCTGATCAACAAAGCTTGGCACAATGAATAAATCCATTTTGGGCATAAAGGTAGCACTTCCATTTACATAAAGTATGATTTATGTCAAATTTCATTTCTTGAGCCATACACCAAGCCCTTTGTTGCAAACAAGGATCCCTAATGTCAGGCAAAGTTCAACAACTTTGTGCAGCTAGGTTACAAGCCAGTACAACCATAGCATTGTCAACTCTCACTTTTTACTTCAAAACCAAGTAATTATGCAAAAGGTAAACAACTGGCACATCTGATATATTCAACTCTGGCCAACATTCCAAACAAGTTTGGCACATCCCTGTGAGCCAGAAACACGAGCCATTCATCCCTCAAACACCCTTGTACACAAAAATCACATTTTCTTGCAAAACAAGGCAGGCCCTGCATAATCACTTCCATTTTCACATCCACTCGTGTGTTTTGCTTGAAACCAGTTCCAATACCTTCCATTCAACCCACTCAAGCTATCTCAAACCTCCATTGCCAACTTTAACACCATTTCCAAGCTTCAGCATTTCTATTTTCAGCTTGTGCAGGTTGACTTCTACAAGCTTGTTCAAGCACATCCAAATCAAACTAAGCATTGGGGAAGGTCAGAGGAAGTTTAAGCAAGCTCCCAAGCACCTCAGGCCTCACTGAAAAGCTCTACATTGCCATACTCGTGTCCAACTGAAATAGGTATTTTGCAACTTCCTATCCCTCTATTTAGGAATCATTAGGCTTAGGTTTGTGAATGAAAAATGTAGTACTCATAGCCCTTAAGCTGTACATATGCTCAGTTTTCATTTAAGTTAAGTGTGTTGAGAGAATTTGATTGGTGAAAATCCTGAAAAAACTAGGTCAGATTTTAGGGCCAGAGAAATTCTCTTTGGTCTTTGAGAGTTAGATTAAGTTTTTTACATGGTTAGAATCGTGTGATCAAGAGTATAACTTTCATGTTGCAAGTTTTTGTTTTTGAGCACGTATGCAGGAGATACGAATTTGAACACATGGCGCGCGTATTCTTTGTCACAAGGTCAGGGGTGAAGTGGAAATGAGCTGGGCCTGGCTTTGTCCTGCTTTTTGCACCCATATGCTTGCTTTTTGCACCCCCTGGCCCAATTTCTTTTACTTTTGTTATTTTTGCATTTTAATTTCATTTCTGACTTTATTATTTTATTTCCAAACATAAAAAATGCTTAAAAAATATTTTCATAATTTTTTACATTTATTTGGTATTTATTTTAATTTTTTCTAATATAGGAAACATTTTAATACCTTTTTTATTATTTGTTTAAATTTAAAATATAATGTAAATAATACTTTTACTTTTATTTCTTATTTTTATTCATACTGAAAATATTTTCTTGAATATATTTTATTTTTGTAAATATTTTATTTTATTTTATACATACTTAATATATATATATATATATATATATATATATATATATATATATATATATATATATATATATATATATATATATATATATATATATATATATATATATATATATATATATATATATATATATATATATATATATATATATATATATATATATATATATATATATATATATATATATATATATATATATATATATATATATATATATATATATATATATATATATATATATATATATATATATACTTTTATTTTATTAAAAAACATAAGATAAAAATACAAAAATATTACATTTTTATTTTTATTATTATTTATACTAAAAAACACTTTTTTTAAATATATTTCTTTTTTTTACATATTAATATATTTTTGTATATAAATAATATATAATATTTACTTTCTTAAAAGAAATTAGGGTTTACCCTAAAATAAATAAAATTAATCCTCTTTTTATTTATTTTTTTTCTTTATATTTATTTACATTGAAAACATTTTTACATACATAAAAACTTCTTTTTTGCATAATACATTTTATTCTATATTTATTTATTTTGTTTATTTAAATATTGTACATTTAAATAGTATGCATTGTAAATTAAATTTGGTTGTAATAACTTAGGGTTTAAATTTCTTGCAAAATAATCCCCATTCAAAATTGTACCGCCATCCCCATAATCATGTTGTAATAGCTTAGAATTTAAATTCCCGCACTTTTACGCTTTCAATTATGCCATGATTAGAAAATTAAGGTTTGTATGCCAAAATCAAATTAACAAATAGTTTGACCTAATCAAAGACAAAAATGCATGAAAAATAAACACAATGCACACTTGCACCCCATACAATCCACTTGTTGCCTTCAAAATGGGCCATGATATGCATGTTGGGTACTTTGGCAAAACAAAAACAAAACAAAAGATCATAGTCCCTCGATGACGCTATCTTGGTTGCCTAAACAAAAATGATCAAGTCCCTCAAAAAAATTGCCAAAGATACTTGACACAATTGCTATCATGGTCTATACGATGACCCGCGCCTGTCCCGTTTAACATCCTAACACAAGGTTGTTCACCAAATACAATGGTGAAACAACACTGTTAAAAGGGTTAAAAACATAAGAAAGATATTTGAGTAAAAAAGGGTAGATAGCTCTTAGTTACTTGATCAAAAGCTTGCAAAAACATCCTTGTTATTTTCAAACACACTTCACAACACAAATTCAAAAATCCAACTTTCAAACATTGAAAAACTTTTCAAAAGACAAAAACACCTTTGCATACATTCAAACAAGAATCATTACAAAGGTTGCCACAACGATGGCCTCTTTTCAAAACATCTTTCAAAACCAAACACTAAGCACCATTTCAAATAATTGAAAAGCAAAGCAAGTGATCTAAACAAGTAACTAAGAGCCCATGGATAACCATGGATAGAAAGGGTGCTAATACCTTCCCTTTCTATAATCTACTCCCTGAACCCAAGAAAACATATCAAAGGTCTTTCCTGTGCTTTTTGACCTTTCCTTAGGATAAAATAAAAAGTCAGTGGCGACTCTTGCTAAACCGAAACATTTGCGAACACAAACGCAAAACCTCAAGTCAGTTCTCCCACCGTATCACAACAAGTACAAACAGTTGGAGGATCGCCTCAATGCTATGGAGATTAAAAAAATACCTAGCTTGGATTTAGGAGACATGGGTTTGGTTTCTGGAGTGGTCATCCCGCCAAAGTTCAAAATCCCTACCTTTGCCCTGTATGATGGAGTCTCTTGACCTAAGATGCACTTAAAGTATTATGTCCGTAAGATTCAACCATACACAACTGATCCAAAGCTTTGCATCCATTTCTTCCAAGAAAGCCTAATAGGGACTCAACTCGAATGGTTCTATCGATTGGAGAGTTCTCGCATCCACACCTGAGAGGATTTAGCTGTTGTTTTCTATAAGCAGTATCAGTACAATGCTGATCTTGCACCAACTCGTGTGCAATTGCAGAACATGACCATGGGTTCCAACGAGAGCTTCAAAGGGTACGCCCAAAAGTGGAGAGATTTGGATGGTAGAGTGCAACCCCCTTTAACTGACAGGGAGCTGATTGACATCTTCATGGGAACTTTGACAAGGCCTTTCTTCAAACACTTGATCGGAAGCTCTTCAGTCGGGTTCACCGAGCTAATACTGACCGGCGAAAGGGTCGAAGCTGGCATCAAAAGTGGGAAGATTTAAGAAGCTACACCTTCTGATGCTCAGAAAAAGCCATACAATGGGAAGAAAGAGTCCAATGTTGTGTATGGTCAAAAGAGTCGTCATGATCAACAGGTAGGGGCAATCCTCATCTCTAATCCTACATCTGTTCAACAAAGACAGGGCAATAGGCGTAGGGTAAGATATCAAGAAAGGCAGTACACTGACATCAACATGCCTTTGTCTCAAGCATTACAACAATTGCTGAAGGTGAAACTGATCACACTAAAGGATCCTCCTCAAAATCCTGATACCTCCTCTTCTAAGTACAATCTGAGCGTAAGATGTGCATATCATTCTGACAGTCCTGGACATGACACCAACGGCTGTTGGACTTTGAAGAACAAGATTCAAGACTTGATTGATGCCAAGGAGATCGAGTTTGATCCTCCAGAGACTCCAAACGTGATCACTGCTCCTATGCAAAATCATTGAAGGCTTTTGTTTCATTTGAATTTTCAAGTTGTAATTTCTTTTGTTATTTAAACAATTACCTATTAATGTCAAACTTTGTTTCATTAATGCATTGCATATGTTTGTCTTGATTTGATCCACTCATTTTCATTACATTTAAACTATGCTTTTTACTCTCTTTATGACATTCAACTCTTGCTAAGAGTTACAAGCCTTTAGAGGGAGAATGACGAAAACAATGCCATAATCTCATACAATATGCTTTTGGACAGACCTTGCTGACGATGTACAGGTGTTTCTTTCAAATCCTAAACACTGGAGTTATAAGAAAGATAATCCCTAGTAAACCCCTTCGAGCCAAAGAAGTAGAAGTTTTTCGTTTTCACAAATTGAAACCTTTAATCAAAACCTGGGGCAGGGTAGTCTCTCAGCTAATTCAAGCGCGCGTTTAGCCGCAAACTCTCATTTCGTAATACTATGAATGACATCAAAAACATTCTCTGGAATCAAAAGACGGTGATGGTTCCCTATCACATAGGCAGTCATTATCTCTCAAAAATAAAAGCCCACTAAGTCAAAACCTACAAAGGAGACTTAAGAAAACTGGGGCATCCCGCTGACTGTAATCTCAAAACAGGAACAGTCAGGCAAAAATTAGGGATAACAAATCAAAAGAAAGAGGCCACTACAAATCCTCAACAACATGAAAAAAATGTTGCAAAAATGACTGCCTTCCAACAAACTTAACTTGTTTGAACCATCACTAAAATGTCATTCCAGACTCAATTGGAGTTCAAAACGCACAATTAACCGAGTTTAGGACTGAAGAACATCACGAAGAACGGGCGGGTACAAATACACTTTGAGCCTTCATCCTTTGTTTCTTAAACTGTGAACCAAGCCACGTTACAACCTTTCAAAAGTCCTAATTGAAGCATGGGTTAGTTCGAAAGCATACTATTACAAAAGGCATCCTGACTCCTGTAAGGCTTTACTCAAAATCCAAAGTTGAATTACAAACTTATTTTACTTGCTAAAAACGCATTTTCCAAAACTTCAAGACAAAACATAAACTTTGCATTACTTGAATATCATTGTTTGCATATGGCTATTTGTTTGACAGCAGAGAAATTCACACAACGAATATTCGACGAACGAAAGCTCTCTCAGTGAACAAAATCATTTCAAGTGGGATGACACTTCCAACGATAAATCTACTATCAACAGGGGGACATGACATGTCACTATCCAGCACACCTGGGGCAGTCCAGTCAAGATTCCAAGAAATCTCTCAAGAATTGCAGAACAAACAAGGGCAAGTCTCCACCTCCTTCACTTGAGGCATTGAATGTCAATCCCGACAAAGGGTTACGTACAATCAAACATTTCCCGACAGGGATACAAACACTGGCTGCTAGGGGCAGTGACAAATATCCCCAAAATCCTTCTCATAGGATGATTCCCCAACAAGATTTTAATCTCTGAAAACCTTTCCCCAGTTGAGACGACTTCAAGAATCCTCGAGAACTTCCCCAACGAAGTCGTCACCTCTCTAACAGACCGGAAATCTGGTTTATTTCCCCAACAAACGGAAGAAATCCCTAGCTTGAGGTGGCCTCTCCAAATCATAGGACCACAACCCCTCTTCCCCAGTAGACTACTCTACAATCCCTAACAAGTTACTGCGAAACCTGGACCCGACCAGATATCAGTTCAACTTCGACTCCCCAGTAGAGCAACGGACGACTAAGACTCCTAAACTCTTTTCCCAGGCAGGAATAAACATGCTCCCCACATAGTTTTCGATATCCCCCAGCGGATTTCTCCTTAAACAACAAAAAAAGAATCCCCAATGGAAACATTCTATCTCTTCAACAGTAGTTCAGGATTTAACGACTCCCCAACATTTGTCAAGGACTTATTTTCCCAGACTAATATACATTCATACATCATATCTACACACATGATAAAGTGCATACAACACAATCTCATTTATTTTGAGAACATCATGACATCATGCATTTCATGCATCATGACATTGCATACAACTAACTCTTTACCTTTTCAGGAAAGATCGATCGACAGATAAAGGTTATCATTACCTTTTGGAATAGCAGTCGTCAAAGATTCCTTCATTACCTTTTGAGGTAGTAATCGTCCAAGATTCCTTCATCATCCTGCTGAGGTAGTAATCGTCCAAGATTACTTCATCATCCTGCTGAGGTAGTAATCGTCCAAGATTCCTTCATCATCCTGCTGAGGTAGTAATCGTCCAAGATTCCTTCATCATCCTGCTGAGGTAGTAATCATCCAAGATTCCTTCATCATCCTACTAAGGTAGTAATCATCCAAGATTCCTTTATCATCCTGCTGAGGTAGTAATCATCCAAGATTCCTTCATCATCATGCTGAGGTAGTAATCGTCCAATATTCCTTCATCATCCTGCTGAGGTAGTAATCGTCCAAGATTCCTTCATCATCCTGTTGAGGTAGTAATCGTCCAAGATTCCTTCATCCTGCTACTGAGGTAGTAATCATCCAAGATTCCTTCATCATCCTGCTGAGGTAGTAATCGACCAAGATTCCTTCATCCCGCTGAGGTAGTAATCGTTCAAGATTCCTTCATCATCCTGCTGAGGTAGTAATCGACCAAGATTCCTTCATCCTGCTGAGGTAGTAATCATCCAAGATTCCTTCATCATCCTGCTGAGGTAGTAATCGTCCAAGATTCCTTCATCATCCTGTCGAGGTAGTAATCGTCCAAGATTCCTTCATCATCCTGCTGAGGTAGTAATCGACCAAGATTCCTTCATCATCCTGTTGAGGTAGTAATCGTTCAAGATTCCTTCATCACAAGATTCCTTCGTCATCCTGCTGAGGTAGTAATCGTCCAAGATTCCTTCGTCATCCTGCTGAGGTAGTAATCGACCAAGATTCCTTCATCATCCTGCTGAGGTAGTAATCCTCCAAGATTCCTTCGTCATCCTGCTGAGGTAGTAATCGACCAATATTCCTTCATCCTGCTGAGGTAGTAATCGTCCAAGATTCCTTCATCATCCTGCTGAGGTAGTAATCATCCAAGATTCCTTCATCATCATGCTGAGGTAGTAATCATCCAAGATTCCTTTATCATCCTACTGAGGTAGTAATCGTCCAAGATTCCTTCATCATCCTGCTGAGGTAGTAATCGACCAAGATTCATTCATCATCCTGTTGAGGTAGTAATCGTTCAAGATTCCTTCATCATCCTGCTGAGGTAGTAATCGTCCAAGATTCTTTCGTCATCCTACTGAGGTAGTAATCGTCCAAGATTCCTTCGTCATCCTGCTGAGGTAGTAATCGACCAAGATTCCTTCATCATCCTGCTGAGGTAGTAATCGTCCAAGATTCCTTTGTCATCCTGCTGAGGTAGTAATCGACCAAGATTCCTTCATCCTGCTGAGGTAGTAATCATCCAAGATTCCTTCATCATCCTGCTGAGGTAGTAATATTCCAAGATTCCTTCATCATCCTGCTGAGGTAGTAATCGTCCAAGATTCCTTCATCATCCTGCTGAGGTAGTAATCATCCAAGATTCCTTCATCATCCTGTTGAGGTAGTAATCGTCCAAGATTCCTTCATCATCCTGCTGAGGTAGTAATCGTCTAAGATTCCTTCATCATCCTGCTGAGGTAGTAATCGTCCAAGATTCCTTCATCATCCGGCTGAGGTAGTAATCATCCAAGATTCCTTCATTATCCTACTGAGGTAGTAATCGTCCAAGATTCCTTCATCATCTTGTTGAGGTAGTAATCATCCAAGATTCCTTCATCATCCTGCTTAGGTAGTAATCATCCAAGATTCCTTCATCATCCTGCTGAGGTAGTAATCGTCCAAGATTCCTTCGTCATCCTGCTGAGGTAGTAATCATCCAAGATTCCTTCATCATCCTGTTGAGGTAGTAATCGTCCAAGATTCCTTCATCATCCTGTTGAGATAGAAGTCATCCAAGATTCCTTCATCATCTATTTGGAGTATCAATCATTCATGGATGGCATCTTTAAGCCCATCTCCAACAACTTTCCATCACCTCTCCAAAAGGCATCTTTAAGCCCATTCCCTCTACCATCACATAACCAAGTGCAAATTTCTGGGCACTCTAGTGTCCAATCATCTTCCGCCTTCGAGTCACGAATGGAAAAACTCACCAATCTAACTCTTCAGGTTTAAGAAGATTGAACAGGGGCACTAGAGTAAGTTGTCAAAAAGGGAGAACACAGATAAAAATAACATTTTGACGAATTTGGAGGAAAATAGGTCTCCTTCGATTCAGCCCCCTTCGATTGGACTTTGCACCTCCTTCGATTGCTCAAAAGTTGCTACTAGCGTGCCTCTTTCGTCTGGGCATGTGACTTCAAATAGGTCTCCTTCGATTCATAAGGAAATGATCTTCATACAAGCTTCAATTGAGTTTTTTTTCCTTTTGAAACAGTGTCCTTCGACTCAGGAATGTCCTTCGACTCGGGAATGTCCTTCGACTCTGGAATGTCCTTTGACTCAGGAAGTAAAGGCCTCCTTTTGGTTTTCTTCAATTCAAAAAGTCAATAATCTTCTGAAAGCTTCCTTCGATTCAGAAGTTAATAACCTTCTGAAAAGTGTCATTCGACTGCACCATTCGCCCCTCACCTATTTGCCTTGGATTCATAAGTTTTCGATTGGATGAATGGCTACCTTCCCGTGACTTTCAAATTCATCTTCATGTATGATTCGAATGCACCTTCATATCACCTTTGAATCCATCTGTAAACCCTTCGACACGCCATAGTCCTGCATTATGACACACAACTTGGTGGTCCATTCGAAGGACTTGCCATAGTTGCAGAATAATTGTTCTCTTACTTTGGAGTCTGGTCGAAGGTTTGGGCCTAAGTTATTAAAAGCAAGAAGACTCAAAATGGCACATTCAGCTAAAAAGGGCCATTCGAAGAACACACAGTTTGTTCATTCGAAGGACACACAACTGGTGAAAACGAATGCTGTGTCGTTCTAGTCTGGTCGAAAGGTGTAGAAAGATGGAGGATTCGACTCAAAAGATCTAGTTGAACATTTAGACCCATAGGCTAGGCTACGTGTTTTCCCTTTTCAGGCCTCAAACCTATGACTCTCTCTATACTTAATTGTTTATAGCATAGTACTACCTTTTAGAAAAAGTTTGTCTTGAGCCTTGCGCCTGTTTTCCTTCAGAAAGAAGCAATCCATATGAACCATTCATTTTGCTTTTATGGCATAAGTGGACACTTACTTTCCAGCTGAGCCTTATTTTATTATTTTTGTTTCCCAAGCTTCCTAAAAACCTTTCTCTATAAATAGAGAGTTCATTTTCACAAAGAGAGAGAAGATCTTTGGAACAGAGGAACGAATCCCCCAAATTTTCTCAAACACAACAAAAAACTCTCAAGTTCATCAACACTTGAGAAATCAAAGACCCAGAATCCCAAACACTCACCTCTTTCAATTCTGAAGAACACCCCACACATAGAAGTTTGTTCAAACCCAAAGATAACCTTCCATGACAACTCTTCGAACCAAAAGCAAACCCCTTGTGACTACTCTTCGAATTCCAGAAATGTCCAGGTAGCAGTTCAAGTTCGAATCCCACACACCAGCTTTGAGGTAAGTCTTTCTGACTTTAACTCTTTCATTTCAAACATCTTTATTGATTCATCTACTAAATCAAAATGTAATAATCATGGCCTTCGATGTTAATCTTTTGTGTTTTCTTTAAGAACTAATCTGTACAGTCCCCTAAAAATGTTGGAATACAAAATATGCATGCTTAGATGCATACACATGCTTCGATATAGACATGTTCAGCACTCACACACTTGCTTCGAATACACTGACCTGCAGGCCCAGACAAAATACACTCCCTCACTTCTTTCAGTCTCCAGTCGAAGGAGGCAGAAAGGCAGATTGCACCTTGCATTAATTCCAGACCCAATCGAAAGGCACAACATGCTGACTCCTAAAGCCTGTCAAAAGAAATAGCAAGAAGGGTGATTCGAAGGTTACCGACTAACACTTCTGCAGTCGAAGGAAACAAAAAAAGGCAGATTCGAAAGGGGCCATAAAGATTTGAGTCAAAGGGTGCTCCTGCCTGGGTCGAAGAGCTCATTTTCCTTTCTTTTATTTTGTTTTTTCCTTTACATTTTCTTGCCTTTCAATATGGTTGTAATAGTGTAGGATATTTATTTCCTGCATTTTTTGCTTTGTATAAATGCTAGTAATTAGATGTGTATGGAAAGATAAAACCAACAAATAGACAACCCTAATCAAAGACTAAATGCCTGCAATCAAATACACTTAGCACACATGCACCCTTAGGGTAATTCCACTTGTTGCCTTACAAAAATGGCCATGTTATGCATGTGGAATGTCTTAGCACAAACAAATCGAAAAAGATCATAGTCCCTCGATGACGCTATCAAAGTTGCCTTTCAAAATGATCTTAGTCCCTACAGAAAAGTGCTAAGTCATTTCACAACATTGATATCATGGTCATACGATGACCCAACGATCGTCCCTTCACATCCAACAATGGGGCTTCTTATCAAATCAATGGTAAGGTAGTAACATCAAAAGGAGGAGGAAAAGAACATCTAAAACCTTTTGAGTAGGTAGATTACTTTTAGTTACTTGCTCAATTTCAAAACAAACATCCTTGCTATTTTCAAAACAATCACATACACTTTCAAAACACTTTCCAAACATGAAATATTTTCAAAAGCTCAACACTTTACATACATTCTTACGAACGAGAATCATTGCAAAGTTTTCCTAAACGATGGCACCTTTTCAAAATACTTTCAAAACCACACAAAAGCACAAATTTCAAACAAAAGCAAGTGATCTAATAAGTAACTAAGAGCCCATGGAAAACCATGGATGGAAAGGGTGCTAATACCTTCCCTTTTCATAATCTACCCCCCGAACTTAAGAGAACATCTCGAAAGGTCTTTCCTGTGCTTTTTCACCTTTCCTTATTGGATAAAAGAAAAGTCGGTGGCGAATTTTGCTAAACCGCGACATTTGCGAACACAAACGTAAAAACCCTCAAGTCAGTTCTCCCACTGTATCACAACAGCCTTGTCTGAGGTGTACGACATGGGACCAGGAACAGTTATTATCAGTGGAGCAATTCTTTGAACAAGTGTAATCCTAATAGGTCTTCTCGAGGAAACCTTGGAAGGATTGGCGGAAATGGTTATAATAGCGACGTCTTCAATGGGAACAACATGGATCATAGTGTTCTCGAACAGAATCTCTTTATTATCCATCAGGCGCTGAATACCTGACTTCAACAAACAACAACTAGAAGGTAGAATCGAACACATGTGGCAACCTTCACCACAACCCGGAAATAAACTGGCCAACGACAAATTCTTCTTAATAGTCATCAGAGGAGTAGAAATTTCTTCAACAGAGTTCATAAACAAATCAGTGTCAACAGCATTAACTCCACCACCATGTTTGGGCATGGGAGCAGTTATAACATTCGGCTTTTCTGGAGCATCGAACTTTATCTCCTTGGCTTCAAGAAAGTCTTGTACTTTGTTTCTCAAAGCCCATCAATCATTTGTATCGTGAACAGGACTCTCAGAATGGTAGGCGCAATGCGCGTTGGGATTGTATCTAGGAGATGTAGTGTTTGGATTCTTAGGGGCCTCTCTGAAGGTTGCCAAGTTGGATTTTAATAAATGAGGTAGAACTTCAGCCAGAGTCATGTTGATGCGGGTAAACTGCCATTGTGGTCTTTCCACCCTTGGTTGATTGTTGCATTGTGGAGCAACTGCGGGTCTTGGTATCACTACAGTGTTTACCGTTTGACGGTGTTCAGATCTGCTTTGGCCCCTCGGGCTATAGACTGCACTGGCTTCCTTCTTACCAGCGAAAGGCTTCTTTGCTAAACTTGAGGAGGCATCCTTCTGTATTTTACAACTCCCAGCCAAGTCTCTCCACTTTTGAGCATAATCTTTAAAACCTTCACATGCGCCCATAGACATACTCTGGAGTTGAGTACGAGTGGGAGCAAGGTCGGCATTATACTGATACTGCTTGTAGAAAGCAGCAGCAAGATCTTCCCAGTTTCGGACACTGGCTCCCTCCAACTGGTAGAACCATTCAAGCTGAATCCCTGACAGATTATCTTGAAAGAAGTGCACCCACAAATTTCTATCAGCGGTGTGGGGTTGAATTTTCCTGACATACAAGTGGAGATGGAGTTTTGGGCAGGACACCCCGTCATACTTGGAAAAAACTGGAGCTTTAAACTTATGAGGGATGACCACTCCCGATACCAATCCTAATTCTTCGAAATCCAGGCCAGGTATCCTCTGAACTTCCATGGAACTCAAACGATCCTCTAACTGTTTGTATCTATCCTCAGCAAGAGGATATTGCTCATCATTGTAATCCGTATCATTGTCAGAAACTGCAGGACTAGGGTCCTTTTCACCTTCTTGGTTTTCCCCTTCCTTGGATGAAGAGGTCATATCAGTTTGTTGCTTCAACCTTTCTCCAAACCTTCTGCCCATATTCAGAACACCGACAACCTTCTTCTTTTTCTTCTTCTTCTCTTTCAGAATGGGGGCTTTCATATCCACCTGCCCCTTAGCCATACTTATGAACATCTATTGGAACTGGGCGTTCTGTGTCTGAAGGTCCTTAATGCTTTGTTCGGAAGATATTTCTGCTGAAATAAACAACGAAGGAGATGAGAAACCTGTAATGGTACCTGTAATGATGTGTATGATAATGGTATGCGCATGTAATGATTTCAAAGACTTCGGGAAATTTAAATTTGCAAACCAAGATGAACAAAAACTTTATTAGCTTAAATTTGAAAGTTCAACATGCCTTTAAGGCGTTACAAATAAGTAAATAAAACAAATCTAGAACTAGAAAAGAAAAATCAAAAGTCCCATGGACACTTTCTCTTTGTTCTGATATAATCATTGAGCACTCTTTCTTCCTGGAGCTGCCTGGTGAGCTTTAAAACCTTTCTCTCTTGATCATTGAACTGTTCCCTGTAAGTATCCCGCTCATTCTTCAGCTGGATCTGAGACCTCTGTAACTCCCCAAGATCATTGGACATGTAACGATAAAGAACCGTGTAAGGAATGCCTTCTTTAGTAGTGGGCTCCACAATCACTAGTAATACGGCCACGTAAGGCATCATAAACTTCTGGGCCCGATCTCATACCCATTGGAGGTAAGGCTCCATAGGAATGGAAGTCTTTGGTCCCAACTCTTTAGGGTCAGATCTGTTTACCATGCCCCAAGCTCGTATGAACCTCCGACGATACTCATTAAAATCATCCTCATAGTTGAATATAATGCCCTCAATAAGTAACTCATGGGGACCATCCCTTCGAGCATGACCAAATTGTCGCAAGGCTAGACAAGGATTGTAAGTTATACCCCTTCTGATACCAAGTAATGGGACATTAGGGTACTCCCCACAGCGGTCAATAATAGCAATGTCTTTCATAACTCGGGAACACCAAAGAATATCTGTATGAGCGAGTGACATTATCTTGTGCGACCAACTCAAACCTTCTTCGTTCTTCGATACGGACTTAGGGAGGTGATAAATAAACCACCTCGACAACAATGACATGCAGCACATAAGAGTCCCTCTTCTCTTCATGGTACGAGTATGGAGATCGTGTAAAATATCTCCAAGCAAGGTAGGCACAGGGTTGCGAGAAAGAAAAATCTTGATAGCATTCACATCTATGAAGGAGTCTGGATTAAGAAAGAGAACTAAGCCATAGATAAGAAGAGCCAAGACCTCCTCGAAAGCCTGAAAATTCAAGTCATCCCAAAATAGCTGAGCCTTGTCTATCACAAATTTGGTTAGAAAACCCTCGACTCCGCTTCGAGTTTCCCAATTGGATACCACGTCGGCCCGTTTCAGATGTAACGCTGAGGCAATGAATTTTGGCTTAGGAACTTCTTCTATATCTGTGAAGGGTACCTGTTCAAGAATGGATATGCCCAATAGCTGAGAGAATTCTTCCAAGGTGGGTACCAACTGATAATCTGGAAAAGTGAAGCAGTGATGCTTGGGATCGAAGAACTGAAAAAGTACGCTGATCATCTGTTCATCAAAGCTTGAAGTAACCAAACTGATATGTTGACCGTGTCTCTTAATGAAAGTAGAAGTTTCAGAAACTCTTGATACCAGCTCTTTGAGTTGGGAGGGTATTTACACAAAGTTGATTCAGATAATATTTCTACGCACGAAAGCCATGATCTACAAAACAGAACAAAGATAAATTCCCTTGGTCTTTTAAATGGTTAGTGTAATGAAACATGAATGCCATGTTATGATGCATGATGTCATGATAAACCACAGGTATAGCAAACACAGGTATTGCAAACACAGTCAAATCACATAAAACCCTTAGGTTTAAGGCTTGCATGAGGTCAAAGGTAATACCCTCTTGAAGTTAAGTTGGTTCAACCTGTCCTAGAAAAGTAACCGGGTTCTAGAGGATCTTAATATCACTGACCATCCTTCATAGGTCATGGTTTCAGCTTACACAATCTTTTCTTACGGCTGAAATATTCTGAAAGTATGATCTCAATGAGTGTAGCATCGAGTATCAACCAGTTCTCAGCTCTACACCGAAGTCGGCTATCTCGCTACTTTCTAATGGCCAAGTTGGGAAATTAAAGGTTCTAAGGTTAGTTGATGCTTCACGACACCATGCAGCGGCCCCGTATTCTCTTCTTTTCACTACAAGAGATACCGGTACCAACCAAAGTGCCACACCAACATAGCTACTGCTTCAACCGTATCGATCTATGCCGTACAGTTCCCTCGCAGTCTATTTCTACTTACCTAAAATGTGTTCCCCAGATCCGGGTGTAGGATCTATAGTAACCCCAAACAAAACCCTAAAAAATAAAGCAAACAAAGCAATCAAGAGAAGAAATTTTGATGACCTAGATCCTAAGGTATACCCCACTTATAATTCCCCTGCAGAGTCTCCAATTCTGTGATACAGTGGGAGAACCGACTGTTTAATACTGGTTTGCGTTTTGCATTTTTTGTTCGCAAAATGTCGCGGTAAGCAAAAGTCGCCACCGACTTTTATTTCATCCAATCATGGAAAAGGAAAAAAGTACAGAAAAAAATCCTTTTTCGAGATATTCTGAGTACGGGGGGTAGATTATAGAAAGGGAAGGTGTTATCACCCTTTCTATCCATGGTTTTCCATGGGCTCTTAGGTTCTTGCTCATTTTTAAATTGCTTGTGTTTGTGTGCTTTGTTTTTGAAAAGTTTTACTTCGTGATAACCCTTGTATCAGTCCTCAAGGGTGTGACGAAGTTGTTTTTGAAAACTTTGTTTGGAAAGTGTTAGTGTGAAAAGTTTTGTTTTGAGCAAGTACCTACTAGCATCTACCTACTCGAAAAAATATTGTTTCTATTCTTGTTTCCTTTAGACAGCACTATCCTACTATTGAGAAATAGGTGGCACCGTCATTGGAATTGTAAGGGACATTCGAAAGGGACAAGTACAATCACTAAAGCAATAGTTATAAAACTTTAGCAGTAACCCTAGAGCCTTAAGATCTTTTTGAGGCAACATTTTTGAGGCAACATTTTGATCTTTTAGGCTGGAGAGCGACCACTAAAATTTCCTATGCTTAATGACTATTTACCGAAGGCAACCTAAGTGAGAGTATACCCTAAGAGTGAATATGTGCGAGTGATTTATTTCCAGTTTATTATCTTTGCACATTAGGGTTTTCTAACCGTTTTAATTTGTCATGCATTCTTGCCATACAATCCTATTAGCATACATCTAACTGTTAAATATTTGTAGGAATTAAAAATGCGAGAAAATAAACCAAGCTATTATAAGGCTTCGGGGAGGGGGATTAATTACATAACCAAAAAATCGGGGATTTAAACAGCAAATAAAAACTCTATGTTAATTATTAAAAACCCTGAACAGTTACAAAATAATGGCAAAATAATTAACAAGCGCGCGGCGAATTAAATGCGAGGCAATTAGGGTTTTGACCCCTTTGACTAATCCTACTTGCGATTGATTAAAGAAAAAAAATGTTTTTTTTCATGTTTTGTTATTTGGGAAAATAAAAAAAGGACCCTAATTACTAATTAATTTTAATTAAGAAAAATAATTAAGTTAACCTATTTTTTGTATTTTTATTTTATTTGCAAAAGGAAAATAATTAAATCAAGAATTAAACCTAATTTTCTAGTTGATTTTAATTATGAAAAAACAAATTAAAGTTACCCTAAATTAAATTAAATTAATTAAATTAAACTTGATAAAAAAACCTAATTCTAATTTTTTGTGAATTCTTGATTTTGTGATTTTATAAAAATATTGATTTCAAAATAAAATAAATAAAGAATTAAGAATAAAGCAAAAATAAAATAATAAGGAAAAGAAATGAGGAATGGGCCTGTGTTGTTGTTAGCAAATCTGGGGGTTTGAAGTTGAATTTCTAGGCCCAAAATGCTCCAAGCCTGGTTGACCACGCTTGATCCTGTACAGTGTTGACTTTGTGGCACACCATGGATCTTCATTGCTGGCACGTTGGATCTGGGTAGCTAGGCATCCAGTGGCCAGACGCTGAGGGTGTATGGAAGGCGTATGATGATGGATTTCATGGGATTCACCTGAAACAATCAAGAAAATAATAAAATGCACACGCCTGGGATCGAACCCAGGACGTGTGCATCAAAGGCGTTCCCTCCAACCATCTACGCTAGCGTGTTAACTTGTAAGACTAATAAAAAAATAAAACCAAAAGCCAATTCAAATATCCTGCCAGCCACAAACGCGCGAACTTTCAAACGGGCCAGTCACATGTTTCCACGCCATCATCTTCTTCACTGATTCCGTCGTTTTAGAAAAAAGACCTTTACCTACAGACGTTCACTATAGGTATAACCCTGCATATTTCAAAAATTGCATACAAGCAAGATAAATGAAATGTAATGGTACCAATCAACTCGTCTCATCCTCACGAGCATCATGGTACCTGATTCAAAGCCTAATTTTGCATGTACTGAAAACCCCTAAAACGAACACAGAAACCCTAGCAATGGCAACATCATGTACATACATCAAAAATGCAATTAAATGGCATGGTTAGCTTGCAAACATGATGACAAACACGAATATAACAATCAAAAGTGATAATGATGCAAGAATCATGATAATCGAATTGAAAAAAATGCCAAACCGTGTAAGCTACAGTTGGTGATTCTGAGTGCTTCAAGCCTTGCAATTGATCCAATTGGCTTCTGGGAGGGTCCAACAATGGATTAGCAACGTTGGAATGGTCTGAATTAATCTCTAGATGCAAAAACCAACCAACACTTTTTGTCACTTTTTTTAGTTTTGTTCTATGCCTCTCACGACCTCTAACCCCTGTTTTTTGATATGGAATTCTTCATTATATAACCTAGAGTGAATTAGGTTAACAAACTTGGATCCAATCTTGAGAATTCATGAATGGAATATTTGATTTTTAAGCCATATGATATCTTGTTATTTTGAGCCAAACCATGCCTTTCTTGTATCAATTGCCCTTGATTCGATTTGCTCTTGTTTACTCAACATATCTTGATTGCCAAACTGTAAAAAAAAACAAATCAAATCATATCTTTATTAATTTTCATCATTTATTTGATTTAATTCACTTTTTAATTAATGAAAAATCAAAATAAATTGAAAAATGAAGCACATAATGGGTGAGTGAGCATTTGATTCATGGACCACATTATAATTGAGGTGCAAGCATAAAAGTTTGGGCCCATTTAGCAAAAAATACAAATTTGAGCATATTTGACTTTTGGCAATTTTGCAAAAATGGTTAATTGGCCAATGCATAACTCTCTCAATTTTGACCCTAGAGATGTATTCTTTGACTTTTTAGAAAGTTTAGGATTTCCTCTAAGCAACCCTTTTGGTCTCATCTCAATTGAGTCTTCCATGTTCATGTATGAAGCTTTTACCCAAAATATGTTTTTGTTGACTTTTCAAAAGGACCTATAATGCCAAAATTCATATCTTTTTGTGAGTGCATATTGAATTTGGGACATGTATATGAATTATAGGGAATTGCATCCTCTTAAAAATGAGCTTTGGATGGGTCATTTCCGATAAAGTATGAGAAAGTTATGCTTGGTCAAAGTTGAGCTGACTTTTCTTGTAAAACCCTAATTTAGCAACTTTTGGGTTTTGATGAATTGTGAATAATCCTTGAGGAATCATGATCAAACCTTGATCAAATAATGGATAATACTTCAAAATAAGGATGTTGATCAAAAATCTTGAAGTTTGACTGTATGTGGGCCACAGTTGACTTTTTGACTTAGTATAGTTGATTTTCAGGCACTTGAGTAATTGACTGAGCAAACTTCTTCTGCAAGGCTTAAAACTTGACATGGATGATCTTGAGAACATATTAGGACAATGGTGAGAATTTGAGTCATTTGTGGTTCACACATCTTGATGAAGATGGAAACCCTAATTTGAGGCATACTGCCTTAGGAGAGAGTTTGTCTGGTCAACTCTTGAACTTCGTTGAGCAATTTAGGGACCTCACTTGCCATGTATTAAGAAATATGGGAGGGCAAATTTTGGGGTAGAACAATTAGTAATTAAGGTGTGTATGGCAAGACTAAAATCAATGTTCAGAAAACCCTAATTCAATACAAAATTATGCATGCAATCAAATACACTTGCACACTAACACCCTTAAGGTTAACTCCACTTGTTGCCTAAAAATGGTCATGTTACGCATGTGGGGTGTCTTAGAAAAACCAATCGAAATACAAGATCATAGTCCCTCGATGACGCTATTCAAAGTTGCCTTACAAATGATCTTAGTTCCTAAGAGAAAATGCTAAGATACCTTGCAATATTGCTTTCTATGACTATACAAACGTCCCAACATCCGTCCCTTCACATCCAACGACGGGGCTTCTTACCAAAACAATGGTAAGATAGCAACATCTAAAGGAGTAGGAAAAGAACATCAAAGTCCTTTTGAGAAGGTAGATTCGCTCCTAGTTGCTTGCTTGCTTACAACAAAAACATTATATACAACAACACTCTCACTTTGAAACATTTTCAAAAGACAACACTTTGTATACGTTCTTATAGATACGAGAATCATTACAATGACACCTTTTCAAAATCATTTTCAAAAACACATCTCAAAAACACTTGAATCATTTTTCGAAACAAACACTTTGTATGTGTTCTTATAGAAACGAGAATCATTACAAAGTTACATTTTCAAAAATACTTTCAAAACCCACATCACAAGCACACATTCAAACAAAAGCAAGTGATCTAGAAAGTAACTAAGAGCCCATGGAAAACCATGGATGAAAATGGTGCTAATACCTTCCCTTTTCATAATCTACCCCCCGAACTCAAGATAACATCTCTAAAGGTCTTTCCTGTGCTTTTTCACCTTTCCTTTTGGATAAAAGAAAAGTCGGTGGCGACTCTTGCTAAATTGCGACATTTGTGAACACAAACACAAACATCTCAAGTCAGTTCTCCCACCGTATCACAGCAGGCCAGCGCAGCAGCTAGGCTACCAAACAGCAGCCAACAAAAGCAAACTTGCAGCCAAGCTGCAAAACACACAAAACAATAAGCAACAGGCCAAATGGTCACAAACATCAAAATGTAGCAATGCAAGCTATCAAAACCCTGTCATCATTTTCCAAAAAGAGTGCAAATCCTTCAGAAAATTGTATAAAAAGAAAAATGCTTTATTTCATTGAAAGATGAAAAAAGAAAGATGAAAGAGATATCACCTAGCCTGCATAATAACCCTGTCAATACAATCCAAAAATCTGAACCTATCCAATAAATTGCACACAAATATCAAATTTGAAACCTGCGTCTCTAAAGCCCAAGGTCAGCATACCAAAGTTGTTCAAACTCATCCCATTTCCCCCCAGTTTTCACCCTTATTCCAATATAATAAGGCCACTAGTTCATTGAACAAGGGGGAGAACATCTGTGATAACCAGCAAAAAAAACCAGAAAACGGTCCAAGATAATATAGAACCATAAAATCAAACCAAGAACAATAGAAAACATAAACTCATACAAACCTATACTCCCTCTGTCCAAAAATCCTCCAACTCTCAAACATTAAAACTTTTTGTGAATAACCTTCGTATCTTTCTGCAACATTCACAAACCGCTCATATAATCTTAAACCTAAGTCTACAATAATACACAAACCTATGAATCCTTAGTTATAAATAATCAGAAAATAAAAATATCACGACCACTCACCTTTAGCTCAACCGCCATCGATCTCTCCAGGAAACACGTCTACCATCATTGTTTTTTCTTTCAGTTTCAGTTGAAGATTGTTGTTGGTGTACAAAGGGCGTCGAATCTCTCTTTCTATTTACTTTTTTTTGCTTGATTTTTGTTATAATCTTATTAGGGTCTATAAGCCCTTTTGTATAAGTTGCTTCATTTATGAATTATCTACAAAAATTAAACAAAAATTAGAGCTCAGAAGGAAATACGAAGTAGATCTGAGAAATACTGTACCTAAGTCATACACCGGAGAAAACCTCCCCTCCGACACACGCGCGTTTCTAGTCGTCAACACCATACCCATTTTTCTCCACGGAAGTCCTCACAAATCCAGGTCCTCCACGCCACTGCTACCCTCTGTCTTCCCCTGCTCACCGATTCCGATCACCTAACGATTTCACTCCCTTCGTCGCTCCAGCCCCTTTCGGTATCCCTTCCATTTTCTTCTTCTTCTTCTTCTTCATTTTGCATTTTATTAATAATCACTGTGTTGGATTTTGAGAAACAAACAGAGAAGAACAGAGAGAGATTAAGAGGGAAAGGGCGTAAGAGTTGGAAGGAATTTTTTTTTGTTTCTTTCGTTTTTAGGCTGTACGAAATTTGGTTGAGAAAGAAAAGGAAGGATTTGAGATGGAGAACGCGAGGAAAGAGCAGAAAGAATACGGTCAGTTTCTTTTTGAGGAAAATAAAGATAATATCGGGAATCAAAATAACACAAAAATTCCCTTCCCATTGCTAATAACCCAGCGGCGCGCTTTACTCTCCCATTAGGGTTTTCAGCTTTCCTTGTCTCTTCCCCAAACCGAGTTTGGGCCTATCTCTTGGCCTAGCCCATTTCACAGTTTGTGTTTCTTTTATTAATTAAGTAATTACAATAACGAATGAACATAACAACCCAGTTGGTAAAGCGTTCTTTACAACACCAGGAGGTCCCGGGTTCAAGACCCTTTGGGACATTTTTCATTTTTCTGATTTTTGTTTACTTCATTTTTCTCTTTTTTGTTAAAACAAAAACTTCTTAGGCTTAAGACCTCTCAAGCCCATGCTTCAAAAACAGTATCACCCCATTTCATTTTAATACCACCCTTCTATTTTGTTTTGTTATTTAGTTTTGATTTTATTTGTGTTTACTAATTTAATAAATCATAATTTTGTTAGATAATTTTCTCATTTAGCTTAGTTTTAAAATTTAAGTTAGGAAGTCTTTGTAAATATTTTTACGAATTATTTTTTTTTATTTAAATCTTAATTTTTTTATTTAATTTCTTAGTAACTAAAAAACCCTAAAAGACAAAATGCATGCATTTGATTTAATTTCTTTATCAAATTAATAGAATAGATTTTTCTATTTTTCTTTTCAAACTTTTTTCAAACAAAAAAATAAGAATTTTATTTCCTTATCTTTATTTTTTTAATTAATTTTACTTCATAAACTCGTCGTAATTTCGATTAATTGCTCGATTCATTTGGTTGTATTGTTTGCCTATTTGGACATTTAATTGCATTAATCCATCCCCATTTGTAAATTTGTACCCCCATTCTCGAAAGCTCTGTAATAGCGTAGAAATTTAATTTCCGTAATTTACTAAATTCCTTATATTGTATAGTAATTAGGCGTGTATGGCAAGATTTAAAATTAATCGCTAGATAACCTAATTTCAAAGACAAAAATAACTTAAATCAAACACACTTTTTCACACGCGCACCTCTAGGGTAACCTCGCTCGTTTCCTCGGAAATACAATCATGTCCCTTGAATATGTGACACTTTAGCAAAGACCCTTCGATAAAAAAGATTGTAGTCCCTCGATGTACCTCAATGTTGCCTTCGATAAAATGATCTAGTCCCTTACGAAAAATTGCTAAAGCGTCTCATAAGTTGCCTTCTATGACTGTACAAACGTCCCAGGCTTGTCCCTTCACATCCAACGACGGGACTTCTTACCAAATCAATGGTAAGATAGAAACATCTAAAGGAGGAGGAAAAGAAACGTTTACGACCTTTTGAGTAGGTAGATTCGTTCCTAGTTGCTCACTTTCTCACAACCAAACATTTTACACCAACACTTCCATATTAAAACATTTTCAAAAGACAAAAGCTTTTTGTATACGTTCTTATAGAGACGAGAACCATTACAAAAACATCTTTCAAAATACTTTCAAAACACACTCCACAAACACATCTTTGAACTATTTTCGAAACAAGCACTTTGTACGCGTTCTTATAGAAACGAGAACCATTACAAAGACATTTTCAAAATGCTTTCAAAACTCACACCACAAGCACATTCAAAAAAAAGAAAGTGATCTAGCAAGCAACTAAGATCTCATAGATAACTACGGATGAAAATGGTGCTAATACCTTCCCTTTTCATAATCTACCCCCCCGAACTAAGAAAACATCTCTAAAGGTCTTTCATGTTCTTTTCAGCCTTTTCTTTTGGATAAAAGAAAATTTGGTGGCGACTCTTGCTATCCGCATAATTGTGATCAAACACAAAACAACCAAGTCAATTCTCCCACCGTGTTACACATGTATTACATTAAATCATTCACAAACAACAATAATAACATGAATATGCAATCAAAATGAGTTTGAATGAGTTTGAGATTGGGAATTTTTTACCAAATGAAGGTGCCTCGATCTGTAGTTCTGAGTGTGGGATGGATTATGCAAGGGTTGGTATATGTTCCTGGATGTCTCAGGAATACGAATCTGGTATTTGTTTGGACTGAGGGAGCTTGCAATGTTTGTTTTGGATTTTGACAACTTATGATATTTTTTAGCGTTTTGAGATAGTTTTCTGAGGCAGTGTGTGCGTGTGGCTCTTTGAGGCAATTTCTGTGTCTGTACCCCCTTTTCGCTTCTGATTTAGTCTTGTACTTATAAGGCTGTGGTGGTGAACAAATATGGCATGAATCAGCCATTAATCATGGCTTTGAAAGCAAAATTGAAATATTTGAACAATTGCCATTTTGATAATTTTCTTGCCATTCTTGAAACATAATGAACCTAGACATGTTATGGTTGGTGTTTCGACTTGCATATCCATTTCACATCAATTAATTCTTTAGACAAGCTCCCAAGCTTTGTTCTTTTCGATGGCTCTGAGTTCCAATTCGAATTGCTCAAGGCTTTATCATCATGGCTTCTTCGATTAAGTCACCATCTGCATCGATTGCTTGATCTAGAAACATCAGCCTAATCAAATTCCTTTCGATATCCTTTCCTTCAATTCGACCAATCAAAGTATCACCTCTTCATATTAACTTGTCGAAGCTTCGTTCTGGTCTTTTCGATCTCCTTTCGTTCAATTCAACCAACCGAACTATCACCTCTTCCTTTTAACTTGTCAAAGCTTTGTTTTCTTCTTTTTGATCTCCTTTCCTCTAATTCGAACAATTAAAGTATCACCTCTTCGTTTTGACTTGTCGAAGCTTCCTTCTATTCTTTTTCTTATTGAACTGAACTTCGACTCCAACCCCACCCTTTGCTTTCATCTACAAGACCATCTTTATAGATCACTAGTTTATCTTTGATTGGTGAATACAACTTGTATGCTTTAATTGAATGGTAACCTATGAGCACCAAGACTTCACTTCGATCATCCAACTTCTTCCTCGCCTATTTAGGTACATGCCTGAAACACATTGATCCAAAGACTCTAAGAGGACTTATATTTGGCTGATTCAACCTTAACAGTCCTTCTATGAAATCATGCCACGTTTGAAGGTTGCGTGTCCTTAGAACCATTATACTTTCACGTGTTTCTATAAAGCTTTTTAATTCAACATCTTCTTCCTTTCGAAGCGCCAATTCAAATCAACATGACAATCGAAATGCCTTCCCTTGTAATGCTTCGAATAACTTATTTTTTCAATAGTTCGAAAACGAACCCTTCAAAGCTCTTTACTAGCTCTTCATTAATCGAAGACTTCATAAAAGCCTCCTCACACGTTCTTTTGAACTATTCTTTCTTTGATCATAGTGTCAATTATTCAAAACTTGTGTAATCAAAATTCCCAGCTAACACTGCTTCATTGGGCATCTAATTAGAATACATATTGTTGTCGAAGCTGCTTCAGCCCAAAATCTCTTAGACATATTCTTAGCTTTTGACATACACCTTTTCTTTCTTTCAGCTATGCCACTATGTTGAGTCAAATAGGGTGCCATGGAAATCATTTGAAGCTTCTGCAAACCAAAATTCTTTGTGAGAAATGAAACCCTAGTTGGAAATCCATTGCTTAGGAGGAGAATTCGCCTGATCAATTCTTGGTCAACCTTGAGAAATTGAGGAACTTAATGAGCATGCCTTGAATAAAATGGGAGGGCAAATATTAGGGGGCAACAACTTCCCCTGTTTAATCTTCTTAAACCTGAATATTTAGATTGGCTTGTCTGCCTTTCATGATCTAAAGGTGGAAGATGATTGAACACTAGAGTGCCTATAAATTTGCACTCGCATGAAGTAACGTCGTTGGTTAATGATATAAGGAACAAGCTTATAGATGCCATTTGGAGAAGATGACTGAGAGTTGTCAGAGATGGGCTTAAAGATGCCATCCAAAGTAGATGCTGACTTCATAAGAGGTCTCTTTGTGAGGATTCTTGTTCCTATTATATGAGGAAGACTGCAGTGGGGAATGTTGATTTCTATTCTTTTTCTTGAGGAAAACTCTGTGGGGAATCGATTCTAGGAGCTTTAGTTGTCCATGGATCTACTGAGGAGTTATCTCTAGACTGGAGATATGAAAGTTAGCTGTTTATCCGGTTGAAATCCAGGTTTCACAGTAACTTGCTGAAGATAATAATGTTGACTATTATCTGGTCATATTCCAGGATTCACGGTAACTTGCTAGGGAATATGAAATTAACTGTTATTTGGCCGATCTCCAGGCTTTGGAGCAATTGAAGAGGTTGATTGTTATCTGGTCGGGTCCGGGCTTTAACTTGAACTTGAGGTACACTGTCATTTGGTCAGGTCTAGGCTTTACAGTGTTGTAAACTGCTATCTGGAGATATATGAGAATGAGCCTATGTAGGGTTGCTTCAGGATGAGTCCGTTTGAAACTGCTTCTGAAAACTAGAAGGAACCCGTGTAAGATTGCTTCAGGATGAACCCATGTTAAACTGCATCTGGAGATTATTGGAAGGAACCCGTGTAAGATTGCTTCAGGATGAGCCAGTGTAAAGCTGCATTTGGAAATTGTGAGAAGGAATTCGTGTAAGATTGCTTCAGGATGAGCCCGTGTAAGGCTGCATCTCAGGAGGAGAAGGAATTCGTGTAAGATTACTTCAGGATGAGCCTGTGCAAAGCTGCATCTGAAAATTGCGAGAAGGAATCCGTCTAAGATTGCTTCAAGATGAGCCTGTGTAAAGCTGTATTTCAGGAGAAGAAGGAATCCATGTAAGATTGCTTCAGGGTGAGCCCATGTAAAGCTGCATTTCTAGAGGAGAAGGAATCCGTGTAAGATTGCTTCAGGATAAGCTTGTATAAAGCTGCATCTAGAAATATATTAGAAGGAGCCTGGGTAGGGCTGCTTTGTCTGGTCGTGTAGATAGTTGCCCCGTCTTGTTTCGGGAATTGATCCATAGTCAGTTTGTTCACAGATAGTTGCCCTGTCTTGTTTCAGGAATAAATCTGGAACTTGGTTTTTTTGGTCGTTGAGATAGTTGCCCTGTCTGGTTTCAGGAATTAATCTCTAACATGGTCTTATAAATAGTCACCCCATCTTGTTTCAGGAATTGATTTACAATTAGTCGTTCATAGATTGTTTCCCTGTCTTGTTTCAGGAATTAATCTGGAACTTGCTTTTGTTGGTCGTTGAGATAGTTGCCCTGTCTGATTTCAGAAATTAATCTCTAACCTGGTCTTGTAGATAGTCACCCCGTCTTATTTCGGGAATTGATCTACAATTATTTCTTCAGAGAGTTACCCTGTCTTGTTTCAGGAATTAATCTGGAACTTGCTTTTGTTGGTTGTTGAGATAGTTGCCCTGTCTGGTTTCAGGAATTAATCTCTAACTTGGTCTTGTAGATAGTCGCCCCGTCTTGTTTTGGGAATTAATCTACAACAAGTCGTTCACATATAGTTTCCCTGTCTTGTTTCAGGAATTAATCTGGAACTATTTTTGTTGGTTGTTGAGATAGTTTCCCTATCTCGATTCAGGAATTAATCTCTAACCTGGTCTTGTAGATAGTCGCCCCGTCTTGTTTCGAGAATTGATCTACAATCAGTCGTTCACAGATAGTTTCCCTGTCTTGTTTCAGGAATTAATCTGGAACTATTTTTGTTGGTCTTTGAGATAGTTGCCCTTTATGGTTTCAGGAACTAATCTCTAACCTGGTCTTGTAGATAGTCGCCCCGTCTTGTTTCGGGAATCGATCTACAATCAGTCATTCACAGATAGTTGCCCTGTCTTGTTTTAGGAATTAATCTGAAACTGTTTTTGTTAGTCGCTGAGATAGTTGTCATGTATGGTTTCAGGAATGAATCTCTAGCCAGGTCTTGTAGATAGTCGCCCCGTCTTGTGTCGGGAATTGATATACAATCAGTCGTTTATAGATAGTTGCCCTGTCTTGTTTCAGGAATTAATCTGGAACTGTTTTTGTTGGTCGTTGAGATAGTTGCTTTGTCTGGTTTCAGGAATTAATCTCTAAGTTGGTCTTGTAGATAGTCGCCCCGTCTTGTTTCGGGAATTGATCTACAATTAGTCGTTCCCCGATAGTTGCCCTGTCTAGTTTCAGGAATTAATCTGGAACTTTTAAAAATTGTTGATGATATTCATCTGTTGATCTTTCCTGAAAAGGTAAAGAATTAGCTGTATACAATATCATGATGCATAAAGTGCATTGGGTAATGATGTTCTTAAAATAAATGAGATTGTGATATATGCATTTGTGCTGCATATGCTATGACACTTGTAAAATGATGTATGAATGCAATATGTGAATGTATCAGTTATTCTATTGCAGTGTTGTTGAACTAGGGAAAATAAATCCCTGGTTGTTGCTGGGGATGAAGAATGTAAGTCTTCAAAGTTTGTTGAAGTTGAAATGCTGGGAGATGGATTTTCGTTGCTAAATATATAAAATTTATTACGGGAAGAAAACACCGTAAACCGCTTGGGGATTTAATGAAATTATGTTATGGAAAGGAAACTCTGTAAATTGCCTGGAAATTTTGTGGAGCCCTGTTGGGGAAACCCAAGAAATTTATGAACCATGCTGAGGAATTCTTTCAGACGCTGTGGAGATGATTGGAGATCCTTGCTCTGTAGGTGGTATTAGGACACCTGACATTATTAGGCTGTATGCTGAAAATGTAGCAACGACTTTGTAGGAGGACGACTCTGTATTTGTACCTACTAGGGAATGCATCCTTACTGATGATGAACTTTATGAAGATAGTCCCCTAGGGGTGGTTACTCGGGCGCTAGAAAGAGGGGATTTTGTGGATGGTTTGAATGTTATCCCAACTCCTAGAGTCTTGAGTAAATTTCTAATAAGCCTTCTACTGATAGACATGTGACGATATGACAGGACATAATCGTACACTTTAATCCCTAGCTTTTTCATGGACTGTCCTTTCAAATTTCAGTCCATCGGGATACCCTTTTTTTCCCAAGCCGCCTTTTCAGGTTTTCAACTTGCCGGGTGTACAGTTTTAATTATATGTCCCTAATTTTTTCCCGAACTCTTTTGGTTCTCCGAGATGCCCTTATTTTTTCCAAGGCCAGTCAACCTAACGGGTCCTTTTCATGCAGAGTATTTTCTAACTATGTCCGCGTTCATCGGGTGCGGAGAATCGTCACTGTCCATAGTAGTAAGTGTTGCAGCACTGCCAGAAAAATGTTTGATCGATCATACATGATCCTTCTTATTCAATGCCCTGAGTTATTCAGATGGAGGACTGCCCCCGGCTATTCGGCGCTTTTGAGGGATTTCTCGAATCTTGACTCGTCTGCCCCCAAATCAATTAGATACCATGTCATTCCCCTTGACTACGAAAGGCCTGTTACTAGAAATGTCTTTCCAGCAAAGGTGATTCTGTTCATATAGATGATTTCTGTTCATTGAATATCTGTTGTGTGAATTTCGATGTTGTCGAACAATTAGTCATATGTAAACAATGGTATTAAAAATGCAAAGCTTATGTCTGTCTTGAAATTTTTGAAAATTCATTTTTTATTAAAACAAAATTGGCAAGAATGTGATATCAACTCAAGATTTATAGTAAACCTTATAGGAGTTAGGATACCTTTTATAACAGTATGCTTTCGAACTAACCCATGCTTCAGCTAGGACTTGTAAGGGTTGTAGCGTGGCCTGGTTCACGGCTTAAGAAACAAAGGATAAAGGCTCAGAATTTATTTGTACCCAACCCATTATTTGTGATATTCTTCAGTCCTATACTCAGTTAATTGTGTGCTTAAATCCCGATTGAGTCTGGAATCTTTGCCCTGCTACTCGAGTGATGGTTCGGATACTGAAAGATTATTTTGAGGAGGCAGGCATTTCTTATAATATTTTCTTTTTTATTGAGGATTTGTAGCGACCTCTTTTTTTTATTATCCCTACTTTTTGCCTGAACCGTTTTTTTTTGTGATTACAGTCAGCGGGATACCCCAGTTTTTTTTAAGTCTCCTTCATAGGTTTTGACTTAGCGGACTTTTATTTTGAGAGATAATGACTGCCTGTTTTAATGATTATGTAGAACCATCACCATCTTTTGTTTTGGAAGTATACCTCCGACACTACTCCTCATGTACGGAGGGAAAGCTTGTGATCGAGTACACCATTGAATTAACTGAGAAACTATCCTGCCCCAGGTTATGATTAAAGGTTTCAATTTGCGTGAGAAAGAAAACTCCTACTTCTTAGGCTCAAAGGGGTTGACTAGGGATTATCTTTCTTATAACTCCACTATTTAGGATTTGAAACAACGCTTGTACATCATCAGAAAGGTCTGTTCAAAAGCATAATGTATAAGATTGTGGTATCATTTTCGTCATCCTCCATATAAAGGCTTATAGCTTTCAATCGAGAGTCGAATATCACAAAGAGGAAGTAAAAGCATAGTTTCAGTATAGTGAAAACAAATAAATTAATTCAAGACAAACATATGCAATGCGTTAATGGAATAACAAAGTTTGACATAAATAAGTGTTCGAACAATCAAAAGAAAATTACAATTTGAAAATTATAATGAACAAAAAGCCTCTCTGTCTGAAGTTGTTACTTCAGATGGTGTTCCTTTGAGGGATGGCAGAAGAATTCAATCTGAGCATCTTGTGTGAACTCCAGCACCCCTTTGTCGATCAAGTCCTGAATCTTATTTTTCAATGCCCAACATCTATTCGTATCATATCCAAGACTATTGGAATGGTAGGTACACATTCCATCAGGATGATATCTAGGAGCAGAGGTATTGGGATTCCGAGGAGGATCCCTCAACGTAATCAACTCCATCTTCAACATGTGTTATAATAGTTGAGCCAAGGACATGTTGATTTTGGTGAAGTGTCTTTTGGGCGTATCTTGCTTATGTGGACCACCTTGTCGTGGTTGGTGAAGTCGTTGTTGGACTCTTGGTGTAGCAGCCATTTTGAAAGGTGTTTTCTCAACCAAATCTTCTTGCTTCAACTGAGGCTGATTAAAGAATCGATCCTCAATTCTCGTTTTTTGCTCCATATGATTGCATCCATCTTGATGAAGCTTGTTGATGAGTCCTCTTATCTCTTCTTGTCCACGAGCTAAGTTTTGGATAAGAGCTAATTTTCCCAACATCTGGGTTCTCACCGTTTCCATCTCAGCTTGCAGTTGTTCCAACTGGTCATCCTTGTTATTGTCAGGAGTTTTCTTGGTCAAGTTCTCAGCGAGAAGTGCTTTCAATTCTTCTTGCCCCTTGGATAGATTTTGTGAGCAACCCCTTCATATAATTGGTTTTGAATGATAACAAATATACGTAAAATAATCAATGAATGTTAAAAGAACTTTACCTACATGTGTGCATTGTAAAAAATATAGTATAACATGTTTAAAATGAGTTAAGAATGTGTTTTACACATAAAACATTGTTATGAGTCGACACAAACAGCTTTGCATCGACGTATACTTAAGCAAAGAATCAGGAAAACGATTCTACTTCAGTATGAGTCGACACATCCATGCTATGCATCGGCTCATAACATGTTGATGCCCCTGGAATACAACCTTTAACCTTTATTCATTGATACATAACTTCATGCATCGACACATGATATGTTGATGTCCCTGGAAAACATTTTTTTTAACTTTTATACATCGATACATAACATTATGCATCGACTCATAACACGTTTTGTCTTCAAAAATTAAAAGTTCAATTCAGTATGTCTCGACACATACGTGTTATGCATCGACTCATGCAAAATGGTTGGCTCTGTAATATGTTGTAATATCTTCTTGCATTGACTCATAACAACATGTATCGACTCATTCTGTGTTATATAACTAACATGAGTCGACTCATGCTAACATGCATCGACTCATATTACGAATTTATGCCTCTTACCGTTTTCTGTTACATATATAAGTATGTTTTTTCAGCAGTAAAACATACACAATTATTTACAATTGTGAGCATCAATTCTGAGCAGCAAGAAGCCTGAAAGATGATTCGTCTTCATCATCTTCTCAATCATCTTAATTCAACAACAACATCAAAAATCAAACATCTTTATTCAATTGGATAAAGAGATCAAGAGATAACGCTCAACTGTGCATTCAAGGGATCTCAGTTGGGTTGAAGATTCTGAAGGGGGCTTCGAGGAAAAACCAATGGGTTTGTCCTTCAAGAACGGACGTGTTCTTGAGGGTTTTTTAGTCACGATTACACAAGTCGAATTCAGCCGTAGCGAGGGGATTGGAAATCAGAGGGAACTTTTGAAAACAGGTCATGGAAGCGGAGGATCGGTTGTGCATCTTGCAGGGAATCTTGATAAGGCTCATATCAAGTGGAGGTTCTTACAAGAAGAAGAAGATATTAGGGATTTCTTTCTGTCTGTGTAGTGCAACCTTGTATTCAAACATTAGGCAAAATTGTTATAAGAATTCTCAATTTCAAATTTGGAATTGAGAGCGAGACGTACCCACACGCGAGGACAACAGTGGGGAACTTCCTTACCAAACTGCATGCGTATTGTTTTTTCTTTCTCTCTATATCTTTACATTTTTTGAAATTTTGTGATTCAATTGGCTTGCTGAGTTTCTGTTTAATGATAAAATAGTTATTCAAAATACTTTCATCAAATCACCATTATTAATCATCAAACAAGCATACGCCAACCGTTTGACAAAATTGCTTACAAGTTTTAATTCATTGGTAACATTGTTCTAGTGATAAGTGCATTAAAATTTTTAAGTAATATGTGTTTAAGATTCATATATTTCATACTAATAAAATCCACCAAGTTTATCGCATGTCCGGTTTTCTAGTAGTTGGTTCAAAATAGACGGAAGTTGATTTTGGACCTTACTTTTCCGATGCTTTTAACAAACTTCGACAAAAGATTTTAAATCCTTGAAAAATAAGGAGGTGATATATTCACCCCCCTCTCGATCACTTGTCACACCGTTTAACAAGTGGTATCAGAGCATCAGTTAGCTGGTGCTTTGTGTCTACTAGTAACGTTATGGCCTTTGAACCAAAGGGGCGTATAATATAGCTCCTGTTTTCAATGGTGAAAACTATGGCTACTGGAAAGACTGCATGCAAGTACACATAAATTCCATTGACAGGAATGTTGGTCTGCCATTCAAAATTGTCCTTTTAAAATTACCATGAGGAATGATGCAGGTGCAATAGTACCTAAACTTGAGGATCAATGGAATGAAATAGATGAAAAGAAGTGGTCGTGCGATTGGAGAGGCAGAAATATGATAATCTCAGCACTTGGTGTTGATGGGTATTATAGGGTGTCTCATTGCACGTCCGCTAAATAAATGTGGGATGCTTTAGAAATTGCCCATGAGGGCACTACTGAAGTTAAACAGTCCCGCATTAACACACTCAATCAAGAGTTTGAGCTTTTTCGCATGAAACATGGAGAATCTGTCTCCGACATGTAAAAGAGATTCGTTCATCTTGTGAGTCGTTTAAATTCACTTGGAAAACCTGTTTCCAATGAAATTGCTACTAATAAAATTTTGAGATGTCTTAGCAGGGAATGGAAACCTAAAGTAACAGTTATCAAGGAAGCCAATGACCTCACTACGCTTACCATTACAACTCTGTTTGGCAAGCTGGAATAACATCAACAAGAATTGGAAAGTCTTGAAAAATATGAAAATAAAAGTAAGAAGGAGAAGAATAAAGACAGGGAGGGTGAGAAGAAGTCAATATATCTAATGGCTTCTAGCTCCAAGTCCTCAAACAAAGAGCAAGATACTGATTCAAGTAGTGATGAAATTTTTGATGATGAAGAAATGGGACTTTTTGTTCGAAGATATAATAGGTTTATTCAAAAGAGTGGAATCAAGCACTCCGATAAGAATCTCATAAGCTTTCGAAAACATTCCAAAGAGCCAAGGCAAGAAGAGAATAAAAATCAAAGAAGTAAAGGACCTTTCTACAATTGTGGTAAAGTTGGACACCACAAACCGGACTGTCCAAAGATGAAAAAGGACAAAGGAAAAACTCCACCAAAGAATTTCAATAAACAAAGAAGAGCTTACATTGCATGGGAAAGCGATAGTGATTCATCAAACGATGACAGTTCGAGTGATAATGATGAGACTGCAAATTTATGTCTCATGGCACACACCAAAAATCAGTCCTACCACAAGAAAAACAACCACGACAAGCAAGTAAGACAAGCATATCCTAACAACTTTTCTTCTATGTCTTTTTCTGAACTGAAAATAGATTTTGAAAAACTACAAAACAAAGCTGAAGATGCTTTTAAGAGATTATCCTCCGATAAACAAATATTTTCATTCTTATAGGGTAAAGTCTATAAAGCTGAAAAAGACTTAAAATGTCTAAAAGCTAGTATTACAGAACGTTCAAAGGATAAGGATGTTAGAGGATTTATTCCTAGAAGGGAATGTGAAGTTTGTCATATTTGGCAACAAGAGGTTAGAACTCTTAATGCCAAATTGGAAAAAGCATTACAGCCTAAGGTTACTTTTGCCATCGATCCTAGACTTTTTAAGAAAATGTTGTATCCACCATATGCAAAATATTCTTTTGTCGAAAAGATTCCAAAGGATTCAATGAGCAGAAGTAAGAAAATACATCATCATCATCATGGTTAGTGTCATTATTGTTGTTGTTTTGGTCATACTTTTTGAAAAATGTAAGTTTAGGAGATTTCTTATTCCTAAATGCATTTACCAATGGAGGCCTAAAGGAAACCATGTTACCACTTACCCACATGGACCCAATAAAAATTGGGTACCTACCTCTCTCTTTTGATATTGTAGGAAAAGTGTCTTACATTCGTGGATAGAAGATGGTTTCTAGATAGCGGGTGTTCAAGGCACATGACATGTGACATATCGCTTTTCATTGACTTCAAAGCAAAGAAGAAGGGATTTGTTACTTATGGAGACAATAACAAAGGAGCGATACTCGATAAAGGTAGTGTAGGTAATCCCTCTACCACTACGATTTATGATGTCCATATAGTAGAGGGGCTTAAACAAAATTTGTTAAGTATTAGCCAATTTTGTGACAAGGGTTATAAAGTTACTTTCACAAACACTTGCTGCATAATTGAAAATACTGAATAGAATATTGTGTTTAAGGGTATTAGAGTAAACAACATCTATATGCTTGACCTTTTTGATGTATCACTAACAAGCACTAAGTGTCTAGTCACCTTGAATGGTGATTCTTGGCTTTGGCATAGACGTCTAGCGCATGTTAACTTTGATTTACTTAATAAGGTTGTATCTAAGGATCTAGTAGTGGGTCTTCCAAAGATAAAATTTACAAAAGATCACCTATGTGACGCGTGCCAAATGGGAAAGCAAACAAGGGTCTCTTTCAAATCTAAAAATATGATTTCTACTTCACGACCCCTTGAGCTTCTCCACATGGACCTCTTTGGACCTTCTAGAACAAAAAGTCTAGGTGGAAATTATTATGGTTTTGTAATCATTGACGACTACTCTAGATTTACTTGGACTATATTCCTTCGTAGCAAAGATGAAACTTTTTCTGCTTTTAAGGGTTTTGCAAAACTATCTCAAAACAGAATGGATTTAAAAATAATTACAATTCAAAGCGATCATGGAGGTGAATTTCAAAAGCATCTCTTTGATAAGTATTGTGAGAAGCATGGTATTGAGCATACTTTTTCAGCATCTCGAACTCCACAGCAGAATGGAGTTGTGGAGCGCAAAAATCGCGTTTTAGAGGAGTTGGCAAGAATAATTCTCAATGAGGATGGATTACCAAAATACTTTTGGGCTGATGCAATTAGCACAGCTTTTTATGTTTTAAACAGAATATTAATCCGTCCTATTTTGGATAAAACACATTATGAACTTTTAAAAGGAAGAAAGCCAAACTTGTCACATCTTCACGTATTCGGTTGTAAATATTTTGTTTTGAATAATGGTAAAGAAAATCTTGGGAAATTCGATGCAAAAGCAGATGAAGGTATCTTTCTCGGATACTCACAATCAAGTAAAGCATATAGAGTATATAATAAGCGTTTACTTACTATTGAGGAGTCAGTCCATGTTTCTTTTGATGAATCTTATCCGAAAAATGTCAGAAAAGGTATTTCTCTTGATGGTGCAGGTGTATCTACAGAAGACATACTCAAGGTAACTGTTGAGGAAATTGATCAGTCCAAAACAGTTGATGATGAGGAGGAAAAAGATACAAGCCATACAAAAGATGAGGAAGAAGAGTCAACAGAAGTAAATGTTCTTCCACCAGCTTGGAAATCCTCAAAAGACCATCCTATTGACAACATATTGGGAGATATTTCAAAAGGACTGATGACTCGCTCTAAGATAAGTAATTTATGTTATCACTTCGCTTTTGTTTCACAAGTAGAACCTAAAAATGCTAAATAGGCATTGATTGATGAATTTTTGCTAATGGCCATGTAAGAAGAGCTTAATCAATTTAAAAGAAATGATGTTTGAGAACTTCTCCCTCGTCCGCGAGACCATCATATCATAGGCACTAAGTGGGTTTTTAGAAATAAACTTGATGAAAATAGAGTGATAAACCGCAACAAAGCACGTTTAGTGGCACAAGGGTATAACCAAGAGGAGGGCATTGATTATGAGGAGACTTATGCTCCAGTTTCTCGCCTTGAGGCTATGCGTCTCTTGCTCGCTTATGAGTGTGAAAAAAATTTTAAGCTTTATCAAATGGACGTAAAGAGTGCTTTTCTAAATGGAGTCATAAATGAAGAGGTATATGTCTCACAACCTCCTGGTTTTGAGAATAATAAATATCCATATTATGTTTTCAAATTAAAACGAGCGCCTATACAGTCTTAAGTAAGCCCCCCGGGTTTGGTATGAAAGACTTAGTAAATTTCTACTTGATCATGGATATTCAAGAGGTAAAGTGGATACCACTCTTTTCATTAAACGTAAAGGAAATCACATTCTTTTAGTTCAAATATATGTAGATGATATTATTTTTGGTTCAACTAACCTACATTTGGTCGAAGAATTTTCTAAGGTTATGTAGGGTGAATTTGAGATGAGCCTCATGGGGGAGCTAAACTACTTCCTTGGTCTTCAAATAAAACAGCTCAATGAAGGCACAATTGTATGTCAAACAAAATATTGCAAAGAGTTGCTTAAACTATTTGGAATGAACGACTCAAAATCAATTGACACCCCTATGCCTACCAACAGGAATTTAGATAAGGATGAACATGGTAAGAGTGTAGATGTCAAGAAATATAGAGGTATGATTTAATCACTTTTGTATCTTACGACATATAGGCCTGACATCATGTTTATTGTTTGAATGTGTGCACGATATCAATCGGATCCTAAGGAATCCCACTTGAAATCTGTCAAGGATATACTTAGGAATATCAATAGTACATCTAAGTATGGGCTATGGTATTCTAAGGGAAGTGATTGCAGTTTAGTAGGTTACTCTGATTCTGACTTTTCTGGCTGTAAGTCAGATAGGAAAAGCACTAGTGGAACATGTCATTTGTTTTTAAACTCTCTAGTGAGTTGGCATAGCAAAAAGCAGGTTTATGTTGCTTTATCAACCGCTAAGGCTAAATACGCTGCAACCGGTATTTGTTGTGCTCAGATTTTATGGCTGAAGCAACAATTACAAGACTATGATATTCAATTAAAATGTATTCCAATAAAATGTGACAACACCAATGCTATAAATCTTACTAAGAATCTTGTCTTACACTCACGCACTAAACACATAGACATTAGGCATCACTTTCTTCGCGATCATGTTGAAAAGGAGGATGTTATGTTTGAGCATGTTGATACTAAAAATCAACTTGCTGACATTTTTACAAAACCACTAGCAACAGAACCTTTCTTTAACATTCGTCATGAGCTAGGGATTTTAGAATTCTTGAGATGTGTTTTTAGCTTTCGTATGTGTGTCTTAACACCTCATCAACTGAGGTAATATCTTTCCTCTCTACTTTCTCTCTAAGAATTATATGATTACTTATAAATTGACCTTAATTGTTCCATTAGTATAGTCTATATATTTCTTTTACATAAATTGTTTGAACTTGACATATGTAAATTGCATTACATCATTATGTATGCATAATCATCTTCAGATAGTTCATTTTTCATAATCATATAATTGCAAATGGGTCTCATATCCAACTGTTCACAGAAACTTGTAGAAAACTGCACTTCTGTTAAAATTTACTGTTATGAGTCAGCTCGTATAATTATGAGTCGACTCATACTGAAGAAAAATGTAAAAACAAAATCAAAATTTCCTTATGTATTTTGTTCTGAAGTTTGTATTAATGTTCTATTCAAACAATTTTTGCTATAGCTTATGTAAACTGAATATTCTCTGCGTTAAATGCTTTCACCATAATTATTTTTTGTTTACTCAATTATTACCATGCTTATGCCAAGACTCGTTATGTGTGAATGACATTGGTTCTTTTTGTTACAAGTTTGCTGAGATTGCATCTCAATTCATGTGTGCTGAAATCACTGAAAATCTATCTTATTCTCTTTTTGATGTTGTCAAAGGGGGAGAAGAAGATGGTGTTAGAAAAGGATTCTTAATATGCACAAACTCAGGGGGAGGATCTCATTCATCCATACTATATCATTACACATCATCAAATATTTTCAATCATCTAAAAGGGGGAGTTTGCGAGAAACCCCTTTATATAATTGGTTTTGAATGATAGCAAATATATGTGAAATAATCAATGAATGTTAAAAACTCTATACCTACATGTGTGCATTGTAAAAAATATAGTATAACATGTTTAAAATGAGTTAAGAATGTGTTTTACACATAAAAACTGTTATGAGTTGACACAAACAACTTTGCATCGACGCATACTTAAGCAATGAATCATAAAAACGATTCTGCTTCAGTATGAGTAGACACATACATGCTATGCATCGACTCATAACATGTTGATGCCCCTGGAATACAACCTTCAACCTTTATGCATCGATACATAACTTCATGCATCGACACATGATATGTTGATGTCTCTGGAAAACATTTTTGAACTTTTATGCATTGATACATATCATCATGCATCGACTCATAATACATTTTGTCTTCAAAAATCAAAAGTTCAATTCAGTATGTGTCGACACATACGTGTTATGCATCGACTCATGTTAAATGGTTGGCTCTGTAATATGTTGTAATATCTGCTTGCATCGACTCATAACAACATGTATCGACTCATTCTGTGTTACATAACTAACATGAGTCGACACATGCTAACATGCATCGACTCATAATACAAATTTATGCCTCTAACCATTTTTCTGTTACATATATAAGTATGTTTTTTCAGTAGTAAAACAGACACAGTTATTTACAATTGTGAGCACCAATTTTGATCAGCAAGAAGCCTGAAAGATACTTCATCTTCATCATCTTCTCAATCATCTTAATTTAACAACAACAACGAAAATCAAACATATTTGTTCAATTGGATCAAGAGATCAAGAGATAATGTTCAGCTGTGCATTCAAGGGATCTCAGCTGGATTGAATATTCTAAAGAGGGCTTCAAGGAAAAACCAAGGGGTTTGTCCTTCAAGAATGGACGTGTTCTTAAGGGTTTGTTAGTCACGATCGCACAAGTCAGATTCAGCCGTAGCGAGGGGTATGGAAATTAAAGGGATTTTTGCAAATAGGTCGTGGAAGTGGAGAATCGGTTGTGCATCTTGCAGGGAATCTTGATAAGGCTCATATCAAGTGGAGGTTCTTACAAGAAGTAGAAGATCTTACAGATTTATTTGTCTGTGTAGTGTAACCTTGTATTCAAACATTCAGCAAATTTTTTATAAGAATTCACAATTTCAATTTTGGAATTGAGAGGGAGACGTACCCACATGCGAGAACGACAATGGGGAACTTCCTTACCAAACTGCCTGCGTATTGTTTTTTCTTTCTCTCTATCTCTTCACATTTTCTGCAATTTTGTGATTCAATTGGCGTTCTGAGTTTTCTGTTTAATGATAAAATAGTGGTTCAAATACTTTCATCAAATCACCATTATTAATTATCAAACAATCATACGCCAACCGTTTGACAAAATTGCTTACAAGTTTTAATTCATTGGTAACATGGTTCTAGTGATAAGTGCATTAAAAACGTTAAGTAATCTGTGTTTAAGATTCATCTATTTCATACTAATAAAATCCAGCAAGTTTATCGCATGTCCGGTTTTCTAGTAGTTGGTTCAAAATAGACGAAAGTTGATTCTGGACCTTACTTTTCCGCTGCTTTTAACAAACTTTGATAAAAGATTTTAAATCCTTGAAAAATAAGGAGGTGATCTATTCAATCCCCTCTCGATCACTTGCCACAATGTCTAACAGATTTAGGAACATTTCCTTGAATTGAGCATCTTGAGTTTGGAGATCTTGGATAGTCTGCTCGAGAGCCATTTTTACTAAAATAAATAGCAAACGGATGAGAAAACCGGCATGGGGAGACCTGTCATGATATGATGCATGATGTGTGGATGAAATGTTTTCAATGATCTCGCGGGGTAAACACAAGAAAATGTCAGGAGTTGAATTTTGACTGCAACTTTGACGAAAGAACTTCGTATCATTGAATTTCCTTCTACAAGAATCAGGCTCACCATGTCGAGTGGGTCATAGCCTCTGACTCAAGTTATCGCGCTTTGGTCTTTTGACGGCATTGGATAGAGGAAAATAAATCCCCTTTCCCCTTGCTAGACGTTTGGTTCATCATAGCCTGCATCACAGACCCTTGAGATCCTTGAAATGGTTAAGGAAATGTTATGGCATGATGTCACGATGTGTATACTATGCAACCAGCAAAAGTGTAAGGTGACAAAGACAAGTGAGTCTTGTAAGAAGTCTCGATTATTGGATAATGACTACAAACAAGTCCTACAAGGAACTTACATTGTCAGATAATAAACAAAACCCTGCAAGGAGTTAAAGTTGTTAGATAATGAAATCAAACAAGTCACACAAGTAGCCTTAGGTTCAAAGGCTTGCGTGAGGTTTAAAGTTAAGTACCCTCTTGAAGTTTTAGTCGGCTCAACCTATCTTAGAAAAGTAACCGGGTTCTAAGGAGTCTCAATATCACTGATCTTTCTTTATCAAGCATTGGTTCAGCTCAGGCGATCTTTTCTCGCGACCGAAATATCTCGAAAGTCCGATCTCAACGAGTGTAGCATCGAGTATCAACCAATCCTAAACTTTATACCGAGGCCGGCTATTTCACTACTTTCTAATGGCCGAGTTTTTTCTACTAAGGTTCTAAGCTCCGTTAGTGCTTTATGACACCACACAGTGGCCCCGTATTCTCCTCGATTTAACACAAGGGATACCGGTACCAACAAATGTGTCACACTAATGTAGCTATCGCTCCAACCATATCGGTCTATGATGTACAGTCTCCACAATCTATTGTTGCTTACCTAAAAAGGTGCCCCAGATCCATGTGTAGGATCTTTTAGTAACAACCCAAACAAACCCTCAAAGATAAATCATACAGAACACACAATGTAAAGCAATTTAAAATGAACTAAACTCTAAGTTAACCCCACTTTTTATATATTCCCCAGTAGAGTCGCCAGTTCTGTGATACGGTGGTAGAACCGACTGTTTATACCGTTTTTGCATTTGTATTCGCAAATGTTATTGTAAGCAAGAGTCGCCACCGACTTTTCTTTTATCTAACAAAGGAAAGGATGAAAAGAACAGAAAAAGACCTTTCGAGAGTTTTTTGAGTAAGGGAGGTAGATTATGGAAAGGGAAGGTGTTAGAACCCTTTCCATCCGTATTTTTCTATGGGATCTTAGATGCTTAGCTCATTTTGAAATACCTTGTGCTTTGTGTGTTTTCAAAATAATTTTTGAAAGTGCCTTAGTGCGGAGAACTTTGGAATGTTTCTCAGAATAGTAGAGAACGTATACAAAGTTATTGAAAATGATTTTGAAACAGGTTTTGTGTAAGTGTCAAAATTGTTTGAGCATAGCGTCTAAGAACTATCTACTTTTACTCGAAAGGGTTGTTCTTTTACTCTTTTCCTTTAAACAGTTCTATCCTACTATTAGTGATTAGGTAGCCCTAGTCGTTGGATGTTTAAGGGACATTCGAAGGGACGTTTATGGTCACAAAGGAAACTGGGAAAGAAACCTTAGTAACTACCCTAGGGTTATAAGATCACTTTACCGAGGCAACGTCGAGAGGGTCATCGAGGGACATATGATCTTTAAACCGGAGGGTAGCCACTAAAATCTCTCACATTTCAAGAGTTTTGACTGTTTTTTTCAAAGGCAACCAAAGTGGGATACCCTAGAGGTGTACGTGTGCAATTGTGTTGTATTCAGTTATTTATCTTTGCATTTAGGTTTGCTAGCATTTTATTTTAATCTCTTGCCATACAATCCTATTAGCCATGCATCTAAACAGTTTAATAGTTTGCAGGAATTTAAAATGCGGAAAGATAAATCTTAAACTATTACAAGGCTTCAGGGAGGGGGATTAATTACATGTCCAAAAAATGGGAAAAATAAAGTAATAAAGTAAAAGTCCTAATTAATTCTATTACATCCCTATAGGCAGTTACGGAAAATATGGAAATAAAAATGTGAATAGTAATAACGCACGCTGTGATCGGTGGATCTGGAACTGACTGTTTTAAAGCTGGTTCGCGAAATGTCGCGGAAGCAAGAGTCGCCACCGTCTTTTATTTTCTCCAAATGGAAAGGACAAAAGCACAGAAAAATTCCTTAAAGAGATTGCTCTCGGTTCGGGAGGTAGGTTATAGAAAGGGAAGGTGTTAGCACCCTTTCTATCCATGGTTATCCATGGGCTCTTAGGTACTTGCTCAATGTGTTTTCAAAATTGTTTGTTTGTTTTTCAATTGTGGGTTTCAAAAATATTCTTTGAAAAGTTTCAGTTCAACTCGTGCGTCAGAGTGTTTTGAAAAGTTTGTTTTGAAAGTTTTGAAAGGTGTTGGTGAAAAGATGTTTTGATTTTGTTTTGAAATTAGAGCAAGTACCCTTGAGAACCTACCTACCCTAAGGAATTCGTCTGTGTAAATGTCCTTTAAAGTAGTGCCATCCCACCATTGAGAGGTAGGTAGCACCACCGTTGGAGATGTTCGGGTCAATTCGAGTTTTAGGGACGTGGTGGTCACCAGAGCAACAGTAGGACACCTTAGAAGCTACCCTTATGCCATTGATCCTTTATTTTTCCGGGGCAACCGTTTCGAGGCAACTGGATCATGTCATGGACATAAGGACTTACTAAAACGTCCTATACTCGACGACCACCTTTCGAAAGGCAACAGTGAGGCGTACCCTAGGGGTGGTGTGTGAATTGTGTGTCATTTTCAGTTTATTGTTTGTCTTGTCATGCATTGGTGATCTAACGATTCAATTTTATTTTCGGGCATTCATTCTTTCATGCATATTTATTAACAGTTATATTTGCGAGAAAATAAATCTAAACTATTACAACTGGCGCGGGTCCACATCGCCAAAAAACTGAACCCGATTTGACTGAAAATAAATAAAGCGAATAAATAAAAGTGCGAGAATTTTAGATTACAAGGCTTTGGGGGATATACAGAATTATTTAAACAATATAAAACAAATGCGCGAAATAAAGAGATTAAACAAAATTAGGGCGTTGGACCCTTTTACAAACAATTAAAATTAATCAAGGAATCTAAAATTAAAATTAAATGAAGAATAGTATTTTTTGTGTTTTTTAGATTTAAAAGAAAAAAGAGGGAATTAATTAAAGTAAAATAAAAAGCAAACCCTAATTCTAATATTTTTTTATTTATTATGAAAGAATTAAAATATAACCTAAATTAAACCTAAGTTAATTTATATACAATTTAATTATGAAAATAAATGAATTATTATTGTAGAAAAGGGAAAAAATAAGAAAGGATAAAAAGAATTCATTAAACCTAATTCTACACATTTTTAGATTTTTTTTTATTAAAAGAATTAAGGTTGTAACTAAATTAAATAATTACAAGCATTTATTTATGAAAAATAACTATAATAAAATAATTATTAAATTTTTTGTCTTTTCTGAATTTTAATGTTTTTATGTTTTTTTTGTAAAAAATTAATTAAGTCAGAAAATAAAATACACAAGTAAATGATTAAAAATAATAGAACATAAAGAAAATTAGAAAGAAAATGGAACCAGGGGGGTGTTCTGTCCCATTGTGGAGGTGTTGATTTGAAAAGCCTGGCCCAATTATTTGTGAGAATTTGTTGACTTTTTTGATCCAGTGTGATGCATTTGACTGAAGCGTAGCATGTTTCCCAATCCTTGCCTTTGATGTGAGTGCTCTGGGACACGTGGATGATGCATTTTGAGCGTGCATGGTGAGTCTCAATGTTAGCGCTGCATGTGAACTCAAGCTGAAAAATAATATGAGAAATGCCAGACCTGGGACTTGAACCCAGGTCATTGAGGTTAACACGCTAATAGCTTGCCAGCTGAGCTACTTGATCACTTTGATATATAATATATAAATAAATCATATAAAACAAATACAACGCGCTAGTGGCTGAAACGCGCGAATTTTGAATGGACGAATTACAGCGTGCCACATCTTCATCTTCTTCACGTCCCTGTAAACAAAACTCAAAGGCAACGCTTTCTTATGCGTTTCATTAGGCAACATTTGAAAAAATAGCGAATAGAACTACGTGCATCAGAAATTAATCGCGAGTATGTAGATCTTTTCGTCCAGATGCATGGAGTGTAACAGTCATGGTCTTGAGGGCCAATTTTGCAGTATGGTAAAAGCCCTAAAATCAAAACTTGAAAACCCTAGAACGTGGGCATGGCAGATTCGCGTATGATGAACAAAAATGCAATTAAATACAATGAATAGCTTAGAAACTTTGTGAGGAACAAGAATATACGATTGAAATGCAATGAAGATGCTTGGAACTGAGGATACGATTTCAAATATTTTGAGATACAGTCTGAGTGAGGGGTACCAGTTCAGGGAGTTTTGGAATATGTTTTGAATTGGAATGTGTTCAGTGATTGTCCAGGATGCTAATGGTATCAGAATTAAGGCTTAAAATTGTCCGTAACTTTGAAATCAGTTTTGACTTATATGGCTCATTTTTCAAATTGCCAAATCACCTTTGAGCGAGCCTTTTGCTGCACTATGGTTAGGGTTTGACTCAATGCATCTCATGGAATGGAATTGGCTAGTTTTTTGGCCTTCATTCATGCTTAGGAAAGAATTAGTCTTAGGGTTTCTTCCATTAACCATTTTTCCTACCTTTTAGCCAAAACCTAGACCTAGTGTGCAAATGAACCCTAGCCTGATTTCTTGAGTTGGTTCATGATACATAGAAATTGTCCAAGTTCATTTGACACTATTTCATTGATTTTTAAATTTTATTTGAATTTTCAAAGAATTAAAATGAATTAAATCATCAAAAATTAAATAAAATAAAAAATCAATATTTGGTCTTGAAACTAATCATGGGACACGTGTGTGGCATGACAAGGATGAACCAAGTGGAAAAAATGGGGCCCTTTTGTCAAAATTGGATTTTCAAGGATAGTTGACTTTTGCCATTTCACAAAAATTTCCCAACTTCTACAAGGCATAACTTGCTCAATTTTTAAGCTTTTCACATGTTCTTGGACATTTTGGAAAGGTCTTTGAGTCCTTTAACCAATGCCTTTGGTCCCATGTCATTTTGATTTACCAATCTCAAGTTATGGCCTTTGACTTAAAGTCCCTTTTTGTTGACTTTTGAAAATGACCTGTAATGTTGGAATTGATAACTTTTTGTGAGAGCATTTCTTGGACTTGAAGTATGAAGATGAGTTGTAGGAAATGTCTTTCTCTTCAAAATGAGCTTTGGATGGAATTTTTCTGATAATCCATGTGAAAGTTATGCCCTGGTCAATTTCAGTTGACTTTTTCAGCTGTCCAAATATAGCAACTTTTGCATCTTTGATGATTTCTGAGCCAAATTTTGAGAATCATGATCAAGCATTGATCAAATGATGTTTGTGGCTTAAAAATGATATGTTGACCAAAAATTTGAACTTTTGACTGTCAAATGACCATTTTGCCCCTACAGTTGACTGTAGTGCAATTTAGGGTTTTGACTGTGCAATCTTGAGCTGAATGCCTTGAAACTTGATATGGGGATGCTTGACCATGTTTGTAAGCATATGAGACTTGATTGAGCCTTTGAAAACTTCCTTTTCTTGATCAGAACCCAAACCCTAGTTTTGACTGTGTAGGAGACAGTTGAATGCATAACCCTTGGGGGAATTTTGTGACCTGGCTTGGCAATTTCTTGAAGAATATGGGAGGGCAAATTTTGGGGTATAACAGTTGCCCCTGTTCAATCTTCTTAGACCTGAGGATGTAGATTGGCTGACGTGCCTTTCGTAATCCGAGGGTAAAAGACGATTGGACACTAGAGTGCCCGGAAATTTGCGCTCACATGTTGGCAATGAGGGTAATGGGCTTATAGATGCCATCTGGATGTTTTGATTGCGTAAGAGATTCCTTCGCTAGAACCTGCATACCTGCAAAACAGAAAATGAGTACCTGACACGTTGCAGGAGCTGATTTTTAGATGCCTGGTATAGATGTGTCCTGACTGGTTACAGGAGTTGAGTCGGGAGCTTCAAACGGCGATGCAAGAACCAGGGATGATTACTACCTTAGCATGAATGGTAAGAGAGCCTTGGGCGACTTTAACTTCAACAACGCTCGTTGAGAAAAATCTGGGGTGTCTTCTACTGGGATAAGAATCAGGGAGATCTTAGGGTCGATCTGACTGAACCAGAGAGGCCTTTGACTGGGTAAGAATCAGAAAAATCTTAGGACGATTTAACTGAACCGGTCTAGGTCTTGAAATGTCTTCCACTGGATAAGCAATCAGGAAAATCTTGGGACGATTTAACTGAACCAGAGAAGGCCTTTGACTGAACCAGTCTAGGTCTTGAAATGTCTTCAAAGGGATAAGCATCAGGAAAATCTTGGGACGATTTAACTGAACCAGAGAAGGCCTTTGACTGAACCAGTCTAGGTCTTGAAATGTCTTCAAAGGGATAAGCATCAGGAAAATCTTGGGACGATTTAACTGAACCAGAGAAGGCCTTTGACTGAACCAGTCTAGGTCTTGAAATGTCTTCAAAGGGATAAGCATCAGGAAAATCTTGGGACGATTTAACTGAACCAGAGAAGGCCTTTGACTGAACCAGTCTAGGTCTTGAAATGTCTTCAAAGGGATAAGCATCAGGAAAATCTTGGGACGATTTAACTGAACCAGAGAAGGCCTTTGACTGAACCAGTCTAGGTCTTGAAATATGATTGAGAATTTAACTGGATCTTCCCTGAAAGGTAAAAGTCAGTCATATGCAATGCATGATATGGATCAAGCAATGATGTTCTCAACATAAATGAGATTTGTATGATGCAGTGCGTTATGCATGCTATAATGATGTATGTGACGTTTTATGTATGTTTTCGTCTAGGAAAGTAAATCCTTGACGGGTGCCGGGAAATCGTATCCTGGGCTGATGTCGAAGGATAGATTTTGCTTCCGCTGGGGATGATAACTGCAAGGATACCGGTAGGAGAAGATGACTCCGTTGCGGAATAAACTTGGCGAATGGAAGATTCTGCGGGGAGAAAAGATACTCTAGCGATCATGCTGGAAAGCAATACTCTGTGGGAAGAGTGATGCCTTGCTGAATGTTGATAGTAACTCTGTTGGGATACCGTTGTTGTATTGGAAGTGTGAATTGACTTCGCTGGGGATAGGAAAGAACTACGTTGACGACGACCTTCCCTTGGCTTTTGGCTGAGGATAACCCAGTTATATCCTGTTAAGGAAATAACTCTTTAAATCAAGCCGGACGACGCGTTCGTGTCCTGCGAGGGGATAAGCTTCCAGAATTTACTGGGGATAAGCTTACTGCTTGGGGAGATGAATTCCATCTTTCCTGGGGAACCTGGATGGGACTCTCCTGGGGAAGTTTTGATATGCTGGGGAAGAATGCACTGACTTGCTGTCTCACTCTCTGGGGAACTTAAGATGCCTGGTTAGGTTCTTTAACTGAACCTACCTTGGTACCTTAGAGGATAGAACAATTAGACTGCTCAGACAACTCTTCATTGCCCCTGTTTCTGGTGTCACCTGCAATTAATTCTTTGTTTCGTATGCAAATATTTATGAGCTAGCAAATTATTGTCAATGCATATATCACAAATTGAACTTTGGACGTTCTTCGCAAAACAAAAATAAAAACACTTGGCATGTTTAACTGAAAAGTATATTTGTATTGATTTTGAATAGCCTGAAAATAGGCGCTTTGTGTACAAGAGGCTGACGTCCTGGTAAGCGGAACGTCGCCGAATAAGAGTTTATACAAGTTTTGTACGAAAGAAAATAAAACAGTTGTGTGAAAGATGAATGATCCACTGGGTTTCAATTCTGCTATTGCCTTTATACTCTGTGCGTCTCGTCTCTTGATGACCTTGGTTGAAAGTGAAGCTGATTGATCGATGCCGTCTGAACTTGATGTAGGTAACGGATTCTGGATACAAAGTGATCCAATGAGACATAGTATTACGCTTTTATCCCTAATTTTTGCCTGGACTGCCCTTTCGGGTTTTCAGTCCACCGGGATACCCATTTTTGCCCAAGCCGCCTTTTCAGGTTTTCGACTTGCCGGGTGTACAGATTTTTTCATTTTCATCCCTTCATTTTGCCCGAACCCTTTTGGTTCGACGGGAAGCCCTTATTTTTGCCTAGGCATGTCAGCCTAGCGGGTCATTTTTTCATGCGTAGTATTTTTTAACTATGTCTGCATTGGCGGGGTGAGGAAGGTCGTCACCATCCATGTTGGTTAATATCATTGCTCCTCCTGAGAACACATGCTTAACCACAAATGGCCCTTCGTACGTAGGGGTCCATTTGCCCCTTGGATCACTCTGAGGAAGGATGATTCGCTTGATCACCAGATCCCCGACTTGATATTCCTGTGGTCTGACCTTTTTGTTAAATGCCCTGATCATTCGTTTCTGATACGTCTGACCATGACAGATAGCAGCAAGTCTCTTTTCGTCAATAAGGTTGAGCTGATCAAGTCGTGTCTGGATCCAATCATCTTCATTCAGATTTGCATCCTTCATTATCCGGAGAGAAGGAATTTGTACCTCAATCGGCAAGACTGCTTCCATGCCATAAACCAGAGAGAAAGGAGTTGCCCCGGTTGACGTCCTAGCTGAAGTACGATACCCATGCAGAGCGAACGGTAACATCTCGTGCCAATCTTTATACGTTACTGTCATCTTCTGCACGATCTTCTTGATGTTTTTATTAGCTGCTTCTACAGCCCCATTCATCTTCGGTCTGTAAGGAGAAGAATTGTGGTGCTGTATCTTGAACTGTTCGCAGAGCTCAGCAATCATCTTATTGTTCAGATTGGTACCGTTATCTGTAATAATCCGCTCAGGGACACCGTACCGACATATCAGATTGTGCCGAATGAACCGTGCCACAACAGTCTTAGTTACCGTAGCGTAGGATGCTGCCTCAACCCACTTCGTAAAATAATCAATCGCCACTAAGATGAAGCGATGTCCATTAGATGCCGTAGGTTTAATCTCACCGATCATGTCTATGCCCCACATTGCAAACGGCCAAGGCGCAGTCAGAACATTCAGGGGAACCGGAGGAACATGCACCTTGTCTGCGTAGATCTGGCATTTATGGCATGTCCTAGAATGTTGGTAGCAATCAGCTTCCATGGTGGACCAGTAATACCCTGCCCGTAGAATCTTCTTGGCCATGGTATGTCCACTGGAGTGTGTACCAAAGGTCCCATCATGTAGCTCTTCCATGATTCTTTCCGCTTCATTCTTATCTACACAACGCAGTAGGGTCGAATCCTGGTTTCGCTTGTACAAGATGCCGTTGCTAAGAAAGAACTTGGCTGCAAACCTCCTCAGGAATTTCTTATCATTGACAGAGGCTCCTTCAGGGTATTCCTGAGCTTCTAGGTATCTCTTCACTTCGTGGTACCAAGGCTTCTCAGTCACCAATTCAGTTTCGAGATCACAATAGTATGCCGGTTCGTCCAGTTTCCAGATGATGATCCGGGGAGCTTCATTATCCCATTTAACCTTGAACATTGAAGACATTGTAGCTAACGCGTCCGCCAGCTGATTCTCTTCTCTTGGAAAGTGCTCAAATGTTATCTCTGTGAAGTGGGGGATCAGGGCCAACACACATTCTCTGTAAGGAATCAAGTTTGGGTGTTTCGTATCCCACTCTCCTTTGATCTGATTGATCACAAGAGCGGAATCTCCGAAAACACTCAGAAATTTGATCCTCAGGTCGATCGCAGCTTGAAGACCCATAATACACGCTTCATACTCCGCCATGTTGTTGGTACAGTTGAAACACAGCCGGGCGGTGAGTGGAGTATGAGTACCTTGTGGAGATACGATTATGGCGCCGATACCATTTCCCAAAGCATTGGAGGCTCCGTCAAAGTGCATAGACCATCGGGATCCCGGTTCAGGTCCTTCATCCGGTCCAGGTATTTCACAGTCAGTTACTATCATAATGCTTTCATCTGGAAACTCGAAGTTCATTGACTGGTAGTCATCCACAGCTTGATGTGCTAAGTGGTCTGCCAATACACTTCCCTTGATGGCTTTTTGGGTCGTATACTGAATGTCGTATTCCGTCAAGATCATTTGCCATCTTGCAATTCTCCCAGACAGAGCAGGCTTTTCGAATATGTACTTTATAGGATCCATTTTTGAGATCAATAAGGTAGTGTGAGTCAGCATATACTGTCTCAGCCGGCGAGCAGCCCATACCAAAGCGCAGCAAGTTTTCTCAAGCAGTGAGTATCGGGTCTCACAATCGGTAAACTTTTTGCTAAGGTAATAAATGGCATGCTCTTTTCGGCCAGACTCGTCATGCTGCCCCAGCACACACCCCATTGCATTATCAAGTACTGTCAGATAAAGTATCAAAGGTCTCCCTTCCACTGGTGGCATAAGGATGGGTGGTTCTTGGAGATATTCTTTGATTCTATCAAAAGCAGCCTGACATTCATCATTCCAACGTACTACCTGATCTTTCTTCAGCAGCTTGAAGATTGGTTCACAGGTAGCGGTCAGATGAGAGATGAAGCGAGCAATGTAATTCAGGCGTCCTAGAAAGCCTCTGACTTCCTTCTCCGTCTTAGGAACCGGCATCTCTTGAATGGCTTTGACCTTAGCAGGGTCCACTTGAATTCCTTTATCACTGACCACAAAGCCTAGCAACTTTCCAGATCTTACCCCGAAGGTGCACTTGTTCGGGTTCAACCTCAGCTTGTATAGTTTCAAACGGTCAAACAGTTTCTGCAGATGATCAAGGTGCTCTTCCTCAGTCTGGGACCTAGCGATCATGTCGTCCACATACACCTCTATCTCGTGATGGATCATATCATGAAATAAGGTAACCATGGCCCGTTGGTAGGTTGCCCCAGCATTCTTTAACCCGAACGGCATGACCTTGTAACAGAAGGTGCCCCACTGAGTAACAAAGGTAGTCTTTTCCATGTCTTCAGGTGCCATCTTGATCTGATTGTAGCCTGAAAAGCCATCCATAAAAGAGAACACTTTATGCTGAGCGGTATTATCAACAAGGACATCAATGTGGGGTAGAGGGAAGTCATCCTTGGGGCTGGCCCTATTCAGGTCCCTATAATCGACACACATCCTGACCTTACCGTCCTTCTTAGGTACCGGCACCACATTAGCAACCCACTGAGGGTAAGAAGTCACAGCAAGAAATCCGGCATCAAACTGCTTCATAACCTCGGCTTTAATCTTCTCAGACATCTCTGGACGCATACGGCGGACCTTTTGCTTAACCGGAGGGAAATCTTCTTTAGTTGGTAAGTGATGGACCACAATATCGGTATCTAATCCGGGCATATCTTCGTAGGACCAGGCAAAGATTTCTTTATAGTCATGCAGCATCTGAGTCAACCGTTGCTTCACGCTGAGTTCTAGGTTGGCACCAATCTTCACCTCTTTCTTGTCTTCCTCAGTACCCAAGTTTATTATTTCCACTGGCTCTTCATGGGGTTGAATTGCCCTCTCTTCCTGTTGTAACAATCTTGCAAGTTCACCAGGCACTTCGCAATCATCTTCACCTTCGTCTGCGGCCAAGTTGATCGGATTTTCGAAGTCATAACTGGCAGTAGCAGAGTCGTTACCAGTGAGATCCAGAGTGGATTGAAACCTGTATGAGTGAGTGTGTGTGTAAATACAGCTGTTTTGCAATATGTAAAGAAAGGAAAGAAAAGGAGCGCAAAATTTGAATTGTGAAAAACGTCCAATGCTTTTATTCATGATATATGATGGTGACAAACAAAAGCCCTCATAAATAAAACCACGGTGCCCCGGGTAAGACACCGGGCCATATAGTCTCAAATTATTGTTTATTACAAATCAAAAATCAAAGAAATTCATTACTGGGAGACAAAAGTTATGGGTGTAAAATCTTTAGCAGTCCAATTGGTCAATCCACCGTCGGCCGTTGGGTAGATCCAGCTATCGAACTCTGACTCTCCCACTTCATCTTCCTCTCCAATAGCATTCACTCCATGCTGAGTGATGAGCACCGGAGGTCTTCCAATTCTTGCCTTGCGCACCGCTTTCTGAGCTTCTGTGGTGAAACCCAGCCCAAACTTGTTAGTCTTAGGAGTAAGATCAGGGAGCTTGCCCCAGTTTGCACATTCGCCTTTTTCGATCACAGCCCGGGCGTCCTTTAAGGAGGCCATCTTCATAGGAGAAACCTCTTCATCTTCTGCTGCTGCCAAGGTTTGTGGTACTTCCTCAAAATGTTGAAAGGGGGTTTCAATGAACTCCCCATCCATTTCTACATATCTGAAGGAGTTGAGGTGGCTGACCATGTACTCCTCTTCCCCTTGCACTGTTACGATCTTCCCCCTGACCGGGTACTTGAGCTTCTGATGCAATGTGGAGGTTACAGCTCCAGCCTTGTGGATCCACGGGCGACCCAGCAAACAAGAATAGGACGGATGGATGTCCATCACATAGAATTTTGAATCGAATACCTGTGACCCAACCCTGATTGGGATGTCCACTTCACCATGCACCATTCTTTTGGACCCGTCGAAGGCCCGGACAACAATGCTACTTGGTTTGAGCTCTAGACCCTCACAATCCAGCCTATCCAGAGCCTTCTTGGGCAGCACGTTTAATGAAGAACCTGTGTCAACCAGCACATGAGCAAGAGTAGTGCCCCTGCATTCAATGGAGACATGCAGGGCATCATTATGGTTCTTCCCCTTTGTGGTCAGATCGGCATCAGAGAAACCCAGGCCATTATCAGCAGTTAGGTTGGCCACACAATCGGTGAACTGGTCAGCAGTCGTATCTTGAGGTACATGGGCAGTCTTTAAGAAAGCAATCAGAGCCTTTGCATGGGCCTCTGAACACAGCAGCAGTGACAACATGGAAATTTTAGAGGGGGTGTGCCCCAGCTGTTCTACAACGTTGAAATCACTCTTCTTTATTATCTTGAGGATTTCTTCCATTTCCTGCTTGGAAGCCTCAACAATGGTCTTTGGTGCCTCCGTCCTGGCAGGCACATCAGCAGCAATTCCCTTGCCCCGAGTATCAGATGACCCAGCAGCAGGGGTGGATACTTGATCAGGGGGGGAAACAGGCACTCTGGCAGGTGTGAAGATCAAAGGCCTATGAATTGCTGGAGGAGCAATGTCTGGCGAGAACAGTCTTCCACTAAGAGTGACCTTAGCAGGCCCGGTGATGTTGGAGACACCAGTATCAATGTTGCACTCTTGTTTCACACCCAGAACATAAACATCCGCCCCATAGTGCCATGGGACAGCCTTATCAGATTTGTAGGGTATAGGCCCCGGAACAGTAATGGTGATGGGAATATTCTTGTGAACTGACAAAGTTTGTATAGGCTTCTTTGAAGGAGCCTCGGAATAGTTGTTGAAGATGGTAACGATCGACACTTCTTCAACAGGAGCAGCAGGAACAA